>JALAZF010000427.1:3600000-4200000 GCA_022829125.1 Lathyrus tuberosus
CCTCGTGTCCGAAAATGAGCTCAATCGGACAAACGACGAGTGAGATATGAATTTTCTCGTGAAACAACTTTCAGCCATTTTCTTCGATTCAACACATCAGTTTTGCGAAATAAACCAAAACAACCATCTTCGGAGTACCGTTCGAACTCGAGCTTGTCTTCAATCTTGAAGAGCACAAATTTTTGAACCGTAGCTTCGAGAACTGACGCAATCCGATAAAAATTGACCGAGTTATGAATTTTCCAATATCTGACAGACAGTGAACTGTGCCAAAGAATTCTTCCAGTAATTCGCACTTTCGGGGTTCTTCAGTTTGGACCTGACCCATACCGAACTTACGTCACGAAGATGGCATCGAAACGGAATTTTAGGCATCGGAACGGTATCAATCCGATAAACGAGCTGAGAGTTATTAATTTTTTTAGTGATCGAAACATGACGGTTCAGCACTTTTTCCACTGTTTTTGCACTGTATCGACTCTGAAAACTCGCGTATTCGGAGATCTTCCTCAAAGAATCAGCCCTCGGTCCGAACACGAAAGTTGCAGATAATTCTAATATGGAACTTTTTGGCATATGAATAGCTCAGAACTGATGATCCAATCAGAAGTTAAGCCCTTTTGAATACCACTGATGCAATTATCCAGCGAAACCAAAATTCCAGAAACAAATAATTCCCACCATTTTCCTGATGAATTGACTTCCGAGCCGAACATAAAAGTTGTAGAGAATACCAAGACGGTTCTAACTGTTGAATATCCAGCCAAAACGAGTTCCAGAGAAAGAGTTATGAATTTTGTAAGTTTGCACAGCAAACTGATCTTCTGCTCAAACTGTTCTGAATCGACTGAAAACTTCAACTTCCTATGAGATTCTTGACATGAAAAACTATGTTTGATAAGAGCTTTGCTAACCCGGTGATTACGTAACCCAGAGAAACACTTTGCGCATGTGTCGAGTGACGAAATAAACGTCTGTTGCAACTTGACGATGCTTGAACAGAGAACCTTGATCCCATAACCACAGAGCCAAATGATATGCATGTATGTGCCCGATGACCTAGCTAAAATGAAAATGAAGCATAAGCCACTGTTATAAGGTAATAAATAAGAGGGAAAATTTTGAGGTATTACAGCTGCCCCTATTCAATCAACTTGGACCTGAAGGGATGATAGCAACAGCTTTCAGACATTCAAGGTAGAATGTGATTGAATACAAAAAGAACAGCAAAATTTGCTTACTGTGAGGAGAAACCATATAAACTAGGGCCCAGTCCCACTTTGCAAAGGAATCTAACAGAAAGACAACATACCCAGCGAACCACATCGTCAAAGGGATTTGACGGAAAGAAAAATGGAACCCCACCGAAAGGGCACATCATCAAAGTAATTTGACGGCAGGAAGACTCAATTGAAGGAACACATTGTCATAGGGATGACAGAAAGAAGACTCGACCAAAGGAAACACATTGTCATGGGTATGACAGAAAGAAGACTCGGCCGAGGGAGCACATTGTCATAAGGATGACAGAAAGAGAACCCGACCGTGGAAACACATCATCATGGGGATGACATAAAGAAAACCTGGCTGAGGGACCACATTGTCATGGGGATGACAGAAAGAAGAATCTGACTTAGGGAGCACATTGTCATAGGGATGACAGAAAGAGGACCTGACTTAGGGAGCACATTGTCATAGGGATGACAGAAAGAAGACTTGGCTTAGGGAGCACATTGTCATAGGGATGACAAAAAGAGGACCTGACTTAGGGAGCACATTGTCATAGGGATGACAGAAAGAAGACTCGACCGAAGGTACCACATTGTCATAGGGATGACAGAACTAAAAATCTGACCGAAATGTCGTCATCAAGGGGTTGATGGACAATGACTGGTCGAGGGTAAGATCGACATATGATCTATGACCCGGGAAAAGAGTAAGCGTATGGATTAATTGTAATGTATGCTGGGCATATGTCACCGTCTTGACTGAAAGTTTATTTGGGCTTTCGCGCAAGGTACCAAATCTGGCTTATGCTTCGCATGCATATGTTTGAATTTTCTTTCTATGGCGTAATGCTCCATACAAAATGGAAATGCTACGCGTTTTGAGGATGCTGTGATTGATATATACAAAATGTCGATGTATGCTCGGGCTACCGAGAAAAGAAGGATATGCCAAGTATGATTGGACTTTGCTGGCTATGACAGGTAAAACCTGATGGTGACTGTTTTTTCAAAGGAGAAATCTTTCTGGGTACCAATGGGGATTGGATTTTGTAGGAAGCGCCAATAGGGATTGGGCTTCAGGTTTTTTGAAAGATGCCAGCAAAGTGGGCTGTTGAAGGTGTCGGGCAAGGTTGGGCTATGGATTTTCTGTTCGGTTTTACAAGGCTTCATGCAATGATATGCGAATGATATGTGTGGTAATGATTATGCTATGATGTTTATGATATGCAACAGGAGCACTCCAACAAAATAAATGCTGAAGAGACGAGGCTAACTCCGCTGGGGATAACAAACTGAATCGCCTTCAGTGTCATAACTGCTCGAGATCCCGACTAAACCTCCATTCTGCAGGAAAGTACGAACAACAAACGTCTGCTGGGGAAACATCCCAGGAATCTGCTGAAGAAAAGTACCAATGACGATCGACCTTTGACTTGCTGGGGAAAGCTAACCACCACCCAAAAATATGCTTGGGGGACAATGGTTGATGATATCAGCTCTGCTAGGGGACAAGATCAGACTTGGTCCTCTGTTGGGAATCTACCTTTTACCCTAACTCTGTTGGGGAGACGGAAACAACTTTACCACAAACTGGGGGAAGCACATACCCAATGCTCTTATCCTGTACAGGAGTATGAACTCTTGCTGAAAAGCAATAACCTTTACCAACTTGGCTAGGGGAGAGCAAAATCCTGAACTCTTGCTAGGGAGAATAACCACAATCGTCATAATGCTCTGTTGAGTGATAAAATATCAACTATCTCTGGCGAGGAGAGAAACTCTACTGGGGACGTCACATGTCAGCTATCAACATGAACCCTGTAGATGTGATATGACCAAAAGAGGTGCCCCAATGCAGCATAACCTGCAAGTTCTTGTAATTGGCTGAAATTTTGTTAAAACAATGTTGATGTCATGGTTGATGTTGCAACATGAACTTCTAGCATTATTGATGTGTTTAGTTAACATTCTGGTCTTGTAAAAGAGTTATAGTGCTAAAGAGTGATGTCACATGCGATGTCTTGACATCACTATACCAGAACATTAAAACATCAGGTTGTGATGTTGTTTGGGCTGCAAGTATTTCTGGTGATAATGAGATATTCTGTTGAAAAGAATCAGAGATAGCAGGCGAAAATCATGGGCTAGATAGATTCTGTTGCAATCATTAGTTTGTTGCTAATTTAATGCAGAAAGATATGGAGAACAATTAAGAGTTAATTATGAAGATTTGATTGAAGATTTAATTGAAGATCTATTGAAGAACAGAATTTGTTGCAGATTTAGAGCAAAAGATTCGATTTGGTTTGAAGGCCCAAATCCAGTTGGGAAAAAGCTATAAATAGAATGCTTGTAACCTATGAAAAGGTACGGGTCCAAGATGTAGATCATTAGGGCTTTGTCTAAGTGAACCACTCGGGTTGTGAGATGGTCACTGTGGTATTACTCAGAAACCTATAGTAATGAGTATTGTATTGTTCTTGGAGGAAGCTTGGAAGCAACTCCAAGGTGTGTCATGGAAGTGTGACTTCTAGTTTTCTGTGTTTGTTAAGTTGTTGGTAATCAAGCTGTTGATGCAGTGGCGGTGAAGTTGACTGCTAGACATCATTGCGATGATTAGGAGTGAGATGGAGTCTCTTATCTAGGGAGGACTTAGATAGAAGGGTCATTGGGTAGTGATTGAATTAGGTAGATTGTCAACTGGTCTGTTGAGTCTGTAATTTGATACTACTAATAGTGGACTTCCTTCCTGGCTTGGTATGCCCCTAGATGTAGGTTGTTGAACCGAACTGGGTGAACAATTCAGTGTGTTAATTTACTGTTTCTATTATTGCCTTGTTCATACAGCAGATTGCGATGTTGTGACATTGCACGAGACATCACACATCTGTACCAGAATTTCAATTGGTATCAGAGCAGGCATGCTGTCTGTTTCTGGATGAGATCTAGGGAAGATACTTTCTGGTTCATGAGCAAGGAAGATAGCTTTGCTGAGTTAAGGACTTGGTCAGTTCATATAGTTGCTTGTATGATCCCTTGAAGTGAAGGATGGACCATTCATGACATGGTATGTATTGGACTTGTCTGTTGTTATTAGGAGAACTGCTGTTGGCACTTGTTTTTTTTGGAGATGGTGTGCAAGGATTATTGAGTAGTGCCTGATGGTTGTTGAGGAGTTGTTGTATGTTCCGCTGCATGGTATCTGTTGTAACCCTGATTGGTCCCTGTTTCTCTGGTGGAAAGACATTAGGGTTTGGTCTCCTCAACAGGATATTCTATTCCTTGATTGGAAAGAAGTGATCATAAGGTGAATGGATCAGAAGAAGAATATAGTTTAAGTCAGACTTCGAAGACCAATCTTTTCAGAACAGTGATGTCTTCTTGATGGTGAAAGAAGAGGGTAGAGCCAAAGCAAAAGAGTATCTCTGTCAAATCTTTCATGCAGGAGTGAAGACCTTGATAAGTTATCTCTTACGCTTAGTAGTGGAGGACGTTTCATCAAGAAAGAAGCTGAGCTTGATTTGCTCTCATGTGTTACCTCCAAGAGATTTGTGTGGATACAATCTCCAAAGCCATAACAGTTGTGTGAGGTGATGTCAGAACTGATGTTGAAACATCATCTCAGTTTTTTGCTGCCTCTGCCAAAGAAAGTTAGAGGTGCTCATGGTGAAGTATCAGGACAAGCCACTTGCCTAATCTGAAGTGATCAGTGGTGCGGACTAGCAAAAGAGGGATCAACTAGTGCCTCAAGTCTGCAGGAAAAGGAGGTCAGACCAGATCATATGGTGTTCCTTGTGATAAAAAGCTTGACAATAGTTAAGTATTTGTCTGCTTTTGATAAGGTCATGCATTCAATTAACGACAATATACATTGACGGGAGACTATGTATATGTCTGAGGTAAAAGTGCAGGACTGCAGAAGTGTTGAGAGTTTACCCTTCTCTGTGTGGCTGTTTTGAAGTATTTTCAAGGGCTAATCACTTTGGAGTTGAATCAACTGGTAGGGTTGAGTGGATACTATGGAGTATCATCCAAAGAGTCCGGGATGTGTTTGGATTATGTGAGGCAGATTGTGGAATGTTGATGACGTCCAACATCTCAAGTCAGACAAGTTGTTGGCTTTAAGGCTGAAAGATATGAAGACATCACATCTTGATGGGTACAGCTTGGATCAGGTTGGAGAATGGTGTTTGCTCTGAAGGTCGAGGATAAGTGGCAGTTATCTCTGGCTTTCTATTGACGACTCTACTAAGGGAAGTGACTCTCTTTAGTATTGTTATGGGGTAGTCTTGGACTACTTATTTTCTGAAGATTCAGATATTGTTGGTCTGAAGTCATTGGAGTTTCTAAGTAGGATGGAGGTTGTCTACTCAAACTTGATTGTTGAATCAAGTATATGAGAGCATGGAAATCTGTTTCTGCAAAGGGAGGAGGTTCTTCTAAGTGGCAGAAGGAAGAGTTGAATTCAACAGTTGGATATCATAATGTTTTGACATCTAGCTTAACATCAGGAGTCTCGGCTGGTGATGTGGCACATCAGCTAATGATAGGATGGTCTACAGGAATGAATAATAGGATGCTTTAAAAAGATCGTTCTCGTGGCAGGAAGGAGAAGATGTTACATGACCATGGGTTAGGGAGTCTAAGTGTGTTTGCTTTTGAGCAAGTGGAACATGTGACTTGAAGATCAAGTTTCCGTGATGGATCAAGATATCTTTGTGAGAGTTCTGAAAAACATGAAAAGGGTCAAAATATGGCATCTGGTTGATCTCAGAAGTGGATTCAAAGAATCAAGATAATCAGATTGTAGCAGCTGATTATTATTAAGGACAATCTTGGAACAAGTTACTCTTGGGAAGAAGGGTGATGAGTTGAAGACTCAAGAAGATTATTCTTGATGGTGGATGAGAGTTTAATTCTCTAGTTATTTGGATTACTATGCAATAGTAAGTCCAGTTGGTGGAGCATATCAAGAAACATGGTGATGATATCTTGGTGTGTGGTAAATGTTCTAACTTGTGTTGGGACATTATCTGGTTGAATATCCTTGGTGAAGGATGATATTGTTCTGGTTTTGAAGCTTGGTGCCTACATTATGCCTAAGGAGCGTCTACATAGTCATACGGGAGGATGATGAAGTAGAAGGTCTACCTTGGATGGAGAATGTAGTGAAGACTGGAGTAGCTTGATATTTGAAGATGACAACTTGAGGAAGCCTTATCAACTGAATGTATCAGAAGTGGTTGTGATGCCGAAGATGTGAGCTGTTATCTAATGTGGATGTCCTACATAATGTTACAACATCCTTGTCTGGTGTGAAGGTCTGGGACTGTACGTATGAAGTTGGAAGAATCAGAATTATTGATCTGATCAGAAGGACTGTGGGTCCTTATCTTGTGGTGCAAGTGATCTAAACACAATTGTTATGGAATATGTGAGAAACTCCAAATCAAGTGTGGCGTTTATATTGGAATTGGAAGACCATGTATCTTGAATAAACATGTTGAAATTATGCTCAACAAATACAAGAAGTGGCAGTTCTTAATGTTGAGATTATGGCAATTTCATTGTGTTTTTATCTGGTGTCAAGTGTTCATCTTCATCTAGAGCGTTAGTTAACCATGACTGGGGGAGTACTTGTCTATGGATTTTGTTGCAAAGGTACATATATTATGAAGATTGCATCTTATGAGGATATAATGTCAGATAACATGTTATGACATTAGGCTATTGAATGCCATGTTGGTGTGGACATGAATTATTCTAGCCATGTGAAGCTATTTGTTTGAATCTTATGCACATATGCATCTGAGGAGGGGTCTGACGGGCAGCTATATCTGTGTCTGGGAGAATGTGCTGGAAGAAATCAGTAGGGGTTATTGTTGATGGGAGATGTCACACTTGTCTAGGTGTGGACGTGACTTAAAGTATAGTGGAAGGCAGTGAAATTGTGCCTCAGAACTTGTGGATGTTTGTGTGAAGCAGTCCTGACAGGATGAATAAAGACTATGAGAGAAGTTGATTAGCCTGGGAAGATGTGAGTTTTTGAGCATGAGAAGATAACCAATCAAGATGGAATCATGTGATTTTTGGTATTTGGATTGTTTGAGGAATAAGCATTAAGTGAATGTGTTCAGTAGGAGAGTTGAACAGAGAGTGCGCTCTTGAAGACATGAAGATGAGTCTTATGTTTTCCATTCATTTAAGGTGTTCTTCTTGCAAAGGTGCACTGGTTATCTTAGATAGGGGGAGTTGTTCTTTTGTTGAAAAAGTTGTTTTTTTTCTCTGCTGGTCTAAAGGAATCTAGAAGGGATTGTGAGTTGTGCTGATCATTGAAACTTGTATTCTGAGAAGTCTTGGGTTGTTAATTTTGTGAGCCAGCGGACAATGTCTGATACGATGTCAGAACATGGTATAGGACATGTTTTTCTTGGGCCAAACAAGGAAGTATTTTGGACGGTGGTGTAAGGATAAGGTGGAACACGTGGCTTCGACTGTGCATGGAACTGTTTTGGCACAATTTATGGTAAAAATCAGTTAGGAAACAATAAAAGTGGTCAAGACTGTTTTGGATGATAAACATTGAATTTGGATGGAGTTTTTAGTTCCTAAAATAGCGTTTCTATGACCAAGAACCTTGAATATTCAAAGCTCGTTAATTCCAAAGTATCTGATCAGCTATTTATAGGGGTTATTTTGTTCTCCCTCAGCCAGTGAGTGTTCTTGTCTCATAAGTCTTATGGCGTTTATTTGTGTTTGGGTGAGCACTACTTGGGTCTGGTTCTGTGAGGGCTTCCTTTGCCAATTTATGGCTAAAAAGGGGAAGAAAGGAAAGGGATGTGCTAAATGGTTTGCGCAGATGTTATGTCTGGAGTCTGCAGTTCCAGATGTTGCAGAGGATATCCTATCCTGCTGTTGGTGATTGAGTCTTTGTGACTTGTGTCCTGAGTTATGAACACAGTTGTGACTTGTGTTCTGAGTTACCTAGGTTGGCAAAACGACACTTCTTAAGTTTCATCTTATGCTATGGATTAAACCCAGTGTTTGATCAATGAAGGTGTGCAGAATTATCTTATGCCACCATTGGTCTGTGATGAATAGACAGACATTTATTTTCTGAAGGAGTCTTCTACATTTGTTCTGGGTCTTACCTGGAAGGAAAAAGAAATGTGTTGTGTTGAGGGGGAGTGTCAGATATCTTCTTCCTCATGTGCACCAATTCTTCAGCGTCTTGAATCACAGACAAGGCCAGTCTGTGAAGATTTGTGTCCTCACTCTGAGAGTCCACCTGTTCAGCAGGCATTTGCCTTAAAGGGACAGAAATCCCTTTCACACGTATTCCCTTCTCAAGAATTTTGGCGGCAATCTGCTCCAAATGCATGTCCACATCATACTTCTCCTCAACAGCTTGAGAAGACGATGACCTCGTTTCAGTTTTATTCAACTTGGTTGAAGGTTTAGAGATACCTGAATCTGGGAGTGACATAGGAATGTGTTCTTTGTCAGCAAGTTCTTTTTCCGAAGAAACCCTAGTTCGCACATACGCAGGTCTTTGAGAATCAGAGTTCTTGGATGGGGAAGACATCGTTCTTTTGTAACAGACTAGGTTTAGAGAAGATTTTTCTATTCTGTTGAGATTAAGGGAGATGAACCGTTGAGAAGAGAACGCTTTGATGAATCTTGATATAGAATCAATATGGTAAGGCGCCTGATTTTGAGTACCTCTTAAAGACCAATTACTAATATTCTCCCTCCATAGAGACTTTCCTTTTAAAAATTTAAAAGGATTTATATCAGAATTCATTAATTTTGATTGCCCTTTCAGTATTCTTTCATGCTTGATGTTACCATCTGATGTTACAACATTAATCATAACATTACCACATAAGCTATCCTCTTCTGGTATCCATTGATAGCAATTATCTTTGGATCTTATACCCTTCATCACAACCTGATTATGCTCATCAGATACCACACACTCATCTTTGTTGTAGTTAACTTTGTAACCTTCATCACACAATTGGCTTATGCTGATCAAATTTGCATTTAAACCATTGACAAGCAGAACATTGTCAAGTTCAGGTCCACCACCACCCTTTACTCTTCCAACTCCTGCAACCACTCTTGTCTCTCCGTTTCCAAACACAACCTTATTTGCATGGCAAGGATTAAACTCCACCAACTGCTCCTTTGATCCAGTCATGTGCATAGAACATCCACTGTCAAAGTACCATGCATCCATGGCAAAATGTCCATCTGAGGTATGAGCCAATAGACACGTGACCTGAGCTTTAGGAACCCATTGTTTAGCAACTTTGGATCTGACCTCCTTCTGTCTGGTTTGAGGAACTGAATTTGGATAACCATGGAGCTTGAAGCACGAGGATTGCATATGTCCAAACCTGCCACAATAGAAGCATCTGACTCTGTTATCTCTGAAGTGGTTAAATCTTCTGCCACTTTGATGATAATGTTGTGGCTGCCACCCATAATGTTGTCTCCTTCTTCCATAGCAGGATTGTCTTCTTCTGTACTGAGGACGCTGTCTCCTAGGCTGTCTCCTATGGTGATGAGGCACAACATTGTTGTATCCATATCCATACCAGTTTTCCTGATGTTGAGACATCTGATGAGACATGTTCTGTTTAAACCTTGCAGCCTGTATGCTCTTATGATATTGGGGAGGCATATACTAAGCTCCTCGAAGCTGCATCTTCCTCTGATGGGGACCATTCTTTTTCTCAACATTCTGAGGCTGAACAATCTTCTTAGGGGTAGGATCCTGTCTTTTTGTTTGAGACATTGGTTGGGACACCTCCTCCTTTGTTCCTGAAGTGCTTGCCACATATCCTATACCTGATTTATCTCCAGCCACTTTTTCTGTCTGAAGGATCTTATCAAGTGTGTCTGTACCACAGCTCAGCATCCTAACAGATTTGGTCATATGCTCAAGATGAGCTTTGACCAGTGAGACTTCGTTTTCCAAATCAGCTTTAGCAGTCTCAAGCTGAACAATCTGTTCCTTTTGACTCTTATTTTCTTGACAGATTTCAGCACTCTTCAGGCAGAGCTCTTGATAAGTAGAAGCTAGCTCCTCAAAGGTTATTTCCCCATCACTAGAATCATCATCAGAAACAACAGTTCCTGTCAAAGCTCTAACATGCTTTGCCGACTCACCTTCACTTTCACTATCAGAGTCAGACCAGGAAACTGTCATGCCCTTCTTCTGTTTCTTCAAGAAGGTGGGACACTCTTTCTTGACATGTCCATACCCTTCACACTCAAAGCACTAAACTCCTTTATGTTGGTCAGTTTTCTCTTCATCCTTCTCTTTTGACTTGCTGATGTCAGAAGATATGTTCTTGACATTTGGCCTGGAGTTATTGTTCATCCTCTTGAACACTTTGTTGAACTGTCTTCCCAACATAACTATGGCCTGAGATATATCCTCCTGGGATTCATAACTATTTCCTTTTTCTTCTTGATCATTTGACACCAAGGCTATATTCTTTGGCTTCTTTTCTGGTTCTTCCTCATTCAATCCAAGCTCAAAAGTTTGAAGAGATCCAATGAGCTCATCAACTCTCATCTTGCTGATGTCTTGAGCTTCTTCAATAGCAGTCACCTTCATCTTGTACCTCTTAGGAAGGAACCTAAGAATCTTCCTTACAAGCTTTTCATCTGACATCTTTTCACCAAGAGCACTGGATGCATTAGCCAGCTCAAGAACACTCATGTGGAAGTCATGAATAGTCTCATCTTCCTTCATCTTCAGACTTTCAAACTTCGATGTTAGAAGCTGAAGTCTTGACATCTTAACTCTAGATGTTCCTTCATGTGTAACCTTCAAAATATCCCACGCTTCCTTAGCAACCTCACAGGTATTGATTAGCCTGAATATGTTCTTATCCACCCCATTGAAAATTGCATTCAAAGCTTTGGAATTTCCAAGGGCAAGCTCATCTTCTTCCTTGGTCCATTCTTCTTCAGGCTTCGGCTTTGAGATGCCCTCTTTATCTTTCCCAGCATCATCTTTTTTAAACACAACAGGTGCTTTCCATTCTTTAATTATAGCTTTTCAAGCCCTGCTGTCCAAGGATTTCAAAAAGGTGATCATCCTTGGCTTCCAATAATCATAATTCGAGCCGTCCAAGATAGGGGGTCTGTTGACAAATCCTCCAACTTCTTTGTCCATCTTTACACCAGAAAGTAACTTCCCTAGATCTCACCCAGAGACAGACAGGATGCCTGCTTTGATACCAATTGAAATTCTAGTATCAGACGTGTGATGTTAAGTGCGATGTCACAACAACACACTCTGCACAATGGACAACATAAACAACAGAAAAACACACCAAATTGTTCACCCAGTTCGGTCTAACTACCTACGTCTGGGGGCTACCAAGCCAGGGATGAAATTCACTACTTGTAGAATTAATTTACAGACTCAACAATTGACAATCTCCTAAACTTAACTCCTACTAGTGACTTTCTACCTAAGAAACCACTTAGATACGAGAACGCAACTCAATCCCTAAAAACAATACTCAAGGAACACCCTCTTTGAGCAACCTTGATCTTACTTCACAGCTTTGATCAAGTAATAACTCTCTTATTACTTCACAGCTTCTAAGAGAGGACAGAAAATGACTCACCAATTCAACCTAGAATGGTGTATACAAAACTCGTACAAAATACTCAAGACACTCAGCCTATGCTCTTGATCTTCTCTCTGTATTTCTGTCATTTTTCCTTTGGTCTTGTGCGCTTTATATAGCTACTTGAATTGGGCTTTGGACTGCTACAATATCTGACTTGATTTGTTATTTAAAACTGAATCTTCAAAACAGATTTTCTCCTAAAATCTTTTTAAATCTTCAACCTTTTAAATCTCCTACAAATCTGCACCAGATCTCCTATGCAGCAAAAATATCTAACCCAATATATTCGCATCCAATGAGACAGCTTGCTCTCCACAATTCCAGCTAACACGCAAACCCTAATAACATCACCACCTGATGTCATTAATTCTGCAGATCTAATGTCACAACATCGCATGTGACATCAGACATCCAACTTCAGCAATTAAACACTTAACACAGCCCAGTGTTAAGACTCAATGTTACAACATCACCACCCTGACATCAACATTGAGCATACTTTGTTTTACCAAAATTCCAGCCAATCCAAGAACTAACAATCTCCCCCTTTGGCTAATTTTGGCTAAAACAATCTCTGCACCTTCAGAGACTTCAGCAGCGGAAAAACTTCAAACAATGATTTTGAAACTCCAAGCAGCAGCAGCATCTTCAAATCACTTCACAAAACTCTACTGCATCACCAAGTTCAACAGCTACACTCTTCAAACATTCAAACAGCTACACATATTTCATTATTAGCAGCAATAAGCACTCCCCCTTAATGCAAAAGTCAAACAGCTCAGCAATCAGCTACATCCTCAGTTGCATATTTCTTGACTCCATTCCTTAGCAGCAACAAACAACTCCTCTTTTGACAGTATTTGACATTTGTACTCTTGGCACTGACCTTTGTACCCTTTGATACTCTAGGCTCTCTTGGCTACTTCTCCCTCTTTTTAGCTACTTCTCCCCCTTTGTACTCTTGGCTACTTCTTCCTCATGTGCACCAATTCTTCAGGACTGTCTTGTTCTTAGGTCCTGATGTGCTGCCTGGAGTTGCTGTTATATGATGATGTTATGCCCAACATGATGTCCTAACATCAGTCAAAATTGCCAAGAAGATGATTCTCCATGGATGCAGTACACAACAACTACTGTTGACTTCTAACAGTAGTATAGGGTTGTAATTGCTGCTGTAATTAGAGCTGTAATGTTTATATATGTGTTTTAGCCAAAATTAGCCAAAGGGGGAGATTGTAAGTTCTTGTAATTGGCTGAAATTTTGTTAAAACAATGCTGATGTCATGGTTGATGTTGCAACATGAACTTCTAGCATTATTCATGTGTTTAGTTAACATTCTGGTCTTGTAAAAGAGTTATAGTGCTAAAGAGTGATGTCACATGCGATGTCTTGACATCACTATACCAGAACATTAAAACATCAAGTTGTGATGTTGTTTGGGCTGCAAGTATTTCTGGTGATAATGAGATATTCTGTTGAAAAGAATCAGAGATAGCAGGCGAAAATCATGGGCTAGATAGATTCTGTTGCAATCATTAGTTTGTTGCTAATTTAATGCAGAAAGATATGGAGAACAATTAAGAGTTAATTATGAAGATTTGATTGAAGATTTAATTAAAGATCTATTGAAGAACATAATATGTTACAGATTTGGAGCAGAAGATTCGATTTGGTTTGAAGGCCCAAATCCAGTTGGGAAAAAGCTATAAATAGAATGCTTGTAACCTATGAAAAGGTACGGGTCCAAGATGTAGATCATTAGGGCTTTGTCTAAGTGAACCACTCGGGTTGTGAGATGGTCACTGTGGTATTACTCAGAAACCTGTAGGTAATGAGTATTGTATTGTTCTTGGAGGAAGCTTGGAAGCAACTCCAAGGTGTGTCATGGAAGTGTGACTTCTAGTTTTCTGTGTTTGTTAAGTTGTTGGTAATCAAGTTGTTGATGCAGTGGCGGTGAAGTTGACTGCTAGACATCATTGCGATGATTGGGAGTGAGATGGAGTCTTTTATCTAGGGAGGACTTAGATAGAAGGGTCATTGGGTAGTGATTGAATTAAGTAGATTGTCAACTGGTCTGTTGAGTCTGTAATTTGATACTACTAATAGTGGACTTCCTTCCTGGCTTGGTATGCCCCCAGATGTAGGTTGTTGAACTGAACTGGGTGAAAAATTCAGTGTGTTAATTTACTGTTTCTATTATTGCCTTGTTCATACAGCAGATTGCGATGTTGTGACATTGCACGAGACATCACACATTTGTACCAGAATTTCATAACCTGGAAATGAACATGTCTTCAGGATGTCTCGTGAAGATCCGACATATATTGCCCCGTGGCTTTTGATTAACCGTCCTCCGGAGAGAATAACCTCCTGGTCTTTGGGGCGGCCTGCCCCAGCTTTGAAGTGATTTTGCCCCTGACTGATTGATCTGTGAAGGAATACCTTTAACTGACCTTCGAGAGATTTGTTGAATCTCGACTTGATTGCCCCAGATTGGCTAAATCATGGAATGTATTACCCATTTGATATGCCCTGCCCCTGGCTCAACGGAGTACTCGGGCACTTTGCACCTTAGATTAATCAATCTTTCCATTGTAGAAACTTTCCTGATGTCAAGTACTGACTCGCAAGTAAAGCAATTCGTTTTGAAAAGATAATTTTAATGCAATGCGTATGACAGTTTTGATATCCAAGTTTGTTCACTGGAAAAATGTTATGACGTGTAGTGAACGAATCACTTTTTAGAATGTCACATCGATACCAACATGAATGGTAAGAAAGTCCTTTTGGGAGTCAGAACTGATGCAATTTTAACCGAAGTATGCTTTCGAAACAACCCTGCTTTAATTAGGTCTTTCGAAGGTTGTAACGTGGACTGGTTCACGGTTTAAGAAAGAAAGGATATAAGGCTCAAAGTTTTATTTTAACCCACCCATTCTCCTTGATGTTCTCCGATCCTACGTTCAGTTAACTCGACACATACGCTCACTTTTCAAAAGGTTTAATGAATGGCATGAGGATGGAAGGAACCCGCACGATTTTCGGAGTGACAGTCACCCCTTTTGTCTTCGGTGCCTGTGGTCACACGAATTGTTTTTTTTGCTTAAGAATTTTTCTTTTTGTAATCCTTTTATTTTCGCTTTTCATTCTTTTGTTTTTGATTTCCCTAATTTTTTCCTGGACTGATTCTTTTTTAATCTTTCGATTTTGAAGTCCAGCGGGATGCCCTAACTTTTGCCTAAGTCACTTGTTTTCAAGTCTTGACTTAGCGGGCTTTTTCCTTTTTCTTTTTTTTTTTTTTTGACCTAATCGTGTGACACAGGTTTGTCTTGACTTGTAAAGGGTTGCGACCGTCTCACTCTTCGGTTGGTGAGGGATAATCGTAGATGTAATTGATCCTCGAACGGGACACTCCTTTTGAAATTTGAACGTACGGTCAAATTAGCTGACACCTACCCTGCCCCAGGTTAAGATTGAGGGTTTTTTTTCATTTTCAGAAAGAAACTCCTACTTCTAGGCTCAACACGGTTTGCAAGGCATTATCTTCCTTATGTCTCCGATGTTTAGGAATTTGAAATAATGCATGTACATCATCAATATAGTTTTTTGTTCAAAAGCATACAATCGGAAGTTTTGCGCCTTTTAATTTCGTCATCCTCCTGCTTAAACAAGCATATGATATCGATAAAAAGTATGAGTGAACACAACTAGATTTAATCGAAACATGCATATTTATTTCATTACCATTATCAATCGAAAACAACAAGTTTTACAAATGAGTTTGTACATTTTAACAGAAAAGAAACTACAAATGCAAAGAAATGACATGATCTAATTGATTTCCAGCTTCAAGGAACTGGCTTTCCAAGCTTGATTTGCAAATGCTAGCCTTCTTCAAAATTGCTTGTCGAAGTCAGTCTGATAATCATTTGCACAACTGCTCTCGGTGACTTCTTCCATAACCTGGATGGATGAACCCACCTGACTGGATGAAGGAGGATTGTTGATCTGAATACCCTGAGGTGTGAATGAGAACATGTTGGAGTCAAGCAAAGTCAGAATTTTGCTCCTGAGCACCTTACAGTCTTCAGTTGAATGCCCCTGTGCCCCAGCATGGTAGTCACAACGGGCGTTGATATCAAAACCTGGTGGATACGGAAAAGGCACTGGCTTCAAATCCTTTGGCACTATTAATCCACCTTCGATCAAATCTGGCAGTATTTGACTGTACGACATTGGCAACTGAGCGAAATGCCTCTCTGGTTTCCTTGGTCTTTGTCGGGCATGTTGACGTGGCCGGTGGCGATATGATCGTTGACTCTGAGGAGGTCTCTGATTTACAGAAGAATATTGTCCCTGATATGAAGACCCATAAGATTGTTGACTCTAAACAATTGATATGTCTGAACACCGAGAACGAGGTGGTGAAGATTCCTGAATGGAACTAGTTTCTTCCTCGAATTCTTCCTGAGAACTGACAACTGATTCATTTTCATTAGCTTGGAAGTTCGAGACGCCTTGGAGCTTTTCACACTTGATCAGACTCTCGATACGTTCTCCCACCATCACCGGGTCAGAAAATTTTGCTGCCCCATTGACAATCATCTTTTCCAAGTACGGACCTTGTAAGGTATCCATGAACAAATCAACCAATTCTCTATTCGAAAGTGGCGGTTGAACACGAGCGGCTAACTCTCTCCATCTCTGAGCATACCCTCGGAATGACTCATTATCTGCTTGAGACAAGTCTTGCAAATGCATTCGGCTGGGAGCCATGTCAAGATTATAGTTGTATTGCTTCACAAAGGCATTAGCTAGGTCTGTCCATAATCGGATGCTACCACTTTCTAACTGCATATACCAACTCAGTGATGCCCCACTCAGATTGTCTTGGAAACAGGGGATCATGAGCTTGTCATTGTGGGTATGTGCAGTCATTTTTCGGCAAAACATCACCAAATGTAGTTTCAGACAACTATCCCCTTTGTACTTTTTGAATTTTGGCATCTTAAACTTTGGAGGCATCACCAGGCCCGGTACCAAACACATGCTCGAAGCATTCAAATCAAGAGTATCACGCCTCTCTAGGGCTTTAAGCTTCTCCTCCAACACATGATATCTTTCATCATCAACAGATCGTGGATCCTTAGGCTTCATCTTTGGAACTACCCCTTGGACATCTGGCACAGAGAAGGCAAAGCTCTGATAATCTGTGGCATCAAGAGAAGAAGAATGTCCGTCTCGGACGATGGTATGCTCGTGTATAGCAGGATCCTCAACAGGGACTCCCACAGGCTGAGCTTGAGCAACATTGTTCACCAGAGGTGGAAAGACATTCCCAATAACTGAAATCCTCTGAACATTGGCCTCTCCCCTAGTCATGGCTCTCATAGCTTCTACCAGTTGGTCCAACTAACTCTTCATCAATTCAACTCGGCCCGAGTCACAATCTGATTCTAGTTCCCCGAGTTCATCATTCTTCTAGAAGCTGATTCAAGTCCAATACAAAAGTCGGGAAATCAACTGCAGGTCGAGGCAAAGGATGGATGAGCTCACCGGTCTGGCCTGGAGAAAGATATGCAAAATGATGCAAGATGCAAATGCAATGCAATAATATGAATGCAATAAGGCATGGGATCAAAGCTTCCATATAGTCCGAATAAGTGTTGTGCTGATGTCTGAATAAGCTCATAGGTCTGTTCTGAAGAGAATACCAGAATACCAGAATATCCAAATAATCATAATACCAGAAGGCCAGCATATCAGCATAATCAGAATACCAAAATAATCAGAACACCAGCGTAATCAGAATACAGGAATGCCAGAATATCGGCATAATCAGGGTGCCGGAATAATCGAAATACCATAATACCAGGCTGATAAGTCCACACTGATAAGGAAACCAGAATACCGGGTATGTCGAAGGTCAAGGTTACATGCAAACCTGTAAACACCCTCCCCTCTCACATGTGGGTACTAGAAAACGAAAGATCCTCAGCTTCTGGCACTGAGGTCGAGAAGCAATAGTACATTCATCCCTCAGGGTACAGTACTATCGCCAATCGAGGAGTGCCTCCACTGATTCTCTTTCAAAAAGGATATCCTATAGCAAGTTCCTAGCATTGGGTCCTCGAATCGAGAATGTGTAATGGGTTTGCCATATCTGGTCTGCCATTATCACAACTCGGGAGGAGTGCCGTTACTGAGTTCTCGGGAATGGTCACTAGAGTCGACAATTCCTCCAGAGAATATCTACTGGCCTGTATCGAGCATACAGTAGGAGATAGCTCCGGATAGAACCTCGTCTGGCTGTAGGCCTCGTGAACACCCACACGTGGCCAAACACCACGGGAGCGACACGCCTGCCCACGCTAATACTTATGTGTATGTTCAAGCCTGGGTAGTGGGCTTATCTCTCAGAACCCCTCAACCTGCCAAACAGAAAATCCAACACAGTCCAGCACAGTATAATATATGGCAACCGTAAATGGAAAGCATGTAAATGCAATAAAACGGTAAACATGCAATAATGCCATAAATAAAGCGAGTAAAGAAAACAGGTAAAACACCCTATAACCAAAAACAGGCAAGCGCTAGGATTGACTCGCTTAGGGAACCATATCCCCAGCAGAGTCGCCAGCTGTCGCTCCCGGGATTTTCATCCAAGTACAAACGCGAAAGTGGCGCTGAAACAGAGTCACCAACAATGTGTATTTATCCTAAGAGAGGGAAAGGAAACACTGCGTAAACCTGAGGGAAGGGAAAAAGCATGGTTTCGCGACCAAGAGAAATGGGTAAGGGAGTCGGTTACACGAGGGGAAGGTATTAGCACCCCCTCATGTCCATCGTACTCAATGGGATCCACGATTGTTGTCTCGATCAAAGGGTGTCGTCATCTGGAAATCAACTGCTACTGGAAAGGAGAAGGAACGGGAACGGAAAACAACGAAGAAACGAGGAAGAAAAGAAAAAGAAGTGACTCGATAGGACATCGTTTCCTAGGCCTATGTATTCCCTCGTGCAATGGGAAAGTCAGAGTCAACGTAGTTCGGACTACGGTTTGGGGGAAAAGAGAAGGATGGTGCTCGGAGAGATCTCGCACGATCTCCTGCCTACGTATCCCGCTCGCACGCGAGAATCAGAGCGATGTAGTTCTCCTCACTAGGGATGACTTTGCTTTGTTTGTGTTTTTTAACGGAAGACGCCAAGGTTCGCGTTTCAGCAGTTAGGTGTCGCAGCTCGTTGTACGGAGTCTTAGGCATTTACCTGTTTGCGGTAGAACGGAAGTGACGCATCCTTTATGAACGGAATGAGGAAGATAAGAAGAGAATTGTTTGCTTTTGTCTTTTAAGAAGAAGTGTTTTGATTTTTTTTGTGTTTGTAACGCATATTGCACTAAAGTCTATGACATAGGATCGAATGCCTCGCATATCGACCCAAGACGGGAAGTACGCTAAACACCCTAGGAAAGTGAAGGAAAATCCCTCACTCTCCATTTTCCCATGTACAAGGCTCATATGAAATACATGTTAATCCTTTATTAAATGCTTTGATTTTTGTTTTGAGATGTGAAAGAGACTCAAGGGATTGGAAAACACTAAGGGGAATTCTATCCTAATGTTGTCATGCAAAGGTGGCCCTATAGTTGAGTTAAAGGGGGAAGACTACCTAACTCTAACATACAAAGAATAGTCCTATGTTATAGTTTCTAACCTATCCAACTTGAATAAGTTAGAATATGTGTCCTAAGGAAGAAGAAAGCTAAGCTAACAACGAACAATGCAATGATATGAGATATCAAAGAAGATGAAGAAAGAAAAGAAGAGGGATGTGATGAAGATCACATGAGCGTCAACATCGGCCGATACGAGCTAATGACAATGTGTGGGGATTCGATTGCAGAACCCTATTCCACCGACTCGATAACAAGAGTGATAAGGTTCAAAGCTTCAATCATGTAATTAGAGCTAAGAACGACACACTGGAATAACGAGGGTTGATTGCGAACCCTATTCCGTCATTGCCTTCTTTGTGGTCTTACAATGGGATATGGGAATGGGATGCCTCTTTAGAGGTCTTTAGGCACAATATTAAACAAGCACAATCATGGCCTCACTTGAGGGCTTTCCATACAATCCTACTTATCATGGCATCGACTATTCCTACTTCTCATGGCATTTGAAAGCATTAAAGAGAAGTGATGACATAAAAGGGAAACAAAATACTACTGCACGGATATAGATCCGAATTACAAGCAACTAACAGTAAAGAAACCCAGAGATCCGCTCGAACAAGCTAACATCCACAAAGAAGTCAAGTTAGCAATTGCACGTCCAATATAAGCTCAAGTCGTCGGTGTGAAAATAAATCACACGTAATGTGTAAGTCGGATGCGACTACACAAATGCCCTGCACAAAATACAATCCAGACAAACAAACAAGACAAAGCATAACAAGTGCGTCGCAAGCAAAGCGGCTTCCTACAAATAAAAATGGCAAATGATCAATAAGCATATGCACAAGTCAGAACAAGATCAATGCACCAAAGTCACACCAAACCGTGCTTAAAAAGCCTCAATCTGAAAATGCGCGTCCAAAAAGCACCGACTCGGAATTGAACGAAAATCGAATGGTCGCTTGGAAATGTGCTAATGGATTCAAATACGCAATCGGTTTTTAGAAATTCAAAGTGGAAGCATGACTTTTGATCGGGGCAGAACTGAGCTTTTTAGGAAAAAGTGTCCGAAATTGCTTATTAATCACACCGGTATCGCTACACAAGCCACCAAACTCAAGCAATTAATCAAACACAATTAAAGCATATCAGAACCACCACTTTTAAGCATGTAACCCAAGTAAAATCAACAATTAAACATGAATATCAACAATTCTCGACACGCGGCTAACCACCACACAACAATTAAACCACTTCGCAATTAATTCATTCTTAACACAACTTAATCACCGACAATTAGGGAATCAGATTTGCTTCGACACGCGGAACACCCAACAATTCAAAAATCATCCAATTCCACATTTGTTCATAATCACTTATTTCAAGAATCAATTATTTCAACACATAATGAAATAATTCTCCACAACTCAATGCAACAACAATTAATTCACAACAATTCACATAAGCTCCAACAATATCAAATCTCAATTCAAACAATGTTCAAGAACAACCAATAAGCACTTAATCAATTAATTTCCATTCAAGCAACAACAATTAAGTACTTATTCATCCACCACAACAATTAAACACAAGCAATTAATCACAATTCAACCTCGATTATCAATTAAGTTCCAAAATCACTTATCCAATAAGCACTTATTCAATAATCACTTAATCCACAATAGATCAAAGATTAATGTTCAAAACACTTACCGAAAGGAGAATCGATGAAACGAATCAGAACGAAGGGAGTAAAACCGTACGGTTTTGCGGGAAGAGGGGGAAGAGAAGTTGTCGGCGGTGCGCGGCGGAGGGAGGGGTAGTCGCGGCTGTTCCGGCGGCCGGAGGTGGTGGTGCGGTCGGCTTCGCGGTGATCGGAGCTCGGATCTTGATCGGAGTGAAATTGTTCTTGCTTGTTCTTAGTGTTCTTCAATTTCTTGATGAAGAAGTTGAGAGAACCTCACTTTGATCTTGGAAAGAATTTAGATTGTGTTTTTGAGTGTTTTTGAGTTATGGCTAAAGTTGGAGGGAAAAACACTTAGACTTGAATATATAGTGCAAGGGGAATTCGGTTGCGCCTGAAAATAAACTGCTCAATTAAAAATAACTCTTGGCTTGGTGCGAATCTCTGACTCTGCGTCTCACGAGAAAACGTCCGTGACGGACTCACGGTCGTAACGCTTCGAGAATGGACGCAATCGGATAAAAATTGAGTGAG
Source organism: Lathyrus tuberosus (assembly GCA_022829125.1). Taxonomy (NCBI): domain Eukaryota; kingdom Viridiplantae; phylum Streptophyta; class Magnoliopsida; order Fabales; family Fabaceae; genus Lathyrus; species Lathyrus tuberosus. Next base: position 3,621,785 of record JALAZF010000427.1, read on the forward strand.
TTGCGAGTTTTTGAAAGGCGAGACGGTACTGAGTAAATCATCCTTTTTCAGCTTTTCGACTGTCTGCTACTAAAAAAACGTGACAAGGTCATGCGTTCGGGAGCAAAATCTCGACTTGACTTTGTCAGAAAAGTTGTAAATCTACGAGTCAGTGACGTCATGTCCGAAAATGAGCTCAATTGGACAAACGACGAGTGAGATATGAATTTTCTCTTGAAACAACTTTCAGCCATTTTCTTCGGTTCGACACGTCAGTTTTGCGAAATAAACCAAAACGACCATCTTCAGAGTACCGTTCCAACTCGAGCTTGTCTTCAATCTTGAAGGGCACAAAATTTGTGAACCGTAGCTTCGAGAACAGACACAATCCGATAAAAATTGACCGAGTTATGAATTTTCCAATATCTGACAGACAGTGAACTGTGCCAAAGAATTCTTCCAGTAATTCGTACTTTCGGGGTTCTTCCGTTTGGACCTGACTCATACTGAACTTTCGTCACGGAGATGGCATCGAAACGGAATTTTAGCCACCAGAACGGCATCAATCCGATAAACGAGCTGAGAGTTATGAATTTTTTTAGTGACCGAAACATGACGGTTCAGCACTATTTTCCACTATTTTTGCACTGTATCGACTCTGAAAACTCGCGTATTCGAAGATCTTCCTCAAAGAATCAACCCTCGGTCCCAACACAAAAGTTGCAGATAATTCCAATATGGAACTTTTTGGCATAGGAATAGCTCAGAACTGATGATCCAATCAGAAGTTAAGCCCTTTTGAATACCACTGACACAATTATCCAGCAAAACCGGATTTCCATAAACAAATAATTCCCACCACTTTCCTTGATGAATTGACTTCTGAGCCGAACATAAAAGTTGTAGAGAATACCAAGATGGTTCTAACTGTTGAATATCCAGCCAAAACGATTTCCAGAGCAAGAGTTATGAATTTTGCAAGTTTGTACAACAAATTGATCTTCTGCTCAAACTGCTCTGAATCGGCTGAAAACTTCAACTTCCTCTGAGATTCTTGACATGAAAAATTATGTTTGATAAGAGCTTTGCTGACCCGGTGATTACGTAACCCGGAGAAATACTTTGCACATGTGTCGAGTGACGAATAAACGTCTGTTGCAACCTGACGATGCTTGAACAGAGAATCTTAATCCCTTAACCACAGAGCCAAATGATATACATGTATGTGCCCGATGACCTAGCTAAAATGCAAATGAAGCATAAGCCACTGTTATAAGGTAATAAATAAGAGGGAAAATTTTGAGGTATTACACAATTCCTCGTGGATTTTAAGTTATGGAGTGATCAAAATGGCTAAAAACATGAAAATGACATTTTTCCAACACTTTGTGAAATTTCCACTAAGTCAGAATCTGCCTTACTTTTTTCAAAATGTAGGGACATTTTTCACCTTGATCCAAGTCAAACCAGGTCTAGGAGTGAACATCAAAGTTAAAGTATGCCATAAGGGTTTTCCAACAAGTACCAGATCATCTCCAAATTCAATTTGAGCAGGGAGATACAACCCTTGAAACATGGCATCATGAACTGGTTTTACAAGGCAGAATTATGCACATTTGCTCGATTTGTCCAAATCCGATAACTCCAAGCCTTGTCATCAATTTGGACACATCAGAGGATCAAATCCAAGGGGGGTGATCTGATCTCCAAGCTTCCTAAGTCCAAGAATCTACAAGTAGCCCTAACAAACCTAAAAAGGCTAAAAAGGGCCAAGACTCCAATTTTGTTTCCAAGCCTTTAATGGATGCACCAAGGTGGAATGAACTGAGCCTATTCCAATTGAATTTAGTCAAGACTTATCCCTGAACCAAGAGACCATAGGCCTGTGCTCTATCCTCAAGTCAATGGCTAGAGGAGACTTGAGATTCCATTTGATCCACATTGGCCACACACCTGTACCAGTTGCCATTCACTATTGATTGCAAAACAAACTTGCTCCACTATAAATATGCCTCATTTGTGATCAGTTTGAGTACACCAAAGCACCCAAACTGATGCTTTCCTCAAAATCACCACTTTCACTCCAATTTTGCCTTCTAACTCAAGTTACTATCGGGTTTCGAGGATGAGAGAAATTCCAACCAAACCAATCACACACACACACACACCTCACATATAACATATAGAAGTGATCCAAACTCTTACACAACATATGTAACATCAGATTCTCTAAATCACCAGCAAATTATACAAGTTCTTGACAGATTTGCAGTTGAGGTACCACAACCAGTTCCAGCTCAATTCAATCCACTCCAAGCATTCAAACACTCTTCTTGGCACCTAAGGAAGCTACCCAGATCATTGGAACCTAGCTGTAACACCTCCATCACCAAACTCGATCACCAACTGCAAGAGGTAAGCATGAACTCTTCAAACTCCATGATGCATGCATATTTTACTACACAATAATTTTTCCATGTTCATAATCATGTATGGAGTGATAACCCTCAATCAATTGCCATGAATAAATCGTGTATGGAATTTCATGGTGCTCATGCTAAAATTAGGGTTCTTGAGGTTTTCTTCTGATTTCTCACTCAATACCCAAAATAAATGCAATTAATCTATATGGTTGTGATCTTTGTTCAAAAACGAACAAGATTGGTACTTGAATCGTGCAAAATCATTGAGGAATCATGGAGAAAAGTGAGAAAATGCAAATCTGCAGAAACAGGGCACGCGAGCAAGAACTAGGTGTTCTTGGCGCCCTTTTTCAAACTTTTGAATATTTGAATATTTTGATATTTTTGTTAATTGATTCAAAAATTAATTTCTCTCTGATTATTTATGTTTTTGAATTGATTATTTTTCTCAAAATTCACTAAAATGTTTAAATATTTTATTTTACAAAAAAATATAATTTATATTATTTATTTAATATAGTTAGAATTTTTGTAATTAATTTCATTTTAATTGTTTTTAAACATTTTTAAATGGAATTCCCACTTTGATTTTTCAAAGCCAATTGAATTTCAAACTCTCATGTAATTGAACATGATTTTTCAAAATATTTTTCAAAGTGTACAACTTATTTTTGAATATATTTGGTATTTTATATCATTTTTTTCATTTAATTTCCTTTGAAAAATAACATTTTTATTTAAAATTAGGGTTTTCTCTTGATTTTAAATTTTCAAACACTTTTGGGCCTCTAATAGAGTGTAATACCCAATCCTTTGTAAATACAAACCATTTTGGGCCTCAGATGTTGCATAAGTCCCACTGTATTTTCAAAATCACGGCGCGGTCGTCGCCTTTTAAAACAAAATCATCTGGGCCTCCCCTCGTGTTGTAAGTCCCATATTTATTTTTCAAAACATATTTTGGGCCTCTAATAGAGTGTAAGACCCAATCCCCTTTTAACCAAAACGATTTTGGGCCTCAGACATTGTATAAGTCCCACTGTATTTTCAAAAATCTCGGTGCGATCGCCAGTTCAAAATCAAATCACCTGGGCCTCTCTTTGAGCTATAAGTCTCATTCCTTTTCTTAAAAAAACATATTTGGGCCTCTTGAAAGAGTGTAAGACCCAACCCTTTTGTAAATAAACCTTTTTGGGCCTCAGTCGTTGTATAAGTCCCGATACGATCTTTAAAACAACGGTGCGATCACTGTTAAACCTTAGGCCTTTCCTTGAGTATAAGCCCCAACAATCTTTTCAAAAATAACTTCTCTTTTGATTTAGGTTCAAATATACAATTGTTATCAAAACTTTCTTTAATTTCTCTGAACAACTAACAATACAGCATGGAAGCTTGCTCGCCTGTAAGTTTTATCAGCTTTCATTTACATGCTTTAATATATATAGTTGTATTGTGGGAAGCTGTTCCTCTGTAAGTCCTTCTTTCATACCATTTTTAATACTTGTCATATATCAACTGTATATATACTAGTATACCTATTTAGAGTTTTCCCCGGCAACTAGGTCTAGAACTAGGTAAAGCCAGTTGGTCACTCTTTAAATACAATCAAAACTAGATCCACATAGGATTTCCAGATACAGACTTGCCTTCTCTTGGGCTTAAACACTATGGAACAAAGAGAAAGGAAGTATTCTCGGTGAACCTTTTCTCAGACTGTCACTATAGAACTTGTCAAAGAAATTCAGTTTCCCAGAGAGGATTAATTCCCGGTGAAACCTATCTTGAATTTCTTCAAACCCTAAAACTGTTCACTAAAGAAAAGATTATTCTCGGTGAAACTTTTCTTGAACTCTTCTTAAGTTTGGGACCCACAAGCTTCCTAAAAGCATCCCCGACTCCTCTTGTGCTTTGTACAAGGACCCTCCGGCTTCTTAGAAGTTCTCATGTCTTCTCTTGGGCTTAATACAAGGAACCTGAAGACCTCTTAAAGGTATAGGACAGAACTTAGTCATCCTTCGATAGAGCAGTATTTCCAGTGTCAAATCTCAAACCATTTAGGGTTGATTCTCATCCCTAAAAAACACTTGCCTCCTCTTGGGCATCATGAAAAAGTTCAACCTTCTCATACCAATAGACTTGGACAGTCTAAATCTCCTTTTGAGTCTCTAAGATATTCTCAAGTTCCCTATAAACATAGGAGAAACCCCGGTCATTTTGGATCAAACACCAAAGGAGTTAAAACCCTTGGGTTCAAAAACCCAGTCTCTCTCATAAAAAATCCCCCAGCCAGGGTCAGCTTATCATCAGTATAACACTATCCCAAATCAGAACCTCGAGGCATCTGATACCTCTACTCTTCTGGAACCCTCAGCAAGAGTTGATTCCCCATTTGGACCTGCCTCGGGATCTTAATAATTCCCAGCAAAAGATAGCCTCATCTTAGGCTTTGTATAATGATCTTTCCTCAGCAAAGTTAGCCTCCTCTTGGGCTTTGTACAATGATTCTCCCCAGCGGAGCTAACCTTTTCAGACTCTCTTGTTGAGTCAATCACCTTTTCAGACTCTCTTGTTGAGTCAATCACCTTTCAGTACTCTCTTATTGAGTCAACCCTTTTAGCCTCAATCTCGGGCTTTGTACGAGACAGATAAAAACACTCTCTTGTTGAGTCAATCTTTTCCAGCCTCCTTTTAGGCTCAATATAAGGATTTCCCTTAGCAGAAGTTAGCCTCCCCTTAGGCTTTGTATAATGATTTCTCCCGCTTGTTCAGCCACAATCCTGGGCTTCGTACAGGACAGATAAAAGAACTCTCTTGTTGAGTCAAACCCTTCTTTAGCCTCAACTTGGGCTTTGTACAAGACATAAATCTTCATAACATTCTCTTAAGCTTGGGACAAATTTCTTCCCCAGCAGAGTCAAATCCTCCCAGCCTTCCTTCAGGCTTTGAGAAATAAATTTCCTAAAGCTGAGTCAAACTTATTTCAGCCTCAATCTTGGACTTTGTACAAGACAGATAATACTATCCCGTAGAGTCAAACTCATTTCAGCCTCTATCTTGGGCTTTGTACGAGATACCTAAAATATCCTTAACCGAGTCAGTAAAGTCTCCGTTTAACCTCAATCTTGGGCTTTGTACAAGACAAATAAAAATTTCTTTCCGCACTGAGTTAGTTTCTTTTCAGCCTCAATCTTGGGCTCTATACAAGACAGATAAAACCCTCCCCGACGGAGTTAAACTATTTTCAGCCTCAATCCTGGGTTTTGTACAAGACAGACAGAACATTTTCCCCGAAAAAGTCAAACTTTTAGCCTCCTCTTAGGCTTTGTATAATGATATCCCCAAAGAGTCATCCTCTCTTTTTTAGCCTCAATCTTGGGCTTTGTACAAGACATATAAACACTCTCTTGCTGAGTCGGTTATTTTCAGCCTCCTCTTAGGCTTTGTATAAGGACTTCCCCAGTGGAGTCAATCAACCTCTTATCTTCAACCTTGGGCTTTGATCAAGGCACACAAAAGTCCACATCCCCTCAAAGGAAATCAAAATATCTCTGTAGGAAGTCACTTCTCTGTTTATCACTTATCAAAACAGACATTCAAAATAAACCCTAATCCCTGGTAACTGTTGTAAGAGGCACACTTGTTGATTCAAATATCCAAGTTGTTGTCCATCTTTTATCCTGGTAAACCCTTTCTTTCATCTAATTGTTGTAAGCAGCAAGCCTCTAGATTATTTACATCGACACCACTGTCCCCCTCTTAGTATGAGAAATTCCTAAGGAAAAATGGCCTTGCTCTAAACTGAGTTAAAGTTTTCTCCTTCAAGTCAAATCCCCTATAAAGGAAATTATGGCATTGCTGGATTCACATATCCCAGTTAAAGTAATCCTCCTTTATAAATAGTCATCCAATAGTTGTGATAAACAGACCAGATGTCTCCCTTTAGAGATGATAAGTTATCTCTCAGTCAAACCTTTTAGCTTCAATCTTGGGATTTGAACAAGACACAAATAAACCTTTTAGCTTCAATCTTGGGCTTTGAACAAGACACCAAAATAATATCTTTTTCCTCCCTTAGAATAGGAGGAACTACGATTGCTCTGATTTCCCTGTTTCGTTTAAACAGGAATACGTAGGCATAAGATAGTGAAATCTTAGCGAGCATACTAACCAAAAACTCTAGGTCCAGCACCTTCATATCAATCAAAACTTAGGTCCAGTACCTTACCAAAAAACATCGGAAAAACTCAAACATCAACAAAAACTCACTCTCTCTCTCTCATACTTTCCCAAGAAACTTTCCCAACCCCTTAGCGGATAAACACCATCAAGTATAAAGTGAAACCTAAAGCTAACATCCTGTGGATAACCACATATAGGATGGGTAATTGACAACTCCCCATCGTATAACCTGACCCCAACTCCCCGAATATCTTTAAGCGTTTGTTCAGTTAAACATTCGCGTGCAAGGTTAGTTTTAGATAGCTTCCCTTTCCCTTCTAGCTTCATGGGATAAATAAGAAATCAGAAAGTAGCACCCCCTCTTCTTCGTTGAGGAGAAAACCCCAATTCCGCGATAAGGTGGTCGCGCCACCGACAAAAATCGCGCGCTACAGTAAAAATGGCAACTCTGCTGGGGAGTCATTTTATTTGTTTAGGACTAGGATTATAGCTCTTAAGAGGTCTAGGATATTAGTTTTATGAATAAATATATATATCGCTTTTCCTAATTGATATCCGTGTTAATTTTTTTGCTAATGGGACTGCGATTGATGCCGCATCTGGAAAGTTTGAGTGATACTAAGATAAGTGATGGCATAGACGGGTCGTCTTATAAGGAGTGATTCCCGAATAAGCGATCCTAGTAGACCATCGAATCAGTGGAGATACCCTTTATGGATTTAATGTCTAAACGACTTCGGTTGTTGAAAGCAGATTGTTCGATTGTGGTATCCATGGAATCGAGGATTTAGTAGACTAAGACCATGTGACTATTTTGTAGTGCGGAAGCTATCAGAAATAGTTGTCACGCGATACTACCCTCATTTGAGATTACCCTAAGATACTGTAGCTCGCTCAGGTGAACCAGCCTGTTGTTGTTATCCCAAGGGGGTCAATAATTTTAAGGACAGGTACAAAAATTCACCAGTACAACCTTTGGGAATGGGTAGAGCCATGACTTCATGACACTGAACCTTTGACCCCATGTTTTTTCTATGTTTTGGTGTGCTGCATTCATGCATTCATTTCATTAAAAAAACTTTAAACAAAGAAAAAAATTTCTTTTCTAGTCTCTCTTTTTCAAATTGAACTAAGACAATGATTGCAAATATCAGAGAAAAAGATTGCATTATGGATTTCGGTAGAAGGAAGACACACAAGTACACCTTCAAGGTTACAAAACTAGAGGATTTAAGAGGGTTGGCAAGGATGATTACCAACCCTGATGCTTTCAGAGCTAAGTACGGAGGACTGCTGTCTCTGTTAAGGGTCCATGTAATTGAAGGAATACTGTCTACTCTGATTCAATTTTACGATCCGATCTATCACTGTTTCACATTCTTGGATTATCCACTTGCACCAACACTGGAGGAGTACTCTCACCTGACTGATTTACCCATCACTGACCAAGCTCCCTTTTCTGGACTGGAAGAAATTCCAAAGGATCAAATCATTGCAAGAGTAATCTATTTGGACGAGTCAGAAGTCAGGACTCACACGACCATTAAGGGTAGAATCCAAGGTTTACCAGCCAAGTTTTTGATAAAGAAAGCCCTGTACTTTGCTAGTATAGAGAACGTAACTGCTTTCGAGAGCATCTTTGTTCTACTCACCTACGGGTTATTTCTGTTTCCCAACATTAATAATTTCGTTGATATCAATGCCATTAAGATCTTTCTGATTGGAAACCCCGTACCAACCTTGCTCGCAGATCCTTATCATTCTGTACACTTAAGGAATTTGTACAGCGGAGGAATGATCACATGCTGTGTACCACTGCTATACAAATGGTTCACTTCCCATCTACCAAAGTCTTCCGCATTTTGGGATTATAAGAGTACTCTACGTTGGTCACAGAGAATCATGTCTCTTACCAACTCTGACATAGATTGGTACAATCGGATCTACGACGGGTTAAAAATCATTAACCGTTGTGGAAACTTCCCTAATGTACCCCTCATAGGAACTAAAGGAGGAATCAACTATCATCCAATTTTAGTTCGCCGTCAATTCGGATACCCGATGAGACATATCCCGCGTAATGTTCATCTGGAAGGTCTTTTCTTCAAGGAAGGAGAAAATGACAGGGCACTAAAGAAATAAATAGTGCATGCCTGGAAACATGTTCATAGGAAAGGAAGAGAGTCTCTAGGAAAACCAGACTATGTCTCTGTGGAACCTTATCTCCACTGGGTACAAACTAGAGCCCTCAAGCTGAGGATGCCTTACCCTCGTCAAGAAGTTCTTCCGTTAAAGGAATCTGTCCTTTATTTTATGTCTGATACGGAAAAACTCCAGGTCACTCTCAACAAAGTTCAATGGGAAAAGAAATCGTGGATGAACAAGTACCGCATTCTCAATGTGGAGTGTGCCAAAATACAGCAACTGTTAAAAGAAAAAGATGCTCTGATCGAGATTTTAGAACAACATGCTGTAGAGAATCAAGAAAACCGAAGGAATTTGCTCGCTCCTTTCACTTGGAAAAAGGATGACAACCCGACAACGGCTCAAGAGCCCCGGTCAAAGAAAAGGTAAATATCAGAACCAGCACCTGAGCTCTCTTCAGAGAGGACTCAGGATCCATAAGCTTAGATTTTTCCTTTTACAGCACTTTGTAAATTACTGTATTTCCATTTCCGCAATATTTGAATTGAATAAAACGGGGTCTCCCCACTGTATGATATTTGCAATCCAATTGTTGAAGTTTCTTTTGATTAAAAACAAAAAAATTTAATATAATCATTGCATATCATTCATCATTCTCACATAATGCATTCTTCTTCCCTACAAATCTCACGTTTGTGTCTCGATTCTAGAGTCAAATTGTCTCATTCGTACAATACTCGGGCCAATCGACAAAAGAAAATGGATGATCTCGAGGAAGAGAACAGAGAGTTGAGAGAAGAAATCAACACTCTAAAAGAAGATTTGAGAAAACTTCACAATGACATGCAATCTCTGGCAGCAGCTCAGATATAACAACAAAGGACTGTGATCTCAGAGATCACATCTACGCCCATAGTGGAAAAGTATGATCCTCGGTATAACATGCCTAAAGATCGTCCCTGGGGCATGCCACTCAACTATATCCCAGAAGGATATATTCCGCCGATCATGGAAGACCCAGAAACTGTAGCAGGAACCGCTGGGCCTGAAGGTTACAAACTTCGGGAAAGCGAAGATGCAAGGGGCATGACAATGACTCCTGAAGGTTACAAACTTCGGGATAAGGAAGCACCAAGAGTCACTGCCGTAATGACTATACCACCACCCGTGGTACACACTGTCCCGGAAGGACAGATTCCACAGATACCTTTTGGTGGAAATGAAAGTATGTACGGCAGATTAAATGAGTTCCAGGAACAATTCCTGGAGATGCAGAAGGAATTGCATGCCATTCGCGGTCAGGATCTATTTGGAAAGTGTTAGTTCTTTTATTGGCAGCAATTTTGGTAAAACTATGTGTTTGTTCATGATGTCAAGACGAATGTCTTAACATGTGCTTCAAACATTCTGCATGTGGTGTGTTGTAGTTTCTATGCATGATGTCAAGACGAATGTCTTAACATCTTTTGATAGAACTTCCAGTTCTGTGGTTTTATGTGCTGCGCGTTATTTGATATATCTTGAGGGTTGTTTGAGAGATTGTAGGCGAGATTCTTGGAGGAGATTTTATCTGATGCAATCGGTTTATATTTCCTATGAAGTATATTCTGTTCTATTTTTAGGGCTAAAAGATTTGAAGATTAATTATGTTTGAAAGTGAGATTCAAATCTGGGAGTTAATGCTGCCCAAGCCCATGAAGAGAGTTGCTATATAAAGACGTATCAAACCTACTTGCTGGTTAGAGAAGTTTAATTAAAAAGCTGCATTAATTTGTTAGAGTCTTTGTGCGTCTTGTATTTTTGTGAGCCATTCATTCATCTATTTGGATGTGTGAATTGGACTGATTTAGTTGAGTTGTATCTTATCCACTCTAAGCTTTTAAGCACGAGTGTTTGTTCTTGATTGAAGCTTTTAAGTAAGATCAAGTATTGACTTTGAAGTGTGTCTTCTATTCTCATTATTGTAAGTTGTTATCACTGGTGTGATTGAGGGGGAGGGAGAGGTGTCTCATATCTAAGAGTGCCTTAGGTAGAAGTATCATTGTGTAATGATTAAGTGAGTAGATCATCAACTTGTGTGTTGATTGTGGAGTCTATAAATTGATACTACTGATAGTGATTTTCCTCCCTGGCTTGGTAGCCCCCAGACGTAGGTTGTTAGACCGAACTGGGTGAACAATTCTCTATGTGCTTTATTGTTTTTTTAAGTACTGTTACTGTTATTGTCTTGTTCATATAACAGATACTGATGTTGTGACATCTCACTTAACATCTCATATCTGATACCAGAATTTCAATTGGTATCAAAGCAGGTCATCCTGCTCTGTATCTGGGTGAGATCTAGGGTTGTTACTTTCTGGTGCAATGGACAAGGAGAGTGGTGGATTTGTGAATAGACCCCCTATTCTAGATGGATCAAATTATGACTATTGGAAACCTCGTATGGTTGCCTTTTTGAAGTCTTTAGACAGTAGAGCTTGGAAGGCTGTTTTGAAAGCATGGAAACATCCTGTCATTGTGGGAAAAGATGGTGTGTCAAATCTGAAACCTGAAGAGGAGTGGACAAAGGAAGAAGATGATCTCGCTCTTGGGAATTCTAAGGCCTTGAATGCCTTATTCAATGGTATTGACAAGAACATTTTCAGGCTGGTCAACACATGTGAGATGGCTAAGGAGGCTTGGGATATCCTGAAAATAACTCATGAAGGAACCTCCAAGGTCAAGATGTCAAGACTTCAGCTGCTAACAACCAAGTTTGAAAGTTTGAGGATGAAAGATGAAGAGACCATTCATGACTTCCACATGAATATACTTGAACTGTCAAATGCTTCTAGTGCCCTAAGAGAGAGGATGTCTGATGAGAAGCTGGTGAGAAAAATTCTCAGATCTCTTCCCAAGAGATTTGATATGAAGGTGACTGCTATAGAGGAGGCTCAATATATCATCCAGATGAGGGTAGATGAATTGATTGGCTCACTTCAGACATTTGAATTAGGGCTGAATGACAGATCTGAAAAGAAGATCAAAAGCATAGCTTTGGTGTCCAGTACAGAAGGTGAGGAGGAAGAGGGTGGTCCTGTTGGCACTGGATTTCGACTGGCAGTTGGTGTCTAGAGACTTCAAAGGCAAGCCGACGCAGGAAAGAGGTACAAGGGGGTGTCGAGTCGACACCAGCAGAAAGACGTGTCGGAGGACCGTCGATAAGTCCTGACGTCGGAGACAAGCTGATGTAGATTTCAAGAAACAAGTGTTTAGGCGGGAAAAGTTTGAAATTTCCAAGACTATGGGAAGTTGAAAAAAGAGTGGGGTGCCACGTGTCAGCTTCAAGAAACGTTTGGGCAGACAAACAGTTATTTTGTTAAGCCTATATAAGGCATTGCTTTTTTCATTTTAGAGGTCGCATTTTTTCACATTGTAAGGGGAAAATACTCAAAGTACCAAGCTTAGAGAGAAACGAGTTCACTCCCGCAAACAAATGTACACTTGCGTCCAAACCTTACTTAATGCAATTTATTTTCCGCATATAATTTAAAGTCTTTACTTCTTTTGTTCTTTTTCCGCTCTACTTTCCCTTGCATTTCTTTGTTTTTTCTTGCCAACCAACTCGTAACCGTTAAGATACCTTTTGCGTCACCTAAGTCACTTAAGTGTGACACTTAAACAAATATAAACGCAGTGCAAACATACGCTTCCAATTACAAGTTCTGGGATTCGTCTGGCCGGTCCCGCAAGCGAACCTACGACGGAAGGCCAACGTTTGTTCGCGCGGGCGAACAAAGTGGCATGCCCAGTGGGACACGTGTGAATTAAGTATATGTTTTTGCGTAGTGGTAAGATGGTAACACCACAACCAAACGAAGAACCGTCTCTGACGAAAACGGCGGTAGGGACACACACAACTGATGTTGGCTCTGGTACCATATCAGCAGTGTCAACCTCTCCTAGCGGACCAATTACAACACCGCGTCGAAACGACCCTAGGCCGACAATGGCTGGGACTACGGGGCAATATATGCCTAGTATCACCATGCCCATACTTAGATCGTATGGAATGCCGCCAGAGTTCATGTCAAGTGTGCATTCTAGCGGAAATTTGTTTGGAGAGAATTCGTCCCCAGTATTTTTGACTTATCAAGGGATAGGACCCTTGTCGAACCCAATGGTTCGACCTCCGGGATTCAACATGTCCTCTCAATCCATACCGACTTTTACCTCTAGTTCCGTCGCGGTCATGAGGCAACAAATGGACGAGAGTAACCATGAGATGGTTCACATATTGACTCAGCAGATGGGTACAATATTAAGGTCATTGATACAAGAATCAACCAAGAGTTACCAGCAACTGGCGACTCAAATGACACGAATCGGTGATTTCTTAGGCGCACCTAGGGTTCAGGGTCGACAGACCCCACCACCGCGACCGGTGACGCCACCTCGTCAAGATGAAGTCTTCGAAAAAACTATAAAACAACCCCGCGAGTTCGAAGAAACTCCTAGGAGGGTTCAAAGACCACCTGTAATCGTCCATAGGCACCAAGATCCGGATTTTGTTGTCCAACAGGTTCGACAGGATGCCCTGGCTGGAGAACATAACTTGGAAGCTGTGGTCGAACGTATCATGGTCCGTAATGGGGCGAACCCTGGCCTTCGACGGCCAACTTATACATCTCCTTTGCCAGATTTTGTCCTACAAACAGAATTACCTAGGGGATGGAAAGTGCCAAAGTTTACCAAGTTCGCTGGGGAAACAGAGGAGTCCACCGTCGAACACGTCGCTAGGTATTAAACCGAAGCGGGTGATATAGCGAACAATGAGGATTTGAAATTGAAATATTTCCCAAGCTCCCTCACAAAGAATGCGTTCACGTGGTTCACCACGTTGCCCCCACAGTCCATTCATACATGGGCACAATTGGAGAGGCTTTTCCACGAACAATTCTATATGGGACAGTCAAAAATAAGTTTAAAAGAATTGGCAAGCGTCAAACGCAAGGCCGCGGAGTCGGTAGACCAGTACTTAAATAGGTTTAGACTTTTGAAAGCACGTTGCTTTACTCAAGTCCCTGAACATGAGTTAGTCGAAATGGCCGCTGGCGGCCTAGACTATTCGATCAGGAAAAAGTTGGACAAGCAATATCTTAGAGATATGGCGCAATTAGCTGACCGGGTTCGCCAGGTCGAAAGATTGAAAGCTGAAAAAGCTCAGTCTAACAGATATCGAAAAAAGGAAAAAGTGGCTTATGTGGCTGCAGACGAATACTCGTCTGACGAAGAAGAATCCGTCGATGAAAGCGAGATCCACGTGGCTGAACTTAAGCCAGGACCTCCCTATACATGTAAATTGTTGAAACCATCAAATGGGAAAAATCCCACAGAAACTAATAAGACGGATAAATACGTCGCTAAAACTTATACTTTTGACGTTTCGAAATGTGATGAAATATTTGATTTACTAGTTAAAGATGGTCAAATTATTATTCCGTCTGGTTTGAAAGACCCCCCTCTAGAACAAAAGAAAAAGAGAGGATTTTGTAAGTTTCATAATTTCCTTGGTCATAAAACAGCTCAATGTGTTCTTTTCAGGGATTTGGTGCAAAAGGCTTTGAAGGAGGGTCGACTCCAATTTGGCGAAAAGCCAAAGATGTAGGTGGACACTGACCCACCGAAGGTCGAAGAGGCTTTGTATTCAGAAGTGTACGAGTGTTTGATGGTCGAAGCTACTGAAGGCCTCGACAAACCACCAAGGGTTGAAGTGTTGGAATGCATGATGGTCGAAAATACTGAGGGTTCCGACAAGAAAGCAAAGGGCAGACTCGAAGAAGTGTACCCCCAGGCTGGTCAAAGTTTGGAAGATTTTCAGGAAAAGTGCAGGATAAGCGGCTCCAAAGCCGCACTATGCCCTAGGTGTAATGTCATGTTCGATGAGAAAGCTGCTGAGAGGTACGAGGAAAGCAAGAAAGAAGTGCTGTCAGATAACAAGCCACCTGTCCCAAGGTTTGTGTTCGACAAGAGCGGGGTCCCTCGTCGAAACAAAGAGTACAGAAAGTTGTTCCAAGGGGCAAGGCCCAAAACTTTCGTGCCCCCATCAAACTCCCCACAGGAAAAGTGGATGGCCCTGATGAATCAGAAAGGAAGCAAGAGGCCAAAGTGGAAAGCTCTTGATTTGGAGAAGGAGGGGAATGTCGCTGAAGAAAGGGTCGAGCAAGCAGGATATAGGGTGTCCCCCAACTACAAAGGAAAGAACCCTATGACCAGGACCCAGTGGAGGCGCTATCAGCGTAATAAGAAGGCCGAAAGAGAGGCTACAACGTTAAAGGCAAAGGTTGTCGGAGTATCTGTGCAGAAATGCCAGTACCCGAAAGGAAAGTGGGTCGAGAAGAGCAAGGTGGCGACGAACCAGACCATGGCAGTAACTTTGAACGCTTCAGGAGGGAAGGAAGTGG
Source organism: Lathyrus tuberosus (assembly GCA_022829125.1). Lineage (NCBI taxonomy): Eukaryota > Viridiplantae > Streptophyta > Magnoliopsida > Fabales > Fabaceae > Lathyrus > Lathyrus tuberosus. The sequence goes on from JALAZF010000427.1 coordinate 3,636,954, forward strand.
TGTCGACTCAAAGCTCAAAGTGCACTTCGTTGGCAGAAAACAAGAAAGAACCAGAGTATACTCCTCAGTCAGACGAAGAGGGGCCAAAATACTCTCCTCAGTCCGATGAAGAGTATGACCCATCACCTGAAGGTGATTTTGATGAAGACATGTATGACGACACAAATGAAGACACCTATGGCGAAGATTTCGTGGTAAACTATGGTATCGTGTCGGTGCTACCAGCTGAGTACGACGTAGTGTCGGAGATCTCCGAGACTGAAGACGACTTCATCACAGGGAAAAATGTGGATGACAAGCCATTATGTTATTACGTGATGAACAGTGGCGTGGTCGAGGAACAAATGGCTATGTTCGAACGTCCTACCACTGGGATGATGTATCATTTGAAGCCTTTGTTCATAAAGGCAAAGATTGATGGGGTGTCGGTCAACAAGGTATTTGTGGATGGTGGAGCGACTGTGAACCTAATGCCTCACAGTTTGTTTAAGAGAATTGGAAAGACGGAGGCTGACCTCCGACAGCACAACATGGTCTTGTCCAACTACGAAGGCAAGACCAGTAACATCCTGGGGGTTGTCCAAGTGGATTTGGCAGTAGGTACAACCAACAGGCTGACACTCTTCATGGTCATCAAGTCGAAGGCAAACTTTAATCTGTTGGTGGGGCGTGAGTGGATCCATGGAATTGGGGCAGTACCATCAACTATGCATCAGAGGTTGATCATTTGGAGGAAGGACGGCGTCGTCGAAAATATTGAAGCAGACCAAAGCTATTACAAAGTCGACGAAGCCAAGGGTATTAAGAAATCGTTCGACCAGCATTTAGCCAATGTGGCTCCTTGTGATGACGAATCAGGATCATACACCTCCGTTGACACGGGTTGTGTCCTGAACCTAGATCCCGACTATGGGTTCATCTGGGACGCTGCCGACGTAGGTATGGAGCCAATGGAAATGCCACCAACAGGGTGGTCTACTACTGGTGAAGATGATTGTTAAGTCCGAAAGTATGACTCGGATTTCGGCCTATTTGGCTGAGAACAAAAAAATGTCGGCACTCGAAAAAGACGAGACTCCCCAAACAACTAAGGGAGCCGACCATGACAAAGAAAATCAGAGGCTTGATGGTATTTACGATGATGAGCCTCTAGGGTTTGAAAAGGGGCCAGATCATGAACTGCAAAGGGTGCAAGCCCAAGATCCACTTGAGGAAGTCGACTTAGGGGATGGAACGACAAAAAGGCCCACCTACGTGAGTACCAAGGTGGGACCAACAAAGAAAGCGAAACTGGTTAAAGTGTTGAAGGAATACAAAGACTGCTTTGCCTGGGATTATGGCGAAATGCCTGGGCTGAGTCGGAGCGTGGTCGAGCATCGCCTCCCAATCCAGCCAGGCAAGAGGCCAGTAAAGCAACCCCCTAGACGTTTCGCCCCAGAAGTGACGTCGAAGATCAAACAAGAAATCGAAAGGCTGCTCAAAAGTCGGTTCATCAGAACAGCGAGGTATGTAGAGTGGATAGCAAACATAGTTCCTGTTATTAAGAAAAATGGGACCCTTCGAGTATGCATTGACTTTAGGGATTTGAACAACGCTACTCCTAAAGACAAATATTCAATGCCCGTGGCAGAGATGCTAGTCGACTCAGCTACAGGATTTGAGTATTTGAGCATGCTCGACGGTTATTTCGGTTACAATCAAATTCTTATAGCCGAAGAAGATGTCCCCAAAACCGCATTTCGATGCCCTGGAGCTTTGGGGACATATGAATGGGTGGTGATGCCTTTCGGGTTGAAAAACGCGGGGGCAACCTACCAAAGGGCTATGAATGCTATAGTCCATGATTTTATTGAGAATTTCATACAGGTATACATTGATGACATAGTCATAAAATCGTCATCAGAGGATGGTCACCTCGATCACCTTCGACGCTCATTTGAGCGAATGAGAAAATATGGATTAAAAATGAATCCACTAAAATGTGCTTTTGGTGTTCGTGCAGGGGATTTCCTGGGTTTCGTAGTCCACAAGCGAGGCATCGAGATCAACCAGAACAAAACAAAGGCAATCTTAGATCTCAAGCCTCCGACAACAAAGAAGTAGCTCCAATCTTTGTTGGGGAAGATAAATTTCTTGAGGAGGTTCATCTCAAACCTAAGTGGAAAGACGAAAGTGTTTTCACCACTGCTCAAGACAAAGAAAGAAAGTGAATTCCGCTGAGGGCAAGAACAACAAGAGTCTTTCGACGCGATCAAAGAATATCTTACAAAGCCTCTAATCCTACTACCACCTAGTATAAATAAAAATATGAAGTTGTACATTGCAGCGTCGGACACGACCATAGGCAGTATGTTAGCACAAGAAGATGATGGTGGTGTCGAAAGACCCGTCTATTACCTTAGTAGGATATTGATAGATGCTGAGACTAGATACACTATGATTGAAAAGTTGTGTCTATGTTTGTACTTCTCATGTATGAAATTGAAGCAATATATCAAACTAGTTAATGTTTATGTTTCGTCGCATTTTGATGTTATTAAGCATATGTTGTCCAAACCTATTTTGCATAGTCGAATTGGGAAATGGGCACTAGCGTTAACTGAATTCTCCCTAACATACGTCCCTTTAAGGGCGATGAAGGGTCAAATAGTTGCTGACTTCATTGTCGACCACGCTGTGATCGAAACATCAATACATAGCATCGACGTCGCCCCATGGAAATTGTACTTTGATGGGTCGAGCCATAAAAATGGGGCAGGTGTCGGAGTCCTAATAATCTCCCCGCAGGGGATTCCAACTACCTTTAAATGCAAAGTCGATGGCAAATGTTCAAATAACGAGGCAGAATACGAAGCCTTAATTACTGGTCTCAAGATACTCAAAGACTTGGGAGCCAAAGAGTTGGAAATAAAAGGGGATTCCGAATTGGTGATTAAACAAATTACCAGAGAGTATAAATGCGTAAGTGAACATCTTTTAAGTTACTTTTCGCTGGCGAAGCGTTGGTTGGAACATTTCAAAGTCGTCAGCATCTCGCATGTGCCAAGGATAGAAAACCAGAAAGCTAACGAACTGGCACAAATTGCGTCGGGGTATAAAGTGTCGGAAGGTAAGTTGAGAGGCTTCGTCGAAACTAGAAAGAAGATAGTGTCAAATGTACGCGCGCCACCAAGCCGGTCGATACCCAAAGACTCGATGAGTTTGGTCGAAGGTTTAGAAAGTTGTGAGGTTTTTGTTAATGATATGCCACCAACAGACCGTCGAAGGGCAATTATAGAGTATTTGGAGAACCCACAGGGCAGCACCAATCGAAGGACCAAGTAGAGAGCCATGAACTATGTCCTAATGGGAAACGAGTTATTGAAGAAAACTCCAGAAGGGGTGTTGCTAAAGTGTCTGGGGGACACTGATGCATATTTGGAAACCTCGTGGGTACACAGTGAGGCTTGTGGGGCTCACCAGGTCGGCCAGAAAATGAAATGGATTTTGTGTCGACAAGGTTTCTATTGGCCCAGCATGCTTAAGGATTGTATAGATTTCGCGAAAGGGTGCCAGGACTGTCAAAAGCACGCCAACATCCAGCATGTCCCAGCCAGCGAATTACATGTGGTTGTCAAACCATGGCCTTTTCGGGGATGGGCTTTGGACGTAATAGGAGAGATTCGGCCAGCTTCGTCAAAGCAGCAAAAGTTTATCCTCGTAGGAATAGACTATTTCACGAAATGGATAGAGGTCGTGCCTTTGGTGAAGGTGGATCAAGAGGCTGTGATAAACTTCATCCAAAATCATATCTTGTATAGATTTGGGATACCCGAGACAGTCACAACGGATCAGGGTTCTGTGTTTATGGGGCAGAAGATGCAAGAGTTTGTGGCAGAAACGGGTTTCAAGTTGGTTACTTCAACGCCATACTATGCCCAGGCAAATGGTCAGGTTGAAGCAGCCAACAAAGTAATAATTGGCTTAATCAAAAAGCATGTTACGAACAAGCCAAAGAACTGGCATAAAATGCTGAGTCAAGTGTTGTGGGCATGTCGGACATCACCCAAAGCGTCGAAAAACTCGACTTCATTCCGTCTAACCTACGAACACGACGTTGTGTTACCTGCGGAAGTACACTTGCAATCCGTCAGAGTGCAGCGACAACATGAGATTCCGTTGGAGCAATACTAGGAGATGATGTTAGACGAGCTTGTAGATTTAGACGAGGAAAGGATGGTAGCTTTAAACGTGTTGCTACGCCAGAAGGCTCGAGTCGCCAGGGCATACAATAAAAAAGTCCAGGAGAAAACCTTTGCCGCAAATGACTATGTTTGGAAAGTGGTGTTGCCCATGGATCGACGAGATCAAACGATGGGAAAATGGTCGCCTAACTGGGAGGGACCATTTAAGGTGACGCGAGCGTTCAGTAACAACGCATACGAAGTATATGAGTTGGGGGCAGACCAACGAGTCTTAAGAGTAAATGGGAAATATTTTAAAAAAATACAGACCCATGCTACAAGAGGTTCGCATCAAAACATAAATTTCATTAAAATTAAGGCCAAAAATGGCTTACAAAATGGTGCATTACATTGTATCAATATAAAACCTAAGGGAATTCAGGGAATCTAGCCTTAAAATCATCAAAGAGGACCTTCTCATGAGTTATTTTGCTCTCAAGAATAATCTTTCGTCGTTGCATATGGCTGATAGCATCCTTAATCTTCATCGCCGCTTCGACATGTACAAGGTCCTGAGCAACTTCGTGGTCGATGGTTTCTTGAGAGGGCAAAGGCTCAGCTGAGTCCAAAGAGGCTTTCTGATGTTCGACCTCGGCTATTCTTTTCGTCAGCTCCGTGATCTGGGCTTGATACTCAGATATCTGCTGATTGAAGGCTTGGCGTTTGTTGGAATATTCTTGTTTCTTGGCTTCGTAGTCTCCAAGCTTCTGTTCACAGACGGAACTAAGATGCCATTCACGCTTCATGTCTTCGTGGCGAAACCGAATTTGGGCGTCGGCTTGATGATACGTCGAGAGATCCTTGGCCATTTGAATAAAGAAAGCTTCGAACTCAATTAGATAAGTGGCCATGGGGGCAGGAAGCTGGAACTCAGAGAGTTCACTCAGGAGGTTGAAGACGTCATTAGCTATGTCGGATTCCTCAGCAACGGCCGCCAGAAACTGTTCCTAAAAAAGGTAAGACCTCAGCTGCTGAAGTTTGAGATTGAAAGAAGCATCCACTTCTGGAGTGGGGATCGAGGTCGAACTGGTGGTTTGAATCTCTTCAGCTGTCTGTCAAAATTTGTGTAGCGCTCTTAGAGTTGCAGCTGGATTTGTGGCTTTGTCTGCTAAGAGTGCCTCTGGAGTAGGAGATTCCTCAGCAGCAGGTGGGGCTTTCTCTGGTTGGTGTTCAGGAATCTGAAGTTTCTCTCCGGCGACGGTGTTCACGGCAGGCGGAGGAATGATAGTGACCTCAGGGAGTGTATCATCAGGCTCGACATTTTCAGTTGAAGCAGGAGGTGTCTTCGCCAAATTTTCCTCATGCACAAGGGAATGAAATTCGTCAGTCTTTTGGGGACTTGGCGTAATGGTTGCACTAGCGTTGGGAGCGTCTGCGGCCGATCCGGTATCACCCTCACCAACAGTGGTCGAAATGACCACATGCTCCTACCAAAAAATAAAATACTAGTGAGCTTTGTCACCCCCAAGGTCAACTGGGACGTAAATAAAGTCGAATTACCTGCATAGGAGTCGTTGTCTTGGAGAGGGCGACAGAAGGAATTGGTTCGAAAGCGTCCTCAAGGTTACGCGAAACAACAGGGGCCGTTGTCGAGATGTTGGTTTTTTAGGGTGTATGTCGCGTTCTAGCCTTTTTCTTCCTCGCCAAAGGGGTAGCGGGAGGAGACGCTGGAGCTGTCGCAGTAAAAACTCGGGAGTGAGTACTCTCGTTCGATTCAGTCCTTTCGGGGGACGTTGCCTTCTCAAAAACCTGCACAGAAATAATATGAGAACAAGGGGATGACAAAGCCACAAAATAAGGAAATAAACATACCTGTACAAGGGTGGCCCTAGGTTTTTTGGCAGGTCTAGTGGAAGTTGACCCAATAGTTGATTCCCGTTTGCGCCCCTGAAAGCAACATTGCCGTTATTTAGTCCAGACTTACAAAATATATATATATATAAAATCAAGAGTCTGGGATCTACCTTTGTTGAAATTTCATCTGCAGGATCGACGGTTTAGGGATACCAGCTGTAGAAGCAAAGGCGTCGGCCACGTTTTCCAGAAAGAGGTTGGGAATGAAAACTTGAGTTTGGTACTCCAACCACCTTGCATCAAATTCCTGAGTGGTGGAAAAGGAAGGACGGAAAGAGAAAACCGGTAGCTCCAAATGTTGAGAGGCTCTGACGAACCTCATGCAAGCTTTGTGACCAATGTGAGTTAGGCGTCGACCAGACCGGACTATGTCATCAGGATGCCTCACTAAAGGTTTTGGCAACATTTGGCTCAAGCCAAATTGTCGAGCAACCAAATTTGGACAATAGTTCATAAAACCATACCTATTGTTCCCTGTTTCGATACGGAAAGAAATCATGGTCGGAGTAAGAAACGCCCGCCATACAGCATTCGACAGTGCAGCAGCCTGAGGTGAGACTCCAGGGAATGGGTTCCTGAACCAGTCGGGCCCAAACTTACGCTCCACAAATGGCGCCATGTCAGGAACGAAAGAGGAAGTTTCCACAAACATACTCAGATACCTCATGAAGAGGGCTTGTCTTGGAGCTTCTTAAGTGGTCATCAAAGCTAGTCGCAGCCCCTCGACAGAACGCGTTTTGTTGAGAATCTCCATCTTTGCAGAGGCTGGATATCCCAGCTTGTGCTCGAAGGTGGCGTTGAGCCAATGCTGCAACAACCACATAGGCCCTGAAATGTTTAAGGCTTTAGTGGTCTGATGTAGGAGTTTTAGTCTCATGGCCGACAGGCCAAGAGAATGATAAAGGGAGGCCAACAGGAGTTTGGCCAGAGATATTTGTCGGCCTTCATGAATCTGAATGGCCAAATTAATGAAGCTTTTGGCTATTTGCAGGAAGCCAGGGAAAAACATGTAGTACGATAACCAGAGGGTTAAGAAGGCGATGTGTTCTTCGTCGGAGACTTCTTGGGAGTTTTTGTCATGGTGATCCTCTATGTAGTTTTGGAAACTAGCACGCTCGAAGTCGAAAGCGTTCTCCGTCTCCCAAGTTGGGTCGAAAGTCTCACCCAGTGGCGAAAGGCCAGTAATGGCCGCCACATCAAAAAGTGTCGGCGTGAACATACCACAAGGGAGGTGGAATGTGTTTGTTGACCCTTCCCAAAAGTACATCAACGACAAGAGCAAACAAGGGTTAACCCTGTGGGCAGTTCGGGAGAGCTGGATGGCGTCGAAGATGCCATAATTCTTCCATTGTTGTTGACGTTTCCCTTCAACTTTGTCGAGCCAAGCGAGATAATCTTTGTTGCCTGGAGTTGGCATAGACCTGAAAACTCTCGATTTTAGTGCCATATATTTGAGATCCAAGGTACCCTCTTTCTCGAAAGCGGGTGGAATCGTTTGATCAAAACAAGGGAAGAACTTTTGGAGTTCTTGAGGACTAGGTTTGTTGTCTGGGAAAGGACCATGGAAACCACACAACGTGTTTTCCACTGCGAACGGAATGACCATTTGACGGCGCCAGTTGGATACCACCGTCTCGTCAGCTGAAGAGGGTTGAGGAAGAGATTGATGTGTTTCCGCTTCTGAAAGTACGTACGCAACTGGGTTATTGCCAGTGGTTTGAGGAATGCGAGTGGCAGTTGTTCTTGATGAAGCCATTGGAAGAAAGAAGCGAAAAAGGGTGCAAAGCGTCAGAGAAGGAAAATATCACAAAGTTGTTTAGAGCAAATGAGGGTTTCGTGAAAGAGGAGTTGCGAAAGTGAGAAGAGTTTCTAAAGAGGATTATTTATAGGGCGCATGCAGAAAATGAGAAGTCAAGACTATCCAACTTCTGAAAGGAAGTGGTGTTTGGTGTCAAAGCCCATAACTTGGATGAGACTTACCATCATGGTGTTTTCTTGGAAATCATGGGAAAAGATTGCCATCATCACGTCAGGCGGCGCTTGCCATGTGTTAAGAAAGAAGACAAAACGGTTTGCAAAAAAAAAAAAGAGCCGTCGAAATCTTGTGAGAAACCAAAAAGCCAGATTTCTCCATCGACACAGTACTTAGTCGAAACTGGCAATTTTGAGGGGGCAATTTGTTGGCACTGGATTTCGACTGGCAGTTGGTGTCTAGAGACTTCCAAGGAAAGCCGACGCAGGAAAGAGGTACAAGGGGGTGTCGAGTCGACACCAGCAGAAAGACGTGTCGGAGGACCGTCGATAAGTCCTGACGTCGGAGACAAGCTGATGTCGATTTCAAGAAACAAGTGTTTAGGCGGGAAAAGTTTGAAATTTCCAAGACTATGGGAAGTTGAAAAGAGAGTGGGGTGCCACGTGTCAGCTTCAAGAAACGTTTGGGCAGACAAACAGTTATTTTTTTAAGCCTATATAAGGCATTGCTTTTTTCATTTTAGAGGTCGCATTTTTTCACATTGTAAGGGGAAAATACTCAAAGTACCAAGCTTAGAGAGAAACGAGTTCACTCCCGCAAACAAATGTACACTTGTGTCCAAACCTTACTTAATGCAATTTATTTTTCGCATATAATTTAAAATCTTTACTTCTTTTGTTCTTTTTCCGCTCTGCTTTCCCTTGCATTTCTTTGTTTTTTCTTGCCAACTAACTCGCAACCGTTAAGATACCTTTTGTGTCACCTAAGTCACTTAAGCGTGACACTTAAACAAATATAAACGCAGTGCAAACATACACTTCCAATTCCAAGTTCTGGGATTCGTCTGGCCGGTCCCGCAAGCGAACCTACGACGGAAGGCCAGCATTTGTTCGCGCGGGCGAACAGGTCCTGAAACTTAGGAGGAGCTATCCAATGCCATTGTTCTGCTGGGAAGACAGTTTAATAAGGTGTGGAAAAGAAAGGACAGGAGATATAAACCTAATGTCAAGAACATCACATCTGACATCAACAAGTCAGCTGATCAGATGAAGAAAACCAAAGCAGAGGATAGGCCTAATAATGACAAAGGAATCCAATGCCATGGCTGTGAAGGTTTTGGTCACATCAGAGCTGAATGTCCCACATACCTTAAACAGAAAAAGGGTTTGTCTGTCACATGGTCTGATAAGGACACCGAAAGTGAAGATGAATCAGCCAAGCATGTCAGAGCTATGACTGGAATATGTGAGTCTGATAATGATTCAAGTGATGGAGGCTTACGTATGAGGAGCTAGCTGCATCATATAGAGAGTTGTGCATTAGAAGTGAACAAGTGTGTCTAGATGGGGAAAAGCAAAAGAAAGTTATAGTACAGCTAAAGGCTGAAAAGACTGATCTAGAGAATGAAGTAAGTCTGATAAACTCCAAGCTTGATCAAATGGTCAAATCTATCAGAATGCTAAACAAGGGGACTGATATCTTGAATGACATTCTTCAGACTGGAAAATTGGCTGGAGACATGACTGGGCTGGGATTTGAAGGTGAGAAGAAACCTTCGTCAGATGCTAGTTCTTCTGGTACTAAACAGAACCTGTCTCATCAGATGTTTTAACAACATGAGAAAGTTCATGCTTCTGGATCTAAGAAATTTGTACCTCATCAGAAGACTCAACACCATGGGAAAGCTCATACTTCTGGACCCAAATAGAACATGTCCCATCAAATGTCGCAACATCATGGGAAGGTGCATGTTTCTAGGCCAAATCATTTTATGTCTCATCATCATAGCAGAAGACAACCTCATCATTATGGCAGAAGACAACCTCATCATCATAGCAGAAGACAGACTCAACCTCAATGGAGAAGATATCTCAATCACTTCAGAGAAGAAATTCAAAGATGGAGATGTCATTACTGTGGAAGGTTTGGTCACATAAAACCTTTTTGTTTCAGATTGCATGGATTTCCTTAATCTGATCCTCAACCTAGACCAAATCAGAATACTCCATCAAGTGGAAAATAATGGGTTCCCAAGGTTGCTGTTACAAGCTTATTAGCTCACATGTCTATTAGAGCCTCAACTATGGAAGATTGGTACTTTGACAATGGGTGTTCTAAACATATGACAGGTGTCAAGAACTTGTTGGTGGATGCCAAATCTTATTCCACAAGTGATGTGACTTTTGGGGATGGAGCCAAAGTTGAGGTCAAAGGGATTGGAAAGCTGAATTGTTCAGTTGGGCCTAGTCTTGATAGTGTGTTGCTTGTTAAAGGGTTGACTGCTAATTTAATTAGCATCAGTCAACTGTGTGATAAAGGTTTAGAGATCAGCTATACAAAATCTGAATGTTTAGTGACAAATGAGAAGAGTGAAGTTGTTATGAGGGGAGTTAGATCTAAAGATAACTGCTACTTGTGGGTTCCTCAAGAGTCCAGTTACTCCACCATATATACTATTGCCAAAGATGATGATGTGGATTTGGACCATCAAAGACTTGGTCATCTACATCTGAAAGAGGTGAAATAAAGTATGATTGAGTATAATGTCAAACATGATGTCATGACATATTACTGGGACACTAAGCACATTAATGTTCATCATCTGCTCAGAAGAGAACTTCCTTTTTCTTCTTGATCATTTGACACCAAGGCTATATTCTTTGGCTTCTTTTCTGGTTCTTCCTCATTCAACCCAAGCTCAAAAGTTTGAAGAGATCCAATAAGCTCATCAACTCTCATCTTGCTGATGTCTTGTGATTCTTCAATGGCAATTACCTTCATCTTATACTTCTTAGGAAGGGACCTAAGGATCTTCCTTACAAGCTTTTCATCTGACATTTTTTCACTAAGAGCACTGGATGCATTAGCTAGCTCCAGAATATTCATGTGGAAGTCATGAATAGTCTCATCTTCCTTCATCTTCAGGCTTTCAAATTTTGATGTTAGAATCTGAAGTCTTGACATTTTAACTCTAGATGTACCTTCATGAGTGGCTTTCAAAATATCCCACGCTTCCTTAGCAACTTCACAGGTATTGATTAACTTGAAAATATTTTTATCCACTCCATTGAAGATTGCATTTAGAGCTTTGGAATTCCCAAGGGCAAGCTCATCTTCTTCCTTGGTCCATTCTTCTTCAGGCTTTGGCTTTGAGGTGCCTTCTTTATCTTTGCCAGCATCATCTTTCTCACACACAACAGGTGCTTTCCACTCTTTAATAATAGCCTTCCATGCCCTGTTGTCCAAGGATTTTAAGAAAGTAGTCATCCTTGGCTTCCAATAGTCATAATTTGATCCATCCAAAATAGGGGGTCTGTTGACGAATCCTCCAACTTCTTTGTCCATCTTTACACCAGAAAGTAACTTCCCTAGATCTCACCCAGAGACAGACATGATGCCTGCTCTGATACCAATTGAAATTCTGGTATCAGACGTGTGATGTTAAGTGCGATGTCACAACAACACACTCTGCACAATGGACAAAATAAACAGCAGAAAAACACAATGAATTGTTCACCCAGTTCGGTCTAACTACCTACGTCTGGGGGCTACCAAGCCAGGGATGAAATTCACTACTTGTAGAATTAATTTACAGACTCAACAACCCAGTTGACAATCTCCTAAACTTAATTCCTACTAGTGACTTTCTACCTAAGAAACCACTTAGATATGAGAACACTACTCAATCCCTAAAACAATACTCAAGGAACAACCTCTTTGAGCAACCTTGATCTTACTTCACAACTTTGATCAAGTAATAACTCTCTATTGCTTCACAGCTTCTAAGAGAGGACAGAAAACGACTCAGCAATTCAACCTAGAATTCTGTATACAAGACTCGTACAAAATACTCAAGACACTCAGCCTATGCTCTTGATCTTCTCTCTGTATTTCTGTACCTATTCCTTTGGTTTTGTGCGCTTTAAATAGCAACCTGAATTGGGCTTGGACTTGCTACAATATCTGACTTGATTTGTTATTTAAAACTGAATATTCAAAACAGATTTTCTCCTAAAATCTTTTTAAATCTTCAACCTTTTAAATCTCCTACAAATCTGCACCAGATCTCCTATGCAGCAGGAAATATCTATCCCAAGATATTCGCATCCAATGATACAGCTTGCTCTCCACAATTCCAGCTAACACGCAAACCCTAACATCACAACCTGATGTTATTAATTCTACAGATCTAATGTCACAACATCGCCATGTGACATCAGACATCCAAGCTTCAGCAATTTAAACACTTAACACAACCCAGCGTTAAGACTCAATGTTGCAACATTAGCACCTTGACATCAATATTGAACATACTTTATTTTACCAAAATTCCAGCCAATCCAAGAACTAACAACTAGATTTTCAAAGAGGTTCCTATAGAGTACTATAGACGTTTTGGGTGCTAACATCTTCCCTTTGCGTAACCAACCCCCTTACCCTGTCTCCGTTTTTATTTGTTCTTGTTTCTAGAACTTCTTTAGGTTTGGTTAGCTCTTTTCCTTTTCCTTTGGATAAAATAAAAGTGCGGTGGCGACTCTTGTTTTGTGAGTTAAGTTAATCAATAGCTTAATCTCAAATTTTCCCGCTTCAAAATGGTTTGGTCTTATCATCTTCTAATCGTCAAAGGTTTTTTAATATAGTTGTTGAAGCATGTTTAGAAGAATCAAAGGCCTCGTTGAGAATCTTCAGAACTAAAGTCTTTAGAGCCTTGACACTGTTCCTCAGAGCTTGATCTTCCGAATCTTCATATCTTGAGCACAGAGTCTTGAATGAGACATAACCTTCAGAGGCTTTTGAATCAGAATCATGATCAGAGGCTTTAGCACGAACGTTCTTCTGAACCGTTGTCTAGCAGCTTTCTAGATCTTGACAACTTTTTCTAATGCGTTTGATTCTCTTCGGAGTCAGAGTATGTTGATTCCAGAATCTGATGACTCACTCGTCAATGCTTCATAGTCAGAACCTGTATATCAAAAGCTACACATTTGACAGAAACCATTAGTATACAAAATTGTTCTTTAAGAATCAATGTACTGTTATCATCAGAACTAAAGGCCAGATGCAGGACCAAATCTTGGTCTAACACAAGGCACATTTGATGAAATGACAAAGAGGCAATTTGTTAGGCTAAAAAAGGAATATTTTCAGGAACCATACTCTCTAATTATATTGAATAATTAGGGGTTTAATGGTACAATTTATAAATAGCATAAGATATTATAATACAATTCAAATGTGAATAAAGTACCAACACGTGAATATTAAATGGCAAGAAAATTATAAATACGCAGAAAAAAACTATAACATATACACTCAAATTAAAAAAAAAAATCAAAACAAGTGATACCATACGATAATGTGACTGCACTTTTAGTATAAGTATTTGTGTTCGAGATGGAGATGAGTAATTTTCAATAACTCGAACAGAGTGGGTATCACTTATTACCGAGGTTGTATAGGGGAGGCTTTATGCCTTATAGCAGTCATCAAATAGGCGCGTGAGCTCGATTTGGATGCAGTGGATTTTGAGGTAGATTCAAAAAGCGTAACAGATAATGTGAATAGCCAACAAAAAAATTTGTCAAAGTTTGGTAGAGATTATCAAGAAATATAAACTCTTACTAACCCGTTTTTTTATGAACTTTCATGTTAAGTTCATTAGGAGACAGACTAATGAAGTTGCTCATTCTTTTGCAAGAATGGCTCCATCTCTCGCTAGTTTTCGAATTTTATTGATATTGCAACTAGTGTTTTAAAAACCGGACCGATCATCAAATCAATGAAGGTCCTGGGTCACTGGTTCATTAGTAGAACCATCGAGTCATTGATTGAATTGCATGACTAAACTGAATTAAACCGGATAACTCATGGATAATTTAGTTGAATAAATTGGTCTCTATAACCATACTATATAATTATTAAACCAATCGAACCTGATGACTCAATCTCTTAAAAAATCAGAACACCTACAAAATTTCATAATTTTACAATTTCTTTCTTTAAATTCTAATTCTAAACATAACCATTGCACACATCAAAATACAAATTCAAATAAATTTTAAACAAAATCTAATTACAATATAAACGAATAACAAAATAAGTAGCCGTGTCTAATACATTTAATTTTAATAAAAAAAATTGTTTCAAATTAGTTTTAAAATAAAATCTACTTAAATTTTAATTTTAATTTTAATAAAAAAAATAGTCTCGTTTTAATTGAGAAAAAAAAAACCAAACATTTAACCCATTGGTTTTAAAAAAAATTCTCAGTACGCCAATTTTTACCTGTTATGGCTGATTCAATTCGATTTCCACTAGTTAAATAACTTTTTTTGATCCAGCTAGTAGACTAAAGATATGACTTTTCCTGTTTTCGGTTCAATTGTTCGATCCAATTTTTAAGTCATTCCCTTAAAAAAAAAAAAGGTGAATACTTATTTACCCAACTCAAAAAGTTGGGTAAGGTTACATTCAATATAAAATATTTTGAAAACAACAAACAATTATAATATTTAATAAATAATTAAATGTGTTACAATTAAATAGTATTATGTGATTGGTTGAAAGTACATTACCTATCTTTTAGTGATGGGTAGAGAAGTTATCCCCTTAAAAAAACATAGGGAATAGTATAATAAAGTAACACGTCAAACATGAATGCACTTTAAGCATTTGTAGTAGTGAGTGAGTTACTCTTGACCATAGTTTTAAAAACCGGACCGGACCGGTTGGACCGGGAACCGGTCAGGTAACCGGTCGGGTTTGCTTGCTGAATCGGCCATGTCGTTGAACCGGTGTGAACCGGTGAGAACCGAAAAAACCGGAAAAACCGGCGAACCGGCGGTTCAACTTCTTATTTAAAAAAAAAAAAAAAAATTTATTTTTTTTTTAATTTTTTTTATTCAAATACATAGGAACTTTTTTTCAAGAATAATAGTAACCACTCATTTAATTTAAGTGATACACAAATTAAGTTTTGTAATATCCACAAAACTATTTTTACTATTTTGTATTTATATTGATTGAAAAACCATCATACAAATATTTGTATAGAAATTTAAGAACACAAATTAAGAAACTACATATAATATAATTTTAGACTTAACTGATTTCCATTATATATATATATATATATATATAGACTTGGAAAATTTATTATTTAAAATAATGTTAATATTTATATTGTTTTAATTATTAACATTAAAATTTTTTTTTTATTAACATTAAAACTATGAATTTAAATTAGACTCTGTTTAATTTAGACTCTGGTTAAAATTTACAATTAGACTCTTTTAAAATTTGAATTTAAATTATGAACATGTGAATTTATGATATGATCTTTTCAAAAAATTTAAGTGCTAGTTATAATTTTTAGAGACTGAATCATCCGGTTCGACCGGTTTTATCGGTTATATACCTATTATAATGACAGGTTTATTCAACCGAGTTATCCGATTTAATCCGGTTTGGTCATGCGGTTCGACCGATGACCCAGTGATTCGACCGATAAACCAGTGAACCAGTATTCTCACCGGTTTGATGACCGGTCCGGTTTTTAAAACACTGCTCTTGACTTACACACACTTTCTACCGTTATTACAATTCTTCACTTTGTCTTCCATCCGTTATTTTATTTTCTCCCCGTAAAAACACTAGACCTTTTGTTTTCACCTTTTAAGCTACCTTTATAACATCATCATCTATTCCATAGAAACTGTACAATCACCACATTATTATTACTCACTCTAATTCAAGCCATGTCTCCTTCAATCCTTCTTTTCCTTACTCTATTCGCAATTGCAGGTTACTTCGTTTTCTTTTTCTTTCTGTCTAACCATTATTAACAGTTTAACACTACTCTATTTTTGAAGTAAAAGAATTTATGTTACTTTCTGTGAAGGAATTTTTCTCGGGAAAGTGCGAAAAACTGACTTTCTTTAACTTTTTCAATATTCTTGCAGACTCGCAGTCCTTCATCGGAGTTAACTACGGTCAGATCGCCAACAATCTTCCCGCACCGGAAGTCTCCGCCAGGCTTCTCCAATCCACAACCATCGGGAAAGTTCGCATTTACGGCGCCGATCCGGCAATCATAAAATCTCTTGCTAACTCCGGCATTGGAATCGTTATCGGAACTTCAAACAGCGATATTCCAAGTCTAGCTTCCGATCAAAACGCGGCGAAACAGTGGATAAACACGAACGTCTTACCTTATTACCCTGCCAGTAACATCATTCTGATCACCGTCGGTAATGAGGTTTTAACCTCCGGTGATCAGGGACTTGTGTCACAGCTCGTGCCGGCAATTCGAAATGTCCAAACTGCCCTCAGCTCGGTGTCGCTTGGCGGAAAGGTGAAGGTGTCCACCGTACATTCCATGGCGGTGTTGTCTCGGTCGGATCCACCTTCGTCCGGGTCGTTCAACCCGGCTTTACAAAACACATTGAATCAGCTTCTAGCGTTTCTGAAGGATAACAAATCGCCGTTTGCGGTTAACCCGTATCCGTTTTTCGCTTATCAGAGTGACCCGAGACCCGAAACGCTTGCGTTCTGTCTATTTAAACCTAATTTGGGTCGGGTTGATTCGGGTAACGGAAAGCTTTATACTAACATGTTTGATGCTCAGGTATAAGTCTCTTCTTTTTCCTTTTTTTTTCATATTTGGTCCTTTTTTTTTCTTGTTTAATTAATTGATTAATTAATGTTTTTAAATGAAAAGTTTACGTGAACGTATCGAAGAGACACTCTTTCTGTTTTTCCACACTATATTCGCACGTGTTGCTAGAATTACGAAAAGTCTAATATTCCATTCCGATTGTTTTAAGGATCATGATACTATATTTGTGATTAAACAAAAATATTACAGTATATTATAATTAATTAATTAATTAATTTTTATATCGCACATGCACTTTATTTTTACCTTTTTGCTTTGGAATATGAAGAGACCTCTTTGAAGATTGTCATCAACAACACTTTATGATATATTTATTGTACTATTTTGCTCAATTTACCTTTTATTTTTCTCATTGTAAATCATTTGAATGCATATTAGTAGTACTTTTTAAATTTAAAAAGAGTGAAGTAAAAAAAAAATCAGGCTTCCAACTCAAATATTTTAAATATCATCACGTTTGTTGTTATCAATTAGTTATACTTACAAACTCAGAGATTGGTCTAATCTAGAAACTTGACTCCTAATAGTGTGTTTATATTAAAGTCTCAGGTTCCAATCCCTAATGTTAATAGTGGAGTAGTTCATACAGAATTTCGCTATGCTTAGGGAGGGATACAGAGTTTTAGAAAATTAGTTTCAAGTAGTTTCTTTATAAATGTAAGAACTATTTTTTATCATAAATTATTCCAAAATATGTTTTTTTTTAGTTATATGGCTTAAACTCTCCTATTGAACTTGCGGAAATGTTTGATGTCGACATAAAGCAAACAAATAGTGAACTATTTGTTTAGTAGTCTAGTGTAAAACTGAAGTTATTCTTATCTATCTATCTATAATTGAGAATGATCCCTCTATTTCATTGGTTTGGTTTTCCAGTTTTCCATCGTGGAATAATGAGTCCATAGATTATTATTACACGTCATGAACTTTGATTGTAGACAGGCTGGCAAAGATAAAGTGGTCACAAATATAACAAATCCTTCCAAACTTTCAATAATTGTTTAGAAATAGTAAAGAAAAAGACCCATAGTAATAGTACTAAACAATATGGTAATGGTAGGTAGAACCTTACCCTTTTTTCATCTCATTAAATAAAGAGGTAGACAAGTTTCCAAATTAACATCCTAGTTTTTGTCCACTTGCCCCTCTGATTTTTGACATATTGGACAAAGATAGGCCTTTAACTTCCTTGCTGATTTTGTTGAACAGGTTGATGCGGTGCATTCTGCTCTGAGTGCAATGAAGTATGATGGCATTGAGATTGTGGTTGCTGAAACAGGATGGCCTTCTAGTGGGGACAGCCATGAAGTAGGGCCAAGTGTTGAAAACGCCAAGGCCTATAATGGGAACCTTATTACTCATCTTAGATCATTAGTTGGTACACCTTTGATACCCGGAAAGTCTGTCGACACTTACATTTTCGCACTCTATGATGAAAACCTCAAATCTGGCCCGGGATCCGAACGCGCATTTGGCCTTTTTAAAACTGATCTTACAATGTCATATGATGCCGGCTTGGCCAAATCTAGCCAACAGGTGAAGAATCGCTATTCGTTACTTACGTCATTTGTCATATAATATTGGCTTCTTATTCGTATATGATTTTTCTCAGAATCCGCCGCCGACTAGTCCGGTTACTCCAGCACCTAGGACTTCATGGTGTATTCCAAAAGCAGGAGTTTCTGATGCTCAATTGCAGGCCAATATTGATTATGCATGCAGCCAAGGATTAGATTGTAGACCAATACAACCAGGAGGAGTGTGTTTTGAACCAAACACATTACAATCCCATGCTGCTTTTGTAATGAATCTCTACTACCAAACATTCGGTAGAAATCAATGGAACTGTGATTTCTCTCAATCAGCAACACTCACATCCCAAAATCCAAGTAAATGTTCTCTCTTGACACTTTTTTCCCTCATGATCAAGTCTTTGTTTCAATGATACTTGTTTGTTAAATTTTGTTTTCTAACTTGATTTTCCTCTTTTGTTTGTAGGTTACAATGGTTGCAATTATGTTGGTGGGAGTACCTGAAAAGCAGATGTTTCAGTTTGATCTTAGTTAATAAATTTTGTCTTTAAAGTATTAATTTTAGTTTTAATGTTAATCAACAAATAAGGGCTTATTCTCGGCCCTTTTTTATTTATAACCTTTTAATTTAATTTAGTATGACTTTAATTGTAAAGGCATTTCGATTCTGCCTTATTCTATTTTCTTGTTAATAATATCTCCTTTGGGTTTTAGCTTGGTGCTCTATGATGTGTGATTGGGTAATCCATTTTTCATAGGTTAACTGGAAAATAAGTAATCGAATTATTGACATGTTACATCAAAATATAATTTTAGGAATTGGATCCCTCCTATTTTTATATTCTACCGTCTCTTTTGATTTTAATCTAACAGTTAAGAAATTATAAGAAATAATTAATTAAAAAATACATTAAAGAAAAGACAGAAATCATAGAAAGTTATTCTTTTTATCTCTTACCTTATCTTTTATTTTTTTTCCAATTTTAACCTTTTAATTTTTAATTTTCACATTCATCAAGGCCATTTCAACAAAATAAAATACAAAATAAAATTTAATGGACCTTCCGAATGAATTTTATTTTGTTGGAATGCTAGTGATAAATGTTAAAATTCTGAAAATTAAATTAAAAAGGGTAAAATTAGAAAAAGATAGAAAATGTAAGATAAGAGGTAAAAAGAATAATTTCCGTTAAAATTCTTGTCCATATTTTCCCTCTTAAATGTATTTTTTCTTTTCATTTCTCAACTCTTAGATTAGAAATAGAAGAGATGCCCAAATATATAAATTAGGAGGGGATTCAATTCCATAATTTTCATATATCAAATAATTTAGCAATGATCTTTAAATTTGATTTGTATTTGCTAGCAATGTACACAAATGTTCAATCAAAATTCACAAAATTTATAAAATATTATTTTTAAATATTTAAACAAATATATAAATACAATAGTTTAATTTGATACTACTACTGCTTCACGTTATCGGTGAAGCAGGAGTAATTGATAAGATTTTAGATATATTTTATAATTAATTTTATAGAATTTTTTTTCTTAAGAAAAATCAATGCATTTTTCGAATAATCAATTATATGACATACCTGTTTCTTCTGTTAGGTGATCAATTTAGAAGTTAATATGAGAGAGTGTTTTTACATTGGTGCATTTTTGTATGAGCAACACATCTTATGAGAGACACAGCACATATTCATTCAAAACTTTTAAGGTGATAGGTGTGTGCATGAGCGGTTTTAAGGCCCGGTCAGGCTGGGCATGTGCCCAGGCTCTGGCCCAAAACTTTTCCTTCTTTTCACTATTAAAAATGAAAATTGCGGCGGTTAAAAAGTGCTATTATGGCGGATTAAACCGCCACAATTAACAAAAATAGAAAAATATAGGTTTAAACCACAAAGAAGAAAGTGACGGTTTTTTGTTGTTGATAATGGCAATTTTAACTGCCATATTAAACATTTTTCACAAATAAAAACATAATTCTTGTTTTACCTTTTTATGCAATTAAGTTTACATTACATCAATTTTTTTATATTATAATATTTAGATTTAACTACATTACAAAAAAGTGCAAGAATTAAAATAAAGAATAAAATTAAAATTTAGGATCAATACTTAGGAGAAATAAATATTAACATAAAAGTAGCAGCTATTAAAATTTTAAAAAATATGTAAAGTATTGTAAAAAAGAAGAAGAAAAGAATAAATTTTATCCTCAAATAATATAAAATATATATTAGGACTCTATACGATTCAATAGATTAATTTTCACAACTATAAACAGAAATATTCGATTTACAAAAATAATAAAAACAAAAATCACCGTAAAGCAACAGACGTGTCAAAATAAAGGAGGTACAAACCGTCATTTTTCTATTAACATTATGTTAGTTTATAAACCACCATATTTTACTGTAAATAGTGGCAGTTTTATTAAACACCATTTTAGTAAAGTGTTGTATTTTCTATAAATTAATCAAATAGTAATAGGATAGTTGAATGTCGTTTGAGCTGGTTTATCATGGTCACTTTGATGATTCAAGGCCAAGTAAGAGTGACATACCAGTAACCGAAAGATTAGTTTCTTATAACTGAATTAACATTCAACATTTTTAATCTCTTAAAGGTATCATAACCTTTTGATTTAATATATTTATTTAAATATAAAGATATTTGAGCTTGGCAATAGATCGTGTTCTGAGTGATCAGCTAGTACCATCAGAGTCAAAACCTAGGTACTTTGTACATATAGTTAACCTTTTGATTGTTTGAGAAAATTTAAATTTATGGTATCTGTCATGGTCATGTTTTTCTATTTGTATGAAGTGTTGGATGCAGGATAAAGTGGCACCTATGAAAGAAGTTTTGATCTGTACATTGTAGCTATCTTGTTCAAGATATCAATCCATGAGTTCAAGTTTTCATTTCAGTTCTATATTTATATAATACATACACTTGTTGAATTTGCGGTCTTCAATTTTTTGCCCAAGCTTCAAACAATTTCTGGCTCCGCCACTAGGTGTGTGGGTTGTTTCATTTATAAATATGTTCAAATCTTCACTTTTCTAATTAATAGAGAACTTTCTCGCATTTATTTCTCAACACTTCCAACTCACACTTGTTTTTCTCAACACTCACCCTCAAGTATGAGTTTATCCACAATTTTCTCCCTCCCTTAAGTGGAAGTTCTTTTATCCATATACATTTGTACCATCATTGACACTTTTTAACGGGACATGCCTCCTACCTACCACCTTGTAGAGAAGATCATCAATACAAGGAAGCCAGACATTCATTCGAACCAACGACTCATGATACCACTGTTGAGTTATCAATTCGGGGATCAACATGAAGGAGCCTTTTTACATTTGTGTCTTTCTGTATGAGCAATACACCTTGTGAGAGACACACCACATATTCACCCAAAATCTTAAGGTGATAGGTGTGTGGGTTCTCTCACTTATAAATGCCCGGGCCTCCACTTTTCTAATTAATGTGGGATTTCCCCACACTTGTTTCTCAACACTTTCTGTTAAGTTTGTAATTCCTTGTGTCGAAGCAGTGTAGCTCGACAGAAATACGGATTAGTTGAATTAGCTTAATGTGTATGTGTTGAGTTGTAATAGTGTGTCGAAGTGACGAAGCAGGTTACTTCACACAGAATTTCAACTTAGGCTTATTTTAATAATGTTAGCTATTTTGGGCTTTTATAGTTTTGGGCTTTGGCTTGGGGTGCAAGCTAACCTAAATCTATAAATAGGGAGAAACTCTTATTTTGTAAATAACTCATAATTGAGAACTTGTAATCACTTGTTGTTGTAATATTAACAAGGTTTCCACAGTTTGTGGGCAGAGGGAAACTCTGCAGAAAATTTTCATCTTCTTCTCCAACTTTATTTTTCTTTCTTTCTCAACCTTTCCTTTTCATTGTCATTACGTGAGCGAAACAATACTGAGATCAATATTGAGTGAAATTCTCCATAGGTTGTGGTTGAATTCCAACACTTTCAACTTACACTTGTTTTTCTCAACAGAACGAAGCATGTATATTGATTGTGTTTGATAAAACATGTTGACGGTATTAACCAATCATTTTTTAGACTAATGTGAGTGAATTACCAGATCAACCTTCATATTTGAATTTGCATCTGTCAATCTATCAACACATTTTTAGTACTAGCAATGTGAGTTGAGTATTCATTTTGTTAGTGATTCTTTAAGTTTGGCACAAAATAAATCTGAACCAGCCACAAATTTAGAACTATGACAAAATTTTGAGCCTAACAACAAAAGATTCTCCTCGACCATCTGCCTCTACTCGGGGCTTTGCTGGCCTCGTCTCCAGCACATGGGTGACACATGTTGCTTTATAGGCCGCCGACATCTACCTTAACTTCCCAGTTTCATCTACTACCTTTCTTTATTCTATTCGAGTGTTCAAAATTTAGATTATTTTCTAGTTTTGTCGTCTGTCCTTCCTTATTATACTCGGGTGTTCAAAATTAGTTTAAAAATTTTGATTTTTTATTCTTTTTAGATGCCACTTTCAATTTTTTGTTTGATAACAATGCTTGTTTGTTGGTTATTTTCTAATATGTTTGACAACAATGTAAGTTCTTGATTGTTTTTCTTTCTCAGTGGTGAGACATTTTGTTTTAGATATTTTTCGACTACTTGTTTGTGGTTATTATTTCATTTCATACGTTTACTTGGTGCTTCTTGTTTGATTTTCTATTGTGGTTTAACATTATTGATGTTTATCGTTTTCGCGTCTTCATTATTGTGGCTTCTTGTTGTCATTATAAGATTATGTTTCGTTCTCTTGAGAAAATAGTTTTGCAGGCGTCAACCAAAATAGATGATAATAGATATATTGTGATTTATGTTTTTAATGTTGATGATATAGGCTCTAAGAGTGCTTGAATATTTGATTCTGGTGTCATTCATCACAAGACATTTGATACTTAACATTTTTGGAGAATACTTCTTCTTCTGACATTCCTTATATTATTGTTACAAATGGTTCTCATACTCAGGTTGGTAGTTGTGAAGACATTTACTTTCAATATTTTAAACTGAAAAATAAGTTTCATGTTCTCATGTATCGAACAATCGTATCTCTATTGGTAAGCTTAAAGAGAATAATAACTATGTTGTTATCTTTTTTTATTCTTCGATGCACGAATTGGCTTGAAGGTGTTGTCTTCTAGATTTTAGTTTCAATTAGAATCCTCTCTCTCTCTCCACATATATATATATATATATATATATATATATATATATATATATATATATATATATATATATATATATATATATATATTCTAAAAAATTTAGTTACAATAGTTGGTAATTTAGTTTTTAATAATATTTATACATTTGTTGAGATAATTAAAGTATAAAACATAGAATTTAAATTAAAATGTTGGTAATTTATTAGTGGAAAATATCTTAGATTTGAAAATTATTAATATTTTAAAAATCTAAGTTTTTTTTCATGTAAATTATAATCATTTTTTAAATTTTAATACTTTACTTATCATAGTATAATTATCTAAACAAATGTATAATATCTTTAAAAACTATATATAAATTACTTTGATCCTATTTCTTAAATATTTATTTTAATTTTAAATTAGTTTTTAAAAGATTTTCAAAATGTTTATAATAATAATAATAATAATAATAAACAATTTGGAAAAGCCACTAAAAATTCATTCAAAATTAAAATAAAATGTTTAGGAATATGATCAAAGTAATTTATATATAGTTTTTAAAGATATTTATACACTTTTTATGATGAATATACTAAGATAAAAAAAATAGTATTTAAATTAAATGGATATATTATTTTTGTTAAAAAACTTAGAATTTTAAAAACTTAATAAATTTTCAAAACCTATGTTTTTTTTTTTTTTCCCACTAACAAATTACCAACTTTTTTATTTTAATTCTATTTTTTATTATACTTTAATTATCTCAACAAATGTATAAATATTTTAAACAACTATATATAAATTACTTTGATTCTATTGTTTAAATATTTCTTTTAATTTTGAGTTAATTTTTAATGCTTTTCAAAACTGTTTAATGTTATTATTATTTTATTAAATTATTAATTTATAATTATTATTATTATTATTATTTATTAAATATTTATTTTAATTTTGAGTTAACTTTTAATGTTTTTCAAAACTGTTTTTTATTATTATTATTATTTAAATTATTTAATAATAATAACAATTATTATTATTATTATTATTTATATTATTTATTAATAATAATAACAATTATTATTATTATTATTATAGTCATCAAATTAGTGAAATTGTAATTTTCAGTGAAATTTTAAATATAAAAAATGAAAAATAATGAGAGAGAGAGAGAGAGAGAGAGAGAGAGAGAGAGAGAGAGAGAGAGAGAGAGAGAGAGAGAGAGAGTTGTTAAAAAATATTTAATTATAAAATTAAATTTGTCTAATACTAAGTGAAAAATAAATTATATTGATTAAGTGAATCAAATTTATATGTAATTGAATTTATATAGATCTTTAGATTAAAAAATATA
This sequence comes from Lathyrus tuberosus, assembly GCA_022829125.1. Taxonomy (NCBI): domain Eukaryota; kingdom Viridiplantae; phylum Streptophyta; class Magnoliopsida; order Fabales; family Fabaceae; genus Lathyrus; species Lathyrus tuberosus. The sequence goes on from JALAZF010000427.1 coordinate 3,661,788, forward strand.
TAAGGCCAAGATAACAAAACCATTCTCTCTCTATATCCAATCAAATAGTTTAATTATTTAAAAAATATATAAAGGAAATGATAATGAGTCGCCAACCATTTCTTTTTCCAATTCCACCTTTCTTTCTTTTTTTTTTTATCAATAATAAACTTTTTATTTATGAGGTTGTTTTTCTTATAGAACAGAAAATAAAATTTAGTATCCGAAAAAATCATACATATTATAGCTCTATCCATCTATATGCTAGTATAAGATTATAAAAAGAGGTTGCAATTCACAATAACATTACTTTATTTTTTAATATATGAAGGCAACCCATGTTATTTAATGGTGAATCCAATTACTTTGCTTTATTACAATGAGAGAAATTGACTTGCATATAATAATAAAGGATCAAAGTCCAGCAAATTTGTCCACCGGAGCATCTTGTGTTCCAGTTGAATGTTGATAATTCATATACTCATCAAACATAAACGGACGGTAGCGGAGAGGGTTTTCATCATCCACAAGCTCAGATGGAACCTTAATTATCTTACCATCCTTTGGAACTGAAAAATATATAAATGCATATCTCTCTTCATCCCTTGCCACCACTCGGTGTATGGCTCCCTTAAGTCTCCTGTTACTCCATGCCTATATTAAACATTGTAATTCTTCTAATTAAACTCATTTTAAATTTTAATAAATGATAAAATTATTATGATGAATCTCATCTAGGATGATACTCTGATAAAAATAAAGAAAAAACAGTAACTTGTGGAACAAACAAACAAACAAACAAGTAACAGATATAAATGAAAGATCAAAACGATTACGGTCAAACTCATTTTCTCTATAATAAGTTGATATTTATTACCTGCAATATATCACCAACAACTACCACAAATCCATTGGGGGGAATATTTATGTCAATCCAATTGCCTGTTTTGGATAGCAACTGCAGGCCTTGGACTCCATTGTCACATAGGAAGGAAATGGTTCCTTTGTCGGTGTGAGATATCAAAGCAACATTAGAGCCCTTGGTCTCTTCAGAAGGTAAGTATCTAGTCATTCGAGCATCATTGTAGATATTTAACTCTTCAATATCCAAGTTATAATATTGTGGAAGCTCAAAGCCTTCCACAACCATCTTCAAAATAAGTTAACTTAGTTCACGAGCTTTTGATGCATAAGAACCTAGCGCCGCACTGTATATATATCACAGATTTTTCCACATTCCATTACCAAATAATAAATTAATTTGAAACTAAAAATGCTAAAGTAACTTTACTCAAAATAATTCAAAAGATTGCACACGTGTGTGTATGTGTGTGTGAATTAAGAATATACATTCTCCGATCACTATTATAAAAAAAATTTAAGAATATACATCCTCCGATCACTATTATATAGAAATTTGATATTTTTGGTACATTTGGCATTTAATGTATCTAATTCATATATGGACTAAATACATCAACTGTCAAATATATCTAAAACTTCAAATTTGCTTATAAAAGTGACTAGAGGGTGTACTTTTAAATATGTAATTGAAACTATATAATTGAAAATCATGCATATCTAGGAAGTTTATATGTGCGCGTGCGAGTTTATGATGTATTTAAATAAATAAAATAAAATATTAATTACCCAAAAGTTGGATTTCCTTGAGGCCACATAAGATCAATGAAGTCTTGTTGAGCCGTATCTTGATCAACATGATGATCAATTCCAAAGGTTTCAGCATAGGGAAGGATACTAGTTTTTGCCATGTATCCCCTATAAGCCCTTGAGCTAGTGAACTTCTTCTTAGTTTCTTCAGGTAAATCAAACAATGATTTCATGCCTAAGAAAAATTCATCATGTAAATCATTTGAGATATCATCACACCTTATGAGAAAGCAACCATGACTCTCAAATGCTTCTCTCACTTTCTTGCTCATTTCTTTCCACCCTTCTGCCCCTTCTTCTAGTTTCACTCTCATGCTACTATTAAAGTTCAAAATTGGAATCTCATTCTCACTACCCATTTTCTTTTGCACTATATTTTGTTATTTATATTGTATTGCTCTCAATAGCGGCACACACTTACACACACACACACACACACACACATATATATATATATATATATATATATATATATATATATATATATATATATATATATATATAAGTCACTTATGTTAATACAATTGTTTCATCTAGAAACTCTAATATATATATTATCTAGAACTCTAATAGATAGATTAACATGAAAATTTTGATGTCAATTTAAGTCAAATTTTATTTTATTTTTAATAAATACAAAATAGTTAAGGAAAATAAAAATACCCTTCTTTTGAAATTGGACTACGCATTGAAAAAAGAGAAGTTTCTTGTAAATTGTGTTATTGGAAATAAAAATAAAAATACACAAAATCAAATGATAATGGGAAAAATAGGTTTAAATGCATTTTTAGTCCACTTATTTTTTTTTTTTTTAACGTTTAGTCCTCATTTTAAAAAATTCGGTCTTTTGGTCAATCTATGTAATTTTTTTATTTGGATTTTTTTCTCCCCTCTTAGTTTTTGGTATGTGGCATCTAATTTTGTGACGTGACCTTGACATGACATTGTTTATGTGGCACCATGTCACACATTTTCAGTCACTTTATATTTTGTTATAAATTTAATTTTAAAAAATACTATTTAATCTAAGAGTAAACACATATTTTTGTCCCTCACAAAAATTACAGAATTCAAATTAATCCTCTAGAAAAAAGGATCCTATTTAATCTCTTACAAAATTTAACCGGATCATATTAGTCACTCTATTAATATTTTTCTCAAATCGATTTTTCCTATTTTTAAATTGTGACTTTATCGCCATGTATAATATTCATGTCACATGCAGTTTTTAATAATGACGTAGATAGCTACGTCGGATTTTAAGTTTAATTTTTTATTTTGTAAATAATAAATTGATTTTTATTTTTAATTTCAATATTATTTTTAAACAATTCAGATTTGAAAAGATAAAAAAAAAAAGCCAAAATTTGTTCATAAACCCAAGTCCCTTTAGGTTAAACGGTAGTTACTTTACCACTAGACTAATCTAGAACACCCTGTATAATATAAATATAGAATAATATAATACAAGTGTTAATTGGTATCGATATAACATATGTGTCTAAAGACATCATTTACATACATGTCCAAAAATACTCAAAGTATATCATATGGCACATGATATACTTAAGAAATTACTTAGTTTTTTGGGCCGTTTTGTATTTTTTTTTTTTTTTCGGATTGGTTGCTATAAGACCCGAATTCCCTTGCTTTATTTAAATAAATTAGTAGTTTTAGGTTTCATTATTCAGCATTCACGAAATAAGAAATAGGGATTACGAATTCTATGGAGAGCTAATTCCCAAGAGTCGATCCACTGTATTCGGATTCCACTTTGAAGTTTTTATAATTTTTAGTTTATTTCGATTTCTCTTCAATTATTCCTTTAAACTTGTTTGATTAATTCGATTACTTTTGTTTGCTTAATTTGATTGTTGCTTATAGGTATAGTTGATTAAATTCGATTGTTTTTATGATCCTTAACTACAATCGCGTTATCATAGCTTTTTTATTATCGTGTTTGAATAAGTTGTGTTTGCTTAATTCGCGACTGCTTAAATCCATTTGCTTAATTTGAAAATTAGGAACATGCATCATATACTACCAATTACGCTTGCCAATGGGTATTGTAGTTGAAAAGAATGAAATCCTCTTGGGAATTGGAATTATAAGAATCGATGATAAGTCAAAAATTGATACAGTAGATTAGCTTATTCATTAATTTTTCTTTTACCTTAATCATCTTCAATTTAACATATGAACCGTAAAAGCCCCCTCATTGTTATGATTGTTGTTTAGAACACTCAACAATCCTTGTAATACAACTCGAGTGTTTCTTTGTTTTACTGCATTTTTAGTTCTCGTTTTTTACCTGTGTGCAACAACGAATCAAATTGGCGTTGTTGCTCATTTCTTTCCACCCTTATGCCCCTTCTTCTAGCTTCACTCTCGTGCTACTATTAAAATTCAAAATTGGAATCTCATTTTCACTACCCATTTTCTTTTTCTTTTTTTCTTTTGCACTATATTTTGTTATTTATATTATATTTCTCTCAATAAAGGCATATATATATATATATATATATATATATATATATATATATATATATATATATATATATATATATATATATATATATATATATATATATGCTGAAGCGGTAAAGCGGCAAGCAAAAATATTATTTTTGGAAGAATTCCCTCCGGGATTTATGTCGTGTCCACAGAGATCGGTGCTATTGAATGATCGGTCGATACTGACAGAAAAATCTGCAAGTATACAGTTGATCGTGTAGTCTTAAAAAAGTTGTCGAACCCACAGGGACAGATTGTCAAACTAATGATATCTAAGGTTGTTGTGCAAAGCTAAGGCTGAAGGGAAACAGAAATTAAACGGGAAATAAAGGACTGAAATTGGAAACTGAAATTTAATACTAAAACGAGCCCGAAATGTGATTTTCGTGCACCGATGGGACTTAAAGAAAACGGGCACTAACTATGACTATGCTGCCAATCCGTAGGATAAACCGACTTAAAGGCTCCGCCTCACACTCTCGCGGTCTTGACACAAGTCATGCTTCCTAATCCCAAGATTTTGCTCTCGCTCGTCCGGTAACTAAGAAACACGCTTTGGAAACCGATATTATCCTAAACAACATCTAAAGCGTTCTCGCTATATTTAGATATGCTGCCTAATTTTCACTATCCGGTTCACTTCTCACGCTCTCGCGGATCTCGGCTTAAACCTTAATATGCTTCTCACTCTCGTGACAAAGCAATATTAAACAACCTTTTACTCTCGTGACAAGGCTACTTAAATTAAACTTGGAAATTAAAACCAAAATGACATACATTCATAATATCGCACCTATTATTTTCTACGGAGTCCCGCCGAATACGACGGTCCTCACATAACGGTCTCCAATTATTTACTCAGACATAATTAATCCTAAGTCTACCATTTTTAAACATACACAATCTGAATTTAACATGTTAAGCAATTTAAAAGTGACAATTATAGTAAGAATGCAGCAAAGTAAAGAAAACTTGAAAATAAAGTGCGGTAATGTAAATTGGACGGAATGAAAATGAACTTGTATTAATCTTCGATCCAGAAAATACAGCAGAAGTACAAGAATATATAATCTTATAACAATCCCTCAAGGCGAGTTATTGTTGCTTTTTCGGTACTTTAGTGCCTAGAATTCTAATAAAATTTCGCCAGAGCTTCCACGTATTTTTTCGACTCTGAAAATCTGCTCCAAGGGCTCCTATATATAGAGGATCAGAATTGCCAACTGCCAAATTCGAATTCTGGAGGGAAAGGGAGTTAGAAAACTCCCCAAAACTGCCAGAAACGGATTCTGCAGTGAAAAATGCTCTCGCGTCTGTACGGCGGACGCAATGGGGGCATGGCGAATGCCATGCTCTGGATTCAACAAGGAGCGCCATCAGGAAGCAATGGCGAACGCCATGGGGGCATGGCGAATGCCATAGCAGCTGGGACTGCACAAATTGCTGCTCTGCTGGATTTTTCTCTTTCTTTTGCTTCTTTTCTCCGATTCTTCCGGGATCTTGATTATTATTCCTGCAAACATAAAACATAATAAAAACAAAGTAAAAACGGCAAGACTCGATAAAAATACAAACTGAAAATGTGTAAAGTGAGCCTAAAAATATGATATAAATTTGTGTCGTCAAACTCCCCCACGCTAAGACCATTGCTTGTCCTCAAGCAAACTCCAACAGAAATTAAAACAGTGAGTGCAGATCCGGATTCAAAAGCGCAACTGAAAACAACTAAGGCACAAGGTTGGTAGGCTAATATTAAACGGATAGGTACTAAATAGTGAAAACAAGGATATCGTAACGACACAAATCCACATTTGCGGACAAAGACTCCCTTCCTTGCAATACCAATTCAAATCATGATATTATATCTCAACCTATATCCTTCATCCTATTTCACCTCTTTTTCATTCTCGCCCAATCACATTAAGCTCGTTATCCTTTGTACTCACATGGTAATCGAACCTGTTTGTGTTCAATGATCTCATTATTAAAAAAATTTCTTTTTCACACATTATGCTTTCTTTTGCTTACGAATTTCAAGAGTCCGAACCTTTAGGCTAAATGGTCGGGTGAGGACCACCTAACTTAGCGGGAACATGTCTTTCATTCGCTTTTTTTCTATAAAAATCACATATCCAAATTTTTTGAGATCAACACATATTTGCATCGGTTCGTTACTTAGTTTGTACACAAGGATGGTGCTGACTGCTAGTATAAATTAATCAAGAGGTTACTACTAAGAAACTAGGCATAAGGTCTCGACATAATACCTATTTAAATCAATTTCACATATTTAGGGAATCTAGGGTGTAGGAACGATACCGATATTTACAAAACTTTCTCAAGTCTATCTAACATAGCCTAATGATGAAAAGCAACTTATACACAAGGTGTCATGCTAATGAATCCAGAAAACAAAATTTTTTTCGTTAGGGGTCAAAATTGAAGGAATTTTCAAACAAGCAAATAAAATAACGTAAAATAGGACTCAACAGCGCATATGACTCGATAAACAAGACAAACTAAAAAGTAAAAACTGGAAAACGTAAATAACGGGAAAGAAAATAAAACAATAAAGCTCCTCCCCCACACTTGAACTAAACATTATCCTCAATGTTTTAGTACAAGGTGAAAGAAATGAGTGATAAAACCTGGTCAAGGGCGAGGTGCACGGCCTCTGGTCATGGATGCTCTGCCTCTGTGACGGCCTGCTCTACCCCACTCAGATTGTGGCACATATCTGATAAAGTCTCTCAAATCAGCCATCTCTAAGCGCACTCCGTTTATTTACTGAATCAGGTCAGCCATATCATGTTGAGTCCTCTCTGCAGAATCTTGTTGCTGCTGGCCAATCTGATCAACAGCGACTCTGAGCTCCTCCTGCTGCCTCTTCATGCTACGAAGTAAAAGATCACATTCGACCTCCATGTCATTCTGATGCCTAAGCTCGGACAGAATATCATCCAAAGAACTTCGGATGGCCACGTAATCATATTCCTCCAGGGGCTGATGTGCACTTGCAAAAGAGTCAGTAGAAAAATGTGCGGTACGTGAACGAGCGCTAGGTCCGGGTGTATCGGTACCATGGGTACGAATGCAGGGCTGAGGTGTAGTAAATCCCATAACATCCTGGTAGTGTCTCTCAGCTCTCTCGTGCTCAAGATCAGGGGCCTCGGTAGCAACTATCCAATTAGTTCTAACACGCACGTTAATGTCGTTAGAACAAGGCAATGTGACTCCCTTAACTTCCCTATTGCCTATCATCAAGTGATATTTTCCATTTGGTAAATTCTTAACTAGGCGCATGGCATGGTAATGGGTAAGATCAGCAAATAAAGCTGGTAAGGGCTCAAGGGTCTCCAACTCGGTATGCAATCCTAAGGCTAAGGCTATGGGGGTAATGATCCCTCCGACACAAGTGGAACTTCCCGCTCTACCGCTGGCAGATTGGAGGTGTGCAAGTAAAAACGGTGTCAGGTTAACCTTAGTTTTGGAAAGCGCACAATGGTTGAAGAATAAATCTTTGGAGTTCACATTTCCAGTGTTCTGCCGTCCAAAGATAGTGTTAGCAAGGATTCGGTGGAAATACCTAATGGCATGGTTGTGGATGGATGTGGCTTTGAGACCTTCCCAAGTGTCGAAAGTCTTATTAGTGATTTTGTGCCAAAAGTCTAGAGCACTAGGTTCCCACTCACTCTCTAAGGGTGCCTGTGTAGCATACTCCAGACCGCTAGGAAAACTAAAGATATTACCTATTTGCTCAAAGGTCAAGGAGTGATCGGTATTAAACATTCTAAACTGTATGGAACCATCAGTACGGGATAGATTCGTGGACAGAAGGAAAGAACTTAAAAACTCATATGTCAACCTAACGTAAGTATAATTACTCATAGAACAGAACTGAGGCATACCTAAGTTTGTAAGCATCCAATTCACGCTATCGAAGAGACCCAAGGTCTGGACAGCAGCGGTGTCTGCGTACCGTGTCGCGACGACTGCCCTTTTTCGCAGTTTGAGAAAGCTATAACGTTGGCTCTGACCAAGAACATTTTTAGGAAATTCAATGCCCACATCGTAGATGTTAGTTGCGACTCGTGGAGGCATATTAGCATAGTGATGGTAGTGAGAATGATTGAAAAGTTTATGAGTGAAGAGTGTGAGTGATGGGTGTGAGAATGATGATGGATTTGATGAATTAATATGCAAATTTGTGGAAGGTAGATGGTTGGTGGTTATGAGGGATTAATGATGGGTTAATGAGGGTAGTTGAAAGGTGTTTTGGAAGTGTAAAAAGGTGATTATATGGATTCTCTAGGAAAAATGCGCAAGAATTTGAATTCTGCGCAGACTATAGTTTCCAATGCAATGGTGAACGCCATTAAGCACATGTCGAACGCCATTAAGCACATGGTGAACGCCATGTGTTGCGAATGGGAAAAATCAGGAAATTTGAACTGATGGTGAACGCCATCAGCATATGGCGAACGCCATTATGCTAAAAGTGTGAATTTTCTCTGCAGGTCCCGAAACAAAAGACAAAACCTGTTATATATTTTTTTTTCTTTTTGTTTTTGCTTTGATTCTACAGATAATACTAACAAGGATACTTAACAATCCATGAAAATTTCAAAACTTGCTAAACATCAACAAAACAAAGTTACGGAAAAGGGAAATTGCATTAATTGAATTAACAGAGGTACAAACATAGTTCATTGTCAGCATACCCACAGTGTATAACAGAATTAAAAAAAAAAAAAGAATAGTACGAGAATGAAACACTGATACATTAAAACAAAATCCTAGTCTAATAAAGCAGGGAAATGAATACAACAGAGACTATTCATGGCGACGCCTCATCTGAGGGTCAGCAGGACGACGGAGTGAATAAACGATCTGGAAAAGATGATCAAATTGCTCATGTACTACATCCATAAATCCCAAGAAATCCACACGAAGAGAAATCATCTCTCCTTGGAGGAAATCCACTTCAGACTGTAGAGCATGAATTGCAGTGGCAATGTCAATAGGTGGAACAACCGGCTGAATAGCTGAGCCAAGAGTACCAGTATCAAGCATATCGGCTTCTAAATTCTCATAAGCTTGTGGAGAGCCAGGGGAGTTAGAGACTCGTTCTGACCTTCCAAGTCATAGAGCCAATTATCCTTGTTATGCACACTAGTTTTCTCATGATTCGGCTAGGTAAAGTGGTGGACAACATCATTGTCAATCAGAAGCTCAAACTCAAATGGACCTAGATTAGCAATAATTCCATGATTGAAACAGAAATTGATGTTCATGGGGCGATAACTACCAAAAACACGAGTACGATTCAAATGATATCACAGCCCAATAGCGTCAGCAATCATGGTAATTAGGCCACCAAGAATGATAGCTCCAAAAGGCTCGTGAGAGATCTTAGCAAAGTTAGCTAGCATTAACAGGGCTGCATTAACCGGCTTGCCTTGAGAGGCGTAGAAAATAATGTAAAGCTCGTCCTTAGAGACTGAAGTCACATTTTCTTCCTTACCAAATAGGGTGTGGGCCAATGTCTTGTGGAAATACCTGATACCAGAATTATGGATACTCTCAGAGAACATGCCATTCGGCTCAGGGTTGTAATTACCGGTCAGAGTACCCCAGAATTGGTTCAAATCATAAGCAGTAAAGGCATCTTCAGGGGTCTTAGTTATGGCATCAGGCCCATTAGGAAATCCTAATAAGTCAGCCAGCTCGTGATGTGTAAAACGGTACTTGTTTCCAAACAACCTAAATGTAGCCAACACACGGCCAAAACTGAAACCTCTAATAGGATCATAGTATAATGAGCTTAAAAACTCCAGTGTCAGGTTATGGTAAGTGCTAAATCTCTTCCGGATAGCGAAATTATCCCACCCCAACTGATTAAGCAGGTACGTGAGACTGTCACGGATGCCGAGAGTGGTCATAGCTAGGTTGTAAGGGTAGATAGACACAATAAAGTCTCTCTGGGACAGGGCCTCAAAACGGCGCCTCTAGACCTCATTCTTAAAGGTAACTTCATGGTTCTCGAATGGTTGCTGGTCGCGACTTTATGAGTCTATCGGGGTTACTAACTGCAAGTACATAGTCTAATCGCGTAGTTTTAAAAGATATCGAACCCACAAGGACTGATAATCAAACTAATGGTATCAGATTGTTACTATGTTTAGCTAAGGCTGATGATTAATATATGATCTAAGGAATAACGGGAATTAAATTTGGATTTAAGAACTATTCAAATACGGGACGCCGGTATGTAATTCCTATCTACTTCGGGAATTCAAACAGTCATTGGCATACTTTAATTGTTAAAACATTTATCAGTAGAAAACATTAATTTGAAAAGCTTTATCTCACACTCTCGCGTTTATTGACTCTGGTTATATTCTTAAATAGAAATGCTTGCTCTCGCTGTCTTATTTAATATGTAAAAATACTTTTTGGAAACTAATGAAATCTAATTAACTTTAAAGCACTCTCGCTGTGTTTAGAGTCAATGTTTGATTACTACTATCCGGTTAAGATCTCAAACTCTCACTTTGTTGATTTTGACCTTAGTTTACTTTTACTCTCGTAATAAACAGTATTGAATTAGTTATTTAGAAATCAAAACCAGATAAACATTTTATAAGTGTTTGATACCAATAAGTTTTCGAACCCCTTTCGTCGATAATCCTTACATATCGGAATCAAGGAATTTAGCCAGACATCTTAACAAGTACAAACATACACAAACAGAAGCAGTAAAACATCAATTCATGCATGGTATTTAAAGATAAAAGCAATTCTATTAATTGAATAAAAACCTGGAAAACAAATGAATCTTGCAGTTAACAATCCTCCACAGGTCGGTAGGATTTTGCTTGCTGAACGATGAAAACTAAAACTAAAAATCTAACTAAAGTGCAATAGCTCCCCGGTGTAGGAAACTATTGCTATTTTTGGTGCTTGGAAAATTAAAAATGGAAAATTAAGAATCAAAAGCTCTGAACAATAATGTCTGCAGCAAAAAGTAGGTTTTTTTTTTCACGTTCCCAACTGCCTTCTAGTTATAATGCTCAGCAGTTGTAGTGGGAGAGAATAATTCGAAAGTGGAGGTTTTTGGCCGATAAAATTTGAGTGACTTCCTTGAGTACGAGGGATTTTTGGATGACTTCAACTGGTTTGAACTTGTGTTGGAACGTGGGTTGAACGTGATGAGTAGTCCACGCTGTTGAACTTAACTGAGAAAACAGGTTGTGCCGGTCGCCACATGATGTGTGACGAGGGTCACACTTTGCAAGCGTTACGGTCGCCACATGATGTGTGACGGTCGCCACACTCATTGTATGCAGTTTCCTATTTTTCTGTCATTTATCTTCTTTCTTCTCCTTCTTTCCTATTATCTCTTCTTTTCTCATGCAAGTTGTTTGAGATGAAATACCTGAAAATGAGCTTGAACACTTGCAAAATAAAACGTAAATAACGAAAACGATGAAATAATTTAATGTAAATCAAGGCAAATATGTAATGTAATATCGCATTATCAAACTCCCCTACACTTGAACCTTTGCTTGTCCTCAAGCAAATAATCAGTCAAAAACATTGATCCAACACAAATACCTGACACATCTCCAAATCGTACGTGGTTGTGCGGTATTTTGTTGATGAAGGGAAATAACAACAATAAACTAAAAACTAATGCTTCCTCTCCCACACTAAATCTAACATTGTCCTCAATGTTTCGAGATAATGTAAAAGAGAAAGGAACAACTAAAATAGAAAAGTAAACTACTGGGGGCCCTGTCCACGTGATCTTCCTCGTGCTCGTCCACGTCCGTCTTGTCCAAACTGATGTGGCATACCCACATGGTAGACGTACTCTTGCAAGCTATCCACCCGCAGAGTCAAAGCGCCCATCTCATCGATGCCGCTTGACATCCTTTGCTCCATCCTTTCACCTTGGTCGCGCTGATCTTGTTGGATTTGTCGCAGGAGACTCATTTATGTCAGTGTGTTGTGTCTAGTACCGCTGGTCTCTTTGGGCGTCCAATTCATTTCTTTGCATAATAGCCGCGAGAACATCATCATTAGTAGCAGGAGCGCGGTCACTTCTTTGACGGCGTCGGGAGGATGAGCTTGCAAACTGTGCAACAGGTGGTTGTTGGTCTTCTTTAGGTGCACCCTGCTTCATCTCATCATATTCGTCATCAGGCTGACCTTCTGGTGCAGCCGCATTAGGCTCAGGGGCATCCAAATCAAAGAGCCAATTTGCCATATTTTGTGGGTCTATACGAGCAGGGCAAGGCAAAACAACACTTCTAACTACCCTGTTCCGCACCATAAGGTTGTACTTCTTATCGTCTCTGGCTTTAATCAAATGTGCGTTGCGGCAATACTCGATATCCAGATATACGACTGGCACAGATGGTAAGTTCGTAAGCCTCTCTCCCAAATCCAAAGCAAGTGCTATAGAAGTAACTATTCCTCCAAAACAGAAAGGAGTAGTACCTCTTGCATAACTAGACTGAATGTGTGCTAGCAGAAATGGGATGGCATTGATTGGTGTAGGCGTGAAAACACAATGCATGAAGAAAAGCTCCTTGGAATTTACCTTATGGTTGTTGACTCTCCCAAAAATGGTGTGGCCTAAGACACGGTGATAGTACCGTATGGCTAGATTGTGGATGAATGTGGCATTAAGTCCTTCCCAGCTTGTAGTGCTTTCACCGGTTAAGGTTCGCCATACCTCAAATGCTACGGTCGGCCAGTTTGCATCACGAGGGACACGATACTGAACACCGTCTCCCCGTGGAAAATTCAGCATGTCTCCTAGCTCGTCTTGGGTCAAAGAATATTCAGTGTTGAACATTCTGAACATAGCGGAGCCGGTGAGAAATTGTGCATCATCCGAGGGCGTGTTGTAGGAGAAAGAGCTTAAAAATTCTAAGGTTAAAGCTTCATATGGCGGAAGGTTTTGGGTGCAGAGATGAGTCAGATCTGAGTTAGTGAGCATCCATTGAACACCCTCCAATAATCCAAGCTCTTGTAGATAGGATATGTCGAGATACCTCGTTGGTTGGATTGAGCGTCTGTGGAATTTGAGGTATTTTTCTCTTTGATGTTCACCAGCTTCTCCATCCCGGAAAATGATTGTTGAAAGGTTAGGTGCTTGAGCCATGGTGCATGCAAGAAGAATGGGAGGATGTGTTCGTGTTTACGGTACAGAGGGAGGAATTCGTGATTTTGGAATGGGTTTCTGTATTTAAATAGAAGCTGAGAGAATGTGGTAAATGGAGAAATTAGTGAAAAATAAATGGGAAGATTGAATGGATTTGTAAATGGGACGGTTATGGAGTTATGGAGGTTAAGGGTGAGTGGGACGGTTAAGAAGAAGAGAAGAAAAAGGGAGAAAAGCGGTTCTATTTTGAATAAAATAGAGAACGTATTTTTACTCTGTGACGGTCGTCACAGATGGCCTCACGATCGCCACACTTAAGATGCCTGTGACGGGCGTCACAGGTGTGTTACGATCGCCACACTCCAAAACTCAGAAAAATTAAAATTCTAAATAAAACCTCCAGTAACATATAACACTCACACATTTGACATATTTACACCATAGTGATCAATGAGTATGAAGATTGAACATTAATATAAATATACTGAAAAATGGAAATTCATTTAATGCTGCAAACACAGCAAATAACAAACATAAAAATAAATAATAGTGAAATAAATATCCATTAATAGAAGCAAAGTAGTGCAATATCCATAGACTAGCAGTAGCAGATGCAAACGCATGAAGTACCAGTAAATTTAATCGAAATCCAAAAATAACAATGAAAAACTAAAGTTAAAATTAAAGGAAAATGCGGTAAATATCAAAAATAAAATCAGCCAAGATTACGTCTCAAAGACTCCACCGCTTGGTTCAAATGATCAAGCTGTTTGACGGTAGTGTCCATTAAACCGATGACATCAAGACGGATAGTACGGAGCTCGTCTCGCATGACATTCAGTTTGGTACGAAAGGCTTCCAACGTGATATGAATGTTCGCAGGAGGAATGGCATTGGCATCATGGATGGGGTGGTCTGGAAAATCATGGTAATGTGGAGGTGTTTTGGGGTCTATTTCAATATCGGAGATATGGTCATCAAGTTCTTTCTCAAATTATGGTCCGTCCAAATCATATAGCCAGTTATGGCAGTTGTGCACACTTGTACGCTCATGGTTAGGTAAGGTAAAGTGGGGAACAACCTTGTTATTAATCAGGAGTTCGAAATGGTGTGGTCCAAGGTTTCTGATCAATCCCCTATTAAAGCAAAAGATGATGTTGATGGGGTGAGAACCTCCTAAAGGGTTTATGCGAGAGAGAGGTGTCCTAAACTCTAAGGCTTCAGTAATAATGGTAACGAGGCCACCGATTAGAATGGGACCATGATTGGCTTGAGCAATCCTAAAGAGGTTGTCAAACATAAAGGTAGCCCCATTGACGGGTCGAGACTGAAATACACAAAACAGGATAAAGAGCTCGTCTCTAGACACCAGGGTATCGTTTTTAGATTTTCCAAAGAGGGTAAAAGCTAAGATCATGTGGAAATATCTGATGGTCGGGTTATGAATATCAGTGGAGTTCATAGGATGTGGGTCATGGTGTGATTGTCCATAAATACTACTCCAGAAAAAATTAAGTTCATTTTCCATAAACAAATCCTCTTGTGCCATAGTGAAAACATCAGGGCCATTAGGAAAACCCAATAGCTCCACGATCTCACAGTGGTTAAAGCGGAAAGTGTATCCGAAAAGCCTAAAGGTTATTCTACCTCTATTAAATCCCATCCCATGATTAGGGTTATAAGTCAGTGAGCTTAGGAATTCTAAAGTTAACCTATGGTAGGTTGAATGTTTCTTTCTAGCAAATCCTTCCCACCCAATCTGGTTAAACATATAGTCAATGCTATCACCAATGCCTAAAGCAGTCATGGTAGGCCCATGAGCAAATTTGGTCAAAGCCATCGGTGTATGGGAAAGGGTCTCATAGCGGTGCCATTAGGCCTCGTTTTCAAAGAGCACAACATGGTATCTTCATTATCCATCTCTAATGTTAGTAGGAAGAATAAGTCAGAGAAGAAGGACGAAGGTAGAAAATAAAGTCCTGGAAGCAGAGAGTAAGACAATGAACACTGATTTTAAATTAATTAAAAATATCGCATTTGTTAGTGAATCAAAATAAATAAAAAAAGGAATAAGGAATAAAAATGAAAATAAAAATAAAAATAAAAATGAAATAAATAAAAATAAAAATAGGAGATAGGCAAAAAAAAAATCGAAATAATAAAACAAACAAAAGAAAGGTCGTGGGTTGCCTCCCACGCAGCGCTTCATTTAATGTCGGGAGCTCGACACGGGTTATCAGAAAAATTAGCTTAATGAAGTTGCAGGCAATTCTGCAAGTTTTAGACCAGTCGAATAATCTCTATTATCTATGCAATAATAATGTTTTAAACGTTGCCCATTAACGATAAATGATTCACTAGATCTACCCTTTATTTCTATTGCACCACTTGACAGAACTTTAGTAACCTCAAAGGGACCGGACCACCTAGAACGAAGTTTTTCTGGGAAGAATCTAAGTCTTTAATTAAACAGAAGTACAACGTCTCCTACATTAAATTCGTTCCTTGTTATACGCTTGTCATGCCATCTTTTTATTCTTTCTTTGTAGATTCGGGAATTTTCGTAAGCGTCTAATCTAAGTTCCTCTAGTTCATGTAGATCTAAAATTCTCTTTTCGCCTGCAGCAGTATAAATTAAATTAATGGTTTTGATAGCCCAATAAGCCTTATGTTCTATTTCTACCGGCAGGTGACATGATTTACCATAAACTAGCTTAAATGGTGTGGTTCCTATAGGAGTTTTGTAAGCTGTCCTATAAGCCCACAAAGCTTCGTGTAATTTTGACGACCAATCTTTCCTAGAAGCGGCAACGGTCTTTTCTAAGATCTGCTTAATTTCTCTATTCGAGACCTCTACTTGCCCACTTATTTGGGGGTGGTAGGGTGTTGCTACACGATGTTTGACTCCATATTTTTATAGAAGTTTCTCAAAGATTTTCGAGATAAAATGGGAACCTCCATCACTGATTACCAGTCTCGGAACACCGAATCTAGGAAAAATTATATTCTTAAAGAGCTTATTCACTACTCGTGCGTCGTTTGTTGGGCGGCTACAGCCTCGATCCATTTTGAAACATAATCAACAGCAACGAGTATGTATTTGTTACCGAAAGAAGACGGAAATGGTCCCATGAAGTCTATTCCCCACACGTCAAAGACTTCTGCTTCTAAAATGCCCTTTTGAGGCATTTTATCGCGTCTAGAAATGTTGCTAGTGCATTGACACTGGTCCAATTTATAACCGTGATATGGACATCTTTCCATAGAGTAGGCCAAAAGAGGCCAGCTTGTAAGATCTTAGCACAAGTCTTCGAAGTACTCGCATGTCCACCATAGGGAGCGGAATGGCAGTGAGAAATTATATCTTCTACTTCATCTTTGGGTACACAGTGACGAAAAATACCATCGGCGCCCCTCTTGAATAGCAGTGGTTCGTCCCAATAATAGTGTTTAAGGTCATGGAAGAATTTCTTCTTTTGTTGGTAGGTTAGATCAAGTGGTAGTACTCCATCTGCTAAATAGTTAACAAAATCAGCATACCATGGCAGCGTGGTCTTAGTGTAAACAGCTTCTACAACTTCATTGGTTTCTGTATCATTATAAATCAGAGATTGTTCAATTGTATTACTCTCCAACTGGGCTAAGAGTTTTTCATAAGGGAAATCGTCGTTAATAGGTACTTGGTCAAGTTGGATGCCTTCCATTCTTGACAGGTGATCAGCTACTACATTTTCAGTGCCTTTCTTGTCTTTGATTTCCAAATCAAATTCTTGTAGGAGCAGAATCCACCTCAGAAGTCTTGGTTTGGCGTCTTTTTTACTTAATAGGTACCTAATTGCGGCGTGATCGGTATAGATAATTATTTTTGCTCCTAGTAGGTAAGAACGAAATTTATCCAAAGCGAACACAACAGCTAAGAGTTCCTTTTCTGTGGTAGCGTAGTTCATTTGTGCAGGATCTAAGGTTATACTAGCGTAGTAAATTACATGAAGCTTTTTATCCTTTCTTTGTCCTAAGACTGCACCTACAGCGTAATCACTCGCGTCACACATAATCTCGAATGGTTCATTCCAATCTGGGGGTTTCATAATGGGTGCTGATATTAATGCTTGCTTAAGTGTTCGAAATGCGTCCAAGCATTTGTCATCAAAGACGAATTCAGCGTCTTTCATCAGTAGCTCCGTTAGAGGCTTGGTTATTTTAGAGAAATCTTTAATGAAACGTTAATAAAAATCGGCGTGTCCTAGAAAGCTTCTTATTTCTTTAACGATTTTCGGCGGTTGGAGATTTTCTATAACTTCAATTTTTGCTTTATCGACTTCAATCCCCTTATTGGATACTATATGTCCAAGTATAATTCCTTGTCGGACCATGAAATGGCATTTTTCCCAATTGAGCACTAGGTTGACACTTACGCATCGTTCAAGCACCATTTCGAGGTTCGATAGACATCCTTTAAAACTTTCCCCACAGACAGAGAAATCGTCCATAAAGACTTCCATTATACCATCTAAAAAATCTGAGAAGATGGACATCATGCATCTCTGGAATGTTGCAGGTGCGTTGCATAATCCGAACGGCATCCGCCGGTAGGCAAATGTACCATAGGGACATGTGAAAGTAGTCTTTTCTTGGTCATCAGGATGGATAGGAATTTGGAAAAATCCTGAATATCCGTCTAAATAGCAAAAATGGGAGTGTTTAGCCAGACGTTCAAGCATTTGATCTATGAAGGATAAAGGGAAATGATCTTTGCGAGTGGCTTTGTTTAGTTTCCTATAGTCGATACACATTCTCCATCCGGTTTGAGTGCGTTGTGCTACGGATTCGCCTTTTTCATTACTGATAACTATAACACCTCCTTTCTTGGGTACAACGTGAACTGGGCTAACCCATTCACTATCGGATATTGGGTATATGATTCCTGCTTCTAAAAACTTCTGCACTTCTCTCTTAACGACATCACTCAGAATGGGATTGATTCTCCTTTGATGTTCTCTAGAGGTTTTACAGTCTTCCTCAAGCATGATGCAATGCATACAGATAGAGGGACTTATTCCTTTTAAATCTGAGATGTTATAGCCTAAGGCAGTTGGGTGTTTTCTCAGGACATGTAATAATTTTTCAGTTTCTATTTGTCCTAAATCTGCGTTGACTATAACTGGTCGTTCGAGTTCTGCATCTAGGAATTCATACCTTAGATCTTTGGGTAGTGCTTTAAGTTCTGCAGCTGGTTTCTTTGGGAAAGGCATAGGGTCAGGAGTAAGTGCGAGACATTCACTTAGATTATTATCTTGGTATTCACCACGCCAATTATCATCTTCAAAAATTTGTGGCATTGGAATTTTCAGTACTTCAGAATACGTATTTTGTTGTTTCTCCATCTCTTTAACGCATTCATCGATAACATCTAAGAAACAGGACGAATCATCTATAGCAGGTGCTTTGAAGAATTGTGAGAGGATAAATTCTACCTTTTCTTCACCAACCTCAAAAGTTAGTTTTCCTTTTTTCACATCTATGATGGCTCCGGCTGTGGCTAGGAATGGTCTTCCTAAAATGATAGGGATGTTGGAATCTTCCTTAATGTCCATAATTATGAAGTCTGTAGGAATATAGAATTGTCCTATACGTACTGGAACGTTTTCTAGCATACCTAAAGGAAATTTCACTGAATGGCCAGCTAGTTGTACATACATTTTTGTTGGTCTCAATTCTCCCATGTTGAGCTTTTTACAAATAGATAAAGGCATTAAGCTAATACTGGCTCCTAAGTCGCACAGAGCTTTGCTTATGACAAACTTCCCAATCACACATGGTATAGAAAAACTACCAGGGTCTTTTAGCTTGGGAGGCATGTTGTTTTAGATTATAGTGCTACACTCTGCAGTAAGCATAACGGATTCAGTATCCTCGAGCTTTTTCTTATTAGATAGAATTTCTTTTAGGAACTTAGCATAGGAGGGCATTTGCGTGATTGCTTCTGTAAAAGGTATTGTAACATTCAATTAATTCAGAAGTTCAACGAATTTCTTAAATTGCCCTATGTTTTAGATTTAGCAAACCTTTGAGGATACGGGATAGGTGGTTTATAAGGTGGCGGAGGCACATATGGTTCTTCTTTCACTTCGGCCTCTTTGCCATCATCTTCTTTTTCGTTTTCCTTTGGTTCATCTTCTTTTTCAGACTCCTTACTAGTCTTTTGATACATGGCTGGATTTTTTATCCTTGGGTCAGTTGGTCCATCTAGTTATGTTCCACTCTGAAGTGTTATAGCATTTACTTGTCCCTTCGGATTAGGTTGAGGTTGTCCCGGAAAAATACCAGTTGGGGCAGCGGTAACAACTTGTTGTTGAGCCACTTGTGAGATTTGTGTTTCTAACATTTTGTTGTGAGTGGCTAAAGCGTCAACCTTGTTGGCTAATTGTTTAATTTGCTCACTAGTGTGAACATTTTGGTTAAGGAACTCCTTGTTTTGTTGAGCTTGTGCAGCAATGAAGTTCTCCATCATGATTTCAAGGTTTAACTTTCTAGGAACGTTAGGAACGTTAGCAGCAGGTTTTTGATACCCAGACAGTACAGCTGGTGTTTGTCCAGGTGCATACAAAGCGTTGTTGTTCTTGTACAAAAAGTTGGGATGGTTTTTCCAGCCAGGATTGTAGGTATTTGCATAAGGGTTTCCTTGAGCATAATTCACTTGATCAGTGGACTCTCCTGCCAAAATTTAACATTCGGGGGCAGCATGTCCAGGTACTCCGCATAATTCGCAGTTTGGAGCTACAGCAGCCACGATGGCTGTGGATATTATGGTCAAGCTATCTATCTTTTGGGTAAGGGCATCTACCTTAGCATGGACATGATCAAGGCTACTAATTTCGTACATTTCACCTTTTGCTTGGGACTTTTCCACCGGCGTTCTTTCACCTCCTCATTGGTAATGGTTTTGAGCCGTACTTTCGTATGGTTTGTCCATGAGTGTACCACCAGCGGCGACATCTATCGCCATTCTTGTATTGTACAAGAGACCATTGAAAATGTATGGATGACTAACCAATCTTCAAGACTGTGATGATGACACATCCTCATCATGTCTTTGTATCTTTCCCATGCATCGAAGAGAGACTCAGTATCTTTTTGTCGAAATCCATTAATTTGGGCTCTCAACATAGCTGTTTTACTTGGTGGAAAATATCGTGCTAAGAAGATGTTCTTCAACTCTTCCCATGTAGTAATGGAGTTGGATGGCAAGGATTGTAACCAAGCCCAAGCTCTGTCTCTTAATGAGAAAGGAAAAAGACGTAGTCTTATCGCATCTGGAGATACGCCATTTGCCTTCACTGTGTCTGCGTACTGCACAAACCTAGTCAAATGTTCATTGGGATCGTCCGTAGGATTTTTGGAAAATTGATGTTGTTGTACGGCTGACAACAATGAGGGTTTCAACTCGAAATCGTTTTGGTTGATAGCAGAGGCAGCAATGCTGTTATATGGTTCTTGTTGAGACGGGGTAGCATAGAACTTAAAAGGACGGTTCTGTGGTCGTTCGACCATGTCTGGTTCAGTTTCAGGTTCTGATTCAGGAAAAGGAATTTCGTGTTTTAAACAGTATTCTTTGATTCGTCGTCTTTCGTTAAGAAGACGCTCAAGTTCGTTTGTCGGTTGCGTTAGGTCTTCACCTTTTGAGCAAGTACTTGGCATACAACCGGCAAATTAGGGAATTTGTTGCCTTAGTCAATACGGCTCAACAAAGGAATCGCACTATTGACTAAATCAGTCCCCGGCAACGGCGCCAAAAACTTGGTCGCGACTTTATGAGTCTATCGGGGTTACTAACTACAAGTGCACAGTCTAATCGTGTAGTTTTAAAAGATATCGAACCCACAAGGACTGATAATCAAACTAATGCTATCAGATTGTTACTATGTTTAGCTAAGGCTGATGATTAATATAGGGTCTAAGGAATAACGGGAATTAAATTTGGATTTAAGAACTATTCAAATACGGGACGCCGGTATGTAATTCCTATCTACTTCGGGAATTCAAACAGTCATTGGCATACTTTAATTGTTAAAACATTTATCAGTAGAAAACATTAATAAACCTTTATCTCACACTCTCGTGTTTATTGACTCTGGTTATATTCTTAAATAGAAGTGCTTGCTCTCGTTGTCTCATTTAATATGTAAAAATACTTTTTGGAAACTAATGAAATCTAATTAACTTTAAAGTGCTCTCGCTGTGTTTAGAGTCAATGTTTGATTACTACTATCCGGTTAAGATCTCAAACTCTCGCTTTGTTGATTTTGACCCCGGTGTAGGAAACTATTGTTATTTTTGGTGCTTGGAAAATTAAAAATGGAAAAGTAAGAATCAAAAGCTCTGAACAATAATGTCTGCAGTAAAAAGTAGGTTTTTTTTCACGTTCCCAACTGCCTTCTACTTATAGTGCTCACCAATTGTAGTGGGAGAGAATAATTCGGAAGTGGAGGTTTTTGGCCGATAAAATTTGAGTGACTTCCTTGAGTACAAGGAATTTCTGGATGACTTCAACTGGTTTGAACGTGTGTTGGAACGTGGGTTAAACGTGATGAGTAGTCCACGCTGTTGAACTTAACTGAAAAAATAGGCTGTGTCGGTCGCCACATGATGTGTGACGTGGGTCACACTTTGCAAGCGTTACGGTCGCCACATGATGTGTGACAGTCGCCACACTCATTGTGTGCAGTTTCCTATTTTTCTGTCATCTGTCTTCTTTCTTCTCCTTCTTTCCTTTTCTCTCTTCTTTTCTCATGCAAGTTGTTTGAGATGAAATACCTGAAAATGAGCTTGAACACTTGCAAAATAAAACGTAAATAACAAAAACGATGAAATAATTTAATGTAAATCAAGGCAAATATGTAATGTAATATCGCATTATCAGTTGCATTCTCCTAGAATTTAGTGCTATCCTAAGACGAGTTAGCCTGAAATTAGACAATGATTTCCTATTAGTCAAGTTGTTCCATAAACAAAGGTTAGTGAAAAATAAAAGAAATAATAATAATAATAATAATAATAACAATAGTAATAATAATAATAATAACATAAATGTAAGCATGCATTAAAAGTTAACAGCTAATACAAGTAAAAGTATGAAAATACTAATAAAATAACAACAAGCAAAGATCGAGGGCTGCCTCCACAGAGCGCTTCGTTTAATGTCGGGAGCTCGACATTGATCTAAAAAGAAAAATCATTCATTAGGAGGAGCGGGCAGCTCTTCCAACTTATAACTAGTGAAAAATTCCTTGTTCTCTACAGTGTGGTAGTGCTTAAGTCGCTGCCCATTCACAATGAATGTTTTGTTTGTTTTACCTCAAATTTCTATTGCTCCACTTTGGAAAACTCTCACAACCTCGAATGGGCCAGACCATCGGGAACGTAACTTTCCTAGGAACAACTTCAGTTGAGAGTTAAAGAGAAGAACTATGTCTCCTTCATTGAACTCCCTCTTTGTTATTCACTTATCATGCCATTTTTTGGTTCTCTCTTTATAGATTCGGGCATTTTCATAGGCATCTAGTCTAAGTTCCTCGAGTTCATGGATATCTAAAATTCTTTTCTCCCTTGCCGCTGCGTAATTCATGTTTAGGGTCTTAATAGCCCAGTAAGCCTTATGCTCTAGTTCTACAGGCAAGTGGCAAGACTTTCCATAAACCATTTTAAACGGTGTGGTTCCTATCGGGGTTTTGTAAGCTGTCCTATAAGCCCACAGAGCCTCATGAAGTTTAGTAGACCAATCTTCCCTGGAAGTTGCGGCGGTTTTTTCTAAGATTTGTTTGATCTCCTTATTTGACACCTTGACTTGTCCACTGGTTTAAGGGTGATAGGGTGTTGTTACTCGGTGTCGGACTCCATATTTGAGAAAAAGCTTCCCAAAGACGTTGGAAATGAAATGGGAGCCGCCATCGCTAATGACAATTCTTGGTACACCGAACCTAGGAAAGATTATGTTTTTAAAGAGCTTAATCACCACTCGTGCATCATTCGTAGGAGAAGCTACTGCCTCAATCCATTTTGATACATAATTGACTGCAACGAGTATGTACTTATTACCAAAAGAAGACGGAAAGGGTCCCATGAAACCTATACCCCATACGTCAAAGACTTCCACTTCTAAAATTCCCTTCTGAGGCATCTCATCGAGTCTAGAGATGTTTCTAATGCGTTGACACCGGTCGCAGTTTATAAAGGCGATGTGGACATCCTTCCAAAGATTTGGCCAGAAGATACCAGATTGTAGGATCTTTGCACATGTTTTCAAGGTACTTGCATGCCCTCCATAAGGTGCAACATGACAATGAGATATGACATCAGCTACTTTTGATTCAGGGACGCATCGATGAAATATTCCATCGGCGCCTCTCTTGAAAAGTAGGGGTTCATCCCAATAGTAGTGTTTAAGATCATGGAAAAACTTTTTCTTTTGTTGGTATGTTAAGTCTGGTGGAAGTACCCCAGCTGCTAGGTAGTTGACAAAGTTGACATACCACGGTAATGTGGTATTGGTGCAAATTGATTCTACTACTTCATTAGTTTCTACATTGTCACGGCCGGCAAAAATATCGAGTCGCCATCATACTTTATTTGTCCTAAGGACAGGAAAATAATGATAAAACCTAAATCCTAAGGGAGAGACGCTAAGTTCGGGAGTCGGTTAAGTGAGAGGAAGGTGTTAGGCACCCCTCACTTCCATTGTACTCAATGGGATCCTCCTTAAGTTCTAGGGTATGTTTGCTTGTTACTTGAATGTTTGACGGTTTATTTTTATTTACAAAAATTCCTATTATTATAGAGAGAAGACTTAGATGTAAGAGGGGGACCCTAAGTTTTTATTATTATTGTACTCGCTAGGGTTTACAACCCTATGCCTACCTTCAATTTGAAGGATCAGAGTATCCATAGTTCACCTCCCCTAACCCCTATCCCTATCCCTATTCCTATTCCTATTCCTATTCCTATTCCTAATCCTAATCCTAATCCTTTATTTATACTCTTGGATTACAAGAGTCCTATCCCATTTCCTTATCCATTATTTATACTCTCGGAGGAAGAATTATATCACATTTCCTTATCCATTATTTATACTCTCGGAGGAAGAGTTCTATCCCATTTCCTTATCCATTATTTATACTCTCAGAGGAAGAGTTCTATCCCAAATCCTAATCCATTTATTTATACTCTCGGATATCAAGAGTTCTATCCCAATTCCTAATCCATTTATTTATAATCTCGGATATCAAGAGTTCTATTCCAATTCGTAATCCATTTATTTATACTCTCGAATATCAAGAGTTCTATCCCAATGCCTAATCCATTTATTTATACTCTCGGATATCAAGTATTTTATCCCAAATCCTAATCCATTTATTTATACTCTCGGATATCAAGAGTTTTATCCCAAATCCTAATCCATTTATTTATACTCTCAGATATCAAGAATTCTATCCCTAATCCAATGTTTATACTCTTGGATATCAAGAGTTTTATCCCATATTCCTTATCCCTTGGCCTATATTTATAATCTTGGAACCGAAGAGTTTTATCCCAAAATCCTAATCCCTTGACCTATATTTATACTCTTGGAACCTAAGAGTTTTATCCCAAGACTTTATCCTAATTAAATATCCATTTATTGATCCTATTTTATCCCAAAGAATTATCTCATATTTCTTAATTTAATATCCCATATTATATCCCTTAATTATCCCTTAGATTGTCCCCAATATTTATCCCTTATAATTATCCCTTGATTATCCCTAATATTTATCCCTTATAATCATCCCAACTTTGAATTAATCCCAATTATTCCAAAAAAAAAAAAGAGAAAGTTATCCCAATTATTTAAAATATAACTTAAATCCCTATTATTTAATTCTATCATTTAAAATAACAAGATACAAATTAAATCCAAATTATTTCAGAAATAAAATAAAACCCAAGTATAATAATTCAATTTATTAAATGATGAAACATAAATCCCAAAATTTTAATTCTGATAAATGCCAATTTATTTAATTAATTTATAAAATAAATCCTTGTTATTATGAACCCATAAAATATCCCAAATGTTTATAATATAAAATATTCAATTATTTAAAAATATAAAATGAATTCAAAATTACAATCCTTAATTATTTATAGTATCCCCAAATAATAAACCTTTAATTATTTAATTAAACAATTTATAATATGCATAAATAATAAAAATTAATCTTTATAGTATCTCAATCCTAATTATCCTAATTCACCGATCGCTAATTATTTTAATTATTCTTAAATGACCACTACCTAAGCCTTAATTATTTAATTAATCCTAAATATTTTAGAAATAATTAATCCCTAAATTACAAAATTACCTTAATAATTAATCCTAATTTCTTATACTATCCCAAAAACATAAAATAATCCCAATTATTAAAAATGAATATCCCAAAATACGAATTAATCCCTAATTATTCCTACTTAATTAATATCCCATTATTATTTGATTAATTATTAACCCAATTATATTTAATTATAAATTTAACCGTAATCCCAATTAAAACCCCCAAATTATAGATTAAACCCAAAATTTTATTATAAACCCCCAAATTATAATTGAAACCCGACATTTATTAGTTATAAAATATAACTAATTATTATAAACCCAAATTTAAATTAAACCCACATTTAAAAACAACTAATTATTTTAAACTCAAAATTATAAATTAAATCCATATTTATTAGTTATAAAATAATTATTATAAACCCAAATTATAAATTAAACCCACATTTAAAAAACAACTAATTATTATAAATCCAAAATTATAAATTAAAACCCACATTTATTAGTTATACAATATTACTAATTATTAATTATAAATCTTATAATATCCCAAAGTAAAATTAATTCTATTTATAGAATCAACTCTAATTATTAAATCATAAATATTCCCGCTTAATTCCTAATTGTAATTATTAATTAAAGCGAAAATTAATTTAGATTTCACTTAATCCCCTTCTATCCATAATAAGTTATTCTCAATCCCTTATTTACTTATCTCAAATTATCCCTAGTTTATTCTTATAATAAAATCCCTTTAATTTATAAATTAATTCTAACAATTTATAAAAAAAACTAAAGTTTTATCCCTTATCCCAAAGTTAGTTATCCCAAAAAATGTATCCCTCGAATTTTTCCCTTAGAATCCTATAGAATTTTCCCTAATTATCCCTTTAAGTTTAATTGTGAAAAAAATATTTGTATTATATCATAAACCCATATCCCTTATCCCTTATTTGATCCCCAATTTTATCCCCAAAAACAATAATATTTTATGCCATATCCCAAATTAGTTATCCTAAATTATATCCCTTATTTAACCCTTAAATTATCCCATTAGAAAGATATATTAAACCAATAATTAAATAGTTTTATTGTTATTTAATTATTCAAATAGTTAACATAATTAATTAGCAAGAAATATTAAATCCATAATTATAATTTTTACTTATATTAACTTATTTTTAAGAAATAATCCAAACCTTCAATATACTCAATTACCCTAGAATTAATCCTTAAATAAATTAGATCCCTAATCCTATTTATATTTTATTCCAAGTAAATTATAATGATCTAAACAATTATTTTATTAATTCAATTATTATGTCAATTAACCCTATATATGTTAATTATTTTAATTAATCTAATTTATAATCCTAATTAATAATTATTATAAAAGTTAATTAATTTTAGTTATCCTAATTTAACCCTAAATTATTTATTAATATTCCATAATTAATTATTGTTTTTTTTTTGTTTTTTGCATTACCGTAAAAAGACTTTTTATTTTTAAACGATTTATAATTTATGATATAAAAAGGGTTTACGATGTTGATTACAAAAGGTTTCTTTTTGTTTTGCCCCCTTTTCGTGTCAATAATAACCTAACAAAACCCAACTAAAGTTAATCTTAAAAAACAAAACTAAATATTAGATTATATACACATACATGGTCATCCTAAAATAAAACATATACCAAATTGAAATCCAAATAATCCAAACAATCCAAATAGAAATTTATATTAATAGTTTGAAGGTACCAACCTGGAGTGCCGTGACCGATTTAAGTTGTTTCCCACTCCCTTTCTTTCCCTTTCCTTTGTGTTTTTTCCTTCTCCCCTTCCTTTCCTTTGTGCTTTTTTCTTTCCCTTCTCCTTTGGTGTGAGATCTCCTTTTCCTTTTTGACTCGGAGGGATATTGAAGGTTTAGGGTTGTTGAAGGTTTAGGGTTTTAATGTTGTTGAGGGTTTAGGGTTTTAGTGTTGTTGAGGGTTTAGGGTTTTAGTGTTGTTGTTCTTCGATGTGTGAAGAACCACAACTTTATATCGTATGGTTTGTAAACTGCCCCCAAATTTCTAAGTTTTAGACATTATTTATACAAAGATTTTAGGTCAACAAAAACAGTAAGAAATCAAATATTAATCTGTATAATCAAGACTTTTAATCAATATTTAATCTGTTTTTTTTATTAATTAATCAATTATGTTGATTCTTTCCAAATACGAAAATACATCCTAAAAATGAAAAAGTGAACAAAATCTTTCCAAAATTTTAATTTATGATTTTTTTGGATATTTTTATGAATAAGATGGAAAAAAGTGAAAAAATAATATTTTTAAAAAATGCCTAAAAAGAAATACGAAAATAAATAATAAAAAAATTAAAAAATGTGATTTTTGTGATTTTTTATAGTTTAGAAAATAAATAGGAATAAAGTTAGAAATATATAAAAGAGAAAGGAAATAAAAAGTGAGAAAGGTGGGACTTGAACTCATGACCTCTCACACTAACAACTCCTTACAACTAAAGTCTTTACCAAATGGGTCATTCCAATCATTCAAAATGAAATGCCACTAAAACTAATAATAATACTAATAGTTCTTAAAAACATAACTTACTAATAATTTTAGAAAACCCGTCAATTTATAATAATAATAAAAGCTATACCATTTAATATTAATAGTAGGCCTATTAATATTTTCCTAGTAAATTAGTCCTAATTCTCTTTCTAATGAAAATTAAATGTTAAATAATTAAAAAACTATTGATCCTAAAATAGCAACCACCCTTATTGTACTGGACATTTTAGTGATCTAAGCTCTAAGGAAAATAGGGAGTATTCAAAATTTAGGGTACGACAGCTGCCCCTATTTAATCAGCTTCAAACTGAGATGATGACGACGACGAGTCTTCATCTTCTCGGGGAGGAGATGATTAAATATAAAGAGGAACCCTAATTTTGACCGCGGAGTGAATAAATTCCGGAGTTGAGGAAGGATTGAACAATCCTTAATGATCTGTTAGTGTCCGACTTTGAGTGTATTCCTGATAACATCTTGTAGATACGATTCCCATAATCACAGAAATTGGGCAAGATCCTGACGATCCTCTTGTCGTTGTTTGCCGAACCCTAGTAGAACCCCTGATGAAATTTCTAATATTCCTAATAAAACCATTGGTAAAACCCCTGATATAATTTTTGATGGTACCCCTGATAATAAGAAGCCTAACAAAAATTGTCTGGCAAACCCCTAATGGAACCCCTTGATAAAAATTCTGATGAAACCCCTTTGATAAAAGTCACTGATGAAACTCATGATAAAACCCCTTTGATGAAACTTGGCAAAACCCAGGTGAACCCTTGGTGGAACTCCGTGAATAATGCTTTGATGAAATCACTTGATTAAACCCCATTGATAAAATTCCCTTGATAAAACTCCCTTGACAAAATTCCTTGATAAAATCCTTCGAAAAAACCCTTGATAAGCCCTTGATAAACCCCTGATGCAGCTCCTCTGAGAAAAGTCTAATGACAACCCTTAACGAAATCCTTGATAACAACCCTTAATGGACCCCTTGATAAAACCATTAGATATTTGGTGGAACGTATCCCTTATGTAGGATAGGTTACTAAGATGGGGATGTGAGAGGTGAAGACCTGCTCACTAGTTGATAACGATCATTCAGGATGCCCGATTACTGGATAAGCCCCTTTGAAGACTCATAGTGAGTGAGATTGATGGGGAAGTCCTTTATTAAAACATATTTATGAGATGTTACTTATTAGCGAAGTCCAATAAGCATTCCTACCTTGGAGTTGTACTGGTATAGCTGGGGATTGGACCTCTAAGAGCGGTCACAAATCCTATGTTATGTATGTATGTATGTTCAGGTATGCATGTGATGTTATGTTATATATGCATGATTTGATGCTAGAGCATAGCGACATGATTAATGCATGATAATGATTTGAATATTTCAACAAATTCCCCTCTGGTGAGCAATGGAATGGCTAAGACCTTGAGAGGTTACTTGTGTAACTAGGATATTTGTCCTAAAATGGTAGTGGGTATTGAGCTAGCATGGTCTCCCTATATTCGTTTTGAACTCGACGATTGCTGACGTACAATAGAGCTTGTATGTGAAACCTTAGAAGTATGGATAGGGCTTGCCCCTGCATGATCATGTCTTTTGCCCCAGTCCGTTGAGTCTTTGAAGATATTCACCTCAATATGAGTTTTGAAGCGACTTACCTTTATTACATGCTTGAAATGGCCTGCCATTGTATTAGCCTTGGAAAAATATACCCTTAGAATGATATGCCCCAGACGAACCCCTTTTTTAAGCGATTTCTTTAGATTAAGCCCTGCAACGGTCTGCCCCAGATTGATTGTGCTTCGGAGGGTATTTCCCTTGATTGATTGAGCTTTGAAAGGTATGCCTGAAAAGGAACTTTGATCCCACCATGTTGAGGTATGATCTTGACATGGACTACCCCAGTATATGAATCTTGAAAAGTATGTCCCTGATTATTAAGGTCTGGAGAAGTGTCTTGAGAAGGAACTTAGATTCCACCATGCTATGATATGACCCTGATATGGATTGCCCCAATATCTGAATCTTGAAAAGTGTGTCCCAGTGTTTGAATCTTTGAAAGGTATGCCCCTGATTAGATTGACTCTTGGAGTGGTTGGTTTAACTGTGCTCTTGAGGTGGCCTGCCCTAGTATGAGCCTCTTGAAAGGTCTACCACATATTATTAGAGTCATGAAGGTATTTTGACATAGGTGTGTCAAATCTTGAAATGTTTTACCCCTAATCAGTTATGATCACTAGGATTTGCCCCCTAATTAGAAGGATCCTTATATGATGTGCCCCTAGGATCATAAGTATTTGCCTCTGAATTTGAAGGATCCTTAGGTGGCTTGCCCCTAGTAAGGAATGTCTCAAAGTTGTGTGCCCCTGATCAGACCTTTGTTGATATTTCCTTGGTGCTAAGTATTAATTTGTGAGAAAAATGTTCCCTTTGAAAAGTAATTATAACGCCATGTTCATGCAAATTTTGAAATAAAAAATTTAGACGAGGTGTATGATAGATGATATTCGGCCATGAGGTTGGCACAAATGAAGATGTGAAAAATATGGTTAGCGATGTTCCAACAAACATTCGGATTCGGAGTCAGTTTAACAACGTCTTTGCCGAGTATGCTTTTATAATTCCCCTAGCTTCAATTAGGACTTTTAAATGTTATAACTTGGTATGGTTCACGGTTTAAGAAACAAAGGATACAAGGCTCAAAATTTGAAATATAACCCACCCCATTCTCCTTGATGTTCTCCATTCCTAAATCCAATTAATCCAACAAATGCGTTCATCTTGCAAGAGAGTTTCTTTAGTCCTGATGATAATGGTTTAAGCACTTTATGAGATCTTTGAGGTGGCAATCACCCACTCCCATTTATAAGATTGTTCCATTTTTCCCTTTTTGTTTGCTTTTAATCCCTTATTTTTGCATGGACCAATTTTTTTGAGTTTGTGGTCCATCGGGATACCCTAATTTTTGCCTAAGTCAAAGTCAACCTTTTCAGTTTTTTTCCTTCTTGACTTAACGGGCTTTTTCCTCTTTTTTTTTGGAACAATTCTTGAGTGATTTGCTTTTGATTTTGAAAGTTGCAACTGCCATGTTAGCTATTGTGAGCTTTATTCACATTGCTTCTTCGATGTTGAATGATGTGAGGAAGAAGCTGTGGTGAACCTTTGATTCCTCTATATTAGATGAGGTGCACGAGGAAGAGGATGTGCTTAAACCCTTTACTTAGATAAATGATTCTCTTGAAGTTACAATGCATCATTGAATTAATTGAAATCTGTGAGGGATATTCTTCTAGCTGCCTTGTTTTAATGATGTCAACAAACATATTAGATTGTAATTTGAGTGGTATCACTTCACGTGTCGGACATATAGCGTCTAACCATTATCGTTCATATGTCTAGATGCATAGGATATTGTCCTCTCCAAAAATAAATGTCCACTATAGTTTTAGTTGTGTCTAGTATGTGTTTCTGATCTTGGTCTGGTGAAAATGCTCAGAAAAATTGAATTTCCTGAAAATTTACACTTCATGCGCTGACCCTTCCAGTCCATGCGCTAACCCCAAATTTCATGCGCTAACCTCCTAAACTTGCGGGAAAGCGCACAAATCAGTGGACACTAAATTCTTCTTTTATGCGTCGACGCATGAAGGCTGGAGGTCGACGCATGACTTTAAATTCTGTATTTTTTCACTTAATTTCTTTTCTGTTATTTTTCTGTTATTATTTTTGTTGGTCATATTTTTCATATAAATAGTTTTGGTCATTCTTAACTCTTTCCTTAACTCTTTTACAATTCAGTTCGTTCGAATTTGTGAAGTCGCAAGTCATCGAAATTTCTGTTGTAGAGTAATTGTAAGCTGATAAATTGTTTTGTTAAACTGATACAATTCCTTGAATTGTATCTTGGAGCAGCTTTACATTACCCTTCACTGAAATTCTGCACTTAGTGTGTTTTCGCACACTAGGTGTTTGATAATTTGTTTCAAAGCAAAATTCGAACTTGTTGTCTTTAAATTGCTTATCACTTTACCTCATTGGATTGGAATATACATCAACCAAGTGATATTTTGTTGATTGCATATCTTAAGTGTAATATTCAAAACTGAATTTTTCTCTTATGTACTCATCCGTGATATATTCATGCATATCCGATCCTTTTGGTAGAAGGTTCGTTGTAGACGTTTTATCCAGTGGTAGCTTCCGTTTAAACAATTTTTAAAAGTAAATTTTTTAAAACATTTGCGTGTAAAACTCAAGGGATCTATTCAACCCCCTTCTAGATCCATAGCCATCGTCTAACAAGTGGTATCAGAGCCTGGTTAATTCTGGTGCTTCGGTAAAACTTCTTGGATCATGGCGAACGAACCAAAAGGGACTTATAATAGAGCTCCAATTTTTACAGGCAAAAATTACAGCTACTGGAAGGATTGTATGCGCGTTCATATTAATTCCAATGATCGGAAGGTTTGGAACGTTATTTTAAACGGTCCCATGCAAATTACTATGACTAATGCGGAAGGCGTTGTCGTTCCTAAATCCGAAGCTCAATGGACTAAGGAGGACGAGAAAAAGTATAGCTATGATTGGAAGGCTCGTAATATGATCATCTCCTCCTTGGGAGTTGACGAGTATTATCGAGTCTCCCATTGTGAAACGGCCAAAGCCATGTGGGATGCTTTACAAGTAGCCCACGAAGGCACTAATGATGTTAAGTTGGCTCGTATTAATACACTAACGCAAGAGTTTGATTTGTTTTACTTGAAGCAAGGGGAAACCATTGCGGATATGCAAAAACGATTCACTCACATCATCAACAAACTGCATGTTCTTGGTAAACCAATTCCAAATGAGGTTTCTACTAACAAAATTCTGAGGTGTCTTAACAGGGAATGGCAACCGAAGGTCACCGCTATCAAGGAGGCCAATGATCTTGCTACACTAGACCTCACGACACTGTTTGGGAAACTTGATAAGCATGAGCAAGTGCTCATTATCTTGGATAAACATGAAAAGAGTATCAAGAAAGAGAAGGCAAAAGATACGGAGAAGAAGTCGATAGCTCTTAAGGCTTCTTGTTCAAAGTCCACACACCAAGAGCTAAGTGATGATGAAACCAATAATGACAAAGATGCAGAATCCGGTGATGATATGGGCTTATTTGTGAAGAGATACAATAGATATATTCGTAGGAATGATATTCAACACTCAGATAGAAATCTAGTCAAGTTTAGGAAGCAATCTAGAAGCGAAGGAAATAAAAATGGCAAGGTAAAAGGTACGTGCTACAACTGTGGAAAATCCGGGCACTACAAGCCGGATTGTCCATTTCTAAAGAAAGACAAAGATAAGGATAATGACAAAAGTCGCTCAAACAAAAAGTCCAACAAGTCTCGACGAGCATACATCGCTTGGGAAAGCGATAGTGAGTCGGAGAAAGATGATTCCTCAAGTGACGAAAGTGAATCCGTTAACTTTTGTCTTATGGCACGCCACAACAAAGCAAAAGAGGTAAAGCATTCTAAATATGATCATGTTAATACTATATCGCATTTAGAGTTACGAAATGCTTTTGACATGTTACACTATGAGGCTAAGGAAGCATTTCAACGTTTAGCCTCAAATAAAAGGATTTTCACGTATTTGGAGAAGAAGGTTTCCGATTTCGAAAAGGAATTTGAAGCTCTCAAAAACTCTATAATGGACACATCAAAAGCCAAAATTGAAAAGGATCCTATCTCTTGGTTCAATTGGGGCTGTGACACTTGTCATATTTGGCAACGAGAGGTGAGAACCCTCAAGGCCAAACTGGACAAGGCTCTTAAGCCAAAAGTTACATTTGCTATTAATCGATCACATTTTCGTGAGAGCATGAATAATCCATATCAAAAGTATACCTATGTGATTCGAGATAGTGATAGCAAAAGTAAATTCCAAATGAATCGTAATTGTCTTTACTGTTGTAAGCCTGGTCAAACTATTGCGAAATGCCGCTTCAGAAGGTTTCTTGTTCTGAAAGGCATCTACCAATGGTTGCCCAAGTGCGGTTTTGGTTTCACTCACCTTAAAGGACCCAATGAGAATTGGGTACCTACTCTCCCTTGATTGTTTTTGTAGGTACAAAGTCTTGAGACCACCGAAAGAAGATGGGTTCTGGATAGTGGCTGCTCGAGACACATGACCGGAGACATATATCTTTTTATCGACTTTGTGGTGAAGAAAAAGGGGTTTGTCACCTACGGAGATAACAACAAGGGACAGATTCTCGGCAAAGGTAGTGTAGGTAACCCCTCATCTACTACTATCTCTGATGTACTGCTTGTGGAAGGCCTTAGACACAACCTTTTAAGCATTAGTCAACTATGTGACAAGAATTATAAAGTATCTTTTTCAAAGGATTATTGCATAGTTGAAGATTATGACAAAAAGAACGTGTTTAAGGGCTTGAGGGTGAACAATGTCTATATGCTAGACTTAAATGAGGTATCGTTGATTGGAGATAAGTGTCTAGTCGCTATGAATGAAAATTCATGGTTGCGGCATAGACGGTTGGCTCACATCAATTTTCATTTGCTTAACAAAATTGTCTCTAAAGACCTAGTCATCGGTTTGCCCAAAATTAAATTCACAAAGGATCACCTTTGTGATGCGTACCAAATGGGGAAGCAAACAAGGATCTCATTCAAATCCAAAAACATCATTTCAACTATGAGACCCCTTGAGCTCCTCCATATGGACCTCTTTGGACCATCTAGGGTTAAAAGTCTAGGTGGTAACTATTATGGGCTTGTTATAGTCGATGATTTTTCTAGGTTTTGTTGGACAATTTTCTTAGCAAATAAGAGTGATACTTTTTCGGCCTTTGAACGATTTGCTAAGTTATCTCAGAACAAGTTAAACACAAACATTGGGTCAATTAGAAGTGACCATGGGGGTGAGTTTGAAAATCATTTATTTGAAGCATTTTGTGATTCCAACGGAATTGATCATAATTTTTCCGCACCACGTACCCCTCAACAAAATGGGGTAATGGAACGTAAAAACAGAGTTTTGGAAGAACTTGGAAGGACTATGATCAATGATGGTGGATTACCAAAATACTTTTGGGCCGACGCCATAAGTACGGCTTGTTATGTTTTGAATAGGGTGCTCATCCGGCCTATTCTAAACAAGACACCGTATGAGCTTTTAAAAGGGCGTAAGCCAAACATATCTCACCTTCATGTATTTGGTTGCAAATGCTTTGTGCTAAACAATGGGAAAGAGTCTCTTGGTAAATTTGATGCCAAGGCCGACGAGGGTATTTTTCTTGGATACTCTCAGTCTAGTAAAGCATATAGAATTTATAATAAGAGGTTGCGCATAGTTGAAGAGTCAGTTCATGTTACTTTTGACGAGTCTTATCCGAGAAATGTCGGAGAAGGTAGTTCTTTTCATGGTGCAGGTGTACCTACTGAAGACATACTCAAGGACACTGATAAGGGAATTGATCAGCCTGAAGCAGTGCGTATTGAGGAGGAAAAGGATCACCAACCAGTGAAAAGTGAGGATGATCATCATGCCAATAAAGATGAACTTCCTCCAGCTTGAAAGTCTTCAAAAGACCATCCAATTGACAACATTCTTGGTGATATCTCTAAGGGAGTAACTACTCGCTCTAAACTTGATAATTTTTGTTATTACTCTGCTTTTGTTTCCCAAGTTGAACCTAAAAACGCTAAGGATGCGTTACTCGATGAGCATTGGTTTCTATCAATGCAAGATGAACTAAATCAATTCTGGAGAAATGAGGTTTGGGACCTTGTCTCCCCTCCGCGAGATCATCAAGTAATCGGCACCCGATGGGTGTTTAGGAATAAACTTGATGAAAATGGAGTAATAACGCGTAACAAAGCTAGGCTTGTAGCGCAAGGCTATAACCAAGAGGAAGGAATCAACTATGAGGAAACTTATGCGCCGGTTGCCCGACTCGAGGCCATACGCCTTCTACTTGCCTATGCTTACACAAAGAACTTTAAATTATTCCAAATGGATGTTAAAAGTGCGTTCCTTAATGGATATATAAATGAAGAGGTTTATGTAGCCCAACCTCCGGGTTTTGAATCCCACGAATATCCTGATCATGTCTATAAACTTAAACGAGCTTTGTACGGACTTAAACAAGCCCCTAGGGCTCAGTATGAACGTCTAAGCAAATTTCCACTAGATCAAGGGTATTCAAGAGGAAAGGTTGACACAACCCTCTTTATTAAACGTCAAGGAAAACACTTAATTTTGGTACAAATTTATGTTGACGATATCATATTTGGGTCTACTAACATGACCTTGGTCAAGGAGTTTTCTAGTTTGATGCAGGGGGAGTTTGAAATGAGCATGATGGGGGAGCTCAACTATTTCCTCGGATTGCAAATCAAACAACTTGAAGAGGGCACATTCATGAGTCAAACAAAATATTGTCTTGAGTTACTAAAACATTTTGATATGCTGAACTGCAAAGCAATAGATACTTATATGCCTACAAGTGCTAATCTTGATTGTGACGAAAAGGGTAAGTATGTTGAGGTAAAGAAGTATCGAGGTATGATAGGGTCTCTTCTTTATCTTACCGCATCACGTCCTGATATAATGTTTAGTGTATGCATGTGTGCGAGGTATCAGGCACATCCCAAGGAATCCCACCTAAAGGCAGTTAAGCGCATACTTCGATACCTTTCTGGTACTCTAAAGTATGGGCTGTGGTATTCCAAAGGTAGTGTTTGTTCCTTAGTTGGCTACTCCGATTCTGACTTTGCAGGGTGCAAGTTGGATAGGAAAAGTACTAGTGGCACGTGTCACTTTTTCGCAAATTCCTTGGTGAGTTAGCACAGCAAGAAACAGGTTTTCGTTGCTTTGTCAACAGTCGAGGCGGAATACGTTGCCGCCGGTAGTTTTTGTGCTCAAGTCTTATGGCTTAAACAACAATTACTTGATTTCAACTTAAAACTTGAACATATTCCAATTTTGTGCGATAACACTAGTGTGATTAATCTAACTAAGAACCCCGTATTGCATTCATACACCAAGCATATCAAAATACGCCATCATTTTCTTAGGGATCATGTAGAGAAAGGTGATGTAATTTTTGAGCACGTTGACACTAAGAATCAACTTGCTGATATTTTCACAAAACCATTAGCTACAGAGCCTTTCTTTCACATCCGTAGGGAACTTGGCATTCTCGATATCTCGGATCGTGCTTAATAATCCTTTAGAGTATTGATCTTCATATATATATATATATATATATATATATATATATATATATGCTTATTTATTCTTTTCACTAACAATGCAAAGAGATATTTAGCCATATGTGAGGGATCTTATCATCATGATGATCAAGGTAATATCGTTCCGATTTATAGATTTTTTTCAATATTTTGTGCCATATTAATTACTCTAATCTTGATGTTTATTGTATTTTGAGCACTTATCGTTCATATGGATGTTTTGTTCTGTATGTGCTTATGTCTATTTATCTGGTTGGAACTTAAAAATTGCAAAATTTCACTTTTATATGTTCATGCATCGACGCATAGATTCATGCCCTGACCTAGTAAATTTTTGGGAAAACGTATAAACACATGTTCAACTTTTTTTAAAAATTCAAGAATCATGCGCCGACGCACAGATTCACAGGTCGACGCATAACTTGACCGTTCAGACTCCCTTCTTTACTGGGACGTGTGCGCCGACCTAGTAGTGTTCATTTTCCCTACATATTCTCATTGCACATTAATCTATGATTCTTGCATGTCATCTCATTAGTCTTTGTGGTCAATCTCTCCCTATCCTCCTCTATTAAACCTCATCAATAACAATTACTCTCCACTAAATCCTCATCAAAACCCTAGAAATCAAAAACCCACCAAGAGAAAATCTTCTATATTACTGCTACAAGGTTTTCTAAGGGCTGCACATATCTCCTCTTTACTCTCAGCGAAAAACAAGTGTCATCATCCTCTCTCAACTTTTCTTCAACAATGGCTTCAAGAAGAAACCCTAGTAGAAGGGGAACAAGAGGATCATCTTCACAATCAGCACCAACCAGAGCATCTTCATCTTCACAACGGGTAACCTTTAAGTCTTTAATTTCTGAAAGGCTAACTACTCCTTTTGAGGAACTATTTTCTAATCGGGCTGTTATAAGACAACATGGGTTTTATCCTCTGATGGGTCCAGATTTTCACATTTCTGAGATTTCTGAACTTATAAATTTTCAAAATCTTAGTGAATTTGTAGAATGTGATGATAAGTATAGTGAAGACTTGACTCAGTTGTTTTATTGTGGGATCAAGGGCAAATTTCATGGGGCTGAATTGAAATTCTCTATGAATAATGCAGAATTTCAGATGACAAATGATGTATGGTCTACATTGTTTGTCTTGGACACTGATGACACTCTCCCAAAGGTTACTGATAAAACCTTTGTTGAGGGCTATGAATTCAAAACTGCTCTGAATTCAATGTTGCGGGAACCGTATTCAACTGATTTTGTGGCAAGTGAATTATTTCCTAAAAGTGTCACTACCGGCCATCTAAAATTCAAAGACCGTATTCTTCAGTGGATTGTTGCTCGCATCTTGAGGCCTGAGAAAGGAGGATACTCAAGAGTTGAGCAGGCAGAGGTTCACCTCATCTATATTCTCAAGAATAAGATCAAAATTAACTGGCCCTATTATTTTGCTTATAAGATGTTCACTACTCGCAGCTCCCACAAATTTCTGGCACTTGGTTATGCGTCTGTTGTTGCAAACATCTTGAATCACTTTGATGTTCCTATTCCGCAGATTTGTCACATTCATATCACTTCTGAACAACAATTTCTTGCCAAAACCCTTTCCATGATGGGTTACTTCTGGCAGTCACGTGAGAACAGGTTCATCTATCGACCAAGATCCACCCATCTTGAACATGATGAACCGGTTCACCTTGAAGGAAGTCATGATGAAGGCATTCCAGGAAATGCAAATCAAGCGGTTAATGATGAAAATGTGGTCATACAGGAAGATGTGGTTATGCAAGAGAATGTGGCTATGCAAGAAGAGGACAATGAGGCATGGATGGGCCATCAACCTGAAGAGACCTCTAAAAATCAGGGTTGGGGTCAGTGGCAACAAAACTGCTGGACTGTGCTTGGTGCTGCATATGTTCCTCCATCTTATGGTGAGGACTATGAATGGCAGCAACCTGAAAATTCTGCTCCTCCAACTCCACCATTTCAGCATGATCAGCAGTCTTCTGAAGAAATTCTAGCGAGGCTGAATGAGTTGTCTCTGCAACATCAAGAATTCCAAGCGCTGCAGGACACTCGATACACGACTCAGCAAGAACAGTTCATAAATCTGTCTAACCAAATATCTTCTCACGTCACCAACTTCAACAATTTCGCAAATGCAGCCATGAATCGGTTCAATCAGATGGATGCCAACTTGACTCAGCAAAATCTGAACTTGGTAAATAGCCTTGGTAACCTCAACAGCACCTTGATTGAGCTCAACCTTCAACTCGAGGACTTTCCACCACCAGGCCAATACTATATGGGAAGAGGTCATCCATTCAGGGGGAGAAGACCATAGAGCTTAGGGCATTATGTTTCATTTGTGTTTGCATTTATGTTGTGTGGTTTGGTTGTTTTTTTTTGTTGCTTAACTTTGACGTGTGCTTCCATTTGTTTAAACTCTTCCGGAGTGAATGTTTTGCTTGTATGTTTTTGCTCCTTATTTAATCACTCTTAAGTTTACATTAGCGGTATCATATGTGGATGCATGTTAATGTTTGGTTGTTGCAAATATATGATGATCCACTACGTATTATACTGCATTATTTTGACCACTGTCTTTTCTTCTTTTTGATGTTGTCAAAGGGGGAGAAGAATAACGAGCAGAAATTTTACTAACCAGATGACAAAGACAGGGGGAGCTTTGTTCACTCTCAAATTACATATCTCGTGACAGCTGAGAAAGTGTTGCCATCATCAAAAAGGGGGAGTATGTGAGGGATATTCTTCTAGCTACCTTGTTTTAATGATGTCAACAAACATATTAGATTGTAATTTGAGCGGTATCACTTCACGTGTCGGGCATATAGCGTCTAACCATTATCGTTCATATGTCTAGATGCATATGATATTGTCCTCTCCAAAAATAAATGTCCACTATAGTTTTAGTTGTGTCTAGTATGTGTTTCTGATCTTGGTCTGGTGAAAATGCTCAGAAAAATTGAATTTCCTGAAAATTTGCACTTCATGCGCTGACCCTTCCAGTCCATGCCCTAACCCCAAATTTCATGCGCTAACCTCCTAAACTTGCGGGAAAGCGCACAAATCAGTGGACACTAAATTCTTCTTTTATGCATCGACGCATGAAGGCTGGAGGTCGACGCATGACTTCAAATTCTGTATTTTTTCACTTAATTTCTTTTCTGTTATTTTTCTGTTATTATTTTTGTTGGTCATATTTTTCATATAAATAGTTTTGGTCATCCTTTTTATTCCTAACAAGAAACGTGAAAGATATATGTCATTTATCTCTTCATCTTCATCTTCTTCATTGTGTAAACAAACAATCACACATAATCATCTTTGTTTGTGTCGCCTATTGATCGAAGTGATAATGTTCAGAATTTAGGAAGTGTAATCTTCATCTTCTGGGTTGAGAGTTTGGCAGGTGTTTCTTGAATAAAACCAGTTGGTTTTGTTCTCCAAGAATCGGATAGATTTTGGGGGTTTTTGCACAAACTGTTCTTTCTACAGGGATTCGGCTGGGCGAAGGTAACTGGAAATTGGCACAATTGTTCGGTTTAGTAGCTGTAATCAGAGGATCGTAGAAAAGAGGTTTGGGTTCGAATTCTTGGTAGATCGCAATTGACCGAGTGAAGGTAACTGAAGAACGGTGGTTTCTTTCGGTTTAGTAGCGTGAGACGGTAATTGAATCAACCATATTCGGAGCACTTGATTCATCTTGAATCAAGGGAAGAGAAAATTCTGCATCAACGATCGAAGACGTTCGAGGGTTTGGATGTTCATTGTTTTCTCTTGTAATAAATAATTTGCAACAACTATATATATATATATATATCAATTCCATTTGTGGAGTTGGGGGCAGACGTACCCAAAGCGAGGACGATTGGAGAACTGCCTAATCAAATCGTGTTTGTTCTCTCTTTCCTTAACTCTTTTACAATTCAGTTCGTTCGAATTTGTGAAGTCGCAAGTCATCGAAATTTCTGTTGTAGAGTAATTGTAAGCTGATAAATTATTTTGGTAAACTGATATAATTCCTTGAATTGTATCTTGGAGCAGCTTTACATTACCCTTCACTAAAATTCTGCACTTAGTGTGTTTTCGCACACTAGGTGTTTGATAATTTGTTTTAAAGCAAAATTCGAACTTGTTGTCTTTAAATTGCTTATCACTTTACCTCATTGGATTGGAATATACATCAACCAAGTGATATTTTGTTGATTGCGTATCTTAAGTGTAATATTTAAAACTGAATTTTTCTCTTCTGTACTCATCCGTGATATATTCGTGCATATCTGATCCTTTTGGTAGAAGGTTCGTTATAGACGTTCTATCCAGTGGTAGCTTCTGTTTAAACAATTTTTTAAAACAAATTTTTTAAAACATTTGCGTGTAAAACTCAAGGG
Organism: Lathyrus tuberosus; assembly: GCA_022829125.1. Lineage (NCBI taxonomy): Eukaryota > Viridiplantae > Streptophyta > Magnoliopsida > Fabales > Fabaceae > Lathyrus > Lathyrus tuberosus. The sequence goes on from JALAZF010000427.1 coordinate 3,703,771, forward strand.
ATCTATTCAACCCCCCCTTCTAGATCCATAGCCATCGTCTAACAAAATCTACCATACCCCTGGTTAAGATTAAGGTTTTTTTAAAATAGAAAGAACACCAACTTTTGGCTCGAGGGGGTTGACTACGGATTAAATCCTTATTCCTCCAGTGTTTAGGAAGCGAAACAATGCCTTACATCGTCATCCAGGTCTTACTATTAAAAGCATACGTCAGCGAATTCGATTATTTATTACATCTTTCTCCTCCTAAGTTTGTTAATGGTGAAGAATGGAAAAGCTTTGATTTTTTTTTTTGCAAGTGATGGCATAGAAGAGAGTGTAAACGAATGGATTGACTCAAAAAATATGCATGCTCATTTCATTAAAATTACTTCTCAAAGAGTACCAATTTTAAATACAAACAACACTTAGCAAAAAAGAAATTACAACTGGAAATGATAAAGTCTATTGATCCTCGGCATGAGCTTCCTTGTTGATCCACCGACTTTAGGAGACACTTCTTGAAGTTCTTACACTTTTTCAAAGTAAGGGTGGCCTCTCACTAATGGGACTCCTCCTTCGAAAGTCAACAGCAGTTCTTGTATTTTGTGTTCATAACTTGTAGGATTGGAATAGGATTAAGTGATTGCAGCTTCGCTAAGGCACCTCCGAGTAAGTCAAGAGACATTACTATAAGATCTAATTTGTTTCCAAATTTCCTTTGTTGAAGCGCATGAGGCTGCTACTGAAATAGATATTATTGTAGACTATGTTGTTGTATTTGAGGCTCTAGGTAGGCCTCTGGTTGACATAGTGAAGGGTTACCTTCCCCCTTCAGTGGTACTTTCCCCCTTTGAGTTGCTCTATAGCTTCTTAAGATATCCTTTAAGTTCGTTGGCGAGTATCGGGAAACCTCTTAACTCGTAGTAGTTGGATAAGGGCGAAAGTGAAAAGGATATGCAAATGTATGTGTATGTATGCAAAATGCATGAAAATGCATGGGATATGCAAAAAGATTTATTTTTTAAGGTATGCTAAAAAATTTTGAGATGCAAGTGTCTCATGAAGATAATGACAGATAAAAGGAAACCCTTACAGGTTTAGGATAGTTATGTACATTGGGGACCCTTATCTGGGAAGGTTCCCTAGGGATAATGATAGGTATGGGAAACCCAACGGGTTTAGAATGTGTAGGGTAAAATGTAAGCATGTCCTAGTAAAGTTAGGCTCCCTATGATAGACCAGATCTAAGTTTAGACTTCCCAATCCCCTCACATGTAGGATATACATTTTTGGCAGCATAAAGACCCTAAAATTTACAGACTATACCCTTGTTTTACCATGGGAAGGAGCAAGCCTTCCTACGGTAATTCTTCAGGATAAGTCTCATCTAGGCAGGACCCTAGTAACAACCCTTGAGGGTTGAATACTTGGGGGTCTCCATGAGTTGATAGGGTATACTAAAGGCCCTCAGAATTTTGGACCACATCCAAATCATCATCTATGTTAAGGGCTAGCCTTACCATGAAGACAACTTTGGGGGGTCTATCTGAGTGTGGCATCAATGCATTGTCGGGATGTTACATCCCTCCAATAACATTTCCGTTCCACGTCCTAACTTAGGCTATCCTCCAAGTTGGGGTTTTAGCTTACACACAAATATTAATTCCCAGCCAATGATATGATGACAATATAAACATGAATAAACATATATAATAAATATAATATAATTATAAAGTAAATAATAATCACGAAAGTATATAAGTATAGAAAAAAAAAAGTAAACAAACAAGACAAGCAATCAATAACCCTAAAACCCAAGGTTAGGATGGACTCTCTTTTTAGGGAAGTGTAAGAAGTCCCCAGCAGAGTCGTCAGCTGTCGCGGCCGGCAAAAATATCGAGTCACCATCATACTTTATTTGTCCTAAGGATAGGAAAATAATGATAAAACCTAAATCCTAAGGGAGAGACGCTAAGTTCGGGAGTCGATTAAGTGAGAGGAAGGTGTTAGGCACCCCTCACTTCCATTGTACTCAATGGGATCCTCCTTAAGTTCTAGGGTATGTTTGCTTGTTACTTGAATGTTTGACGGTTAATTTTTATTTACAAAAATTCCTATTATTATAGGGAGAAGACTTAGATGTAAGAGGGAGACCCTAAGTTTTTATTATTATTGTACTCGCTAGGGTTTATAGCCATATGCCTACGTACCTTCAATTTGAAGGATCAGAGTATCTGTAGTTCACCTCCCCTAACCCCTATCCATATCCCTATTCCTATCCCTATTCATATTCCTATTCCTAATCCTAATCTTAATCCTTTATTTATACTCTTGGATTACAAGAGTCCTATCTCATTTCCTTATCCATTATTTATACTCTCGGAGGAAGAGTTCTATTCCATTTCCTTATCCATTATTTATACTCTCGGAGGAAGAGTTCTATCTCATTTCCTTATCCATTATTTATACTCACAGAGGAAGAGTTCTATCCCAAATCCTAATCCATTTATTTATACTCTCGGATATCAAGAGTTCTATCCCAATTCCTAATTCATTTATTTATACTCTCGGATATCAAGAGTTCTATTTCAATTCCTAATCCATTTATTTATACTCTCGGATATCAAGTATTTTATCCCAAATCCTAATCCATTTATTTATACTCTCGGATATCAAGAGTTTTATCCCAAATCCTAATCCATTTATTTATACTCTCAGATATCAAGAATTCTATCCCTAATCCAATGTTTATACTCTTGGATATCAAGAGTTTTATCTCATATTCCTTATCCCTTGGCCTATATTTATAATCTTGGAACCTAAGAGTTTTATCCCAAAATCCTAATCCCTTGACCTATATTTATACTCTTGGAACCTAAGAGTTTTATCCCAAGACTTTATCCTAATTAAATATCCATTTATTGATCCTATTTTATCCCAAAGAATTATCTCATATTTCTTAATTTAATATCCCATATTATATCCCTTAATTATCCCTTAGATTGTCCCCAATATTTATCCCTTATAATTATCCCTTGATTATCCCTAATATTTATCCCTTATAATCATCCCAACTTTGAATTAATCCCAATTATTCCAACAAAAAAAAAAAAGAGAAAGTTATCCCAATTATTTAAAATATAACTTAAATCCCTATTATTTAATTCTATCATTTAAAATAACAAGATACAAATTAAATCCAAATTATTTCAGAAATAAAATAAAACCCAAGTATAATAATTCAATTTATTAAATGATGAAACATAAATCCCAAAATTTTAATTCTGATAAATGCCAATTTATTTAATTAATTTATAAAATAAATCCCTGTTATTATGAACCCATAAAATATCCCAAATGTTTATAATATAAAATATTCAATTATTTAAAAATATAAAATGAATTCAAAATTACAATCCTTAATTATTTATAGTATCCCCAAATAATAAACCTTTAATTATTTAATTAAACAATTTATAATATCCCGAAATAATAAAATTAATCTTTATAGTATCCCAATCCTAATTATCCTAATTCACCGATCGCTAATTATTTAAATTATTCTTAAATGACCACTACCTAAGCCTTAATTATTTAATTAATCCTAAATATTTTAGAATCAATTATTCCCTAAATTACAAAATTACCTTAATAATTAATCCTAATTACTTATATTATCCCAAAAACATAAAATAATCCCAATTATTAAAAATGAATATCCCAAAATATGAATTAATCCCTAATTATTCCTACTTAATTAATATCCCATTATTATTTGATTAATTATTAACCCAATTATATTTAATTATAAATTTAACCATAATCCTAATTAAAACCCGCAAATTATAGATTAAACCCAAAATTTTATTATAAACCCCAAAATTATAAGTTAAACCCGACATTTATTAGTTATAAAATATAGCTAATTATTATAAACCCAAATTTAAATTAAACCCACATTTAAAAACAACTAATTATTATAAACTCAAAATTATAAATTAAATCCATATTTATTAGTTATAAAATAATTATTATAAACCCAAATTATAAATTAAACCCACATTTAAAAAACAACTAATTATTAAAAACCCAAAATTATAAGATAAAACCCACATTTATTAGTTATACAATATTACTAATTATTAATTATAAATCTTATAATATCCCAAAGTAAAATTAATTCTATTTATAGGAATCAATCCTAATTATTAAATCCTAAATATTCCCACTTAATTCCTAATTGTAATTATTAATTAAAGCAAAAATTAATTTAGATTTCACTTAATTCCCTTCTATCCATAATAAGTTATTTTCTATCCCTTATTTACTTATCCCAAATTATCCCTAGTTTATTCTTAAAATAAAATTCTTTTAATTTATAAATTAATTCTAACAATTTATAAAAAACTAAAGTTTTATCCCTTATCCCAAAGTTAGTTATCCCCAAAAATGTATCCCTCGTATTTTTCCCTTAGAATCCTATAGAATTTTCCCTAATTATCCCTTTAAGTTTAATTGCGAAAAAAATATTTGTATTATATCATAAACCCAACCCTTATCCCTTATTTAATCCCCAATTTTATCCCCAAAAACACTAATATTTTATGCCATATCCCAAATTAGTTATCCTAAATTATATCCTTTATTTAACCCTTAAATTATCCCATTAGAAAGATATATTAAACCAATAATTAAATAGTTTTATTGTTATTTAATTATTCAAATAGTTAACAAAATTAATTAGCAAGAAATATTAAATCCATAATTATAATTTTTACTTATATTAACTTATTTTTAAGAAATAATCCAAACCTTCAATATACTCAATTACCCTAGAATTAATCCTTAAATAAATTAGATCCCTAATCCTATTTGTATTTTATTCCAAGTAAATTATAATGATCTAAACAATTATTTTATTAATTCAATTATTATGTCAATTAACCCTATATATGTTAATTATTTTAATTAATCAAATTTATAATCCTAATTAATAATTATTATAAAGTTAATTATTTTTAGTTATCCTAATTTAACCCTAAATTATTTATTAATATTCCATAATTAATTATTGTTTTTTTTTTGTTTTTTGTATTACCGTAAAAAGACTTTTAATTTTTAAACGATTTATAATTTATGATATAAAAAGGGTTTACAATGTTAATTACAAAAGGTTTCTTTTTGTTTTGCCCCTTTTCGTGTCAATAATAATAATAACCTAACAAAACCCAACTAAGTTAATCTTAAAAAACAAAACTAAATATCAGATTATATACACATATATGGTTATCCTAAAATAAAATATATACCAAATTGCAATCCAAACAATCCAAACAGAAATTTATATTAATAGTTTGAAGGTACCACCTGGAGTGCCGTGACCGATTTAAGCTGCTTCCCACTCCCTTTCTTTCCCTTTCCTTTGTGCTTTTTCCTTCTCCCATCCCTTCCCTTTGTGTTTTTTTCTTTCCCTTCTCCTTTGGTGTGAGATCTCCTTTTCCTTTTTGACTCGGAGGGATGTTGAAGGTTTAGGGTTGTTGAAGGGTTAGGGTTTTAATGTTGTTGAGGGTTTAGGGTTTTAGTGTTGTTGAGGGTTTAGGGTTTTAGTGTTGTTGTTCTTAGATGTGTTAAGAACCACAACTTTTTATCGTATGATTTGTAAACTGCCCCCAAATTTCTAAGTTATAGACATTATTTATACAAAAATTTTAGGTCAACAAAAACAGTAAGAAATCAAATATTCTTCAGTATAATCAAGACTTTTAATCAAGATTTAATTTTGTTTTTTATTAATTAATCAATTATGTTGATTCTTTTCAAATACGAAAATACATCCTAAAAATGAAAATGTGAACAAAATCTTTCCAAATTTTTAATTTATGATTTTTTTGGATATTTGTATGAATAAGATGGAAAAAAGTGAAAAAAATAATATTTTTAAAAAATGCCTAAAAAGAAATACGAAAATAAATAATAAAAAATTGAAAAATGTGATTTTTTATAAATTAGAAAATAAATAGGAATAAAGTTAAAAACATATAAAAGAGAAAGGAAATAAAAAGTGAGAAAGGTGGGACTTGAACTCATGACCTCTCACACTAACAAGTCTTACAACTAAAGTCTTTACCAAATGGGTCATTCCAATCATTCAAAATGAAATGCCACTAAAACTAATAATAATACTAATAGTTCTTAAAAACATAACTTACTAATAATTTTAGAAAACCCATTAATTTATAATAATAATAAAAGTTATACCATTTAATATTAATAGTAGGCCTATTAATATTTTCCTAGTAAATTAGTCCTAATTCTCTTTCTAATGAAAATTAGATGTTAAATAATTAAAAAACTATTGATCTTAAAATAACAACCACCCTTATTGTACTGGACATTTTAGTGATCTAAACTCTAAGGAAAATAGAGAGTTGTCAAAATTTGGGGTACGACATGCGCCATTAAATATCAAGGATTATTCAACTGTTTCGCTTTCGCTTTCTAATTAGGCTGCTAGTCTGTCAAAGGGGAATTCATCATTAATTGGCACTTCTTCAGGTCTCAGATCCTCAATCGTAGAGAGATGATCTGCTACTACATTTTTTGTACCTTTCTTATCCTTGATTTCTAAGTCAAATTCTTGCAAGAGAAAAAACCATCTTAAGAGTCTTGGTTTCGCATCTTTCTTAGTCAACAGATATCTAATTGCGGCATGATCGGTATAGACAATAATTTTTGCTCCCACTAAGTAGGAACGAAATTTATCTAAAGCGAACACAACTACAATGAGTTCCTTTTCGGTGGTGGTGTAGTTCATCTGTGCATTGTCCAAGGTTCTACTTGCATAGTAGATAGCATGAAGCTTCTTATCTTTCCTTTGTCCTAGGACAGCGCCTACAGCGTAATCACTGGCGTCACACATAATCTCAAATGGTATATTCCAATCAGGTGGTTGCATGATTGGTGCTGTAATAAGAGTGTTTTTCAGGTTTTCGAATGCTTTCAAGCAATCCTCGTCAAAGACGAACTCAACATCTTTTGTTAACAAATCAGTCAGTGGCTTTGTGATTTTAGAGAAATCTTTAATGAATTACCGGTAAAATCCGGCGTGTCCTAAGAAACTGCGAATTTCTCTAACTGTTTTCGGAGGTTGAAGGTTCTCTATAATTTCTATTTTTGCTTTATCTACTTCGATACCTCTGTCGGATACTACATGTCTAAGAACTATCCCTTGCCTTACCATGAAATGGCATTACTCCCAGTTAAGCATTAAGTTTACCTTAACGCATCGTTCAAGTACCATCTCAAGGTTTGATAAGCAATTTTCAAAACTTTCCCCACATACAGAGAAATCATCCATAAATACTTCCATTATGTCATCTATGAAATCCGCGAAGATCGACATCATGCATCTCTGAAATGTTGCGGGAGCGTTCCACAGTCCAAACGGCATTCGTCGATAGGCAAATGTACCATAGGTACATGTGAACGTAGTCTTTTCTTGGTCATCAGGGTGAATAGAGATTTGAAAAAATCCTGAGTATCTGTCAAGATAACAAAAATATGAGTGTTTAGCTAGCCGTTAAAGCATTTGATCTATGAAAGGTAAAGGAAAGTGGTCTTTACGAGTGGCTTTATTTAGCTTCCTATAATCTATACACATTCTCCAACCAATTTGAATTCGCTTTGCTACGGATTCACCTTTCTCATTGCTAGCAACTGTAACACCTCCCTTCTTTGGTACAACATGCACATGGCTGACCCAATTATTGTCAGATATCGGGTATATAATTCCTGCCTCTAATAGTTTTTGCACCTCCTTTTTTACTACATCGCTTAAGATGGGGTTTAATCTCCTCTGATGCTCTCTAGAGCTTTTACATTCCTCTTCTAGCATAATGTGATGCATACATATAGAGGGGCTTATTCCTTTTAGATCTGAGATGTTGTAACCTAAGGTTACGGGATACTTTCTTAAGACATGTAACAGTCTTTCGGTCTCTATTTGTCCTAAGTCAGCATTGACTATTACTGGTCGCTCTAGCTCAGTGTCTAGGAATTCATACCTTAAATATTTTGGTAGTGTTTTGAGTTCTATAGATGGTTTCTTTGGGCATGGCATCAGATCGGGTGTTAGCGCTAGGCATTCCCTTAGACTGGCATCTTCGTATGGCTCGCGCCAATTGTCGTCTTCGAATATTAGAGGTGCTGGAATCTTTAGTACTTTAGTATACTTAGTCGGTTCCTTCTCCATTTCTTTAACGCATTCGTCGATAACATCTAAGAAACAACATGAATCATCAATAGCTGGAGCTTTTAGGAATTTGGCCAAGATAAATTCAACTTTCTCTTCCCCAACTTCAAAAGTTAGTTTTCCTTTCTTAACATCGATGATGGCTCAGGCTGTTGCTAAAAATGGTCTATACGAACGGGCATGTTCTCTAGCATACCAACAGGATATTTAATAGAACGGTCCGCTAGTTGTAATGACATTTTTGTCGGTCTTAGTTCCCCTAAGTCAAGTATATTGCATGTAGATAATGGCATTAAGCTAACACTGGCTCCTAAATCGCATAGCGCTTTGTCTATGATAGATTTTCTGATTACACAAGGTATGGAAAAACTGCCTGGGTCTTTCAGCTTATGAGGCATTTTGTTTTGAATTATAGCGCTACACTCAGCAGTGAGCATAACGATTTCATTATCCTCGAGCTTTTTCTTATTCAACAAGATCTCTTTGAGAAATTTTGCATATGAGGGCATTTGTGTAATAGCTTATGTGAAAGGTATGGTTATGTTCAATAGCTTTAGAAGTTCTACGAATTTCTTAAATTGCCCTTCATTTTTGGACTTGGCAAGTCTTTGAGGATAAGGTACAGGTGGCTTGTATGGTGGTGGAGGCAAGTAAGGTGTTTCTTTCTCTGCGGCCTCTTCGCTTTTGTCTTCCTTATTGCTAGTTGGTTCTTTCACTTTTTTGGTTCCCTTTGATGAATTTCGGTGCATGGCTGAATTTTGGAATCTCGGGTCAAGTGGTCCATTGTATTCTGTTCCGCTTCGCAAAGTGATAGCATTAGCATAACCTTTTGGATTTGGTTGTGGTTGGCTAGGAAATGCTCCAGCGGGGGCTGCTATGGTTGAATGTTGTTGGGCTACTTGAGAAATTTGAGTTTCCAACATTTTGTTGTGGGTAGCCATAGCATCAAGTTTACTCGACATTTGTTTCATCAATTCACTCGTATGGGCGTTTTGATTTGCGAATTCTTTGTTTTGTTGAACTTGAGCATTTATAAAGTTTTCCATCATGATTTCCATATTTGATTTCCTAGGTGGCTGCGGTGCAGACGGTGGTTGTTTCTGGTAACCAGGAGGAATAGCAGGTGCTGGGTTTGGTGGGTGTAAAGCATTGTTATTTTTGTATGAAAAATTTGGGTGATTTATCCAGCCAGGATTGTAAGTGTTTGAATACGGGTTTCCTTGAGGATAGTTCACTTGGTCGGTAGGCGTACCACCCAACACTTTACATTCAGCGTTTGTGTGCCCAGGGGTCCCACATATTTCACAATTGGGAGTAACTGCAGCTACGGTAGCTGCGGGTGGTGCTATTGCTAAACTTTCGATTTTCTGTGTAAGTGCATCCACTTTAGCATTGACACGATCTAAACCATTGAGTTCGTACGTTCTCCCTTTTGGAGTCGACTTCTCTACACCAGCGCGTTCACTTCCCCATTGGAAATGGTTTTGAGCCATAGTCTCAATAAGTTCGTAGGCTTCCTCATAAGGTTTGTTTATTAGAGCATCGCCAGCTGCTGCGCTAAGATTCATTTTGGTATTGTACAGCAGACCATTGTAAAAAGTATGGATTATTAGCCATTCTTCAAGTCCATGGTGTGGGCAAAGCCTTATCATGTCCTTGTATCTCTCCCAAGCGTCGAAAAGATATTCGTTATCTTTTTGCTTAAATCCGTTGATTTGAGCTCTTAACATAGCTGTCTTGCTTGGTGGGAAATATCGGGCTAAGAAGACTTTCTTTAACTTGTCCCATGTTGTTACTGAGTTTGATGGTAGAGACTGGAGCCAAGCTCTAGCTCTATCTCTCAAGGAAAATGGAAAAAGTCTTAATCTTATCGCTTCAGGGCTAACACCATTTTCTTTCACGGTGTCCGCGTATTGCACAAATACTGATAAATGTAAATTCGGACCGTCCATAGCATTGCCTAAAAATTGGTTTTGTTGAACTACTGATATCAGCGAGGTTTCAGTTCGTAATTGTTTCGGTTAATAGCGGAGGTAGCAATGTTGTTATGTGGTTCTTCTTGTGATGGAACAACATAATACTTCAGAGGATGGTCTCTCGGTCCTTTGGCCATGATTTGTTCTGGTTCTGATTCGGGTTCCGAATCTGAGTAAGGAATAATAGGATCTGGGATGTTATATCTAATAAGGAATTCGTTAATTCGACGTCTCAAACTTATATAACGGTCGATTTCATCAATTGGTCGCTCCAACTCTTCGCCTTGTGAGCGAGTGCTTGGCATACAATTGACAATTTAAAAGATAGAATAATTGCCTTAGTCTATATTGCGCAACAAAAGATTCACAATATTGACTAAATATGTCCCTGGCAACGGCGCCAAAAACTCGATCGGTCGACACTAACGAAAAAATCTGCAAGTATACAGTTGATCGTGTAGTCTTAAAAAGGTTGTCGAACCTACAGGGAAAGATTGTCAAACTAATGTTATCCAAGGTTGTTGTGCAAAGCTAAGGCTGAAGGGAAATAGAAATTAAACGGGAAATAAAGGACTGAAATTTAATACTAAAACGAGCCCGAAATGTGATTTTCGTGCACCGACGGGACTTACAGAAAATGGGTACTAACTACAACTATGTTGCCAATCCGTAGGATAAACCGACTTAAAGGCTCCGCCTTACGCTCTCGCGGTCTTGGCACAAGCCATGCTTCCTAATCCCAAGATTTTGCTCTCGCTCGCTCAGTAACTAAGAAACACGCTTTGGAAACCGATATTATCCTAAACAACATCTAAAGCACTCTCGCTGTATTTAGATATGCTGCCTAATTTCCACTATACGGTTCACTCCTCACGCTCTCACGGATCTCGGCTTAAACCTTAATATGCTTCTCACTCTCGTGACAAAGCAATGTTAAACAACCTTTCACTCTCGTGAAAGGCTACTTAAATTAAACTTGGAAATTAAAACCAAAATGACATACATTCATAATATCGCACCTATTATTTTCTACGGAGTCCCGCCGAATGTGACGGTCCTCACATAACGGTCTCCAATTGTTTAATCAGGCATAATTAATCCTAAGTCTACCATTTTTAAATATACACAATCTGAATTTAACATGTTAAGCAATTTAAAAGTGACAATTATAGTAAGAAGGCGGTAAAGTAAAGAAAACCTGAAAATAAAGTGTGGTAATGTAAATCGGACATAATGGAAATGAACTTGTATTAATCTTCGATTCAGAAAATACAGCAGAAGTGCAAGAATATATAATCTTGCAACAATCCCTCAAGGCGAGTTATTGTTTCTTTTTCGGTAATTTAGTGCCTAGAATTCTAATAAAATTTCGCTAGAGCTTCCGCATATTTTTTTTACTCAGAAAATCTGCTCCAAGGGCTCCTATATATAGAGGATTAGAATTGCCAACTGCCAAATTCGAATTCTGAAGGGAAATGGAGTTAGAAAACTCCCCAAAACTGCCGGAAATGGATTCTGCAGTGAAAACTGCTCCCGCGTATGTACGACGAATGCCATGGGGGCAAGGCGAGCGCCATGCTCTGGATTCAACAAGGAGCGCCATCAGGAAGCAATGGCGAACACCATATCAGCTGGGACTGCATAAATTGCTGCTCTGCTAGATTTTTCTCTTTCTTTTGCTTCTTTTCTCCGATTCTTTCGGGATCTTGATTATTATTCCTGTAAACATAAAACATAATAAAAACAAAGTAAGAACAGCAAGACTCGATAAAAATATGGACTGAAAATGCGCAAAGTGAGCCTAAAAATACGATATAAATTTGTGTCATCATTAAACTGCCGTTCGACAAGTTTAAATGTTATGAGTTTGGATTAAAATGGTTAAAGTAAAAGCAGAAAAGTAAATATTAATACAAAAGAAATTCATTCTTCAGAGAGAAGAAACTTGTCAGGCATGCACATAATCGACTCGTCACAAATTTAAACCTATCGACCAGTTATACTCAACCTACAATACTCCTCAATATCATCCAGCACCGTTCATAACAGTGTCCATCTCTGACACATTGAGCTGAGAGAACAACTGTGTTACCCTCGTCGACACTCTCGCACCCGACTCAAGATACGGAGGCATTAAGCTTCGACACCCATAAAGATTGTTAGCTCTAAATCTATCTCTAGCATCCAAAAAATAACATATAATCATCCCTAATCAAAGTTTACGATGTTTATCTCTAACACAACCCAAACCCTGAGCATAAAGCAAAAATCAAGGACAATCACCGATAAAGATTTGTAAAGCAGATTTTATACAACGCCATGGGCGATAAATATACATAAGATCAAAGTAAATACATATACAACAACCCAACAAAGAAGAAATACACAAAGAAGAAAAGAAATAAACCAAACATCTCGCGGTTTGTCAACACCGATCGATGAGAAATCCACCCCGGATCATCCATATGCAAGCTTCAATGTTGTTTTCTAAGCTAATCCTACTAAAAAATGAGTTTGATGGAGTTGGGAGCAAAAATCCCCAAAACCATAACCTAAAAAATGAATGAAATGACTTAAATAACATTTCAAAAATCAGTCAAGTTTGCAAAGCAAACTTTTATTCGCTGAGCGAACATCAATTTTGGCACCTAAGTGCCTCAGGAACAGTTAAGCCGACTCTGCAATTCTGCAAAAGTTCGCAATGCAAACTTTTATTCGCAAAGCGAATATTCGCTAGAAAGTTCGCAAAGCAAACTTTGGTCCCTTTTTCTACTGTCATAAGGCTGGGAGCATTCGCTGGGAAGTTCGCAAAGCGAACATTCGCTGGAAAGTTCGCAAAGCGAACTTGACAGTAAACCATCCCTTATTTTGACCACAACTTCTGAACCATAACTCGGATTGACGCACGGTCGGAAGCGTTGGAAAGCTTATTCAATGATCTTTATGAATATGACAAGATATCCTTGCTTGAATACCTACAAAAATAAGAGATAATCAATTAAACTCAATGGTATTTACATGATACGCAATATATACACTATAACGTAAAGTAAACGTATTTACAAACAAAGCGGGGTTTATTCGAACGATATTAACAAAAAGTATCGATAAGTGCAACAAAACTTATATACAAAAATAGCTATAATTTGCACTTATCAAACTCTCCCCAACTTAAACTTGTTTGTCCTCAAACAAGAATCAAACAACTCAAAGAAACAGAGTGACAACCAAAGAATCACGAATCAACAGGTTTTGAAAAACGGAAACAAATGAATGGTTCAAATAAAAAATGGTACACACAAAGTAAATACTTACCACTAAACTAAAACGACAACATAGGCACAAAACAAATGCAAAATACAAAAATCATGCCAAACATCCTAAAACAACACAAGTTCCAACGTGAATCACACCTAGCAAAAATAATCACCGGTAGATGAAAAACACAAAATGAGGTACTTTTCACTCACACAACAATCTTGCAAACAAAAGACTAAATTATGCATTCATCCAAAAATTCATATTGAAAACATAAAAGCAAGAATCACAAGGGCTTTCAAGGTTGTAGTATGGTCGGGTAAACAAACAAGGGGCAATTTCTAAAGATAATTGAAACAAAAACTTGCCTAAACCTAAGGGAGTGATCAACTCACAAAGACTCAAACACAAAATTCCAATCAACTTCTTCCAAAATTCCAAGTGTTACACAAAACACAATACTTATTTAGCACAATTATTTGAACTCTTTTTGTTTCCTTTCTCAAGGATTTTCTTTTTTCTTTCTTTTTTCTTTTCTTTTCTTTTCTTTTCTTTTCTTTTCTTTTCTTTTTTATATTTTTCTCTTTTTTCTTTTCTTTTTCACGTCATAGAAACCAACCAATGAGTAACCAATCATTCTCTCCCCAACTTGAATTCAACCATATCATCATGTGAATACTCCCTACTTTCTAAGGCAAGGTAAAAATTCATACAACAACACAAAGTTGAGGGTTCAAGAAAAAAAATCAATCAAAATCCATACAAAAAGTGAATTCAATACTCATAGAGAAGCATTAATTTCAAACAACATGGATAATGATAGAAATACAAATGCTCACACACTCACAGGGTGAATTGACTATTTGGCTAGGTAGTTGTGCTCAAAATGAAACAAAATGCCTTGATCCTTTTCATGCTTTCATATAATCAACACAAACAAAAGATTAAGCATAATAAAATCCAGTTAGAACAAGAATGTTGGTACTCCGCGCATATATGAACAATGGAAAGCTTCCTCACAAAAAGGGTGGGAACTAAAGTGATTCACATAAAGAACAGTATACAAAAGAATGAATGGCATGGAAGTTTGTAAAAAGCCTAAGTATCATGAATATGCTAAAGTCTATAAAGCGATAAACACATACCTTGGACATGTACAAAAATTAACAATATTATTACCATACATCTGCAAGTTGAAACGATTAAACTTGGAACATCGCCTCAAATTTCCTCAAGCTACTCAAAACAAGCTTTTAGATAAACACAAAAACTATTAATATAAAAAAATTAAAAGACCGGCTGAAAATGGATTAAACAAGTTGTAAAGTGAAGATTTAAGAATTTTACGAATAATCCGAGTACAACTTGTTTAATGAATATTCACCACACTACCTAAGCTAGAATGAAAAAGTAATAATGAAACAAAAAACGATAAAACATGCTTGTTTTACGTCGTAAGCTCGACGCATTTACTATGCATAGCTAGTAACTTCCTCTCTTCATGCCATGGTGATGCCTCACTGCGCAAACCAAAAGCAAGTGTCCTAACCAAACACTTGAACAAACGTTACGGGAACAAAATGTATACAACACTTGAACAAACTTAATGGAAAATAAAAGCAAAACAAGTATCTATACAAGCATATATACAAAATAAATAATTATGTACAAAGCTCCAAAACATCAAAACTATCGTAATGCAATGCAATATCAAAACCAATCCCTGGCAACAACGCCATTTTGCTGGTTCGGTAAAGCGGCAAGCAAAAATATTATTTTCGGAAGAGTTCCCTCCTAGATTTATGTCGTGTCCACAGAGATCGCTGCTATTGAACTGCCATTCGACAAGTTTAAATGTTATGAGTTTGGATTAAAATGGTTAAAGTAAAAGCAGAAAAGTAAATATTAACACAAAAAGAATTCATTCTTCAGAGAGAAGAAACTTGTCAGGCATGCACATAATCGACTCGTCGTAAACTTAAACCTATCGACCAGTTATACTCAACCTACAATACTCCTCAATATCATCCAGCATCGCTCACAACAGTGTCCATCTCTGACACACTGAGCTGAGAGAACAACCGTGTTACCCTCGTCGACGCTCTCGCACCCGACTCGAGATACGGAGGCATTAAGCTTCGACACCCATAAAGATTATTAGCTATAAATCTATCTCTAGCATCCAGAAACTAACAGATAATCATCCTTAATCAAAGTTTGCGATGTTTATCTCTAACACAACCCAAACCCCGAGCATAAAGCAAAAATCAAGAACAATCACTGATAAAGATTTGTAAAGCGGATTTTATACAACGCCATGGGCGATAAATATACATAAGATCAAAGTAAATACATATACAACAACCCAAAAAAGAAGAAATACACAAAGAAGAAAAGAAATAAACCAAACATCTCGCGGTTTGTCAACGCCGATCGATGAGAAATCCACCCCGGATCATCCGTATGCAAGCTTCAATGTTGTTTTCAAAGCTAATCCTACCGAAAAATGAGTTTGATGGAGTTGGGAGAAAAAATCTCCAAAACCATAACCTAAAAAATGAATGAAATGACTTAAATAACATTTCAAAAATCAGTCAAGTTCGCAAAGCGAACTTTTATTCGCTGAGTGAACATCAATTTTGGCACCTAAATGCCTCAGGAACAGTTAAACCAATTCTACAATTCTGCAATTTTGGTCCCTTTTTCTATTGCCATAAGTCTGGTAGCATTCGCTGGGAAGTTCGCAAAGCGAACATTCGCTGGAAAGTTCGCAAAGCGAACTTGACAGCAAACCAGCCCTTATTTTGACCACAACTTCTGAATCGTGACTCGGATTGACGCACGGTCGAAAGCGTTGGAAAGCTTATTCAATGCTCTTTATGAATATAACAAGATATCTTTTCTTGAATACCTACAAAAATGAGAGAAAATCAATTAAACTCAATGATATTTACATGATACGCAATATATACACTATAACGTAAAGTAAACGTATTTACAAACAAAGCGGGGTTTATTCGAACGATATTAACAAAAAGTATCGATAAGTGCAACAAAACTTATATACAAAAATAGCTACAATTTGCACTTATCAATATACCAAAAAGACGAGTCACTTATGTTAATACAATTGTTTTATCTAGAAACTCTAATAGATATATTATATTTTTTTATCTAGAATTCTAATAGATAGATTAACATGAAAATTTAGATGTCAATTTAAGTCAAATTTAATTTAATTTTAAATAAATAAAAAATAGTTATGGAAAATAAAAATATCATTCTTTTGAAATTGGAAATAGAAAGAGAAGTTTCTTGTAAATTGTGTTATTGGAAATAGAAATAAAAATACACTAAAAGCCAAATGATAATAGAAAAAATAGGTTTAAATGCATTTTTAGTCTACCTATTTTTTTTTTAACTTTTAGTCCTCATTTTAAAAAAAAATCAGTCTTTTGGTCAACCTATTTAACTTTTTTATTTGGATTTTTTTGGTCCCCTTTTAGTTTTTAGTATCTGGCATCTAATTTTGTGACATAGCCTTGACATGACATTGTCTATGTGGCACCACGTCACACATTTTTAGTCACTTTATATTTTGTTATAAATTTAATTTTAAAAATATTATTTAATACTACCTCTGTTCCTTTTTATAAGAGAAACTTACTTTTTAGGTTCATTAAATAATCAATGTATCTAATCTAAAAACTGACCAAATACATTGATTATTCAATGAACCTAAAAAGTGAATTGTCTCTTATAAAAAGGAACGGAGGTAGTATAACAGTAAACACATATTTTGGTCTCTTACAAAAATTACATAATCCAAATTAATCCTCTAGAAAAAAGGATCCAATGGAATCTCTTACAAAATTTAACCGAATCATATTAGTCACTCTTTTAATATTTTTCTCAAATCAATTTTTCCTACTTTTAAATTGTGACTTTATTGTCATGTGTAATATTCATGCCACATGCAATTTTTAATAATTATGTAGATAGCTACGTTGGATTTTATGTTTAAGTTGTGACTTTAATGTTCCAATAGCCTCGACTAGTATATCATGTCGTGGTTCTAGAACAAATGACCCTCCACGGGCCTCCTCAACCAACACATCCTACACAACATGCATGATAATTTTTTTTATAAACAATCTCATTCATTAGATGAAAAGGAGAGAGTACAAATATAGAGAAAGAAAATGTGTTTGGGCATTTCCCTTCCACAAATTAACAACACTAATAATTAAGTCAAACAAGCTATGGAGATCAAAAAGCTTTGAGAATTTAGAAACCAACAAGAAGTTACCAATTCAAATCCTTAATCCAATCAACCAAGAAAAGTTCTTCCGCAGGAGACAAATGAGTTTTGGAATCCCAATCTTTAAATCTATCCAGTTATGTATCATATATTTAGCTTTATCGCTAGCTTTATCACACTCAATTCGATTATCCAGGTTCACAATATTGAGTAAACTCACAACTTGTGAAAGAAACAAATTGTTGACTAGATTGAGGAGTTTGATTTGCCACATTTCTAGCTAGTTTCTTGCTCAAAAACACAACTTTTTCATCTAAGCTTCTTTGGAGCATTTCATCAAATACCTTGAGCACAAACTTAAGATAACCTAAACCTAATACCAACACACCCAACAAAACAAACCAAGCAATAAAAAACAGAACCCACAACAAAACAAGCACAATAATAGAAACTATTACATGAACACACACACATAAACTCAGGACCTCCTTATCTTCCGGTGGTGGCGGCTTCGGTGGGGGTCGATTTCCATGTCCGTACCACTCTGGACCATCGGTTAGTGGAGGTGATTTTGGGGTTACAAGCGATTGATGATTGATGGCGGAGAGGAGGAGGAGCTTGATGGAGGTTGGAGGAAGAAACATGTGTGTTGAGAATCAAGTGTGAGGAAGAAGTCCCACATTGATTAGAAAAGGGAAGATTAAACACTTTATAAGTGGGAGAACCCACACACCTATCACCTTAAGGTTTTAGGTGAGTATGTGGTGTGTCTCTCACAAAGGTGTGTCCCAATTAAGAAATGCTCCCTCGTTGACCCCCTCGATTGTTCCGCTAACAATGGTATCAGAGTTTGGTTCGAGAAAGGGACCGACTTATTTGTATCGAAACACTTCCCGCAGGTGTGGGTAGAAGGTGTTCCGTTGAGTTCAACGGTGATACAAGTGTATGTGGAAGAGAGGGCTTCCACATGAGGGGGAACATTGTATATAAACTCACACTTGAGGGGGAGTGTTGAGAATCAAGTGTGAGGAAGAAGTCCCACATTGATTAGAAAAGGGAAGATTAAACACTTTATAAGTGGGAGAACCCACACACCTATCACCTTAAGGTTTTAGGTGAGTATGTGGTGTGTCTCTCACAAAGGTGTATCCCAATTAAGAAATGCTCCCTCGTTGACCCCCTCGATTGCCCTCCAACAATGTGTAGATCTAACATGAGTGAGGGTTTCAAAGGAATGAAAAGAGAGAAGGGGAACTTACAGTGGGGAAGGAACCTCCATTGAAGAGGAGATGACTACCATAATGGTGGTGAATAGCTCCGACGAGGGAGGAGGAGCCCCTACAAGAGGGGAGGCGACACCCACCAAAAGAGGGAAACCTTAAGTTTAGAGAGAGGGGAGAGCTTCTCTCTCTAAACATTTTTCATTCGTGCTGCAAACAAGCATGATAATATTAATATTGTAATTACCACAACATTTAAATAACACATAACATACTAACAACAAATCATACTTACAATTTTCTCAGCAACTGCTCTTGAAGCATCTGAGGTGTACTCTCCATTTGGTCTTAGTCGAGCCCTCTTCCACTTATCATGCCTTGACGGTGGAGATGTGTTGCGATCACGACTAATGGAGTCCTCATCTCCCATTTGTTGTCTTTTTCCTTCATCATTTTTTCTCCAGTTTTGTGTAACCCCAACGAGATAATCTATGGGGGTAAATTTTTTTCGCTTTATTTTGAATTCCTTCTTGACTTTTAGTCTGTTATAAACATAATGTGAAAATATGATTAGTATCTATAAATCATTACCATCAAATTATCAAGATAAATAAGACTATTACTAACCATGAATTTCTCACAACAAAAACCCTTTGCAAACTTTTTCCAAACCCTCTTCGAGAGAAACTATACCTTACCCATAGACGCTCAAGACCAATCTTAGGTTTCCTAATGTAGTCACGTGTGAGCCGTGACTTAAAGCCCCTCCAACACGTACCAGCATGAGTTAATCACTTTTTTAAGTTCTTATCACCATTCATAAACTCAATGGTCAACTTCATTTAAATCAATAAGAATGTATTAGAAATTATAGAAACTTATATTGAAATGACGAAAATCAAAACTAATACCTTAACATCTGTTCATATACTATCTTTGACCTCAGTTGGTGCTTGTTTTCAATCATCTACCAATATGCTAACTTTGCTACGTCCAAGGAACACAACATAACTCTTAAAAAGAGAAGAGTATTCACCATCAACTACTCTATTATACGAATCAAACGCGATAGGTAATTTGATACCAGATTTGTGGACTTTTGTTATTTTGGTAAGCATAGTGGCACCTCTTTGTGATCTTTTGTTTTTGATTTGAGTGTCACTTGTCATAGTTTCCTCGCCACTAGATGAAGAATACGACGAAGTCGGCATCTATTTTAAAAAACAACAACAACCTCAACAACAACAACAACAACAACAACAAACTCTTTCATCTATTATCATATACACATTCAACAACAACAATAAACTCTTTCATCTATTATCATATACACATTCAATAACAACAACAACGATAAACTCTTTCAAAGATTATCACATACACATTCAACAACAACAACGACAAGCTCTTTAATCTATTATCACATACACATTCAACAATAACAACAACAACAACAACAAATTAATCAAGTTTTGTGACACACATTCAACAAGAACCAGAAAAACAACAACAATGGAAACTGAGTTTACTGTAGTGCATGGTAAAAAAGTTTTACGTACCGTTGTTGGATGCGGAATAGCGGTAAGCAAGCAAAAATATTTATTTTCGGAAGAATTCCCTTCGGGATTTATGTCGTGTCCACAGAGATCGGTTCGAGGGAAAGAATGTCGTTCGACTGTCTCCCGCGTTTATGAGTTTGGGTTTAAATGGTTTTAAACATAAAAACAGAAAAGTAAACATTAAAATAAAAAGAAATCATTCTTCAGAGAGACGAACATATCCGGAAGTGTACATAATCAACTCCTCACAAACTTAAACTTACCGACCAGTTATACTTCATCTACAATACTCCTCAATATCACCCAACATCGCTCACAACAAAGGTTATGTCTAACGCAAAGTTAAGAGAACACCCGTGTTACCATCGTCGACACTCTCGCACCCGAATCAAGGCACGGAGGCATTAAGCTTCGACACCTATTAAAGATTGTTAGCTCTTAAATCTATCTCTAGCATCCAGAAACTAACAGATAACTATCCCTAATCAAAGTTTGTGAAGTTTATCTTTAACACGACCCAAACCCCGCGCATAAAGCAAATATCAGAGACAATCACCAATAAAGATTTGTAAAGCAAGTTTCATACAACACCATAGGTGACAAATATACATGAGTTCAGAATAAATACATATACATAACCCAACATAGAAGAAAAACACAAAGAAGAAAAGAGATAAACCAAACATCTCGCGGTTTGTCAACGTCGATCGACGATCAATCCACCCCGGTTCATCCGTATGCAAGCTTCCATGTTGTTTTCTAAGCTAATCTACTTAAAAATGAAAGTTTAATGCATTGGGAACAAATATTACCCAACCATAACCTAAAAAATGCTGAAAAATGAATTAAATAGACAAAATTGGGTTCCCAGGTTCGCACTGCGAACTCCCGTTCGCCCATCGAACATATGCCGCCTTAGCTACTGCCTAAAACATTGTTTTTCACGTTTTTAGGCACTTTTTATTCACCCTGAGTTCGCTTTGCAAACTCCTAGCGAATACGCTCGCCTCCAGTTCGCCTAGCGAACATGACAGCAAACCAGAACTTGTTTTCTTCATAACTTTTGAACCGTAACTCGGATTGACGCACGGTCGGAAGCGTTGAAAAGCTTATTCAATGCTCTATACAATAATGGCAAGATATCCTTGATTGAATACCTGCAAAAATGAGAGAAAATCAATTAAACTCATTGATATTTTCATGATACGCAATATATACACTAAAATGTAAAGTAAGCGTATTTATAAACAAATATGGGTTTATTCGAACGATATTAACCAAAAAGTATCGATAAGTTCAACAAAACTTATATACAAAAATAGTTACAATTTGCACTTATCAACCGTAAACGTGATGACTAAGTAAATATGAATATTTGGGTTGATACATATATTATTGTTATTGTACTCCTCCTTGACGATGACGTTAGTGTTGGCATTGGTGTGTTAGGGTTGAAAATGAACAGGTGACAATGACTACGGGTTGAAAATGAACAACGAATGCAAAACTATAACAACCGATGATGATGAACGATGAACCGTTGATGATGAACAATGATGATGAACAATGAATGTTCGGGTTAAAATGTTGTATCGTTTCTCAATACTCAATGTTAGGGTTGAAATGGTGTATCATTTCTCAGCAAAGAATGGCTACTAAAGAGACAAGCTAGTTAGCTTGATAAAAATGAATGAATGATACCACCACGGTCGAAAACGTGAACCGTGGTGATATGTCACTTACTAAACTACATTTCATAAAGAAACACCAATGTAATACAATTTAAAATATTTAAAACAAAATGAATAATATGTTACAACGGTTTTGCTCAGAAACCGTGATGGTATCTCATTTTTTAAAAAATTAAAAATAAATAAAAATAAAAAGGTGCGACTAAATGGTAAACAAATAAAATATTTGACATATCAGTATATTACAATTTAAAATATTTATAACAAGTCATAATGGTTGAGTTATTCAACTGTGGTGGTATCTAATGTTAAAGAAATGTTACAAATACAAAGGCGCGACTATATGTTAAAGAAATAAAATATTTGAGGGTGTTGAGATTCGAACCCATGAAAGGGTGATTATATAACCAGTGTCTTATGTTTCATCCGTGATTATATCATATCAAAGAAAATGATTGCGCGTTAAGTAAGATATATCATCACGATGAAAGCCTAACCGTAGTAGAATTAGTGTTACCGAAGGTGTATTTTGTAGTAGTGTAAATATCCGTCTGTTGAGGTTGCTAGTTCTTCTTCATTTTCCAGTTCACTTTCTTCTCATTTGAAATCCTACCTTAATGAGTTAGTTGGAAGGATTTAGCAGACAACCAGATAAGGGAAGAAAGGATCATGGCATGCATTGATAGCATGGCCAAGGAAAGTGAAGAAAGTCTGGTGAAGCTGAAGAGTAAGTTTAAGGATGAGTTTCAGGTTGAGATGCAGGCTTCTGAAGCTCGAGTGATTCTTTAAGTGGGGTCTGTGAGAGTTGATATTGACTATCTGGGTAGATCCAATGTTATTTTAATATTTGTTCTCCTTATAATAACATTATGCGTCTGAGTTTTAATCAAAGTCCTTCAAGTGAAGATGAAACGTTTGATATGAAATGTGTTCCTTATGCATCTGTTTTGCGTAGTTTGATGTATGCAATGGTGTGTACAAGACCAGATATAGCACATGTTGTTGGTACAGTCAGTAGATTTTTGTCAAATCCAGGTAGAGAGTATTGGAATGCTGTAAAATGGATTTTAAGGTATCTTCGCGGTATTACTTCTATAAGGATTTGTTTTGGTGGAGATAAGTTTACTCTAGTGGGTTACTCTAACTCTGATATGGCTGGAGACATTGATTCCACAAAGTCCACTTTGGGCTACATGATTAAATTTGCAAGGGGAACTGTTGCTTGGCAGTCAATATTGCAAAATTGTGTAGCACTATCTACTACAGAGGCCGAGTTCATTGCAATTACCGAAGCATGCAAAGAGTTACTATGGTTGAAGAAATTTTTACAGGAGCTTGGTTTTGTTCAAGACAAATATGTGTTATTTGTTTATAGTCAAAGCGCTATTCATCTTGGTAAGAATTCGACTTTTTATAATAGGTCCAAACACATTGACGTGAGATATCATTGGATACATGATGTTTTGGATGCTAAGGTGTTGGAGTTGACTAAAGTTCATACAGATGATAATGGTTCTGATATGATGACTAAAGCATTACCAAGAGGGAAATTTGAAGTTTGTTGTGATATTACCAGTTTGGTGATTTCCTCCACATAGTTGTGAGGGGGAGATTTGTTGGGTCTGAGCTCCTTTCATATGTGGAAAAAGACCCAAATATGATTACCAGTTTGGAGATTTAAGTGGAGAGGATCAATTTAGAGTTGAGAGAGATAGAGAAAAAAAATAAGGATTCAAAAAAGAGAAAAGAGGAGAGAAACTCATTCCCGTTTTTCTGCAAGCAGCCTCACTAAATCGATGATCCCCGATTCTTTAACCGCTGGATCGAGCTCAAATTTGGTGGGCAGGTTCGTAACACATATATATCTAAATCGTTCAGAATTTCAAAACAATTCCTGAGGTGAAAGTTATTTGCTTTGCACCGAAGCTGCAAATTTGGGAAAAATTTTCAGCTTTTTTATTCTTATTTGTAAGCTAGTTTGCTTTGTGATTTGCGGTTGTTAGCACTAGTTTTGAATCACTTTAAGAATATTTTGTATCCTTAATTGATTATAGTAGAATTATTTCTTTGGTCGGGATGACTCGTGGTTTTTACTCTCATATTGAGGGGTTTTCTACGTTACAAATATCGGTGTTCTTTTGTGCCTTTATTTGTTCGATTTGTCGTCTTATATTTGTTGTTGATCCTCAAGGTTCCTACAAGTTTGGGGAGTTTTATATTCGCTGCGTATTGGTATATTATTGTGTCTTAATTTCCCATCAGGTTCGACAGAGGAATGACGACACGTTGGTTGGAATGTGAAATTGTTGAAGTGAAATATGAAGTATTGAAGAGTTTAAATATGAAATGACTTATAGAATTTGAATGAAATGTGAAAGGTTTTCTTCAAAGAAAATTTCAAAAAATAAAAAAGAAAGAAATATAAGAAGACTAATTTTTTTAGAAGATGAAAAGATAAGCTATAATAAACTAATGATATTTAAATGATTTTTATAATTTATTAACAGACATAGATATCCGCGGGTACGAATATCATTAAACTCGTATTCATATCCATTAACAAGCTGATATTTAAATATCCATTTATTTTATCTGTGGATATCCATTAAACTACCCGCCCCATATCCGTGACGAATTGTACCTGCGAATATCTACGGATACCGATTTTTTTGCCATTCTTAGTCAAAGTTGATATGACTGGCCCAAAATAAGATTTATGTCTCATCAAGTGAATTTAAGTATATCTTGTATTATCATCCACAATAATTAAGAAATAATTATAACAAGCATAATTTTGTTTTTAAAAAAGAATTCCAGATATCACAATATTCAAATCAAAAGACAATGAGAACTTGTAAGTGGTCATCTCTCATTCAAACTATTTTTTTGATAATTATTTATTTAAATATATTAACTCAAATAGTTTTCTACTATCCAAGAGTACTCGGATGAAATGATAAATGATGACATTCAACTTAATCAGAAATATTTAAATTCGAATGTTATCGTAATTTAAAAGATTAAT
Organism: Lathyrus tuberosus; assembly: GCA_022829125.1. Classification (NCBI taxonomy): domain Eukaryota; kingdom Viridiplantae; phylum Streptophyta; class Magnoliopsida; order Fabales; family Fabaceae; genus Lathyrus; species Lathyrus tuberosus. Next base: position 3,728,994 of record JALAZF010000427.1, read on the forward strand.
CTCTCAGTTTTATACACTATCAAAACAAAACATAACAGTTTTTTTATTATGATTTAGAATTAAAAAAAAAAACAAATAAACTAAATTATTTATATTTTTAATTTAAGTGTTTAAATCAATTGATCTAGAACTCAAAACAACTAAAATGACTATTTTTTTTGAAAATTTTGATATCCAAACTTGCGACCGACTAATTCAAGAGAGACCAACTCTATCGTCCACTAGCTGGAACTCCGTTTAAAATCGGAGCAACGCTCCGTATGAACTGGTCCATACAAGAGTTGATTACACCTAATAGAATTCAAACCTAAAACCTTGAGAAAAACACCCTATCAAGACCCACCACTAAAATGACTATTTAGTATACATTTTAAGTACACTTCATTTTGATATTTATAATGCCATACTATATTCTTTATTAGAGTCTGGCATAATCTAAACTCTTTCAGCACCATAATAAAATTATTATTATTAATATATTGCACAATGTTATAATATAGAAAATAATACATAGATAGTCAAATTTAAAATGTACTACGATGTCACAAGCTTCCGATGTCGTCCAGCGGTTAGGATATCTGGCTTTCACCCAGGAGACCCGGGTTCGATTCCCGGCATCGGAACTTCTTCTTTTTCATCTCTTTTAAATTACTCCTATCTCAATTATACAATAATATCAGACATCTGCAGTGACAGATGTAGAAAGAAAGTGGACCCGACGGCGTCAGTAAATAATAACAACACTCCACTTCAACTTCAATTCAACCTTTCTTTCTTCTTCTCTTCACACTTCATTTATTCACACATCAACCAACGCTCTTTCCTTCACTTTTCTCCCATAACAACTAACCGTCTTTCTTTCTATCTGAAAATCAAACAACAATAATGGAAGATGTAGTTGTAAATTGAAATTATTATTAGGTCAAATTCATCTTCCTTTTTCTTCATTCATTCGTTCACTTTACGAAATGTCCGTTGCGGAGCTGAAAGAACGGCACATAGCAGCGACGGAGACGGTTAACAATCTGAGAGAACGATTGAAGCAGAGACGGCTTTCTTTGCTTGATACGGATAGTGAGTTTTCGTGTTTTTTATTCTGTTTGATTCTTCAATTCGATTTTGTTGTTGCTAATTGATTAGATCTATCTAACTGAATAAACCCTAGTTGCTGGATATGCTAGGTCTCAAGGTAGAGCTCCGGTTACTTTTGGTCCTACGGATATTCTTTGCTGTAGAACGCTCCAAGGTCATACTGGAAAGGTAAACTCAATTCGGTTCAATTCCAATTTTTTTTTTTTTTTTAATTTCTAAAAATATTTTTGCTGATTTTAACACTTGAAATTTTGTTAGTTAGTAAGAAATATTTTGAGATTAATCATTTGGATCGAAATATGTCTCTGGATAGAACAATACGGAGAAAGTGGATCCATGTAGCCGACCCTACTTAGTGGAATAAGACTTGGTTAGTTAGGGAGCATTGATACATAGTGTAGGACTAGACATCTTTGTGAGAGACAAAAACTTGTCCACCTAAAACCTTAAGGTGATAGGTGAGTGGGTTCTCCCACTTATAAATGCTCAAGTCACCACATTCCTATCCAATGTGAGACTATTTCCCCACTTACTCACACTTGCTTATATTATTCCAATAAACATAACGATAAACCAAGTGCTAGAAGCAGTAAGCACCCCATGGCGGTTATGTATGACTTTGGCATACAAGACACGTACATCTTGTTTGTAACGGCTTTAGAAAGTTATAAAACGTTATAAATGGTAAAATAGTATAAATGGTAAAATAGTATAAATGTTAAAAAACTATAATTGTCAGCTTTTGGAGTCATCTAGCCTGAACAAGAGTCATTTACTCTACTATTTTGATCGCTTATTTTGATAGATATCAAGGATAGCTTGAGTTTTGGTTAGTTGTGAGATATGTGTGTTTGCTTTTATTTACTACGTAGCAACATTGATAACTCGTTAACTCTGCATTCATTTAAATTTTACAGGTGTATTCATTGGATTGGACTTCAGAAAAGAATAGGATTGTTAGTGCATCCCAAGATGGAAGATTAATAGTGTGGAATGCTCTAACAAGCCAGAAAACTCATGCTATAAAGCTACCTTGTGCATGGGTCATGACATGTGCTTTCTCACCAACTGGTCAATCTGTTGCTTGTGGGGGCCTTGACAGTGTTTGCTCTATTTTCAATCTTAATTCTCCCACTGATAGGGATGGGAATCTAAATGTTTCACGGATGCTTAGTGGACATAAAGGTTATGTTTCATCTTGTCAGTATGTTCCAGGTGAAGACACTCACTTAATCACTGGTTCTGGAGATCAGACATGTGTTTTATGGGATATTACTACTGGCCTTAGAACATCTGTTTTTGGAGGCGAGTTTCAGTCTGGACATACTGCAGATGTACTTAGGTACATCAGGAGATTACTGGATAAATTTGAATCAGAATTTGTTTCTTAATTCTTAGACAGCTATTTCCAACTGAATAGCAAATTGAGACAGCATAAATGTCAATCAAACTGTTTCTAATAATCTCACTGGTAGTATACGTGCTGGCTAAATGTTAAAACTATACCATCTTCCTAAACTATAGAATACCCCTATCCCTCACTCCAGTGCCAAAAAATATTGTAGCAAGTATAGAATGTAATTTGTTGGATGACATGCTGTATATGTTGTTTTAATAATCAAAATCTATGTATGATATGAAAATAAGTAGCATAGTTTTTTTTAGTATGGAATCATTGCTAAGAAATATTTTTTCTTTGTCCACTCTCAGCATTTCCATTAATGGATCCAACTCCAAACTGTTTGTATCTGGTTCTTGCGACGCGACTGCCAGATTGTGGGACACTCGTGTGGCAAGTCGAGCAGTGCGAACATTTCACGGGCACGAGGGAGATGTTAATTCTGTCAAATTCTTTCCTGATGGAAATAGATTTGGAACTGGCTCAGAGGATGGAACTTGCAGATTGTTTGACATTAGGACCGGACACCAACTTCAAGTATATAATCAGCAACACCAAGACAACGAAATGGCACATGTGACATCCATTGCATTTTCCATATCCGGAAGACTTCTCATTGCTGGATATACAAATGGTGATTGCTATGTTTGGGATACTTTATTGGCTAAGGTAATTGTTGCTTTATTGTAATTACTTAAAACAAAATTAGGGACTTTTCTTTCTGTTCATATGCCTCCCACCACTATAAACTGGGGATTACTATGTTTGGGACACTTTTAGCAAAAGTGATTGATTCTTCAGTTTAACCTAAAATGACAGCAGGGTGTTTTATTTCTACTTATAATGCTTTGGGAAACTTTATTGCGAATGATAATTGGTGCTCTAGAGTAATCCAAAATAACAGTAGGATATTTCTTTCTACTTATTGCTTCCTACCATAGTTGAAACAAACTCGGCGTTTTAAAGGAACATATGCTTCTTTAAGGTTGTTTATTTTCACTGTGAATCCAACTGTCAAACAAAAATTTCTTATTTAGTAGATCAACTTTACAAATTGTCCTAAAATTTTAAAACTATTTGATACATTAATCTTCAGTTGAATGTGTAATAAGCTTTCCAAAAGTAAAAGCAAACTTTCACTGTAAGATTATATAGCTACAAATTTAAATTTTTATGAAATGTTGCATGGTTTATCATTAATATAATATGATAATAACACACGGTTGGATGGGTAAATATAGAAATATCGTCATGGAAGTGATGCATTCCGTTCTTTAAAAGTTTAAAAACTGGTTTTTTCAACACAACTTCTATTATGTTAAACAGCACATGATCTTTCTGGCTTGGCAGTGTGGAACTGGCTTATAAAACAATATCATCATCAATTCCTATTAATTAGTTGTTTGCTTTAATTCTACACGCGATTTGGGGGTGACTTCTGGTTCCATTTTGCTTTTCAACATTTCAACCTGTGGTGAGTTTGTGTGTGGGAACAGGGCCTGAGTCTATTAATCATGATAAGTTCACTTGGCATTATCTTATTTATAAATTGGCTCATAACTTTCTGATATTCTTTTCGTTATCACAACATAATGCCTTTGATGTAAAGTTGTTATAAAGCTGTTTATTTTGTTTTGTACTTCTAAGGACTGTAGCAGATATCTCATTATTGGCTTCTTGAATTGGATGGTGTTTCTGTCTCAAGTCATTGCCTAAAACTTTGTTTTGCAAGCCAGTAAAAGGAGTTAATGTTTAAAAAAGAAACCTGAACAAAAATAAAATGGAGTTCTGTCTTGTAACATCTAGTCATAGCATTATATTTTCTGACATTGCTTTCTTCTTCCAATTATTTGTACTTGTACTTCCGTGGCTGTGCCTAGTGCATCTTTTGTCAGTAAGACTAACTATACTTGCTTCTTCATTTGATTGTAGGTGGTCTTGAATCTAGGATCTCTTCAAAACTCTCATGAGGGCAGGATCACATGTTTGGGTATGTCTGCTGATGGAAGCGCTTTATGTACAGGAAGTTGGGACACAAATTTAAAGGTGAGCAAGCATTTTAGTCTGATAATTAAAACTTGTAGCTTATGTGTGACATAGGATGATTGTAGGATTGAACTTGTAGCTTATGTGTTTTGTTAGTTTATAAGCTTTCCTTCCTCTAAAGTTAAACCTTTAAAAAGAATCAGGAATCAAGCAAAAATAGACAGCAATATATTTATGATGCCATTCGAGCTTATAATGGTTTAACATGTTAAGTTGAACTCCAAAACATACTTCATTAAGGATTGTTAAGGACTTTTCATAAATGAATCTTTTGGTCATGATGCTGGGACTTATTCCAAGTCAGCGAAATTCTTTGGTGAGAAACATAATGCAGAAATGCTGATGCATGTGGATTTCACTGAAAAATTCATGGATGTGGTATTCTTCAATACATATTTGACATAATTACTTGCATCTTGCAGATATGGGCATTTGGAGGGCATAGGAAGGTGATTTGACTCCTTTGTTAGGGCTTCCCCTTGTAATGATGCTTGTGATGTTGACTTTGATCCAAAATTGGAAGGCAAAGTTTATCTCCATGTTTATAACCTTTAGCAGTGGAACTAGTGCAGCCATTATATATATCTCCATGCTCATTGGTTCGTGTGTGTGATTTAGGTCTATACCTTTAAACCAAAACAGAGGACTATTTAATTTTCTGTCTCGTCAATTAACTATTTGAATGAAGTATGTGTTTGGTTCACATTGGAAGAACTAAATGTACTAGTCTGTTAATAGTGGTTGAATGAGATTTGGATCAGGTAAGTGGGTGTATAGATCCCCATTGTAAAATCGAATTTTTCTCCTATTGAAGCAACTCTTGTGTAACTTTTGGCCAAAATAAATTATACATTAAAACCCTTTCATAAACAAAAGATCAAGCATGATGTGTCTTAATTTTTCAACTTTGCCAGAAAGGTTTAGTATATTTAATAGTTTTGAAATAGATAAAAAGTTATGGGAAATTAGGAATAAAACCCTTTAATATCTTAGAATTTCTTAAAGCATCTTAGATGTGCAACACGTGAATTTTCACAAATGCCTTCTGTTTCTGGAGATGCATCTTTAGACGCATTTAAATGTAAGTTAATGTTAAAATATTCTAAAGATGCATCTCCGAACTATTTTGGAGTATAAGTTGCGTCTTCTTCATTTCACAATTTTCTCAAACCTCTCTCAAAATACTTCTCTACATCCCAATCAAATTTCATAAAAAAAGGTTCAAGAGAACATCAAATTTCATCTGTAACATCAACCAACTTCATCAAAAGATCAATTTCAAGTAAGTTTTTTGAGTTTTTGATAAATGTTTGAGTTTTTGTTTAAATTAGTAGAAATCAATGGTGAGGGGTAGAAATGAATAGAAATCACATCTAAGATAGTTTAGACATAGTATATTAGTTGTTTGTTGACTGAAAATGGTGATCAGAACTTTTTTGACCTTGCATGTGGTACATTATGCCATTAACACTATTTTTAGTTGCAGAACATTCCGGAGATGCATCTCCGGAATGTTTCAGCGTTTAATTTTCTGCAGGAAATTCCAGAGATGAATCTTCAAAAGTTTTCAACGTTATAGATTCCCGGTGCTTCCGGAGATGCATCTCCGAAATTTTCTGCAGTATTTATTTATTTATTTTATTTTCTTGCTTGTGTGTTGTTTGCGTGCACTAATGGTATGTCTCACTTTAACTGACAAGTATAATGGCTGACAGACATGACATACTAGGCATTGCAGGGTTGCTCAGCACGCATCCGTTCAGCGGGAGCATAGCCAGCAAGTTCCAAGGGCTCTAGGTCCTTCTGGTCAGGAATAGTCGTCTACTTCTTGGACTCGTGCTTCTCCTCAAGTCACTTCACCTTCTTCTTTCTGTAGGAGACGTGATTCACCATCTGATGCATCACTTCCCCCTTCCTCCCGCAGGTGCCAGGATTCACTAGTGCCATCTCATACGAATGATGCTGTTGATCCAGTCCAAACTCCCACTGATGATGTTGCTGATCCAGTGCCACCTCTAGAGGGTGAGGCTGTCAGACCATACTTTCAGACATATCTGAGACAGAGAGGTAACATTGGTTTGATTCTTTATTTTTTAACCTTAATTTTAATTGCTGCATTGATATTTTCTAACATTGATTATTCTAGACATTGATTATTTCTGACAAATTTCAGGAGCGTAATCCCCAGAAGTTTCTTAACCACAGGAGGAGGATTGTTGCATTACCCCAGCATGAGGCGGATTGGTTTCAGTCGATTATGTCCTTATTTGGCCTGAAGGACTTGTGCAAAACCGGTTACACTCTGGTCAACCACGTGATGCTTAATGTATTCGTGGAGAGATGACACTCAGAGACCTATTCATTTCATCTCCTGCATGGTGAGATGTCAATCACACTAGACGATGTCTCGTGTTTGCTACATCTTCTGATCAAGGGGAGATTCTTAGATAATGGGAGGATGACCAAAGACGAGGCAATCAAGATGATAGTAAAGTATCTTAGGGCTTATCCAACGAAAGAGAATGAAGAGGTGGATAAGACCAGAGGTGCTCATGCTAGATTTGAATTCTTGAAGAACATACATGATGATGAGATCCTTAGTGCACAACAGGTTGATGGTGATGATGAGTAGGTGACGGTCCACAGATCGCATGCATTGAGAGCATACATGTTATTTTTGGTTGACACTTCGATTTTTGTGGACACGGGTGCCACTTATACTGACGTCGTCTACCTACGATACTTCATAGATCTCGAGCAGATCCATGAGTATAACTAGGGGAGGCTTGCTTGGTCTACCTATATTCGAAGTTGAGAGAGGGTTGTATGTGTAAGACGAAGCAGGTCACAGGCAGCGTGACACTACTGGTGGTAATAATTCTTGATCTTTGAATGTTTTTTGTCATTTTCATTTCATATTTACAAAACCATTGTTGATGATTCGTGTGTTCCAAACTTTTTTATTTGAGGCTTGGATCCTTCAGCACTTCCTGCGCATCTTTGGCTGGGCGAGTGTGCATGAGAACACTGAGGATAATGCTGCGTGCTACTGCTTTTATCTCGCTCAGAGGTAACCAGACGATCAAGCCTTTCAGAGTATATCTTGATCGTTTGGTTGTTGAGGACATGCATTTCAACAGCTATGTTGATCACCGTCAGACGCGGCCATTTGACAAGATAGTGTTATACTCTGGATGGTTGGCTCGTGGATCGCGTCTCACTGCTCCTCATCTGCTCGAGCGCGTCATGTGACAGTTCGACTATAGTCAAACCATTCCCAGACACCCTGTTGTCTCTGCTCCTCCTGCCTTGACACGTAGACAGATAGAGGAGATGTTTGATGAATACGAGAGTCATCGGATAGTGGATGAGGCACATGCTACCATAGCTGAAAGCGACTGGAGCTATGTTGAAGGGTACATCAGATGGTTATTCAGGGTGTCACATTCATACATGGTGCATGCTACTCCAGGAGATCCGCCGAGACCAACTAATCAAGAGATACTAGAGGGGGAGCAGACTCAGCTAGATCATACTGATGATGTCTTGCCTAGGTGTTGTCGCATAGTGGAGATTGCACAGACAGGCATTGGCGAAGGTATATTCCCTTATGGGTCTGGTGTCAGGTGAGTCCTAGATGCCATCAGGCGGAGGCACATGGGACATTGTTATATAGGAGACATCGCCGGAAGACACGGGGGATTGATGACCGAGGAGGTAGAGCAGACAGAGGAGGTAGATGAGAGGTTGTCAAACACTCACATTAGTAGTCTCTTATTATTTTGTTTTAGTACTATAGTCTGTACTTTATTTTGACGGTCTTACTATATTTTGGATCTCGATTGTACAATATTTTCGACATCTATTGCTAATTTATTTTTGTATGACATTTTTGGTTCATCTGGAATTATGCACTTCTACGTTTTTATTTTCGATCGTACGATATTTTCGACATCTATTGCTATTTTATTTTTGTATGACATTTTTTGTCCATCTGGAATTATGTATGTCTACGTTCTTATTTTCGATCGTACGTTATACTTCATTTGAACACATATAAACAACTTATAACATTAAATACATGTTCTGATACATTTCAGAGATGTTTCTTCTGAATATTACCGGAGATGCATCTCCGGACCAATTCAATTGACTTCTGAGTGGGATGTATTGAATGTTTAAACTTGTTTCGAAGATGTATCTCTGAAATATTTTAACGTTTATTCAGAAATATGTGCGTTCAGATATGCATCTCAAAAAATTAAAAACATTTAAATAATTTTGCGTTGTGGCCAAAAAATATTTAAGATGTATTAAGAAACTTTCTAATATTTTCTGACATAATCATTGATGTTTATGAAAATTAAGAATAAGGACCAAGGCCCAGTTTGTTTAATAATTTAGGAAATAAATAAAAAGTTATGAAAAATTAAGAAGATATAATATAACCTATTAATATTTTTTTAAAATAATGCATAATTGGTTATGAATAGAAAATGAGAAAAGAGAAATATATAAAAAAGAATGGAGAAAGTGTTTGGTATGAGAGGGGTATAAATAATAAATAAATAAAAAGTTAGTATTAAAAATTTAAACACAAATTTTTTATTTATTTTTTAACTTAAAATAGTATTTCTCTTCTCTTTCTTCTCACTCTCTCTTCTTAGTCAATCAAAAAAAAATTAAACCTATTTTCACAGACTTGTCTATCACCTTACTCACTTAAAATCAATCACACCCTTTATTGAATCAAATTGTTGCTCCACAATTATAGGGGAGATTCTCAGTTATATTCAAATAAATAAATAAACAAATGTAATCCAGTAGGTTTTTTTTTTGGGGAAATCTTAGTATCCGACTTTGCGATTGACTAATCCAAAAGGGACCAATCTCACCGTCCACTAGCGGGGATCCCGTTTAAAGCCGAAGCAAAGCTCCGTATGAACTGGCTCACACAAGGGTTAATTGCACCTAGTAGGATTCGAACCCGAGACCTTGAGAGGAGCACACTCTCAAGACCCAAGCCTCCATCACTAAACCAACCTTTGGGGGTTAAAGTAATCCAGTAGCTGAAGTATTTTGGCTTTTTTAGCACTAGTATTTATTAATTGTATTGTTTTTAATTGCTGATTGTTAACATACCTAATATTATGGGCGCGTTTGTTTTGAATTTTTTTTTAAATGATTTTTATTGTAACATATTTTGGTATAAAAAAATTTTATAAAGAAATTTTTTATAAATGTTACAAATGAAAATTTGATTTGAATAATTATTCTTAAAATGATATTTTATGTATTTCATCAATTTATCGAAAAAAAATTTGGAAGTCAAAATTTTAAAAAAATCGCTTAATTTTGAAGTTATTTCAAATAGTTTTTCATAAAAATCATTTTTGAAATACATTTTTTTTTAAAAATTGTGATTTTGACTATATTTTGATCTTCAATAATATGTACATTTTTGTTATAATATGTCAAAATTTATCTTTTAATTTATAAAAACCAAATTTAGAAAAACTTGTAGTATTTTGAAAAACGTTTTTGTAGAATCCATTTTCAAAAATACAAAGAAAAAATCTATTTTTTTAAAGATAAAACAAACTGGCCCTATATTTGATTTGGTTATTTTATAGCCAGTGTAGAATCATGTTTATGTTGTCAGTGCTATTGTTTGTTAAAACGAAATGTATTTTTTTCACTTTTAGTTAATATTGACAATAAAACGAGTCAACTTGAACATAATTTAAAATTCGACATAACAACTAGTTTGTTGAACTTGGTTACTGAATCACATGAACATAAGTTAAACTATATGATATTCTACGTATGTAGTGGAATAGAAATGATAGTAGGTTGAAGAAAACCACTGTAAATGGTTTTCCGATACGGTGGTAGAATTCTCAGATGATTAGAGACGTGAGTATTTGAAATGTTAGCGCGTTCCAATGTTCAAGTCAGTAAAATGAGATAGATGAAACTTGCAAGTGTGTGAATAAATAATACATCAACATAACTCAGAGTCACGCTCATATATGAGTGACAGTTAGAATCATCACATGTTGATCCAACGCGAGATGCGAGACACTGTTGGACGAGTATCAACCGTCGATATGAAGACAACGTCTAGGTGTGAGTGTTTACCCGATCACTAACTAAATGGGCGCTTGTGATTAAATTAGGCCTCTATATTGATATGTTCTTATTAGGCCTTTTACCAGCCCATAACAATTGCCCCTAAGTCCTTGTTATCGGTCAAGAAGTGATGTTTGTTAATGTGAAAACTTTGAGACGGTCTATGTGTGTGTTCTGTCGATGGAATGAGGTTTTGAATTAAGAAAGCGTCGGGCGAGAAAGAGTGTCGTTGAAAAGCTAAATGGAAGTTAGTGGCATCAGGAACATAAACATTAAATGCCTTTCAAGTCACTCAAAATTTTCTTCGAGAGATACTTTCACATGGATTCATGTGCCTAAAGTTGAGAGGTAACACAATTAATGAACCTGGGTAAATTCGAGTGTCGTTGGGAGATTGAGGGCTCATCTTGACCATCAATCGTGACCTTTGGTGCTTCTCTGGTTCTTGGCCATTGATCATGGAGCTTTTGTTATATATAAATTGGGATAGTGAAGTTAATTTTTTTCTCCTTCTCTTGCTTCCGAGTGCCATAAATTTCTTCGTCTTCTTGCAGTTTTTCGTTGTTCCATGTTCATCATTATTCAGTCACTTGATCTTCATCTTTCAAAGCTTGGTATTTTTCGGGTTTCCAGCGATTTTCAAAATTGTTGCTTCATTCTCCAGTCTTTAGAGCCTGCATAAATATTCAAGGTACCAATTTTTCACCTTTCCCTTTCACTTGTTTGCATTCCTTTTATAGTCATGACCAACGTAAGAAACCCAAATATCTCATTTATAGATTTATATAATGATGATGAAATCAACGACATTTCAGTCTCGAATTGAAGTGATAAATCAAGAGAGTTTATAGGCGACGTCTTTAGAATTAAGGCATCCATTAATGAGCTTTGTAGAGGTTAGAGAGTTTGCAGATGTGAGATACCCAAAGATGAACATTGATGAAATAAGGGAACCTGAAGAAGTGAGAGACCCAAAGATGAACATTGATGAAGTGAAGGAGTCTGCATGCACTAAGACTAGTAATAATGTGGTTTCCCGAGGCTTTGCCTTTCCTATACTTCATATGACGAACCCTAAAACTGTAAGGAACCCCAAAGATGACCGATAGACTCACACATTAAATATCATAGACACTCCTTTGAATGTGATCATAATAATAATGAAATTATATGGTGGCTAAAAGTATAATTTCTCGCCCGTACTCATGGTCGTAACTTTTTACCTGTTGAGAAAGACACATAAATGGCATGACTGGGACAATAGAATCTTGAGCTCCATGATGATGCATATCAATATCCTTCGATGGACCAATATATTTTGGGGACGACATTTGTCTCCATTGATGAACGTAGAATGGACTATGCCTATTGGGATGTGGGTCTATTCTCTAACGGGGTCATGCTTTAACTTGGTCCATATAAGAGATTATGTAACAAGTTTGATAGGTTTGAAATTCCCTTACATGAATGCATGTTTTCTAGGATGGAGTTTAAACTTTCGTTCAATGATTTTAAAGTCGGGGTAATGAACTGTTCAGGATCGACCATATTCGTCTTAGACCGACAACCTTAAGATAGCTCGTTTAGGGCTAAAGTCACTTGACCAGCTACACAATTAAGTTTCTATAATATTCTCATTACCACAGGAATATCCTACACCTTACTGCAGGAGATTTATGTAACACCCTTATACCCTAAACAACATTCACTATAATTATGAACATTTATATCAGAGTTATCACCACAAGGGTGCCACATTTCGTCATAAAACTTCAAAAATAATGTCCTACTCCATAACACGGGTTCTATCATCATAAATTCAATTAATTACTACGCAGTGGAAAATCAAAACTCAACACAATTTATAACTCAAAACGTCTTAAAACAAGAAACTCATAGCATCATGATTGTCAACAATAAAAAGAACACAACGGTTCGACTCCAACGTCCCGACCCGATGTTACATATCAGAGCAAGACCCTCTACTCAACAGAAATAACCAAAACACTTCAGGGATAATCTTCGCACACTAAGAGAGCTAATCCTGATCACCTGCACGTTACCCACGTGGAGACAACATTCAAACAGGCAGGGTGTGTTGGTGTAAGCCCTAGAGGCCAATACTTTTGGTACTTGTATCAAATTATTTATTAATAATAAAAGACATTTCTTTATTATGTTTGTTTTTCCAAAGTGATAAAGTCCCTAGAATAGCTAGTTCGTTTAATGAAATATTAAGTGTGACTTAATCATGAGATTCCATTAAACATAAAGACATTATTCTTAAAGTATCCGTAGTCGAGCTTTAATGTGAAATGGGATAACCTTAAAGCATTACGACTATTATGTAGATAGATTGATGATCACATCTCATGGATCATGGATAAGAAGTTATCAAGTCTTAACATAGGTATGAATATTAAGAGTAATATCCATACTGGATTGACCCACTATGAGAGTACTACATAGAATGTTATGCAAAGTGTCATAAGTTACTCTCATGGTGATAGTGGTGTATACCACCCTTCGACCTGAAACCACTATGGACCTTAGATGTAGAGTCAAGTATTTTATGGCTGATCAAACATTGTCCGTAATTGGATGACTATAAAGACAATTGATGGGTTCTTCATAAAGAATGCTGAGGGACATGAGTGACCTAGATGGAATTTGCCCATCCTGCATAACAGGATAAATGTCTAAGGGCCCAATATTGAACTGAACAAGGATGACATAGTATATGCCTTGTGTTCAATATAGACATAAGGGCAAAAGGGTAATTGTACACATAAGCACTATCACAAAAGGTTTTGTCAGATCACATGACAATTTCGTGACTTGGGTAGCAGTGATGTGTTGCTAGATACCGCTCACTGTTTATTATGTTAAATGCATTATTTAATATAATTACCAATGTCGCGAAATCCTACAGGGTCACACACATAAGGACAATTTGATAAGAGGTAGAGTAAATAAGGCACACCGTAAGGTACGGTATACTTAAGTAAATATGTAACACCGCAAAGTACGGTGCACTTAAGTGGAATACGGATTGTGGTAAGGTATCGCGTGCTTAAGTGATATACGGTACATCATAAGATATGGTGTGCGTGCACTTAAGTGGGCCTTTTAGCTTGCAGCCCACACAAGTGGTTCTATAAATATAACCCTTGTGCAGAAGCATAAACACTTGATGAAAATTCAGTTGTGAAACCCTAGACGTATTTTCCTTCTCTCTATCTCTCACTCAAAGCCTTCAGTCGTAGCAGCTAGCACTGAGACTGAAGGAAGCTGTTCGTGTGGACTGAGTAGAGGCGTTGTTCATCGTACATCGCTCGTGATCATTCCTTCGATTCAGAATCAAAGATTTCATCGCCACAAGAGGTAACCATTCTATCACTGGTCATGATCTTTCGCAAGGATCGCTAAAGGGAAATTTTAATTTCCGTTGCGTTTTGAATCGTGATTTCCCTTCAGGGTGAGTAATCACAAATCATTATACAAGATATAAAGATAAGATATGAAAATACAACAACATTAACAGTTCACGTGCATCAAACAACATAATGTTAGACGATGGCTATGGATCTAGAAGGGGGGGTTGAATAGATCCCTTGAGTTTTACACGCAAATGGACTACAAAATTCTGTTTTAAAAAATTTGTTTAACGGAAGCTACCACTAGATAGAACGTCTACAACGAACCTTCTACCGAAAGGATCGGATATGCACAAATATATTATGGATGAGTACGAAAGAGAAAAATTCAGTTCTGAATATTACACTTATAAACGCAGACAACAAATTATCACTTGCTTGATGTTTACACCGATCCAATGAGGTTAATTGATAAGCAATTTAAAGCACTGTGTTCGAATTTTGCTTGGAAACAAATTATCAAACACGTAGTGTGCGTAAACACACTATGTGCAGAATTTCTATGGAGAATAATGTGCAGCTGCTCCAAAACACAATTCAAGGATTGTATCGATTTAACAAAAACATTTTATCAGCGTACAATTATTCTACGACAGAAATTACGATAGTTTGCTACGTCACAAATTCGAACAATACTGAAATGTAAAAGAGTTAAGGGAAAGAGAGAACACACGAGATTTGATTAGGCAGTTCCCCAATCGTCCTCGCTTTGGGTACGTCTGCCCCCAATTCCGCAAAAGGAATTGAGATATATATATGTAGTTGTTGCAATTTGTTTATTACAAGAGAAAACTATGAACATTCAAACCCCGAACGTCTTCGATCTTTGATGCAGAATTTTCTCTTCCCTTGATTCAAGATGAATCAAGTGCTCCGAATATGGATGATTCAATTACCATCCCATGCTACTAAACCGAAAGAAAACTCCGTTCTTCAGTTACCTTCACTCGGTCAATTGAAATCTTCCAAGAATTCGAACCCAAGCCTTCTTCTACGATCCTCTGATTACAGCTACTAAACCGAAACAGTTGCGCCAATTTCCGGTTACCTTCGCCCAGCCGAATCCCTGTAGAAAGAACAGTTTGTACCAAAAACCCCCAAAATCTCCTCGATTCTTGGAGGACAAACCCAACTGGTTTGATTCAAGAAACACCTGCCAAACTCTCAACCCTGAAGATGAAGATCACACTTCCTAAATTCTGAACGTTATCACTTGATCAATGGGCGACACAAACAAAAATGATTATGTGTGATTGTTTGTTTACACAATGAAGAAGATGAAGATGAAGAGAGAACTGACATATATTTTTCACGTTTCTTGTTCTATGTAAAAAATGAAGACCCAAAACTATTTATATAAAAAAAATATGACCAAAAGAAATAACAGGAAATAACAGAAACGAAATTAAGTGAAAAAGTGCAAAAAACAAAGTCATGCGTCGACCTCTGGAGTCTATGCGTTGACGCATAGAATGACAATTTTGAGTTCTCAGGTTTATGTGCTTACCCGTGGCTTCTGGGGGTCAGCGCATGATTTCTGAGGTCAGCGCATGAAGGCAAATTTTTCAAGAAATTTCATTTTTTAAATTGTTTTCACCAGACCAAAGTCAAACATACATGCTAGACACTACTAAATCACTTGTGGACCTTTATTTTTGGGGAGAACAAGATCCTATGCATCTAGACACATGACCAATAACGATAAGACGCTATATGCCCGACACGTGAAGTGATACCGCTCAAATTACAATCTAATGTGTTTGTTAACATCATTAAAACAAGATAGCTAGAAGGATATCCCTCACACATAATCATCATCAAGTCATCATCATCATACATTATTTAAAATCACGTCATTAATAACACCATTAATTCACAATTATGTAATGCCACATAAAATGAAATGCAACAACATAGACTCATGCATGTGGTGCCAAATCATTATGTTGATGGACACTGGGTCATCACCCTCCAAAGATCCCCACCAATAGGATCAATTCTACACAAGAACCAGAGCACAACATAAACACCCCAATCTACACGATGGGATTGAAGCCAACACTGGACCGAAGTCCTATCATCAATACTGGACCGAAGTCCTAATATGCTATGAACGCATGATGCAAAATGTCATATTCATCATCATCAGGTCATCAAGTTGCATCATTATTCATAAAAATTTCATCAAAAACATCATGGTATTACGTCATTATCATGCATCAAAATTCTTCATATTACATCACAAATCATCATGTTTCAATCATCAAATTACAACACATCAATTACTCAAGGCATACGAACAACAAGGCACAAGGCAGCACAACAAAAAAAATAAAAATAAAAATAAAACTACTGTTCCTGCTCGCCTGGAGCTCGCCCGGCGAAGCATCTCGCTCGCCTGGGTTTCACCCGGCGAAGCAGAGGCGAATCCCCTCCTTCATACAAAAATCAGGAGCGCTCATTTTCCACCCTCTCTTCGCCTCTACTTTCGCCTAGCGAGGTTGGGGCGAAATTGCTTTGCCCAGCAAAACGGGAAGTTCGCCCGGCGAAATTGCGCGAACATGCAACTTCTCAGTTGTGATTCTGCACCAGTTCAGACCCAAAATGGCTTGCGATTTCAACACAATTCAGTCCAAAAATACTCATCAATCACAAAGCAATCAATACTATAACACAACACATCATAACGAGCAACATACACATCAACTCTTTTCATCCTACACCTCCCAAAATCACCAAATTCGTCATAATCCCCTAAAACCCCAAATACCTACATACATCTACCCTTATATCAATTATAATGACAAATGATACTCCCCATACCTTAAAAAATTCGATTCCGATCCTCTTCTTGAGTTCTTTCGGAATTTCTCCGAGCCCTAACTTCCTCTTCTCTTTTTCCTCAGAGCTCTTTTCCAAAATACGATCGTACCAAATGAACTTCTCCACTCTCTCTATTTTCCCTTTTGTCCAACTTACCCCTAGGACCTCTAATATGTCTTCCCAGCTTTGTCCTCACTTAATTCACCCAACTTTACCATCTTGCCCTTAGTGTTTCAATTATTTATTTAAAATAATAATAATAATAAGATATTCACATATTCCACTATTATTATTATCAAAACAATTCTAATAAAACATACATTTCTAATTATTCTCAATACCCTCTTAACATCATCAATACCCCACAACACAAATCATCAGGCATCAAATATTTCACCAAAATTCACCGAAAAATATGAATATTTATACTAAATCAATTAAATAAATATTCTAATTATTTTGGGGTGTTACAATTTACGCCTCATGCACATCTAACGGTCCTTCGCATTTCATGCCTCTAAGATAGAGAGACTGTTATTTCTCTCCCCTATATATAGCGGTGTTCATCGGTGTTTTTAGTATACAGTCACTTAGTTTTAAATTTATTGTTTAAAGACCAAACTAAGAAATTCTAGAACAAGTTGTGTTTAGTTTATGTGAAAAGGGAGTGTGCATTAATGTTGTCGGGCGGACTACATTAGTAAAAAATGGAGTTTGAAAGAATATATATATATATATATATATATATATATATATATACTACTCCCTTCATCCCAAATTATAAGAAACTTTGGACATTTCATGCGAATTAAAAAACCTAATCAATGTTGTGTGAGAAAGAAATACTATGCATGACTTTACAATATTATCATTCATTTATTATAGATGAAAGAAAAATTTAAAGAATTGAAAAAAAATAGTAATAAATGATAGATGATATATTGAGAAAAATAACATTAATGTTGCATTGAAAATGTACAGTAATTTATAATTTAAAATTTAAGACAAAGTTTTTAGCAAAATGACTTATAATTTAAAATAAGGAAAGTTCTATAATAATTTAATATTATTATTATAATAAAATTTAAAAATTAAAAAGACTCATAAAACAACTTTCACTCAACAATAGGAAAAAGTATAAAATAGAAGCGTCCCCCATAAATTATTGTGTCTTAAGGCATGTTATCAAAGCTACATTTTCCTATGTTTTGAAATATTACTCCAAAACCACAGAATGGTGACCCTTGAAAAAAAAAAAGTCAGGTTTGAAGTGTTCATTCAGTCTTCCACTGACTTTCCTCGCGCTTTCACTTTGTTCATCGTCTTCCACTCAATTCCTCGTGCTTTCACAAATTGGTTCATTGTTTTTCACTCACTTCCTCGCACTTTCACAAGTTGGTTCACCAACTTTTCAACTCAACCAGGTTGTTTTTTCTTTCTCTTGCTTAATGTTTAGAACAAAACCTCTCTTCACAATCTCTTCCGAAAATAGTCAAATATGGCTAGAATCAATGCTTGAACCGGTGTGTTTTCGTGTTTTGTTTTTGTTTGTTTTTTTGGTTTGATGACTTATTTCGTCTGAATGGTTTCGAGACTTTATGTTTATATGCCTGCTCTATTTGGTGTTTTTCTTTCAAATTTCAGTACTCAATACGTAACCATGCATAGTGTCCTATAGTGCCCTCGTGATATAAAGAAAAACCTAAATTTCAAAATGCTCAAATAAGAAACTTGTCTTTTATACTACTAAATAAACAATTGATGTTTCAACAAATATCCAATTCAACAACACCACAAACATTTGGCAAGGAAAATCCTCAAAATTCATATTACATTAACTACCAGGAAAAATGAAGCATAATCATGAGGAAGCAAGTGTACTCCAATATTATATTTCCAGTATCGTTGCTAGTCTACCAAGAATGCACTGAGGGACAAACAAATGCAGTCCCAAATATAATAAAGTTTTGTAATTCTTTACACACGTCTATCTATGTGCCTGCTAAACTCCAATCTCATTAACAAAAAGAGGGGCCATCTTGAATCAAAATTTATCTACTTGACAGATTATCCGCTAGCTACAATCTCATGAATGGCTTCGCTGACAGTTTCATCCTCGGATCTGACAGACAATTTCATTGCAACGTCCTTTGGACCATCAAGTCCAAAAGACAACCGCACAAGCACCTTTATGTTACCTATGAATACACCCGACAACAAACATGTGTGTGATCTTGAATTGGGTGGAACAACCTCGGTACCCTGCACAGCCCATAAATAAAAATTATTAGAAGATAACAGTATAACCGAAAGCAGACATTAATAAAAGATACTCCTAGCAGATTCTTCTCATTTGAGAATTTGTTAGGTTCTCATGGAGAAATATCTTACTCCGAGGCAAGTTCACAAGCTTAGTGTCTATATCAATGTTACACGTTCACCAATTATGTTTGCATCTAGGTTATAAATATCAAACTCGCATGAACTTAATCTATCTGTGTTGTGGAGTAAAAAGTATCTTAATACAACAGCACCTCCAAATCTCTGTCAATATAGGTTCTCTGTGCAAGTGTCATGTGTGTAGCATAAACATGCTGTTCAAATTGGTGTATGCATGCTAGGCAGCCTTGTGGTCTGGCGAGAGATTGGAAATGTCAGGCGCTGGATGTAAGCCTGTTTAAAAGTAGCCAATTTCTTAATCAATCCCTTGATACTCTTAGGCACCTAGCGAAATTTCTTTTATACCCCCTGCTTCCGGTGATATACATCCGGACGCACCTTTTTTTTTGGCAAAATTTGGTTGTTTCCGGAACTATATATACGAAATCACTTTCTACTGGTATACACTGAAGAAACTTAAAAATAATTCAGTTCATGGAAACTTCCGGAGATGCACCTCCGGAATATCTAAGCGCCAGAATGTTTCGTAGATACATCTCCAGAAGTTTCTGCTATACTTTAAACCTGCATGATCACTCCCGCATTGTTGTCTTTTCTTCTTCCATACTCACTTCACCAACCTAAAATACCCTATACTATCAATACCTTATACAAATCACAGGGAGCAAGAGAAGATTGAATTTCAGGGAAAGATTGCACTTTGTCCACTACATTGCTCACATTAATTATCAAACTTTTGGAAAAAAAAATGACGTTGCTTCCGGAACTGTATCTCCGGAACGTGTTGAAAATGAACACTTCCGGATGTACATCTCCGGAACATCTCAGTCTATTTTATTATAGCAACTTTGTAATTTTTGTTTATTTTTCTTATTGTTTACAAATAGATATGGTGTACCCTGATAATATCTCAAAAGAATTAGTTTCTACAAACGATGTTTCTCCGAATGTTAAAGGAGTTGTCGTAAAGTAGGTAGATGTCGGCGTTGACTTTAATAACAAGCAAGAGTTTGATGATCGCGAAAGCATGCTCACATGGATTCGTAGGACTGCAACAAGACTTGGTTGTGGTGTGGTTATAGGAGGATCGCATAATGGTTCGGAAAGAAGAAACGCTTTTGTAACTTTGTTGTGCGAAAGAAGCGGGAAATATCAGACTCCTCTACCGAAGTTTAAAAGAGACGACACCGATAGTAGAAAATGTGAATGTACTTTTAAGATTCGTGGTTACATTTTGAGTGGCAAAAAGTAAAAATTTAGTGTTATTCGTGGTTTGCATAACCATGATTTGTGCTTAAAGTTACAAGGTCATCCTAGTGTATGTCGGCTCAAGCCGGAAGAGAAGACATGTATTAGTGACATGACCTTGAATCTTGTCCAACCGAAAAATATACTTGCCACATTAAAACGGAAGGCACCCGACAATATATCAAATATAAGGCAAGTGTATAACATTCGGTACCGCACCAACAAGGCGATTAGGGGAGATAGCAGTGAGATGCAACAACTGTTGAAATTGTTGGATGATAACAGTTACGTATCCCGGTACAGAACTTGCGACGATGGAGTTACGGTCCGAGATATTTTTTGGACTCATCCGGATTCGATAAAGTTGTTCAACACGTTCTCGACAGTGCTCATTCTTGATTCTACCTACAAGACTAACAAGTATAAACTTCCTTTATTTGAGATGGTTGGTGTTACGTCTACTGAGAAGACATATGCCATTGGTTTTGTTTTTCTCGAGTGTGAAAAAGAGGACAATTTTACATGGGCATTAGAGATGTGTCGGTCACTTTTGAAAGACCAAGTTGAGATGCCTAAAGCGATTGTTATCGACCGCGATACCGCGTTGATGAATGTGGTTGTAAAGGTATTTCCTTCTTCTAATGCATTACTTTGTCGATATCACATAACAAAGAATGTGAGAAGTCTGGTTAAACCCGCGGTGGGGATGAAACAAGTAGAGTCCGAAGGTGGAAAATTGGTGAAGGCCGGTGTGATTGTTGAAAAAATAATGGATGCATGGAATCGTATACTAAATTCTTCCACAAAAGAATTATACGCCGATTCCGTCATTCAATTACGGGAAGTGTGTGAAAAGTATCCTGCTTTATTGAAATACGTTGAAAGCATCATTCTTGTTCAGGTGAAGATAGTCTGTGCGTGGACTGATAATGTCCGACACCTTGGAAATACAACCACCAACAGAGTTGAGTCGACCCATGCTAGTTTGAAAAATTGGTTGGGTAATAGCAAGGGGGATTTGTGTCGAGATTGGGACTCCGTAAATCTCATGATTAAAAACCAACATAATGAGATACAAACAACATTCGGTCGGAGTATAACGGTATTGGAACATCGATTTAAAGACAACATTCTTTATTCTCAATTGATCGGCAATATGTCTCGGCCAGGGTTGAACTATATTTTTCACGAGGTCAAACGAGTTGAAACTGTAGGTTCCGATAGCGCAAAGTGTGGTTGCACTATTGTGAAAACCTATGGTTTTCTGTGTGTTTGTGTTATTGCTAAAAAGTTGAAACTAGGTGAGCTAATAAGAATGGACGAAGTTTGCCCTAATTGGAAAAGACTTAGTTTTGATGATGATGGTTGCATGGAAGGAGGTAAACCGAATATCTCTATTTTGACCGAATGGGAAGCGATACAAGAGATTCTCAAAGGCCGATGACAACATGAAACTCCACATCAAAGAACAATTGAGGAAGATTGCATATCCCGAAACAACCGACATGAAGTTTGCCCTCATTGGACAAGACTTAGTTTTGATGATGATGGTTGCATGGAAGGAGGTAAACCGAATATCTCTATTTTGACCGAATAGGAAGCGATACAAGAGAGATTCTCAAAGGCCGATGACAACATGAAACTCCACATCAAAGAACAATTAAGGAAGATTGCATATCCCGAAACAACCAACAAGAAATTGCCTTCTCAACCGGTAAAGACAAAAGGTGCTCCGAAGAAAATGAAGCCTACACCAAATGACAACTGGACTACACGATCTCCTTCTTATTGTGAGCACGTTGACAAACTTTATCCCGACTCACCGACGCCTAAATCTCAAAAAAGTGTCATGAAAGGAGTCCGCATAAGCAAACCGCCTCCGACCCCGATTCCACCGAAAATTCCATTCATCGACGAGATGCCGATTTTTATGCACAAATACATCGACCGTATCGTCAATGTTGAAGGGGATAGTAATTGCGGTTACCGAGCCGTTTCGGCTTTGCTTGGTAAAGTAGAGGATAGTCATGCGCTTATCCGTCATCAACTAATCCAAGAGTAGAAGACGCATAAAGAATCGTACACGCGGTTGTATGGAAAGAAAGAAAAATTCGATGCGGTTTATGAATCTCTTATTCCTTGCTTGAGTGGTCCGGCACCGGTGTCGAAATAGATGACTTTCCCTGATATGGGTCATCTTATTGCATGTGCATATGATCGGGTGTGCATTGACTTGACGCGATACAGATTTTCGGAAACCTTTTTTCCACTCCGCACCACACCACCTCAAAATCCAAATGATCGCATCATGTGTATTGGATGGCTTGCAAAATCAAGACATTTTATACAAGTTTAGTGAAACCGGGATGCCCTATACCACCTACATCACCGGAATGGGCGACTCATTCAACCCCAAATGCCGAGACGAGGCCGGATCGTTTTGTTGAAAGGATGCACGAATTTGAAAGATTGAACAACATTGAAAAGGAATCGAATGCGGAAAAGTCCAAAGGGGTACCACCAACAGATTTAGCCAGCGACACTTGTTTTGATTCGTTTTGAATTCTTGTATAATCGGACGACTAATTGTAAATCTTTGAAGTGCAAAATAGTCACATTTTAGTCTTATGCCTTATTTTTGCACATATGTCTTTTATTTGTCTATTATGATGTGCTTCTATATTGAGTTTTAGTTTAAAAATGTAGCAGGGAAAGTTCCGGATATGTATCTACGGAAGGTTTTTAATTTTGCAATTTCAGTGAAAGTTCCGGAGATACATATCCGGAAACAATAATTATAAGGTCGTTCCGTGGATATAGCTCTGGAAACAAGTTTGACAGAAAATGGTTGGTCCATATTCACCTAGGTTTTCTATAAATTTGGGGTTTCATTTGTTATCTTTCACACAAATGCAAAAATGTCTCAATTGTTTGAAATCAAGATCCGTTGGTATGTTGCAAGTGTCTCCTTTTCCGACGGCAAAACACCCGGGAGGACGTTCAAGCTCATGGATCTCACCCCCATCGCCGATATCATAGACGAGATCCAATATCGCATACCTTACAATAACAAACGAAAGGTTGTGAAGCTTGAGTATCGTTCACCTTCAGTTGACAACGACGGGAACGTTGTTTACAACAAGTTTGAGCTCAAGAATCAAGACGATGTTAGAGCGATGTGGCGAACATATTTCGGTTTCGAAGAGAAAGTTCTGCTCGAGTTGGAGGCGACGGTCCGAAGAACGGTCGATGACATCTTAGAGATATGCAACCGTCCACCGGGCTATTGAAATGTAGTATTTAAATTTCTGTCAAAATCATCAATATAACGCCGATTTTATTTTATGAATGTTGATTTTATTGTTGCAATGTTGATTTTCTGGAATTCTGTTTCTGGATTTTTTCCGTAAATATGAATACGGAGATATTCAGTAGATGCATCTACGGACTTAATTAAAAAAAACTGAAAAAAAAAGTGCGTCTGAAAATACAGCTCCAGAATCAGGGGAGCATTTTAATCCGCGCACATGGTACCTAAGAAGCCCAAGGGGTACAGTAAGAAATTCTCTAAAAGTATTCATTAATCACTTGGGCCATTCCTAAAATTTCACTTTCGGCATTGGATCCTCATGTATGTAGCCCACCCATTGTTATACATTTAATTCTTCAAAATTCTGGAACGTGGTTGGGAAATGAAGGGATTTTTACAAACTATATTTTAGAGCGGGACAATGGAAGGGGACAAAACTTTGTTATCTCTTCTTCTCTTGATTTTGTCTCTCCAACATTGGAGAGACTTAGAGAGGAAAGAAAATCGTTGAAATATTTTGTGCAATAGACTAAAATGTCCAAAGTTATGTTTACAAAGAAATCCAAATCTTGCACTCCTTTACACGATTTCCTACCTTAGTTGTAGACACCCTCTTCTTGCATCTTCACAAATCACAAGAACCATTCATTTATCTTCACTTAATAGCTTACACTTTTGGAATAGTTGGTTCATTTTGCGACATCACAACATCACAATTCAGAGTAGAAAACAAATTGGTAACAGTGACTGCCAATAAAGTATGCTTTTCCTTCACTCTTCTTGTAGTTGCTGATATTTTTTTATTGCTGGATGTTTTTAGGCCCGTATATTTTGATTGCTTGCATCTTTTCTTTGCCTTAGTTTCCTTTTCTGAGAATTTCATTTTTGTCGCATGGATTGTTCTGAAAACATTAAACTAATCCCAAATACGACACTCATTTACAAACAGGTTGCGGATTGTAAAGGCTGGGAGTATCAGATTTAATTTCAAAATCCAGAATGGGTTGATGGGGAATTGCTTCAAATTAATGGCAAGGTAAGCTAGTTGTCAATGTGTTGAATTATTTTTCCACTACTGTGGAAGCATAATGATGGTTTCAAGTCAACAGATTATTTTTGATAGAATTTTTCTATTTTTCTGCTTTCATATTTAGAGCATGCATGAGGATTATACATGAGAAGTGTAGATTTCAATTTCCTTTATGTTGTGTCTGAGCAAAGTTTCTGGTGCTATTTGACCAGCTGAAACTACCTGAGTGAGCCACAATACCCTAAGTGATGTAAACTTTTCTGAGTGATGTATTTGTCAAGCAAGCAACAAGATTAAGACGTTAACAACTAATGTGTAAAGGATACAAGTTAACCCTCACCAACTTTTAAACTTGTTCAATACAAAATGAATAAGGAGACAATAATAGATATGCAGGCAGACTACATAATTTTAATTTTAATGTTCTTTACTTATCTGTATACTTCTAAATTACATTACTGTAATATTTTTTTGCAAGCTACTATACCTTTCAATTTGTTTGTTGCTTCTTATATAAATGGGAATGAGGAATAAGCACTGCTGTCATAGGATCTTGGTGTTACACGGGTAGAACAGGGCATTTAAAAATATATAGCCATTTTAAAGGTATAAAGTAAATTAGTTTTATTCCCCTCCCCTCCCCTTACAAACCAAACAAAGAGAGGGTTATTCCCCCTTCCTTTCCTTCTTTTGAACTAAACATTCTGTTAAACTGTTAAGTCTTGATATCCACCAACTACATTAGCATTTTTTCTTAATATTAAATCTAAAATTGTGTATGAGAAGATCCCCTTTTGGTTTATGTTCTCTACTAAATCCTTCATGGAAAGCAAATCTGTAAATACTAACATGATACAAAACAGTGTTCTAAAAACTGAACCGGAGAATGAAGCAGTGAAGCCTCTGGGTCATGGTTCAATTGATTTAACCGGTTGAACTGGATAATAAACAAACAAATAAACTAAATAATAAATACAATACTAAACTTCATAGATAATTCATGCAATGTTTTAATATTAATTTTTGAAAATATTAAATCTAATATTTATTGCTTTTTTTTTGTTGCCTATTATTTGTAAAATATAATCATATGTAGCTATTGGTGTGTCACATCCGTGATGAGCGAGTCCCTTTGCTTTCTACTTTGTTTAACTTATTGTGTTTTAAGATGATACTTTTAAGATTTCTTTCTGCACCATACGGTTTACCAAAACTAGTTTCAGTTCTCGGTTCAAAGCGGTTTGAGCAGTTTTATTCCGGTTTTAAGCGCTCTGACCTGTTGAAAGTGTAATTCATTATGTCAGATTTGATTTAGATTTCATTTAGATTTGATTTAGATCTAGATTTGATTTAGTTCCAAAATATGTATTTTGGGCTTTTATAGTTTTGGGCTTTTGCTTGAGGTGCAAGTAAATGTAATTCTATAAATAGGGAGTAACCCTCAATGTAGAAATATCAAGTAGTGAAGACTATCACAGTACTTGTAACAATCACAGTTGCAGTTTTAGCAAGTGATCAATAATAAGAAAAATCCCACAGTTCGTGGGTAACAAATTTTCTCCAAATATTTCTCTTCTCTCTCGTCTTCTTTTCTTGCTGCTATTGTTCTTCTTATTTCTTTGTTCATCATTGCCATTACGAATTGTTGTGGGTTGGTGATCAATCTTGAGATCAAGATTGAAGGCAAATCATCATAGGGTGTGGTGAATTTCCAACATCTGGTATCTAGAGCTCCGGTTGCGATTCAAGGAGGAAAATTGTGATGGCGATGAATCATCCGAATGGGCATTTTCCGGCGAGTCTTCCGATTCTCAAGAAAGATAATTATGAGAATTGGTGCAAGCAGATCAGGGTAGTTTTCTGTTATCAAGATCTTTGGGATCTTGTGAAGGAAGGAGTAACACCGCTTGGGGAGAACGCGACGGATGAAGAAAAGGCTGCACTCAAAGAATTGAAGAAGAAAGATTATAAAGCGTTGTTTATAATCCATCAATGTGTTGATCCAGATAACTTTGAAAAAGTTAGCGATGCAGAATCAGCAAAAGAAGCATGGGAAATTCTTGAAAAGTCGTTTGGAGGCGCAGAGAAGGTGAAAGAGGTGAGGTTACAAACTCACAAGAGAACCTATGAGTTGCTTCAGATGGAAGACAACAAAAGTATTGCAGATTTCTTCACAAGAGTTACAAAACTTGTGAATCAAATCAAAGTATGTGGAGAAACGCTGACGACGAAAGCAGTTGTCTCAAAGATTTTGAGATCGTTGGCTCCTAAGTTCGACCACGTGGTAGTAGCCATAGAAGAGTCGAAAGACTTGTCAGTATTGACGAAGGAAGAGCTTCAAGGGACGCTTGAGTCTCATGAACAAAGGATGGCTGAGAGGGCTGCAGAAAAGTCGAAGAGTGATATGGCTTTGCAGGCACAGTCAGAAAAGGAAAGGAAAGGCAAAGGAAACGTGAATGGACACAAAGATAGAGGAGACAGTAATTCGACTCAGAAGAAACCTTGGAACCAAGGCAATCAAAAAGGTGGTGCTGCAGGTAGAGGAAGAGGTGGTGGTCGAAATCCAGACAAAAGTCACATTCAATGTTTCAATTGTCAGAAATATGGCCATTATGTTAGTAACTGTCCAGAAAAGAAGAAAAGTCAAGAAACTGATGCAAATCTGGCGAAGCATGAAGAAGAAGAGACGTTGCTAATGGTCACAACGAAAGACGAAGAGAGATTCCAAGATCAATGGTACTTGGACTCAGGATGCTCATCACACATGACTGGAAGGAAAGATTGGTTTGTCAACTTGAAGCCCTCGTCGAAGAACACAGTGAAGTTTGCAAATGACAACACTCTAGCAGCTGAAGGTGTTGGTGATGTTCTGATTATGAGGAAAGATGGCAAAAGGTCAACAATTTCCAATGTGTTGTACATTCCAGGCATGAAGAGTAATTTGCTCAGTATAGGGCAGCTTGTCGAAAAGAACTACAAGGTAGTTGTCGAAGACAAGATGATGAGAGTTCTCGACGCAGGTGGTAGGTTGATCTTGAAGGCTCCAATGTCTCAGAATAGGACCTTCAAGATTGAACTCAATGTGATGGAGCACAAGTGTCTAGCAACAGCAGCCAGTAGAGATGAGTGGTTATGGCACTTTCGACTAGGCCATCTCAACTTCAATGACATCAGGGAGCTGAAGAGAAGAAATATGGTGTCAGGATTACCAGAAATCGACATTCCTAGTGAAGTTTGTGAAGAGTGTGTTCAGTTGAAACAACACAAGAATAGCTTCAGCAAGGATGCAGGAAGGAAGTCGAAGGCAATTCTTGAAGTCATATACTCTGATGTATGTGGTCTAATCCAGGTGGATTCGATTGGTGGCAACAGATATTTTGTCACGTTCATAGACGATTACAGTCGAAAATTATGGACTTACCTCATTAAGAAGAAAAGTGATGTGTTTGAGGTATTTGTCAGATTCAAATCCATGGTCGAAAGACAGAGTGGTCGAAGGTTGAAAACTCTGAGAACTGATGGTGGTGGAGAATGTCGAACGAGTTCGATGCATTATGTAGAAAAGAAGGGATTGTGCATGAGGTGGTGCCACCCTACACTCCACAGCAGAATGGAATTGCAGAACGCAAGAACAGAACCATCATGAACATGGTAAGAAGTATGTTGAATGGAAAGCATCTACCCAAAGAATTATGGGGAGAAGCAGTTTCGACAGCAACATATCTTTTGAACAGGTGTCCGACAAAGAAGCTTGAAGGAATCACGCCAGAAGAATGTTGGTCTGGTGACAAGCCTAGCCTTAGTCACTTAAAGGTGTTTGGATCTATAGCACATAGACATGTGCCAGATCAGTTGAGAAGGAAGCTTGATGACAAGTCGAATCAGATGATCTTGATAGGATATCATTCGACAGGTGGATACAAACTGTTCGACCCAGTGAACAAGCAGATTGTGATCAGCAGAGACGTGATCATTGATGAGCTTAAGGAGTGGGACTGGACAGAAAATGTCAACAAAGATTCAGTAAGAATCAGTTGTGAAGAACCAGCTAGAGAAGCTGAGAGAGAAGTTCGACAAGAAAGTGTCGAAGACCAAGCAGGACCAAGTAGACCTCGTCGAACAAGACAAATGCCAGCAAGGTTGCAGGAATGTGTGATTACATCAGATGATGTTGTCGATGAAGAAGGTGAACTGGTACACTATGCTTTCTATGCAGATGTCGAACCTGTCAATGCAGCTGAGGCATTGAAAGATTCGAAGTGGGTGAAAGCAATGAATG
This sequence comes from Lathyrus tuberosus, assembly GCA_022829125.1. NCBI lineage: Eukaryota > Viridiplantae > Streptophyta > Magnoliopsida > Fabales > Fabaceae > Lathyrus > Lathyrus tuberosus. The sequence goes on from JALAZF010000427.1 coordinate 3,758,190, forward strand.
AAGAAATAGAATCCATCGAAGTCAACAACACCTGGTCACTTGTCGAATTGCCTGAAGGCAAGAAGGCAATTGATGTGAAGTGGGTTTACAAAGTAAAGTTGAATCCAAAAGGTGAAGTAGTTCGACACAAAGCAAGACTCGTAGCGAAAGGATTTCTTCAGAAAGAAGGAATTGATTATGACGAAGTCTTTGCACCAGTTGCTAGGATCGAAACAATCAGGTTGGTTGTTGGTCTAGCAAATATGAATAATTGGCACACATGTCAGATGGACGTGAAGTGTGCATTCCTGAATGGCCCCTTAGACGAAGAAGTTTATGTTGCACAACCAGTTGGGTTTGTGAAACAAGGCAAAGAGAGAAAAGTGTACAGGCTGCACAAAGCCCTGTATGGACTCAAGCAAGCTCCAAGAGCTTGGAACAAGAAGATTGATGGTTTTCTAAGGGAGAAGGAATTTATGAAGTGCACAACTGAGCATGGAGTATATGTAAGAAGAAGCAATGGCGAATTGCTTATACTATGTCTCTATGTCGATGATTTGTTGATAACAGGAAGTTGCAAGAAGGAGATCGAAGATTTCAAACATGACTTGAGTGAGGAGTTTGAAATGTCAGACTTGGGAGATCTCTCATATTTCCTTGGCATCGAATTCTACAAGACTAGTAGAGGTTTGATGATGCACCAACGAAGATATGCAGGCGAAATACTCAAGAGATTTGAGGTGCAAGATTGCAACTCAACTTCGACTCCAGCTGAGACCAGACAGCAACTGTCGAAAAATTCAGATGAAGATGATGTCGGCCCAACCCAATACAGAAGACTTATTGGGTCACTTCGATACCTTTGTCATACAAGGCCTGACTTAGCATACAGTGTTGGTATGGTAAGTAGATTTATGCAGAAGCCAAAGGTATCACACCTAGCAGCGGTGAAGAGGATACTAAGGTATCTGAAAGGAACTCTCGACTATGGCATTTTGTTTCTAGCAGCTGGTGAAGGGAAAGAATGCAAGTTAGTGGGATACACAGACTCTAGCTGGTGTAGTGATGCAGAGGATAGAAAATCCACAGCTGGATATGTGTTTATGTTAGGTGGTGCACCCGTTGCTTGGAGTTCGAGGAAAGAGCCAGTAGTGGCATTGTCATCATGCGAAGCAGAATACATAGCTGCTTCTCCTTGTGCATGTCAAGCAACTTGGATGGTGAACTTGATCGAAGAGATTACAGGGAAGAATCATGGAGCAATTACCATGAAGATCGACAGTATGTCAGCTATCAATTTGGCGAAGAATCCAATAGCTCACGGTCGAAGCAAGCACATCGAAATGAGGTTCCATTATCTTCGAGAGCAGGTAGCAGAAGGGAAGATGAATTTGGAACACTGCAGAACTGAGAATCAGATTGCAGATATCATGACGAAGGGAGTGCAGGTCGAAGCCTTCAGAAGACTTAGAGTCATGATGAACGTAGACAGCTTAGACACAATGAATTAGGTGGTGTGTTGAAAGTGTAATTCATTATGTCAGATTTGATTTAGATTTCATTTAGATTTGATTTAGTTCCAAAATATGTATTTTGGGCTTTTATAGTTTTGGGCTTTTGCTTGAGGTGCAAGTAAATGTAATTCTATAAATAGGGAGTAACCCTCAATGTAGAAATATCAAGTAGTGAAGACTATCACAGTACTTGTAACAATCACAGTTGCAGTTTTAGCAAGTGATCAATAATAAGAAAAATCCCACAGTTCGTGGGTAACAAATTTTCTCCAAATATTTCTCTTCTCTCTCGTCTTCTTTTCTTGCTGCTATTGTTCTTCTTATTTCTTTGTTCATCATTGCCATTACGAATTGTTGTGGGTTGGTGATCAATCTTGAGATCAAGATTGAAGGCAAATCATCATAGGGTGTGGTGAATTTCCAACATGACCAACCCTAGTTCACGGTTGAACCAGCCGGTCCGTTTATGAAGCAGTATGTTAGTATGTTGGAAGCATCTAACAATGTTAAAGTGACTATGTTACAGTAAAAATTACATGATCACCTTGACTTGTTTGTAATCAGTTTAATGAAATAAGGTTGTTAATGGTGAGGGCTTTGGGTAATTAACAGGAGGCCATGGATTCAAAACTTAGTGCAACCGCTTTACACAAACACAGACATAATGCTAAATAATTTTTTCTCAACAAAGTAAATAAAGCAGCATGCATGTAACATCATTGGCTTACCTCACAGGGCTGCAAGCCAAGAAGGTTGGTGACGGTATTTACAGCTTCAGCCAAGCTCTCCCTTGGACCAAGACCGTACTCATCCACACGTTCGAAATCAGGGCCCATGCTTTCCCATGCATTCCTGAAATTAGATACCCCTACTTTCAATGTGTAATCTGCTGAAACAATATCCAGATCCTCCAACTGATATTCATCTTCAACACCATCATCTTCAGCTTCACCAGTGGTTGGGTCAACCTGAAGAAGATCCAATTTTTACAGAGATTTTCTACAATATTTTATAGGTTGTTTTCCACAAATTCCCCAAATGTAGGAAATAAAAACAATCCTCACACTTGAAATATACACTTGATAATGATACATATTGGGACTAGATAAAATAATAAAAAACCCAAAAGCTTTATAAAAGTAAAGAGGATTAAGTACCTCTTTAACAATAAATTTCAGAACATTAGAAAATTTTCCAAGTGTTGGCACGCCCTCGGGCTTCTCAAATGCCACAAAAATCTGTCCGGGTGAATCATAAGGAAGAGACTTAAGAGGCTTGGAGAACACCTCTGTGAATTCATCTGCCTCTGAAGAATCCACAAATACGATAACCTGTGTACAAGGATATATAATATTACAAACAAGGCCTGGGAATGGATTGTTTTACGAAATTTGAAGTATCTATGTAAGTCATTACATGTTCTAATAATTGCTCTGGTATCGTGTTTGTGCAGTTGTACTGGAACACAACATGCCTGTCAAAAATGTGTTTAATGACATTAACTGCATACTCTGTCTCTGCTTCAGTGAGCTCCACAGGTGCTGAGGACTGGTAAGAAATTTAACATTAGCACATATATATCGTATTACCCATTGAAGGAACAAAAATCAAAAATAAATTTGTGAAAGAACAATCAAGCGTATAAACCTTAAACAGGCTGCCAAAGTTAGCAAACTCTGGAATAGATGAAAGCATCCTCTGGTATGCATCAGCGGTTGATGAGGGAGCACTTGGAGGAGCACCCAAACCAGTTGGCTTTTTCCCAGCGGCTTTCTTCTCTGCAAGTGGCTGAGATTTGACTTCCTTGGGCACAGAGTCAATGTCAAAAGCCTCTTCTGAAGGCACCTGTAAACATGTCAAACACATGAGATATTGTACTAATGGAATGCAAGAAAAACACCAAGACTTACATAATTTTTCAAACTAGTCTCCAGATTGACAAGTGGGATATCAAATGGCCCAAACAGGAAGTCCTTTACAGCATTATCAGTCTCAACAACAGAACCATCACCTCCAAGTGTGTTTAGATAAAGGGTTGCTCTATCACGGACCTGCAAATAAATCAAAATACCAGACATAAAATAAAGCAGTTGACAAATTCACACACATCTAGAAATAGAAAATCCTCTTCTTTCCGGGGGAGGGTGAGAAGTGAGAAGTGAGATGTCATTCATATTTTTAAAATTTTAAATATTTATTAGTTTTCTAGATGAACATGTATATACTATATATTATAGAAAGATGTGAAGTAATCAATTCAAAATGGAGATTTAATTACATATAAGCAACAAATCCTGAATATGACAGTGCAAAAAAAAAAACACACAGCTAGTGCATCTCATAAAATGCCTCATATAAAAGGACAGAAATTCACCTCATCGTCACTGTCAAAAAGACATCGCCTCAGCAGAACAAATATGCGCGGCTGAAAGAGTAAGGATGAGATTTCAGCACCAAATATTCCCCAAAAGTATTATAAATGGGAAGAGAAAATCGCTAATATTGTGATGATAAACAAAAGAAAGTGAACCTTTAATGCATCAACTGCAGCACCAAACTTTGCCAGTGTGCTCACAGCACCAGCCCTAACTGTTGCATTCTCAAGATGTACTCTATTATAAATGAAACGAATATATTTGCTGGGGTCTGATGTTTTAGGCCCTTCAATTCCTAGAAAATGTAGTATCTATGGTTCAAGGAGAACAAATTGGTTAACAGCAAAATGTACACAATTCCAGAAGAAAAATGAACAAACTCTGAATCACGAAGGACCCCAAAAGAAATACCTGTGTAGACAGATAAGTGAATTCACAATCTTCAATGAACTCACAGAGATGGAGTAACCCAGTTTCCTTTGCATCGGGGATTTCTCTAATGAGAATCACAATTGAATCTACAATTGCCTTCTTGTACTCAAACCCACCCTCTTCCCTAAGAATGTTACTCAGGAAGTTCATCCTGAAAATAATAGCAGACACAAACAAATAATTTATACCACTCATTAAGGAAAAAAGATTATGCAAGGTATAAAATTTTGGGAGACGAAGACTATAGTACAGCTCACATACAGAGATCTATATTTTAATGGGAACTTCTGGCACAATGATCTTATTGCTTCAACAACAACAATTTTGAACTCATCGGCAATATCAGACATGAAATTTGTAATTTGTTTCATAAGACGGTCCACACTTGATTCATTTCCTGTCTTCAAAAGTGTAGTAATAGCAAGTGTGGCAATGCTTCTATTCTGGTCAGAGATTAAACTTTCCATGTCAATGTTGCAGTTAGTGACTGATGTTGGGTGTATCATTGCCACCTGCAAAGTTTCATAGCCTCACTCAGAATTAAAATAATAAGGCTCAAGTTTAGCCAATGCAAATATCTTGAGAAATTTTAAGAACCCGGAAAATCTTGATTTTATATCAACACATTCAAATCATAGAAGGGAAAAACAAAATACTTATTCTATTGGGAAGATACTTGAGAGGACTGTTAAAATCACTTCTGCTAAAATTTGAGTGATTGACAAAGGGTTACCTTGTTCAAGGTGCGGACAGCAGCAAATCTTAAAACTGGCTTAGAAGAACTTAAGAATAACTGAAGAACAGTAATTGCTGGAGTTAGTTCTCGGCTTGTTACACCATTGAGCTCTGTAATAGCCCTGGCAGCTTCAAAAATCACCATCTCTGATTTGTGACGAAGGCAACTCTCAAGATAATCATAGAAGGGGCGGTCCCCTGACTGTGTATTATTTCCTGATTCATGGATAACCTACAAATATAATAGAAGATAAACATTTAAGCAAATAAATATCATCCCGACAACAAGATTCGTATGGACTAAGACATACCTGACTTGTGTAGCGAATCAACAGGCACTGAGCTAAAGGTGAGCGAACAGTTCCCCTTGTCAAGCTGCTAACGAGCTTGCTAACAGCTAGCCGGTCATTCTGTCGTATCTGCAATTTTGAAATCACCAAATATCTCAAACCATCTTAATAACTTACACTTATGTTCTGTATGATAAAAGAAGTAAGCCTTTCAGAAGGTACAATCTAAAAGACGTGCAGTAAAACATTTAAAGGACTTTAAGGAATAGAAGTTAGTTAATAAAACCAAGTGGTTACTGAGCTTCAGTATAAGACAGATTGTTCAGGAGAACCCGGGTTTGAATCTTGGGTGGAACAATTCTTGGTCAGATTTTACTTACCTCTCAGCCAAACTCCAGATTACCAGGGACTCTTCCCATAGAAACCAGAGGGGTAGCTCCAAAAATATAAATTAGTTAAACATAATTTTTCCATCATGGTTCAGCTCAAACTGGAATTCCACAAGATATATAAGACATGTAAAGACCTCAATGATGCCATAGCCTACGGAGATGGCAATCAATGTAGGTAAGAGACAGAAACTAATAGTTAAATAGAATTTTTCCATCATGGTTCAGCTCAAACTGAATTTCCATAAGGTGATTTACATATGACATGTATCTTGATGGTGCCAAAACCTACAACGATGACAATCAATGCAGGTAAGAGATAAAAGCTTTGCCAACTTCAACAACGATAGAGATATCAGCATTCTTAAGCAGCTTCTTCTATATTTTTTTTCTAGCCTTCCTCTACAACTGACGTTTAGGCTGTCCGCTGTCCTCCATTTCATCTACTCTCCTTCCTATGGAATCTATAGGTCTCCTCCACACGTGCTCAAATTACCTAAGTCAAGATTCAAGCATATTTTCTACAATGGGTGCTGCATTAATTCTCTCCCTCCCTCTCTCTCTCTCTAATGCTATTGTTATTGAAATAAGAATGTGAGACTATGCTCTGAGTACTAACATTTGAATACAAGTGAAAAGAATGTATAGGATTACACAAAAGTCTCTGTTTGCAAGTCTAAGAAAATGAGTGTCTCTCTTGGATTCTGTTCCGCCTATTTATAGACCTAACTCAGCCTCTTCTAGTTCCTTGATTGTGGGACGTCTGTGGCTGAGTAGATGGAGAGATAGTAACTGCCATAAAAGAGAGCAAATACCATAGTACCAGACAAACAAATAACAACTTCTGCAAGAGAATTTCAAGAAGTTTTGATTCCTCTTGTTTTACTCAAATTTGGCATCCAATTAAACTCTAATAGAAACTAAGGACCTCTTAAAGAAATGCACTTAAATGACAACTTGTAATAATAGAATCATGACTTCCGTTCAAAAAAAAAAAAAATATCATGACTAGCTTGTGCTGAATATTCACCATTCATGATATTTAGCTACGATAAAACAAGTACAGTGACCATTCAAGAAAGTGCAGTTGAAATATAAAGATATAAGCCAGAAAGTGAACCATAATTTACTGAATGATCTAGAATCACAAAGTAACCAAATCAAACTTGCAGTGTACCTGGTGTAGCAAACCAAGTGCATGAAACTGTACAAGAGCTGCTCTTGATTGAACAGCTTCCTGAACCTCATTACTCCACCTTTTTACAATTTCAGGATTCGTCTGTAAAGAAGGGGCACAAATTAGCATGTACCATACATGGGATGTACAAAATATACAGAATGACAGATAGAAACTGGTATTACCTGGAGTAGATGAATGCCACTAACTAAGGCAGCACTTGCAACAACTGGATTCTTATCTACAATAGCTTGTTTTATATACCGCTCAATTTGGGTAAGAAGGGTTCCGTCTGTAATACGACAAAGCACTCGAATGGCATTTGCTTTATACATATCAATCTTGCTATTCATGTCCTTCATAAGAGAGCTTGTGACAATAATAACCTTTACGATATCAAAGAAATAGAACAGTCATATAATCTAAGTTTGTAATACACAGATTAAACCCCATACATATAAATCTCAAAAAGAAGAAAATTTGCAAGTTTGTAATACACAAATTAAACCCCATACATATAAATCTAAAAAACAAAATTTTGCATAGAAAATGTAACCTCATCTGCAGAGGGAGAGATTTCCTTTATCATCAGGTAGACCATTCTCCTTAATCCCATATCTCTAGATTGGAAAAGCTTAGTCACAGCAAAGAAAACTTCTGTGGCTTCGGTCTAGCAAATAATAAAAAGGATCAATAGTGACTTTTAACATAATTCCATAATGCCAAACCACAAAATTGCACGAAGATTTGTAAATCTCTCAAAACCTTTGTAAACGTCTCTCCCTGATTCAGTAGGTATAGGAGCTTTGTAATAACCTAGAAAAATGAGATGGCAAAACATACACATCATCAAAATTCAACGGCCGAATAATTTACTGAAACAATAAGAGAACAAAGAAATCCTCAAATCCATGATAAAAACCTGTGAACATCTCCTAGCATCTAGTTGTGGATCATTAAAAACCCTTGCCTCCTGAAGAACCGCCCCCTTTTCAATTCCCATGAATGGGGAGTAGTCGGCTGGTCATCAATAAAAAACACAATTAGCAACACTCTAGCACCGACACCTTTGAAAAAAGATGTGTCTGTGTCAGTGTACGAAATCGACACAGACACTTGTGATTATGTTTCATTTATTTATTTTTTTCAAATTATTGGCAGTGTCGTCGTGTCAGTCATGGTGGGTATTTGTGTCGGTGCTTCATAGATTAGCAAGAATTACAATATGTGACAGAGCTAAAAAATCTAAACTATCAACTCATCACTGGAAATTCATTCATTCAATGATCTACATTGCAAATTACGAAGCAAGATCAATAACGAATCTAATCAAATTGAACAACACTAAATTCAATCCAAAGATAATGATGATGCAACTACTAGGTAAATCCTACTGCTACATTGGAAAATTGAAATTGAACATGGATCTGGAACCGAATCGGATACCTAACCGTCAAAAACGCAAATGCTAAGCGAGAAGATGATAGAAAACAGGTCGAATTGAGAAATGGTAAGAAAAGAAGTGAACCTTCATCGTCGCGGTCATCGTCCTTCTTGACGAGTTGCTGAGCCATTGCCGTAGAAGAATCTCAGGGATCTGTGAATGTTTATATATCAGTGCTCCGAGAGAAGAAAAAGAAGCGGAAGATTTAACTAACGCGAAAATCAGATCATCGGTGCTTTGTATTCCAAAGAAGTAGATCGGGTGGGTAAGGCACCGGCTACTAAGGAAATTAAGGATTATTGCATTTAATATATTATAATGCTACTCTAATTAAAATTTTCATTTTAATATTTTATGAGATTAATTTTCATACAATAATTTGACTTAATTCATCTTTTAGTCCCTTAAATTAATTTATTATTTTTTATTTAATCTCTCAATTCAAAAACGTTACAATATAACCTTTTAAGACACCTCCGTCAGCCTTATAAATCATTTCTATTAAATTGTATTGAAAAAACGTTAAAAGACACTTATGTGACATAGTGAAATACTGATGTGGCATATTGTTATTGTTTTTTCAATTAGGCAAAATACCATTTTGCTCCCTTAAATATACCCCCTAGTTCACTTTGGTCCCTTAATGTTTTTTCGTGTCATTTTAGTTCTTTAATTATATAAAAGATGCAAAAGAGTCCCTTCCGTCCATTTGACTCAAATGGTCGTTTGTTTTGTCCACCTGGTGTCTGAGCTGGTATCGTGGCACCTTCTTCTTTATATCATCTTCATCGTTTTACTGTTTCCAGATGTACTTATTTTTCTTCATCGTTCCATTGTTGTATTCTTCATAGGAAAACAAGTTGCAGTTTTCTTCTGCTTCATAGTACGTATTGTCTTCTTCTTCTTCTTCATCGTTCTAATTGCTTCAAGATGAAGGTTAGCCATGACCATTTATTTCTGAAGGAGAACAAATCTGAAAGTGGACATTCATGTGTTCAAAGTTGCTCGCGAGTTGTATCGTTGTGTCTTTGTGGAGATGAGGTTGTGCTTCGTAGGGTAAACACGGAGAAGAATTTCGGAAAGAAATTTTGGGGTTGTCCCAATTATAAGGTAAACCCTAAATTTTGTTTGAGTTAAAATCTGGTAAAAATATGATCCATATCTATTTCGCAGGGGTCCTTGCAAAGAGGATGTGATTTTTTCATTTGGTTCCATGAAGAATTAGCAGAAGACACAAATCAAGTTTTGGTGAATAGATTGGAAAGCTTATCAAAGGATTTTGAAAAATTGAAGTTTAGAAACGAAGAACTAGGAAAGGTTGTGACTGAAATTCAAGTTCAACCAAACAAGATGTGGAAGTGGAAAATTATGTGTTTTGTAATGTTATATGTATGGTTTAATAGGATGTTTTAGGAGTGGAAATTTATATGACTATTAGGATGTTTTGTAATGTGTAACAGATCACAATTGAATCAATTTTATGAGTTTTTTTGTTTGGTATATGTTTATTTCTAGCAACATATTATTTGGTTGATACATTTTTGGCTCAAACATATATCAAATTGACACAACTTATAACATTACTCAAAGATGAACACAAACTGACTTTAATTGACATTGTAGAAAGACATACAGATAGTTCCACAAAGGTTCCAAAATGCATTGACATGTTACATAGATGTGTTCAAAATGACTTCAAAATACACTACAACATACAGTTCAAAACGACTTCAAAAAACAATACAAAATACCAAATGTTCCAATACCATAAACTAAATAAAGCCTAATTAATACTAGATGTTTTTCTTTGGTGTGATCCTCTTGGTTGGGGTTGTCCTTCTGGTTGTAGGACCAATCACATTCTTTGAAGTAGATAATCTTGTTGTTGGTCCTGGTGCTACAAATGACCTTCTTACACCAAGCTTTTGTGGCCTTACAGTTGCTTTTGCTGTTTCCCTTGAGCATTGTCCTGATACAGCCTTTCCTTTAGAAGACTTGGTTGCAGCCTTGTAACCTTGTGTTGTTGATGACTGAGTTGCCTTGTAACCTTGAGATGCTGATGTATGTGTTGCTCTGGCCTTAGTTGTATTTGCCTGAGCATATGTTGACTTTGTAGCCTTCCAGATGATTTCCTTCAACAGCTTACCAGGGAACCTTTTCCTAAAATTGTTATACAAATGTCTAACACAAAAGCGTTGTTCAACATTGGGCAGCAACTCATCCATTGCAGATAAAAGCCCCTGCAATAACAATGTACATAAATAACAAGTTTAAAAAATAGAAAAAAAAAAGCAACATAATATAAATGTCAACAACTAAGTACCTTTTGTTGGTCTGAAATGAAAGTGTATGTTAGACACTCAGTAGTACCACCTAGGTCAGCAATCAACAACTCCAAAAACCAAGTCCAGTTTTCCTTATTTTCACCTTCCATCACTGCAAATGCTATAGGAAACATCTGATCATTTGGATCCCTTCCTATAGCTGCCAGAATATGCCCTCCACAAAGCCCCTTCAAGAAGCAACCATCCAGCCCTATAACATGTCTAGAAAGTTTGAAACTCTCCTTACAAGCTGCATAGCATATGTAGAGTCTTTTAAAATGTGGTCTTTGGTCAACAACACCTTCTGGAACAGGCTCAACATTCATCTTAACCGTTGAACCTGGATTAGCTCTCAACAGTTCATGACAATAGTCATATATCCTAGTAAAATCCCCTACGAAAGACCCATCAACCTTATCTCTGGCAACCACTCTTGCTCTTATTGCCTTAGTCTTGTTTACCCCCACATTCCACTTTCTTAAAGCCTTTTCTTTTATATCCTTAACCTTCAACCTAGGATTGTTTTTCAATGCATTCTGTATCCTCTTGCTCAACCATTTTGTAGTCAGCATCTTCACATTGTACTCCCTACTACAATTGTGTTTGTCAATTACTTTTCTTACCTGCCAAGAATCCTCATTTGGTAGCTTGGCACAATAGAGCTCCCAATCACAACCATCCTTACATCTCACCCTCACCCTTTTATTGTCATTTTTTTTTAATTTCAAGTCTCTACCATTTTGTACGGCATATGAGGCAACTGCATCCTTAATGTCACTTTTGGAAGTAAAATACATACCAAGCTCCCATTTGTAATTGGACATATCTTTCCTTTCTTTGAAAAGTGGGTACTTATTCCTCTTAACTACACTACTGTCATCACTATCACAGCCACTTTGAAGATCATCACTGTCATTATCATTCCCCTTAAGCTCTCCTATATCTTGTGTGCTCTTTTTTTCCCACTTGAGTTTCCTTCACTTTCAAATGCAATGAGATCATCAAGTTCATCTTCATCCATTTCATCATACCCATCAGATTCATCATCAAATGCTATATCAAGTGCACTATCATAATGGAAGCTCTCATCCTCACTATCATCAGAATTAGATTCATCACGCACCTCACCAATATTACCGTGACTCAACATTGTTTCTCCTTCCTCCGCAACAACATTAGTATCATTCACCTCATCACCTACTTCCTCCACAACAAAATTAGTATCATTCACCCCAGCACCTACTCCCTCCCCAACAACATTAGTATCACTCACCCCAGCACCTACTTCCTCTACAAAAACATTAGTATCATTCACCCCAGCTTCTCTTTCTTCCACAGCAACATTAGACTCATCCAATTTATCAATTAAATCATATGCAACCTATTAAGTAACTCTTGAAGCTCATCTACAATGATCTCAGGCTCCTCAACTCGTGTATCCACCGATCTATCACAATAATCAGGCTGAGACAAAGTGTGTTGAATGTAAATGTCAGCACTTCGGTGCACCCTGTAAAGGTCTGCAATATCTAAAGCACATTTGTCATCAACTAGGGCTATCATCCCAAATTGTGGATCCTTGTAATACATCTTTTCAAAGTCCCTATAACCTAAGTCCTTCAAAACACCTACTAACTCAAAAAAACTCCACCTATCAACATCCACTTTTAATTCATCTATCATTCCTCCTACATACACACTAAGTTCAGGTTCAAAGAATTCACCACTGCGGTGAATTTTAAGCTCCAAAAACTCTTCCATTATGACCTAACACAGTTCAATAACATTGTTTCAACTTAAGTAAATCTAGTTTTAACCTAAATCTACAGAAAATCCTAAATCTATCTAAACCCTAAATCGAAACAAACCCTAAAAACATTATGGAGAGAATACTTACCTGGAATCCTTCTTCTTCAAAGTTGCTTTGTCTTCAGTCTACCCTTGTTCTTCGTCTTCGCAACTGGTTCTTCTTCATCTTCGCAGTCGCTTCATCTTCTTCTCCAGTATGACTCTTCGTGGTTTGACAAGAATGAATGACTTCAGAATATTTTATTTCTCTTACATTACATTTGGTAGTACACATAAGCAGAACCATTGCCATTTGGATTTCACTTACCCACCTCAGTATACAAACTACCAACTGGAGTCTTTTTTAAAACTTTGACTAACGTTCCATTAACGGATGGACTAACGTGGATATGTTTAGATAATTAAAGGACCAAAATGGCACGAGAAAACATTAAAGGACCATAGTGAACCAGGGGGTATACTTAAGGGACCAAAAAGGGTATTTTGCCTTTCAATTATTAATATACTTATTTTAATGTCTAAAATGAAATATAAGTTTCTTTTTTAGAAACAAAATTTTCCGAACTCTTTATAGTTCCACTCTCATTGTCTAAAAAAACTCTAGCTGCTGTTACGAAGAAGAGCTCGGAGCGACGAAGGCGACGATTGATAAAAATACACAGAAAACGATACTTATCAACGAAACCATTGTTCATTTCCAGTCTAAGGTACGCGTATGAGCTTACTATTTTAAAAAGCAAACATTTAACATTTTCCTTTACTTCAAAGTCTCATTTCTACATTATTTGGTGTGATTAGGTAATGAGTGATAGGTTTGCGGGGGGTTGTTGAGTTTAACAAATTAGGTTACAAGGGGTTAGAGGAGATTTGGCAAGTTGACCCTGATTTCTGGAGTTATTTTGAGGTTCTGGGTGGGTTAAATGATTAAAGGTACCCAAAAGTGGAAAGTTTGTTGTATTATGATGCAATGGATGATAATGAGCTAGTGTTGTTCAAAGATGACACAGGAACAAATAGAATGAAAATGATAACACTGATCAATGGAAACATGCATCTATATGTCATTTGAATGTGAACTTAGAGGATTCTGGTGAGGATTCAATAGGAATTGGTGAAGAAATTGCTATTGATAAAGAGGATGGGAAAGGGAAGGAGAAGGGCAAAGTAAAAGTTAAAGGAAATGGGAAGGGAAAAGGAAGAGGTAAAGGAAAGGGGAAGGGCAAAGGAAAAGGTAAAGGGAAGGGGAAAGCCAAGGTTGGGAGACCAAAGAAACAAAGAGAGGTGGAAGAAGCAGTTAAGGGTAATGGTGTATTTGATGATGTGAATGAATATGAGGTTGCAAAGGAAAACTTTAGAGGTTTGAGTGACATTGAGGAATATGATAGTGATGAGTTACCCCAAGAGTATGATAGTAGAGATGAAGAGATTTTAAAAGATGATTTTCCAACTTTTAAGCTTCCAAAAAGAATGGATGATTACAAGTAGAAATTAAGGGCTTATTTTGCTACTAAGGAAGACTTTAAAGAGGCAGTCAGAACATATGCTATTCATTAAGGTAGAAACCTAAAATTTAAGAAAAATGATAACAAGAGAATGAGAGTCATATGTAATAAAGGTTGTCCATGGGAGTCATACTGTGCAAAATTAAAAGATGATAACACTTGGCAGTTGAGAAAAAATATGGACAAGCACGCATGTAGTAGGGATTATAAGGTTAGGTTCCTTAATTCCAAATGGTTGGGCAAAAAGATTCAAAGTAATGTAAGAGAGAATTATAATTTGAAGTTGACTGATATAATGGAGAAAACAAAACAAAATTGGAATGTAGGGATCAATAAGACACTTGCATACAAAGCAAAGTCACTTACTGTTGACATTGTTGATGGTTTATTTAAGGAGAAATATACAAGAATCCATGATTATGGTCATGAGCTGTTAAGGGCAAGCCCTGATTCAACTGTGAAAATTACAAGTTAACCAATTCAAGGTGGAGAGGAAAGTAGTGAGAATCCTGAGAGGTCTTTGAATCCACATTTTCAAAGAATTTATATACGCCTCAAAGCTTGCAATGGTAGTTTCTTTAAGTGCAGATCTATCATAGGATTGGATGAGTGTTTTTTAAAAGACTATTATGGTGGACAAATACTTGCATTCATCGGGAGGGATCCTAATGACCAAATGCTGCCAATAGCATTTTGCTGTAGTTGAGGGAGAAACCAAAGATTCATGGAGTTAGTTTTTGGAGCTATTGACATCTGATTTAGGACGTGTCAGATTATGCAAGACATATACCTATATAAGTGATCAACAAAAGGTGTGTGCTGACATCTGGTTGGTCTGTTTTTGTTATTGACATCTTATTTTCATCTAATGCCATTTTTGGATGTCGTGATTCCTCTTTCATCCAATGTTATTCTTGGATGTCTCTAATTTATCTTCAGATTTGGTCTCTTTCCACATCCAATGCTATTCTTGAATGCTTTTGATGTATTTTCCAGAGTATTTCTCACTCTCATCCAATGCCATTCTTGGATGTCATGATTCCTTTTCATCCAATTTCATTCTTGGATGTCGTATTTCTCACGTTCATCCAATGTCATTCTTGGATGTCGTGATTCCTTTTCATCCAATGCCATTCTTGGATGTCGTATTTCTCGCTTTCATCCAATGTCATTCTTGGATGTCGTGATTCCTTTTCATCCAATTCCATTCTTTGATGTCATGATTTTTTTTCATCCAATGTCATTCTTGGATGTCGTGATTCCTTTTCATCCAATGTCATTCTTGGATGTCGTGTTTATATTTGAATCCAATGTCATTCTTGGATGTCGCTAATGTTTTTTCCCAAGCTTGAAATTTATTTTCATCCAATGTTATTCTTGGGTGTCTTGGATGTATTTACAAGAATGTCTCTCTGCTTTATCCAATGTTATTCTTGGATGTCTCGGAAGTATTTTCCATAATGTTTATATACCTCCATCCAATGCTATTCTTGGATGTCACTGACGTTTTTTTCCAAAGTTGTTGTATCTTCATCCAATGCTACTCTTGAATGTCTTTGATATACCTTCAAACCTTGTTTGTTTGTAGTTTGGTTCCATCCAATGCCATTCTTGGACATCCTTATTGTAACACCCCGTTTGTTATTAGATATTTTATTATATTTTAATTGTTTGAATTATGCATTTTGATGATTTATTTTATGGTTGGGTGTTGGCGGGGTATGTGTCTTAAGTTAGGGGTATAGAGAGATGATAGAAGCGATTAGAATAATTTAGAGTTGTTTTGGTAATTAAAAATAATGTTTTATTTGTTTGGCTTAATTGCAACTATGATCTCCCTATTTTACATTTTTTTAGATTTTGATCCTCCCATTTTAAAAACCACGATTTTGGTCCCTTTTTTAAGTTTTGAGTTTGATTTTAGTCCCCTCTCCAATTTTAGACTTTATTATAGTGATGTGGCGCTATCTAAGATGACGTGTCAATGCCAAGTCATTTTTTAAAAAATAAATTAATTTGAGATTTTTTTATTGACTAGGATAATTAATTTATTAATATTATTTTAATTAATAAATTAATTATTAATATATTATTATTAACTATTATAATTAATTAATTAATTAAAATTTTAAATGATTAAATGAAACACTTTGGACATAAGTCTTTAGCCCATCTATCTAGCCCACAATTGATTTGTTATGTTTGTGTAAGATATATAAACTATAAAAACATTTATAATGTAACCAATGTGGGACTATTATGAAAGTTGAGTAGGATTGCAATAGAGTAATTGCTAAAAAAATCCAAACATTTATATGTGATTAGTAGTATGACCAATGTGGGACTACTCTAAAAACATTTCTAGCCCATCTTTCTCAGTTCCTGCAATAGAGTAATCACATCACCTGCATCTTTTGTTGTAACTAACGCAGGACCTAGAATAAGAGATTTGTTATTTAACAATGTAAGTAATTGCTAAGTTTAGTTTAGTTTAGTTTACTACTTGGTCATACTACTAATCACATATCAGACACAAAAATATAAACACAAGTCAATACCATATAATTCCATTAGAGCCAGCATTGTTCGAAATAGCATAACACGGTTCCCTTCAAATAGTAGAACATCCCAAACTTGAATAACTAATAAGAAGATACCCATGCTATATGCTACATGCTAAATGTTAGAAGTTGAAAAATGTAAGTGAGTTAGAATGATTATTATAGCATGCTTGTGAATTATTGTTAATTATAAAGTTAGCATGGTGTTGAACTGTTAACTAGCATTTTTGAATTGTTGGAATTGTTAGAGTGAAAATTATGTTAAAAAGTTATTGTTGGTTGCACTAGTTAGAAGATCAAAATGAATGATGAAATTAATTCAAATTTCGACAGTTAGTTTGTTAAGTTGCAACTTGATATTAGTTAAAAGTTTCCCTTTCCTAGCATCTACCGGAGGTTGATTCCAAAACTGTAACCTTTAGCCGGTTAATCTTTAAGTTGATTTATCATTTTTATTTAGTGATTGCTGGAAATACAATGTGATATTATGTTGTAAGATGTTATATTTGTAGAAGTTTTAAGGTTTCAACCATTTACATACATATCAAATGTCCCTGCAACATGTTACAATCTGTTGTAATATAAAATGTCTTTTAGAAGTCCCACATTGATTTTTGTATAAGTTATAAAAGTGTTTATAAAGTTGAAACAAACACATCAATTCAAATGTGGGTTAGAAAGATGGACCAAAGAGATAGACTAATAACTAAAGGCCCAAAGTATTTCATTGCAAATTTTGATTAATTAATTAATTATAAAAAATAATAATAAAATATTAATAATTAATTAAATACTTAATTAAAATAATATTAATAAATTAATTATCCTAGTCAATAAAAAAATCTTAAATTAATTTTTTAAAAATGACCTGTCATTGACACGTCATCTTAGATAGTGCCACTTCATTAAAAAATGTTTAAAATTTGAGAAGGGACTAAAATCAAACTCAAAACTTAAAAAAGGGACTAAAATCGTGATTTTTAAAATGGGGGATTAAAACCCAAAAAAATACAAAATAGGGGGACCATAGTTGCAATTAAGCCTATTTGTTTTATTATATTAATTAGTGAAAATAAAATAAATAATAGGAGATTTTATGGACAAGGAGATAATTACATGAGGGTAAGTTGGGGTAAATGAGGGAAAACATAATTAAGAGGATATTATTATTAGAAAAAGGGAAAATTGGAATAAGAAAAGTCGGTTGTAACATACGTGAAAAATGGGGAGAATGGAGAAAGAGTGCTAGGACAAGAAGAGGCAAGAGGTAAGGTGATCAAGGGAGGAGAGTGAATGTTCCAAATCAGAATTTTCGCAAGAAATCTAAGGTAAAGGTGAGAATTGGGTTCAATAATGGGGGTATGGATTGAGGGGTAGATTAAGGTTTAATCTTCTTTGTGTTATGATGAATTGTTGATGCAATTGTGATGATAATTCTGTTTTCATGTACCATGATATGAATTGAAATTGTGTGTGATGGTGTGTTGTTATTGTTGTGTCCTTGAGATCAAGTGAATCCATGCAAAATGATAGAATATTGGGTGAATTAGGGCATGAATCTAAGTAGTTAAATCATGAGAAAATTTGATAGATTGATGTTAATTACCATGATATATGTGTTGTTCTTGTTAGACAACTTATAGAGATGATTTTGAATAAAATTGGGACTGGTTTAGGGGTTGAAGATGAGATTTGGGTCAAAATCCCGTAACATTGAAAAACTTGAATTTTTGGAAAATCCATCAAATGTTTTGGTCATAACTTTTGATCTGTATGTCCAAATGACACCCCGTTCGAAGCGTTAGAAAGCTAATAATAAGAGCTATAACATGGTAGTGGTTGGTTAGATGTTTGAATATTATACATTTACCTACTATTCCATAATTGTATTTGATTGTTCATATGTTGTTTTTAACTATGACATGTTTTAACGTTTTACCACATAACTTTTAACCCGTAAGTCCAAATGACGCCCCATTTAGAGCATTAGAAAGATAATGCTCAGAGCCATAGTGTAATAGTGATAGGTGAAAGGTTTATATATTATTCCTATATCTACTATGTTTGTGGAATTGATTATTTATGTGTTCGGTTGATGAATCAATGCATTGTTGTGATAGTGTCGTGTGATAATGATGTTGAATGTTGATGTTGTCATGATAACGTTGTTAATATGTTGATGATGTGGTTGTGATGTTAATGTGGTGTGGAACATGACTATCAAGTTGTGAGAATTATATGTTGTTGTTACAAGATTGTATGTTTATGAGTTTGCATATGTAAGTTGTTGAAGTTGATGTTGTTGTTGGTTGTAGTAATATTAATTAATGTTATGTATGGTGTATGATGTCATGAGGATGTTGTTAATGATGTTGTATATTCAAATATATGCATGATATTTCGATGGTGATTATGTTGTTGGTGGCATACATGGTCAGAAGAGGGGGACAATGTGTATGTGTTGATGTTGTTGCATGTTGTGAGTCCATGAATTCATGTTGTCGAAACTTGGTTCTGTTTGGTGAGCCTCGATTCTATGGTGATGGATCGGGTGCGATTTGTTAATTCCTATTAGGGGGGATTATTGAAATGTTACCTATGGCAATGGTAACGTGTTTTGATGAGCCTCGATCCCATTGTGATGGATCGAGTGCGAGTAGCTAATTCCTATTATGGGGGATTAGTGAAGTGTTACCTATGGTGATGGTAGCGATTTGGTTTGCTCTGGTTCCAAGAGGGAATCGATCCTATGGTGGGGATCATGGAGTGAAATTAACATGTGCGGTCATAATTTGGTACCACATGCATGTTGAGTCAGTTTTTGGATGCATTGCATTTGAGTTGCATTTGTGATTTCCTGGATGTTATGTTGTGTGGATGAGAATACTTGATATGCCTATGTGGTTGTATTTAGTGTGTGATGTTGTTATATTAATCCACTTCTGATTGTCTTTTACCGTTATTATTGAATCGTATTCTCACCCTTTTTGTTTGAATGTTGCCTTTACATGGGCATCGTGCATATACTTAGGAGTAGCATTGCTGAAGTAAGTGGAAGATAGTCTTGGAGTTAATTCTGTAGTTTATCACTTTTATTTAGTGGTTCCTTGCTCTGATCATGTAACATCGGGTTGGGATAAACGCTTAATTTAATTTTTGTATAATTGTTGTTGAAGTTACAAACTTTTTGTGTTATTGAGATTTTTAAGTTGTTTTGAGTTGATTGTCATATTCTTTTGATTATGCTATTAAGTTGAAATTCATGAGACTTAATGTCTTGAGTTACAATGCTATTGTTGTATGTTTATTAGTGATTTGACTGCGATGATACCATAAATTCTTGGGTGAGCATGCGAGGATAGGTACTGCATACCTTATTATACAAGTACTTAACCCAAATCAGATGTGTTGGATGTCGTGTAACATCCCAAGTACAATTCAGATGTGTTGAATGTCGTGTAACATCCCAGGTATAAATATGTGCATTTGAATTTATTTTTGTGGTAACCCGTGTTACGGAGCATATTATGTGTTTTGATGTGTGTGACACCCTTGTGGTTATGTTTTCTAATTAAAATATTTGATTATTGTTTTGGGGTATAGAAGGGTGTTACACTTACTACCTTTCCAGGGTTTAGCCCCTTTCATTCCAAGTATTCCTAGTTATTCTCTGCCATCCTGACAGATCTCTAAAAATATCTTGTTTTCCCCAGCCAGTCTTCTTACCTTACCGTATTCAATGAAGTTTCCATTTTTCAGTCATTTCAATTATCCCCACTGAGTCTGTTTCTCATATCATGTTCCAGTAAAAAAAAGAGTTCATAGTCTCATGCATAGCATAACATATCATGACATTAAGGGGGAAAATTTGGGTCTTCTAGTATTTAACTACCTTCCACCGCGATAACATGATGATTAACATCTCTCATGACATCTGGTTGAAGATATTTAAATAGGGGACGTTGTCATACCCTCATTTGTACCCTAACATTCATAACATCCATTCATCATATCATTTGCATATCATTTGATCATTAATCCACTAACATGGTGATTCATAAGTTTGAGTATAAGGACTTCTCCTCTGATTGCTTTCCTAAAGGTTCCCCAAGGTCACTTATGTGTCCCTTTCTCCTGATGATTTGGTCTTATGCTTGTTGCCTTTGTAGTTAGGGTTTGTTGCATTCTTATTGCATCATTGTATATTATTCGTAGCATCTAACCACTGTGCATCCAAGGTATAAAAATATGGTGTTGCAATTTATTTGTGTTCAAGCATTAGGTTTTCAAGAATTAATCCAGATGTTTGTTGATTCAAGTCAATTTGTTTGGGGTTAATCTAATGGCCTTTTATGCAAGGATAATTTCAAGAGGGTTTTCTTTCTTTACAAGTTATCTCTACCATGGATCAAGTGCTTAGAAATCATTGTGTAGTTAGTGTGGCTTAAGCAAGTTTTGTGGTAAGATAAGGCCAATGGATATTTAGAGTGCTAATCTTGGGCAAGTAAGGATGTTGAATGTGGTTCATCATTTTTTAAGTGATAAGAAATTAACAATTCATCCACTTATGGTCAAGACTTTCTTTCAAATACTGATTAAAGATTGATCAGCATGGAATCAAGCACTAGTTCATTCATTTTCAACATGGTTTAAATAAGAATTCAAGAATGACACAAAAGGTTTCAAAATGGTTCTATTTTGGTTCTTAGATCAAATTCAAGCGTGGCCACCATTCTTGTCATCAACATGAGACAACTTCCAGTTATTTGCAAAGTGAGCATTGTATAATCAATTATGTATCAAATGGTTTTAGCAAGCATATCATCATGAAACATAGACATTGTCATACAAACTTTCAAAGAACTAAGAATACATCTAAGCATGGTTCAAGCAAGCATACAACGGTGTAAATAACAAATAACACAATATTCAAGAAGACTGGTACAAGTTACAATACACAAGCCCAAGTTGCATTACAAGTTACAGCAAGCATGAGAAAAAGAACAATCCAAGTGCATTACCTAGCAAATACAATCCATCACGGCTGGAGATATACAGAAAAATCAGAAATACAAATTGAAATTTTTTTATAGAAAATGAGGGGGGACCACCAACGTATGCTCACTCATTTTGGGGTGGATGTGCACGAGAGAATTTGTTTTGCTCACACGAATTTTACCCTTAATAACACGTACCAGCTGCTCTTTGTAACACCCAACTAAACCCCGGGAATATTCACAATATATTTCAATTAATTTAATAAAACATCATTCACAAACATGGGTGTCACATCTTCATAAACTTCTTACCTCAACGGTCCTGCTCCGTAACACGGGTTACAGTATAATTATAACCAAACAGAGTAGTTTAACATCACACTAAAACATTTAAAATCATTGCAGCGGATACTTGAGTCTTAAACACTTTTATAAAATCAACACAAAATACCTTGAAAAGTAGTTCTAAAAACATTCAAATAGTTCAACATGCTTCATGACGATCATCTCATAAAATCCAACAAAACCAAATTATAAAGAGGTTATAAAATTTTCAGAAAACACCATGACATAAAAGTATTCTTAAACGAACAACCCAAAACCCCGGTGTTACGTATTAGAGCAAGACTCCCTTCATTCCTAAGGAACGAATAAGCACATTTCGAAGCAACTTCTACACTTCCTTCTCTAATCTTGGTTTACCTGCAAGTTACCCACATTCGAGGCAACATTTCCAAGCAGAAGGAGTGAGTAATCATAAATATTATAAAAGAGATAAGGAATAGACATAGTATAGATCACAATTAAACAATCACAAGATACTATCTTATACTTCAATATAAATAACAACAACTACAAAAGCTTCATGTCAAAACGTCATACTTCTCATAACATCATAATTCCAAAACATCAACAAGATACTTCACATAACACAAAACATCATGCAATGCCACAATCAATGTAAGGCAACTTCATAGACTCAATGCATGCGGTACTGAAACACTTCATTGATGACTTAGTCATCTTCAATCTCCAAAGATCCCCACCAATAGGATCGGTCCCCGCTTGGAACCAGAGCACATCATAGGTTGCACTTAATCCACACAATGGGATTAAGGCCATCACTGGACCTGAAAGTCCTAACATCATCACTGGACCGAAGTCCTAACATATGCTATGAATGCATGATGCGTAACACACGTAAAACACGACCACGGCTAGTCAAGACGCATCATCATTCATCAAAATCATCATAATCTCTTCATATAACTCATACACATACATCATGGTTAACACATCATCATTCATCATAATAATCACCAAACAATTCATTTCCAGTCATTGTCGTATCAATTTATTCCTCAAAACACCTATACTTCATTCGGCATGTAAAACCGGTTTACGATTTGAAAACTATACTCACATATCTCACATAATGTCGTGCACATAAATCATCTATGGATTTCAGCCAATACATCATCATATCAAATTCATCATGTTTTGTTCACGTAGTAACGTATTCACACAACACGCATAATCATACATTACAGTAGCAGTATTGTTATAACAGACATTTCACTAATTATACATTCACAGATCTTATTGGTATTATGACAGACAATCATCAACAATTCACGGAATTAATCTAGATATTTTCCAATGGTTCAAACTCTATGTAAAACTGGGTTACAGTTTTGTTTTCAGGAAAATAGCCAATCAGGAAAAACAGAGTAATGAGTTCTGGCCACTGAAATATGCCTAAAGTGGCGCACGCCACAAAAACTGGTGGCACTGACCACCTAACCACACACTAGTGGCGCAAGCCACGTGTATGGTGGCTTTGGCCACCTAAAAATACCACTAGTGGCGCAAGCCACATGCTTTAGCGGCTCCTGCCACATAAAGCTTCCATAGTGGCGCAAGCCACATGTTTTAGTGGCCCCTGCCACATAAATCTTCCATAGTGGCGCAAGCCACATGTTGTGGTGGCAGCCGCCACCTTCTTAGAAACAAAAGGGTGGCACTCGCCACCCTTCCTAAGGTGGTTCCGATTCCCGCTCTCTAGTTCAGACAATTCCTCCACACACAACCTTTTATCTCTCAATCGCTACATTTCTCATCCTATTATACGATTACAGGTTCAGGACTCCATCTACTTTCATCAAACTCATCACAATTCCTCTGATAATTATCATCGATCAACTCTTATCACCTACCAATATCCAAAACCTAAAACAATTATAATAATCATAATTACAAACCCCTTACCTTAAATTTATCGCTGGTTATCCAAATCTTCTTCGCGTTCATCCAATTTTTCTTCCGATTCCTCTTTCGATCTTCCGTTTTCCTCACGAAGCCTTAACCCTTGTTTCCTTTCTCTTTGCCTCTTCCCTTCAGTAACGTACAGAATGAAACCCTTTTTCTTCCCCACTTACTTGTGTAACCCTCACATTTTAATTATGCTTTCCTAATAATATCCTCACTTATCCTTCACATACTACCACAATACCCTTATGGTCTCCTAATTATATATTATTCTATTTTCATAAATAATAAAATTCTAGATAATTATTCCTATTATTTAAAAATACCCGATAATTCCTCGACGCACTTAAACATTCCATAAACCGAAAATTCTTTAAAACCATCACATAATCGTCATCAAATCATCACCAAACTCAAGTACTTCACATTGACTCATATAATTCATATATTCTCGCTAAATTAATTAAATAAATAATTAATCTAGAAATCGGTGTGTTACAACTCTCCCCCACTTAGAATATTTTCGTCCTCGAAAATTCACCTGGAATACATAGAGTCGGATACGACTCCCACATCTGATCTCTACGTTCTCAAGTCCAACTCTCACCAGTTGACCCACCTCACCACACATTCACTAAGGCAATCTCTTTACCTCGTATTTGCTTCAATTCTCAATCATCTATTCGACATAAACCCAATAATTACCGTCCCACTTTCGTTCTGCAATATTCACAATCGTATCAACCCAAAAGCCTCTGATGTTCAACCTCCGACTTCTGATAAGTCAGACATGCATAATCTAATCCAATAACTTCTTTCTTAAAAAATATTCTTCTTAGGTTCTGAAACACACGCTTTGTTCCTACATAGCAGTACACCTTTCTCATCAACTCAAGATTTCATTTCTAATTCTGTGGTTAACCAACGTCCTTTGATCAATCAATCTCGATTAGGATTCCTGACCTTATCCGATTTTCCTTCCGAAATATCTCTAGTCAATTCCAATATATCCCACTTCACGTTGCTGGGCATCTCCTCATACACTAAACTCAAGTCTCTGAATTGCTTAATCATTCTTAAATCTCTTACCATAAGGATCGACATAGACAACGACTCCCTGCTCAATGCGTCAGTCCCTGCATTTGCTATAATAACTTAAGCCAACCAAGTTATACCTCCAAACCTCATCACTAACCTCATAACCGTTGATTCCTAACTCATGCATAGGATTATTTCCTCTCTGGGTTCCTAGTAGTCTCGACTCATAAGTAACAATACCCTTAAGGCCCGTCCTAGACGTATTACCATGAACCAGATAAAACACATTCTAATTAAGCAAACTCAATACCGAAGCGGTAGTCAACTTCTTTAATCACACGAGCTCTCTTCCCATGCAACGTCTCACACATAAGCTTGACCTTTGCGCGTCCACCAATGTTAATGGTAACAGCAGTTAGAAAAACCCTCAATGATTCTTTGGTAGTAACCATCTAAACCAAGGAACTTCGAACCTCAATCGCAGACTTCAGAATTTCTCACTGCAACACCGCACCATCCTTAGAAGAGTTTATACCAATCTCAACACTAGAAATTATAGTCCAAGAAAACTCGCTTCTTTCCACTAGAACTCTTACTTTGATAATCATTCGCACACCTCAAATCCAATTTCCACATTATTAACCATAACGATCCAACAAGATGCAATGCTCCCGAGTTACTAATGTACAAATTCATTTCACTCCTTGTCTTATCACTTTAGAATGTCATTCACTCTTAGGCCGGGACACAAAAATGTCGTTACCATCACCTTCAACACCGTCATAAGAACATCAACATAACCCATAATACCGACAATTCTGTCACACCATATTAGTCCATAATGTTGCGATTCTTCACACAAACATATACTTCAATACTCTCACCGACATGGTAGTAATGCGAAAACTGTTCACGTATCACTGTCACTCTAGGATGTCCAATGGTTTCACATCCTTCTCCCAAGCTTTTGACGCTTGATCCTTGACTCCAATAAGTCGTATTCACCTAATACACATCATGCTTCAGCTGCGCAGTCTGATTCATCTATCCGCCCACAAGGTTCATATCTAGCCTCTGACTCTCTTAAAATAATGAAAACGACTATCTTCCCGATAAAACGCCTTTTTACTGTACACACTGCCAAGCTGGCAAGACAAGTCTCTCCCATACTCGCTTAACCTCACGCCAACGTTAAGTATCTCCAACTCAGAACATGCTATAATACCAAACACATCACAAATCATTCCATTCCATTTAAAGTCTCTATCCACATGGAGAACTTTAACAACCTCCATAAATCTTTAGTTTTCTCTTAAACCTCTCCACATCGAGGATCCATATACTTTCACATTGAAATCTCATCCCAAATCACAATCTCGATAGTACCATTTCCCTATCCGGTTGAACTTTCATAATTCTTCCTAACGCAAACTGATACTTGTCCTCACAAGCACGACTCCGGTCTCTCTTGTATTCGTTTTTCCTTCAACATTACCATCACAGAATCATCGTCACTCTAATCATCCTCATTCAACATAAGTTGCATCTCTACGCACCTCTCTGATACCGTCACCTTCTTTCTAATACCAACATTTCATTCCTTAACAACATCTTACACCTGTCCTCAGCTTTCCCACTTTCAGCAAGAATCGTCCAACTTCAAACACACTCATCTCCTTCAATACAAATCTCCCAGACATTAAATCGTATTCCAAAATGAAGGGGATTTCATGTAGATTCCAGTAATTCAAGAATCGCTTAAATCCGAGTTATGAGTAAAAAGTTATCGTCCTTGCAACGGAGGCGGGTCAAGAAATCCCGTATGCAAGCTTCCACAAAAATCAGCACCAGACCCAAATATTCTGACACATTTTTCTCTCTCTTCAATAACTTTCCGAAGACAAAATTTATATGCAAACTGTAGGGAATTTCGTAAGCTTTCCAAAAAGTTCAGAATCGCCTGAATCAGAGTTACGAGTGAGAAGTTATGACCCTTTTTCTGAAGGTTGTTCCATAATTACTAAAATAAAAACCGAAATTGATGAACATGAGTTCTACCTCTCTCTCTTGCTTAACCGAGGAAACACCATATCTCCACTGTCTCTAATCCAAACCTGCACTCTGGAGACAGGGCGCAATTATCTTCAAGAAACCTCACGAATTACACATCACTGACATAACACTAGCCATCACATGCTCTTTATTATCCGAGAAGCAACCACTAACCAAATCAGCTTGTTTCGCCTCAAGGAACTCTCAAACTTAACTTGTAGAAAAGGATCATGAATCTTAACTCTCGTCACTTCCAGAATAATACCGATCCAACGACACTTGCACTATTGCGGTCAATAGCACACTGAACCAACTCTTCACACCAAAAACATTCCAGGGAAGTAAGCTTCTCCCCCACTTATTTCGAACCAACACCTGGAGATAAACAGTTAGAAAACAATAAGTACCGACAGTGTTCCACACACATGTCGCGTACTAAGGGATATACATCACTAGACAACTTGGCCAGACAGACCGACCTGCTCTGATACCACTTATGTAACACCCAACTAAACCCCGGGAATATTCACAATATATTTCAATTAATTTAATAAAACATCATTCACAAGCATGGGTGTCACATCTTCATAAACTTCTTACCTCAACGGTCCTGCTCCGTAACACGGGTTACAGTATAATTATAACCAAACAGAGTATTTTAACATCACACTAAAACATTTAAAATCATTGCAGCGGATACTTGAGTCTTAAACTCTTTTATAAAATCAACACAAAATACCTTGAAAAGTAGTTCTAAAAACATTCAAATAGTTCAACATGCTTCATGACGATCATCTCATAAAATCCAACAAAACTAAATTATAAAGAGGTTATAAAATTTTCAGAAAACACCATGACATAAAAGTATTCTTAAACGAACAACCCAAAACCCCGGTGTTACGTATCAGAGCAAGATTCCCTTCATTCCTAAGGAACGAATAAGCACATTTCGGAGCAACTTCTACACTTCCTTCTCTAATCTTGGTTTACCTGGAAGTTACCCACATTCGAGGCAACATTTCCAAGCAGAAGGGGTGAGTAATCATAAATATTATAAAAGAGATAAGGAATAGACATAGTATAGATCACAATTAAACAATCACAAGATACTATCTTATACTTCAATATAATAACAACAACTACAAAAGCTTCATGTCAAAACGTATTACTTTTCATAACATCATAATTCCAAAACATCAACAAGATACTTCACATAACACAAAACATCATGCAATGCCACAATCAATGCAATGCAACTTCATAGACTCAATGCATGCGGTACCGAAACACTTCACAGATGACTTAGTCATCTTCAATCTCCAAAGATCCCCACCAATAGGATCGGTCCCCGCTTGGAACCAGAGCACAACATAGGTTGCACTTAATCCACACAATGGGATTAAGGCCATCACTGGACCTGAAAGTCCTAACATCATCACTGGACCGAAATCCTAACATCATCACTGAACCGAAGTCCTAACATATGCTATGAATGCATGATGCGTAACACATGTAAAACACGACCACGGCTAGTCAAGACGCATCATCATTCATCAAAATCATCATAATCTCTTCATATAACTCATACACATACATCATGGTTAACACATCATCATTCACCATAATAATCACCAAACAATTCATTTCCAGTCATTGTCGTATCAATTTATTCCTCAAAACACCTATACTTCATTCGGCATGTAAAACCGGTTTACGATTTGAAAACTATACTCACATATCTCACATAATGTCGTGCACATAAATCACCTATGGATTTCAGCCAATACATCATCATATCAAATTCATCATGTTTTGTTCACGTAGTAACGTACTCACACAACACACATAATCATACATTACAGTAGCAGTATTGTTATAACAGACATTTCACTAATTATACATTCACAGTTCTTATTGGTATTATGACAGACTGTAGCACCCTAAATTTTGACCATTGGTTTTGGATTTTTTAGGGAGTGCCATTTTGGGCATTGGGGGTTTGATTAGTAATTTCTGGGCTCATTTTGGGATATGGTTCTATTTGAGGTTTTTAGTGAATTTTTTTTTAGATCATAATGTTTTAGTGGTTAGTACTAATTTATTTTCGAATTTTTGTTTTATTTATTTAAAAATAGATAATCATGTTTATTTATTTAATTTTATTAGGAATGTTGTTTTGAAATTAATGTCATTTTATTTTTATAGAAATTAGACTTTTATTTTTAAATTAATTAGGAATTGTGGTTTTATCAATAATTAAGGTTATTATAGTTTTTTTTGAAATTAGATTTTTTAGGATAATTAGGTTATTTTTGGAATTTTAGATTAATTAGAGATAATTAGGTGTATTTAGATTAATAGTCTTAGTTTTAGAACTTTGGTTTAATTATAATAAAAAGGATGTTTTGGGTTTTTTTTTTTATTTCATTTTTTTATTATTATTATTTATTATCTCAGATTTTTATTAGTTGGTGAATTAATGAGAAAAGGATTTTTTTTTAATGTAGTTTAAGTTTTATTAATATCTTTTTATTAATTAGTTTTATTAATTATTAAAATTTAGATTTTTTAATTAGGGGATTAGCCCTGATAATTAGGGTTCTATGTTAATTAATTATTATTTATTATTGTTTTATTTTATTATGGTACGATTTTTATTTATTTGTGTTGTGGAAGATTTTTAGTCACAATATGTCTTTTTTTAATTATTTTATTTGTTTTTTTATTTATTAATTATTGGGTCAAATTGTTGACCATGTGCAGTCATCTCCTTCCCATCTCAAACCCTAACTTGCGCAAGTGGAAGCAAATCAGATCGAATCAGACCAAAATCAAAGCGAATTAATTTCCTTTGATTGATTTTTGATACAACCCGAATCAGAATCAAAAATTACAACTCAGATTTAAAAAACCCTAAGTCTAAATATTACAAGAAAATAAAATCGAATCAAATATGTACATAAAAAAATTCCTAATACATCAATCTAATTAAGACTCTAAACCCTAATTTCTAGATATAAAAACAGAAAAAAGAAAATAGAGGGGGGATTTTTTTGGACGGATTTTCTTTGGACGAACCCTAAGCACGAACTCGCGAATCTTCATCGTACCTGCAAAACAAACAAGGAGAGGAGATTAGAACGAAATCGGAAAAGGATAAATTTTTACCAAAAGATTCACGGCAGGGGAGGTAAACCGAGCGACTTAGCTTTTATGTTCTTGATTTGTTGTTGCTGGACGTTTTGATTGCGATTTTGGTTTATGTTTGATTTTTTCTGGAAAACTAGGGTTCTTCGTTAGGGTTCATCGGTTCCAGGGTTTAGATGGTTAGGGTTCATGGGGTTAGGGTTTATGTTGGTTAGGGTTCTTAGGGTTCTTACGAACCATAAAGAACTGATGAAGGTTTCTGGGTTTTTTAGTTAGGGTTCATGTGTTTGTTGGCTAGGGTTCTTACGAACCCTAAAGAACTTGAACGGTTTCTGGGTTTTATGGTGGTTTAAGGTTGTTTAAGGGGTAGTCGGAAGTGTTTGGATGGTGGCCAGAAGGTGGTCGTGGTGGTGGCCGGGAAAGAGAAAGAGGAGAGAGGTGATGAGAGAAGAGAGAAGCGAGAGAATTGGAGAGAGTAGAGTGTGAGAGAGAAGCTTAGAGAGAGAATGAGAAATGAAAAATGGAGATTTTCTAATGGGTTTGGGTTTAAATACCCCTTCGCATGCGCCGTAGATCTTCCACACGTGGCTCCTTGCTGGCCACAGGATCATTTGACCGTTGTAGTTCTGTAGGGCGAGGAGCACTGTGTTCTCTCAGTTTACTTGGTGTAATAACCGTTGATTCGTATTACTTGAACTGGTAATCATAATCAACGGATCAGGAATCTAAGCATTTGGAACCGTCTGATCTCCATCAGACGTCGTACATGAGTCAACCATTGACTCTACCTTGGGGTTGCTTTTTTTTTGTTTTTTTTTCTTTCTCAGTTGGGCTTAAGACAATGGGCCTAACGCCCAATTACTATATGCGCCCCCACTTGGGGCCCTTTGCTGGTTTCAAAAGGGGGATGTACCCCCTGTTTTTCTTATTTTTATTTTAATTAGTTAAATTATATTTTATTTAGGATTTTTGGAGATTTTTAAAAAATATGGAATTTAGAATAAAATTAGGGGGTTAGGGATTTATTTTAGAATTTTTGTTTTTTTTTTTAATTTTGGATTTTTATTTTGTCAAATTTAGTTTTATTTACTTTATTGAAAAAATCACAATTGAATCAATTCCTTGATTTAAAGTGGTAATAAAAAAAATATTTTTTATTTGTCAATTTAGGGTTTTTTGTTCTTTTTATTATAATTTAATGAAAACTATTAATTTTTAGTTAGATGTGTGGTAATTAAGTGTGCTTTTATATAACTCATGTAAATCAAATTTTATAAAGAATTTGTTTTAAATGGATTAGGATAAAAAAAATAATAAATCATTTTTGGGGATAATTACTTTAGGGGAATTATTTGGAACTTGAACTTTATTTTGGATTAATTTTGTTTTTTTTGTCATATTAAATTGTTGAATCTTTTGTTTAAATTCTTTTTTTTTTTTAAATTAGAATTTGGTTTAAAGGTGTGTTTAAGGTTTTTTTTAGGGATTTACATAAGGGGATAAAGCTCTTGGTCCGAGAGCCTAAATAAAGGATGGGATAAGGGATATAACTCTTGATATCCGAGAGTATAAATAAAAGGATTAAGGGATAAAACTCTTCCTCCAAGAGTCTAAATAATGGATAGGGTTTAAGGGATAGAACTCCTCATCTAGGAGTATAAACACTAGATTTAAGGGATAAAACTCTTTGTCCAAGAGTATAAATAGTGGATGAGATTTAGGGATAGGATTTGAGATTTAGGAATAGGATTAGGGGATAGGAATAGGGGAGGTGAACTACGGTTACTCTGATCCTTCATTTTAAGGGTACGTAGGCATAGGGTTGCAAACCAACCCTAGCGAGTATAATTAGGAAAAACTTAGGTTTTCTTTTCATTTAGACAAACAAACATACCCTAAACTCAAAGGCGGATCCCATTGAGTACAATGGAAGTGAAGGGTGCCTAACACCTTCCCCTCACTTAACCGACTCCCGAACCGTAGGAATCTCTACCTTAGGATAAGGATATTTAGGTTTATCATTATTTTCCTTTAAAAAATATGGTGGCGACTCGAATATTTTTAGCCGGCCTCGACAGCTGGCGACTCTGCTGGGGATTCCTTCCTAGCGAGAGTCAATCCTAGCCTTAGGATTTAGGGTTTTGTTTGTCTTGGATGTTTTTTTTTTTGGATTTTATTTTATTGTTATTTATTTATTTTTATTTCATATATTTTTTTATTTAACATTTTGTTTTATTTTGTTATCATGCAAGGGATTGGGGCAATAAAAAAAAAGGAGTGAAGCTAAAACCCAAAGCTTGGAGGATAACCCTAGAACCTAAAGTGGAACGGAAATGTTTTTGCGGGGGACGCAACGTCCCCTAAAATGCATTGATGCCACACTCAGAGTAGATCCCTCCAAAGTCGTCCTCACGAAAGGGCTAGCCCCTCTCGTAGTGGAATGATTTGGATGTGGTCCGAGACTCTGAGAATCTTAACCTACCCCACACCAATCATGGACCTTATGTATTCAACCCTCAAGGGTTGTTACTAGGGTCCTATCCCAAATGAGACTTATCCCGAAGGATTACCGTAGGAAGGCTTGCTCCTTCTCATGGTAAAACAAGGGTATAGTCTAAACATTTTGGGGTCGTTATGCTGGCCAAATTTAGGTAACCTACCTGTGAGGGGATTGGGTAGTCTTAACTTAGACCAGCCTGTTCTAGGGAAGCCCACCTTACTAAGGGCATGCTTACACTTTACCTTTACCCTAATCAAGACATCATGTGCATTCATCATCCTCATAAATTTTTCTTT
The DNA here is from genome assembly GCA_022829125.1 of Lathyrus tuberosus. Taxonomy (NCBI): domain Eukaryota; kingdom Viridiplantae; phylum Streptophyta; class Magnoliopsida; order Fabales; family Fabaceae; genus Lathyrus; species Lathyrus tuberosus. The sequence continues at coordinate 3,791,019 of JALAZF010000427.1, forward strand.
TTTTTGCATTCACAGGAATCTTAAAATTTTACAAAAAAGGATTAAATCAAAGGACAATGGAAGTTGGAAAAAAGAGAACTTTCCCCATTAGAGTAAGGATATCAGATATAAAAAGCCTAAAGACTTATGCTGCTGAATTACCCAAGGAAAGAAGGAAACCTATACTTCGTAGGTATGGAGATATATTGGACTTGGTTCTATTTCCTATGCAAGAGGAGGGTCTAACTGCCTTAGCCCAATTTTATGATCCCGAGTTAAGGTGTTTCCAATTCAAGGACTTCCAAATAGCACCTACTTTAGAAGAGGTTCGAAAGATATTGGATTTCCCCAAAAATAATAAAGGTCCATTCAAAGCATTGGGGTATAGACCTTCATTGAAAGAGATAGCAAGCTGTTTGTATATTCGTGAAGAGGACCTACAGGCTCATTGGAAAACTAAAGATGACTTCGAAGGGTTCCCTAAATGGTTCTTAGAGAGTAAAGCTAGTCACTTCGCGGCTTGCAAGAATTGGGTAGCCCTAGACACTGTCATGATATTACTTATCTTTGGGTTGGTCATATTCCCAAGTATTCCGAACTTCATAGACATCACCGCTGTCAACCTATTTCTGGCTGTTACCCTTGGAGAGGAGGACCCTTCAACAGCTCTCTTGGCAGATATATACTTCACTCTCCATTGTAGGTTTGAGAAGAAGGGAGGGACTATGCTATGTTGTCCTCAGCTATTATACAAGTGGTTGTGTTCCCATATAGTGAAGGACATAAGGGACATGAGACAAATGAAGGCCTATGAGTGGTCCCAATATCTGGTATCCCGTGTTGGTAAGGACATCCTATGGTTTCCTCAAATAATCTAAGGGGATGACGTGATCTTGAGTTGTGGGAATTTTCCTAATGTACCTTTGATTGGCTCAAGAGGGTGCATAAGCTATAATCCTATTTTGGCGATGAGGCAGCTAGGACACCCTTTGTCCTACAAGCCAGAAGACAAGTTGCTAAAAGGCTTCGTCCTACAAGGTGTGAAAGGAGATCATCCTGATGTCCTAAGGATTTCTGAAGCATGGAAACAAAGTATAAAAGGGAAGAGCAGTCTGAAAAGGCCAAGAGAGGAATCAAGGGTCCCATATTCACAATGGATAGAGGAAAGGATAAGGAAGGTAAAGCTTCCCTTTACTTTAGATCGTCCTATTGATCCCATGGTTCCTCCACCTACCGCAATCTCCATGGAAGAAAGTGAAAAGCTTAAGGAGACCATTGCAAGATTGACAAAGGAGAAAGGTGAATGAGAGGCTAAATTCTACCAAGCTACTGGAGAAAGTAACCAGCTGAGGTTGAGCCTTTAGGAAGCCATGGAACAATCGAAGGTCAATGAAGGATTAGCTCGAATGGAGGAGGAAAAGAAGGAGCGTGCCCATGCTGATCTTCAAGCTTTGAGTTCACGCCTTCAAACTCAACAAGCGGACCTAGATAGGGCTTGGAGGCAAAGGGACGAATGGAGAAACTTATGGATGTCCTCAACACAAAGGGAGGTCGGAGAAGGGTATGATAGGCGAATCTTTGACTTAGAATCTGAGGTTCAAAGTTTGGCAGATGCTCTCCTCAGGAGTAAAAGGCAAGCCTTGGACGCGATCGTGCGGATGAGAACAGCTGGAGAACTTCTTGCCCAACGACCTGAAGGGTGGTTACAAGCTCAAGAGGAAAACCAGGCACTTAAGAGAGCCTATGAGGAATTGGAAGCATCCTATGAAGAGCTTAGAGAGTGGGGCCACTATGCTAAAGTCCACAATAGCCAATTGGAGCACACCATTGCAGAAGACTTGGCGATCATGGATAATCTACAAAGGGAAAAGGCATACTTTGAAGACAGATATGATAAGTTGGTCTTTCTGACCAATGACCTTATACATGAGATCCCTCGGAAATTAAGGGAAGCTGAGGAAATAGCCATTATTTTCAAGCCAGCGAAGGAGATTTATGATTTCCTTACACTTTGTCGTGGGATGGTTGAAGACTTCAGAGCCAGAATTAGGAGAAGGATTTAGGCTTTTTATGTTTGGTTTCTTACTTTTGGGATTTTGTTATGAATATTTTAAGGGTTATCCCCAATTTGGTTTTGCTTATGTAATAAATAGGGCCTCGACCCTAAGTACTCTCTTTCATTAATAAAAATGTTTGAATTTCCATTATCTTTGGTTTGACTCTTAATTGGTTGAAAATTTAAGATTCCTGAAAAAAAACATTTTGCATACTCATACATTCATTCATGCATAACATATAAAAGAAAGGGCATTAAACGGAAATCATTTTGTTTCTCAGAATCTTCGCAACAATCTGACTTCTCGACCCAACACCCGTGCTTACCAGAGGAAAGCTATGGAAAAGAATCACGCTGCTCTAAAGGGAGATGTGGATATTGTCAAGGGAAATGTGGAGGAGATGAAGGACAAAATCGACCAGCTGACTCGAGCTATCCAGAATATGATAGCAAGAGACACCGAGGCTAGTAACCGTAGGAGTGTCCCTACCCCTCCGCCCCAGTATGAAGACAATAATCCTCTTTTGGGATTTGTGGCTGACTTGGAACGTGAAGCGTTAAAGGCTAGTAAAGGGAAGACTAACACTCAACCTCCTGTAGGGTCTATTCCTCCACCCGAGCACAATGGAGAATCACGACCCATACAGATACCTGTCACTCGTGAGGTCTCTAATGACTGGCACCTCCAATATGGAGAAGAAGACTTAAGGCAAGTAGTTCGTGAAACCAAACCAGCTGCCATGGAAGGAAGAAAGGAGGATGAAAAGTATAAGATAATTGAGGAACGGTTAAGGGCTGTGGAAGGATCCAAGATCTTTGGGATTGATGCCTTGGAAATGTGCTTGGTACCCGACGTGGTCGTGCCTCCTAAGTTTAAGGCGCCTACCTTCGAGATGTACAAAGGGGTTAGTTATCCCAAAAGCCACATTCGGATGTTTTCCCGAAAGATGGGAGCACACGCTAAGAACGAAAAGCTGATGATGCATGTTTTCCAAGACAGCCTTAGTGGGGCATCCTTGGACTGGTACATGCAGCTGGAAAGGACCTACATCAAGAACTGGGATGATTTGGCAAGTGCCTTCATAAGGCAATACCAATATAATGTAGACATGGCCCCTAATCGCATGCAATTGCAAAACATGTCTCAGAAAAAGGATGAATCTTTTAAGGAGTGTGCCCAAAGATGGAGGGAGCTAGCATCTCGTGTGCAACCTCCATTGCGGGAAAACGAGCTAGTGGATACATTCATGGGAACTCTGCAAGGATTGTACCATGAAAAGATGATTGGATCGGTCTCGACAGGATTTGCGGATTTGGTTATCATTGGGGAAAGGATCGAGAATGGATTGAAAAGTGGAAAGATTGGAACACTGTCTTCCAATCAACATAACGACAAAAGGTACTCCGGAAACCGTTCGAAGAAGGAGGCCAATGCCATTTCAGCTGCACCTTATGTGGCTGCCATGGCTCCCAATCAAGCAACTCCTACACTACAAGTGCAACAACCAAGGGCACTGCCTCAGCTAAATCAACAACAACAGAGGTATCCCCGAAGGGAGCAGAAGAGACCATGGAAGGACTTTGACCCTATACCCACTACATATACTCAAATCCTGCCAATGTTAATCCAAAAGGGATTGGTAGAAATCAAGCCGTTAGGGCCCCCTCCTACGCCTACTCCTCGAGGGTATGACGCTAATGCTAGATGCGATTACCATGCTGGATCGCCAAGGCACACGACTGAAAAGTGTTTGGCTCTCAAATTTAAGGTGCAAGATTTGCTGGATCATAAGGTTATTAACTTCAGTTATGACACTCCAAATGTAGGAGATAACCCGTTCCCAGGGCACGCTGGACCAACTGTTAACTCCGTTGAGGGACTAGGAGAGGACGTCATAATTAGAGGGGTGGAGCAAGTAAAGACCCCTATGACGAAAGTGAGGGAAACATTAATTGGGTACGAGGAGTTTGAAAGGCTGCACGGTGACTGTGAAAATTGCGCGATTGATCCCAATAGCTGTAAGAAGATGAAGGAGGTTCTCCAACAACTAATGGACCAAGGGATAATACAGATTGGGTACTTAAGGAGTATGAATGAGGTAGCTGCCTTAGACTCCCAGGGGCAGGCACCTTCTGAGGTTCCATACCAGAAAAGAGGAGTCACGACTCCCATTCAAATACCAGTTCCAAGGCCTACACAAGTGCCTATTCAAATACAAGTTCCCAGGCAGGCACAGGCGCCCATCCAAATACCATTTGCAAGGCCTACACAGGTTCCTATCCAGATAACAATTCCGGTGCCTGCACGAACACCAATTCAGATACCTGTTCCTACGCCAGTCAAAGCCCCGGTGCCTACAGCGTCAGAAGGTCCTATCACGTTCCATGTACCAACGCCATTTCCCTATGAAAGCTCCAAGACTGTACCTTGGAAATATGACGTCACGACGTCAGTGGGAGGAAAGACTATAGTGCCGTCACCACCAGTTACTAACATAGCTGGTATTAGAGGGATGACCCATAGTGGAAGAGTATACTCATCTGAACTACCTAAGAAGGATACTCCGGAAAGCTCAAAAGGGAAAGAGACCACCAACACAGGAGAAGGATCTTCCAAAAAGAACATATCTCCAGAAGACGCTGAGGAGTTTTTAAGGATTATAAAGAGGAGCGATTATAGGGTGGTGGACCAACTAAATCAAACACCGTTCAAGATCTCTATTTTGTCCTTGTTATTAAGCTTAGAAGCACACAAGGAATCCTTGCTGAGGGTCTTAAATGAGGCCCATGTGACTAAAGATATCTCAGTGATACAGTTTGACGAAGTGGTCTCCAATATCTCTGCCAGTACTTGTCTGGGTTTCAGTAGCGAGGAATTACCTCCTGAGGGGCAAAAGCATAATAAGGCCTTACACATATCAATTAAATGCCACGACACTATCCTTTCGAGAGTGTTGGTGGACACAGGGTCTGCTCTGAATGTCATGCCTAAGGATACCCTAATGAAGTTAACATCGGTGAGAACTTTTATGAAGACTAGTTCTTTGGTTGTCAGGGCTTTTGACGGTTCAAAGAGAATGGTAATTGGAGAGGTGGATATACCTACAGTGATAGGATCTCATACCTTCATGATCATTTTCCAAGTCATGGACATCAATCCTTCTTATACTTGTCTTTTAGGACGACCTTGGATTCATGCTGTGGGCGCAGTTACTTCAACACTTCATCAAAAGTTGAAGTTCATATCGGGAGATAGCTTAATAGTTGTTGATGGAGAGGAGGACATGTTCGTCAGTCATCTCGCATCTTTCAGATACATAGAAGTGGATGGAGAAACATTTGAAATACCGTTCCAAGCTTTGGAGGTTGCGACGGTCAGTCGTAAGCAAGTCGTTAGACAGGAGGAAAGGCCGAAAAGGATCACAGACTCGATTCAGAATGGGGATACTAGGGGCTGGGGCAAGGTGATAGAGATACATGAAAAGAAGGATCAATTCGGGTTGGGTTACAAACCGGCTAAAAATGAAGAGCACAAGACTGGTCCAATGATATTTCCTCCACTTGAAGAAACTTTCCATAGTGTTGGATTCGAAGATGAAGACCAAGTGACCGCAATTGAAGAGGAAGACAAAGGAATACCAGGTTGGATATGCCAGTGCTCTCCAGATACGGTTCTCAACAATTGGAGAGCCATTGAGATTCCTGAGATGATTTCCGTTTCAAAGTAATTTACTTTTTCTTAAAAAAATAAATAATAATAAGTCCTTTGCTATGCCCAAGGCAAATGGACAAGCTTTGTAGGGCCACCTTTTGTTTCTTTGAGTTATTTAATAATAAAGTTGCATTTTGTTTTCAATTAACATCCTTTTTGTTTCTTTCTTAGTTATTCCTTTTTCAAATGGCAATACACCTTTTTTCTTTCGAAGTACTTTCATTTTTCTCAAATTCAAAAATAATAAGCATAAAAATATTCCTCATGCAGATTTAAAAATGAACCTATTGAAAATGGCACTGCTATAATCCCTTATAACTTCGAGTTCCCGATTTACCAAGCGGAAGAGGGTGATGAGAATGATTGTGAACTTCCTGAAGAGCTAGCCAGAATGTTAAAGCAAGAGGATAAAGTGATACAACCTCATCCGGAACCAGTGGATGTGATCAATCTGGGGACTGACAAGGATAAAAAGGAAGTCAAAGTGGGAGCTTCTTTGAACGAGGATGTAAAGGAGAGGTTGATCAAGTTGCTACGGGAATATGTGGATGTGTTTGCTTGGTCCTACCAAGATATGCCCGGTTTGGACACAGATATTGCTGAACATAAGCTACCGCTTAAACCCGAATGTCCTCCGGTCAAGCAAAAGTTAAGGCGAACTAGACCAGATATGACTCTCAAGATCAAGGAAGAGGTTAAAAAGCAGTTCGACGCAGGGTTCTTAGCCGCAGTAAAATATCTAGAGTGGGTAGCCAATATAGTGCCTGTACCAAAGAAGGATGGGAAAGTCAGAATGTGCGTAGATTACAGAGATCTCAATAGAGCAAGTCCTAAAGACGATTTCCCATTACCTCACATTGATGTATTGGTGGATAACACAGCTCAATTTTCGGTATTCTCATTTATGGATGGGTTTTTCGGATATAACCAGATCAAGATGGCTCCCTCCGACATGGAAAAGACTACCTTTATTACCCCTTGGGGCACCTTCTGTTACAAGGTGATGCCCTTCGGACTGAAAAATGCAGGGGCAACTTATCAAAGGGCAATGGTTACTCTCTTTCATGAGATGATGTACAAAGAGATAAAGGTTTATGTGGATGATATGATCGCTAAATCACAAACTGAGGAAGAACACATAGTCAATCTGTAAAAGCTGTTTGAACGGTTGAGAAAGTTTAAGATAAGGTTAAATCCTGCAAAGTGTACTTTCGGAGTCAGATCTGGGAAATTGTTGGGGTTCATCGTCAGTCAAAGAGGTATAGAGGTTGATCCTGATAAAGTGAAGGCTATTCAAGGAATGCCAGTGCCGAGGACTGAAAAAGAGGTACAAGGGTTCTTAGGGAGGCTGAATTATATTGCTAGATTCATCTCACACCTTACTGCCACTTGTGAACCGATCTTCAAGTTGTTAAGGAAAGGCCAAAGCCTTGAATGGGATGAACATTGTCAAAAGGCCTTCGATCGAATCAAAGGGTATTTACAAGAGCCACCCATATTGGTACCACCTGTACCTGGAAGGCCACTCATAATGTATCTGACGGTGCTTAATAATTCGATGGGTTGTGTACTCGGACAACAAGACGAAACAGGGAGAAAGGAGCATGCAATTTATTACTTGAGTAAGAAATTTACGGATTGCGAATCCAGATACTTACTCTTGGAGAAGACCTGTTGTGCTCTTGTATGGGCTGCCCGGCGATTAAGACAATATATGGTGTGCCATACTACTTTGCTAATATCAAGGATGGACCCTATCAAGTATATATTTGAGAAGCCTGGAGTGACTGGGAGAGTGGCTCGGTGGCAGATGTTACTTACTAAATATGATATCCAATATGTCACCCAGAAGGCCATAAAAGGAAGTGTGTTAGCTGATCACCTTGCTCATCAACCGTTGGACGATTATCAGCCTATGCAATTTGATTTTCCAGATGAGGACGTAATGGCTGTAAGAGATGATGATATCCCAAGTTCTTACGAAGGACCTGAACCCAGATCTCGGTGGAAGCTTATATTTGATGGAGCCTCAAATCTAGAAGGACATGGTGTGGGGGCTATCATAACTTCTCCCACAGGATTTCACATACCTTTTACCGCCAGGATATGCTTCTCATGTACTAACAATATGGCGGAATATGAGGCGTGTATCTTGGGAATTAATGAAGCCATCAAGCTGGGAATCAAGATCTTCGAGGTATATGGAGATTCAGCTCTCGTCATCAATCAAGTCAAAGGGGAATGTAGGACACTTAATACCAAATTAACTCGGTATCGAGATTGTGTCTGGAGAAGGATAGTGTACTTTGATGAGATCACCTTCCATCATATTCCTAGAGATCAGAATCAACTGGCAGACGCCTTGGCAACCTTGGTGTCCATGTTCAAGGTCAAATGGTATAATGAAGCACCAGCCATCCGAATTGATCGCCTTGATGAACCATCTTATTGTGGGGCAGTAGAGGCAGAAGTGGATGATAAACTGTGGTTTTATGATATCAAATAGTTCCTCCAGAAACAAGAATATCCTGCAAATGCTTCCAGTGTGGATAAGAAAACACTCTGAAGACTGGTTGCTCAGTTTTTCCTAGATGGAGAGGTACTTTACAAAAGAAATCACGACATGGTGTTGCTCCGGTGTTTGGATGGACATGAACAGGACATGCTTATCAAGGAAATACATGAAGGATCCTTTGGAACCCACGCAAATGGGCATGCAATGGCTAAGAAGATTCTTCAAGTAGGGTGTTATTGGTTGACTATAGAATCAGACTGTTTCAAATATGTCAAGAAGTGCCATAAATGTCAGATCTATGCAGATAAAATTCACGTGCCACCAACTCCTTTGAATGTCTTAACTGCTTCTTGGCCTTTCTCTATGTGGGGAATAGACATAATCAGAATGATCGAACCTAAGGCATCAAATGGACATCGGTTCATTCTAGTTGCTATTGATTACTTCACCAAATGGGTCGAAGCTGCTTCCTACACCAATGTGACAAGACAAGTCATTGCACGATTCATCAAGAAAGAGATAATTTGTCGCTATGGGGGTTCCAAACAAGATCATTACAGACAATGGGCTCAATCTGAATAACAAAGTGATGGATGAGTTATGTGAGAGTTTCAAAATCGATCACCATAATTCATCACCTTATCGCCCAAAAATGAATGGAGCGGTAGAAGCTGCTAATAAGAACATCAAGAAGATCATCCAGAAAATGGTGAAGACTTACAAAGATTGGCATGAAATGCTCCCTTTCGCACTACATGGCTATAAAACCTCAGTTCGAACTTCGACAGGAGCTACTCCTTTTTCCTTGGTATATGGCACTGAAGCGGTCCTCCCTGTTGAAGTAGAAATTCCTTCACTAAGGGTCATAATGGAGGCTAAGCTGGATGAAGCAGAGTGGGTACATAATAGACTTGATCAACTGAATCTCATAGAGGAAAAGCGTATGGCTGCTGTATGCCATGGCCAATGGACTCCAAATTATGAAGGACCATATGTCGTAAAAAGCACATTTTCAGGAGGAGCTTTAATATTGACTACTATGGATGGATTGGATTTACCACGACTGGTAAATTCCGATTCAGTAAAAAATATTATGCCTAGAAAAAGAGGATAAAAGCCCGCTAAGTCGAAAACCTTAAAAGGCGACTTAGGCAAAAGTTAGGGCGTTCCGGTGAATTGAAAACTCAAAAGAGCAATTCAGGCAAAAATTAGGGACTTAGAAAAATGATACCCAACAAGTCGAAAACCCTAAAGGGTGGCTTAGTTGAAAAAAATGGTATAGCATCCTGGTGGACTAAGATTCTAAAAGAACGGTCCATGCAAAATTAAGGATATCCAAAAGGCATAAGATTGATAGCACTAATGGAATTCAGAAAGGAACGATCAATCCTGTCGTCATCTTCAGAAGCGAAGTGTCGAGACCTCAGAAATTTAGGGATATTATCCTGTGTTAAATTTAATAGGGACATAGATAAATTTGTTATTTTTGTTGGTATTGCCATTTCTCTTCATTTTTTTTGTAGTATTTCCTCCTTATGAGGATTGCTTTCCTTATGTACTATTGCCTGTTTATAGGCCTACTTCTCAATGAATAAAATTTTCTTGGCTTTTCAATTTTTTCCGCTTGATTACAAAATGCCGATTTTATTTATAATAATGCATTGAAACAATGGGTATAATCAAAAGCAAAAAAAAAAAAAAAGAGAAAGAAAGGGTATTTTACTGCGATTCGGGAACATCAAAAGGATCGTGGTTTCCCTCAAAGATAAAAGTAAAAGATCCATAAATTGACGGTCGGAATTCAATCACTATGAGAGTTTCTCTACGCATCTCCAGATGTCAAGAGCAAAAGGCTTGTTACACTCATCAAAGGGGTTAAGGGTTCAAGGGTCGGGAAGTTGGAATCTACAGAAGGATATGGTTTCCGTAAAAACATGCACTGTACTCCCTCCGTCCCATATTATAAGAGAAATTTACTTTTTAGATTCATTGAATAATTAATGTATCTGGTCTATATATAGACCAGATACATTAATTATTTAATGAATCTAAAAAATGAATTTCTCTTATAATATGGGACAGAGGGAGTATATCATAAAAGAGGCGTTAGCCTAAACAAGGCATCATACATAAGAACATACATGCTTTTGCACATGCATACATGGCATATGATCGTTTTCTTCCTGGGTAAAGGGTTTTAACCGGTTATCTCACCACGGGTTTGTTATCAGGGATCTCAAGGATAGTCGGCATGTTGCCTACCGGGCTTGGCGGTCAAAATTATGGTCCTTCTTATATTTAATCGTCTCCTCCTCAAAAGAGAAAGACACATCGTCTTCATCTTTCTGATCTGGAGACAATTAAATAGGGGCAGCTGTAGCACCCTAAATTTTGACCATTGGTTTTGGATTTTTTAGGGAGTGCCATTTTGGGCATTGGGGGTTTGATTAGTAATTTCTGGGCTCATTTTGGTATATGGTTCTATTTGAGGTTTTTAGTGAATTTTTTTTTAGATCATAATGTTTTAGTGGTTAGTACTAATTTATTTTCGAATTTTTGTTTTATTTATTTAAAAATAGATAATCAGGTTTATTTATTTAATTTTATTAGGAATGCTGTTTTGAAATTAATGTCATTTTATTTTTATAGAAATTAGATTTTTATTTTTAAATTAATTAGGAATTGTGGTTTTATCAATAATTAAGGTTATTAGAGTTTTTTTTGAAATTAGATTATTTAGGATAATTAGGTTATTTTTGGAATTTTATATTAATTAGAGATAATTAGGTGTATTTAGATTAATAGTCTTAATTTTAGAACTTTGGTTTAATTATAATAAAAAGGATGTTTTGGGTTTTTTTTATTTATTTTATTTCATTTTTTTATTATTATTTATTATCTCAGATTTTTATTAGTTGGTGAATTAATGAGAAAAGGATTATTTTTTTAATTTAGTTTAAGTTTTATTAATATCTTTTTATAAAGGGTTAATTGTGATTTACCCCCTGACATATGAGCGAGTTTTGATTTACCCCCCTCCATGCCTTTAGGCAACGGTTTTTTTTGAAAAAATCGTTGCCAAAACCTGCCTATGGCAACGGTGGGGGGGTAAACCAAAACACGCTCATATGTCAGGGGGGTAAATCACAATTAACCCTTTTATAAATTAGTTTTATTAATTATTAAAATTTAGATTTTTTTAATTAGGGGATTAGCCCTGATAATTAGGGTTCTATGTAATTAATTATTATTTATTATTGTTTTATTTTATTATGGTACGGTTTTTATTTATTTGTGTTGTGGAAGATTTTTAGTCACAATATGTCTTTTTTTAATTATTTTATTTGTTTTTTTATTTATTAATTATTGGGTCAAATTGTTAACCATGTACAGTCATCTCCTTCCCATCTCAAACCCTAACTTGCGCAAGTGGAAGCAAATCAGATCGAATCAGACCAAAATCAAAGCGAATTAATTTTCTTTGATTGATTTTTGATACAACCCGAATCAGAATCAAAAATTACAACTCAGATTTAAAAAACCCTAAGTCTAAATATTACAAGAAAATAAAATCGAATCAAATATGTACATCAAAAAATTCCTAATACATCAATCTAATTAAGACTCTAAACCCTAATTTCTAGATATAAAAACAGAAAAAAGAAAATAGAGGGGGGGTTTTTTTGGACGAATTTTCTTTGGACGAACCCTAAGCACGAACTCGCGAATCTTCATCGTACCTGCAAAACAAACAAGGAGAGGAGATTAGAACGAAATCGGAAAAGGATAAATTTTTACCAAAAGATTCACGGCAGGGGAGGTAAACCGAGCGACTTAGCTTTTATGTTCTTGATTTGTTGTTGCTGGACGTTTTGATTGCGATTTTGGTTTATGTTTGATTTTTTCTGGAAAACTAGGGTTCTTCGTTAGGGTTCATCGGTTCCTGGGTTTAGATGGTTAGGGTTCATGGGGTTAGGGTTTATGTTGGTTAGGGTTCTTACGAACCATAAAGAACTGATGAAGGTTTCTAGGTTTTTTAGTTAGGGTTCATGTGTTTGTTGGCTAGGGTTCTTACGAACCCTAAAGAACTTGAATGATTTCTGGGTTTTATGGTGGTTTAAGGTTATTTAAGGGGTGGTCGGAAGTGTTTGGATGGTGGCCGGAAGGTGGCCGTGGTGGTGGCCGGGAAAGAGAAAGAGGAGAGAGGCGATGAGAGAAGAGAGAAGCGAGAGAATTGGAGAGAGTAGAGTGAGAGAGAGAAGCTTAGAGAGAGAATGAGAAATGAAAATTGGAGATTTTCTAAAGGGTTTGGGTTTAAATACCCCTTCGCATGCGCCGTAGATCTTCCACACGTGGTTCCTTGCTGGCCACAAGATCATTTTACCGTTGTAGTTCTGTAGCGGGAGGAGCACTGTGTTCTTTCAGTTGACTTGGTGTAATAACCGTTGATTCGCATTACTTGAACTGGTAATCATAATCAACGGATCAGGAATCTAAGCATTTGGAACCGTCTGATCTCCATCAGACGTCGTACATGAGTCAACCGTTGACTCTACCTTGGGGTTGCTTTTTTTTTGTTTTTTTTTCTTTCTCAGTTGGGCTTAAGACAATGGGCCTAACGCCCAATTACTATATGCGCCCCCACTTGGGGCCCTTTGCTGGTTTCAAAAGGGGGATGTACCCCCTGTTTTTCTTATTTTTATTTTAATTAATTAAATTATATTTTATTTAGGATTTTTGGAGATTTTTAAAAAATATGGAATTTAGGATAAAATTAGGGGGTTAGGGATTTATTTTGGAATTTTTGTTTTTTTTAATTTTGGATTTTAATTTTGTCAAATTTAGTTTTATTTACTTTATTGAAAAAATCACAATTGAATCAATTCCTTGATTTAAAGTGGTAATAAAAAAAATATTTTTTATTTGTCAATTTAGGGTTTTTTGTTCTTTTTATTATAATTTAATGAAAACTATTAATTTTTAGTTAGATGTGTGGTAATTAAGTGTGCTTTTATATAACTCATGTAAATCAAATTTTATAAAGAATTTGTTTTAAAGGGATTAGGATAAAAAAAAATAATAAATCATTTTTGGGGATAATTGCTTTAGGGGAATTATTTGGAACTTGAACTTTATTTTGGATTAATTTTGTTTTTTTTGGCATATTAAATTGTTGAATCTTTTGTTTAAATTCTTTTTTTAAAAAATTAGAATTTGTTTTAAAGGTGTGTTTAAGGTTTTTTTTAGGGATTTACATAAGGGGATAAAGCTCTTGGTCCGAGAGCCTAAATAAAGGATGAGATAAGGGATATAACTCTTGATATCCGAGAGTATAAATAAAAGGATTAAGGGATAAAACTCTTCCTCCAAGAGTCTAAATAATGGATAGGGTTTAAGGGATTTAAGGGATAGAACTCCTCATCTAGGAGTATAAACACTAGATTTAAGGGATAGAACTCTTTGTCCAAGAGTATAAATAGTGGATGAGATTTAGGGATAGGATTTGGGATTTAGGAATAGGATTAGGGGGTAGGAATAGGGGAGGTGAACTACGGTTACTCTGATCCTTCATTTTGAGGGTACGTAGGCATAGGGTTGCAAACCAACCCTAGCGAGTATAATTAGGAAAAACTTAGGTTTTCTTTTCATTTAGACAAACAAACATACCCTAAACTCAAAGGCGGATCCCATTGAGTACAATGGAAGTGAAGGGTGCCTAACACCTTCCCCTCACTTAACCGACTCCCGAACCGTAGGAATCTCTACCTTAGGATAAGGATATTTAGGTTTATCATTATTTTCCTTTAAAAAATATGGTGGCGACTCGAATATTTTTAGCCGGCCGCGACACAGACAATCATCAACAATTCACGAAATTAATCTAGATACTTTCCAATGGTTCAAACTCTATGTAAAACTGGGTTACGATTTTGTTTTCAGGAAAATAGCCAATCAGGAAAAATAGAGTAATGAGTTCTGGCCACTGAAATATGCCTAAAGTGGTGCACGCCACAAAAACTGGTGGCACTGACCACCTAACCACACACTATTGGCGCAAGCCACGTGTATGGTGGCTTTGGCCACCTAAAAATACCACTAGTGGCGCAAGCCACATGCTTTAGTGGCTCCTGCCACATAAAGCTTCCATAGTGGCGCAAGCCACATGTTTTAGTGGCCCCTGCCACATAAATCTTCCATAGTGGCGCAAGCCATATGTTGTGGGGGCAGCCGCCACCTTCTTAGAAACAAAAGGGTGGCACTCGCCACCCTTCCTAAGGTGGTTCCTATTCCCGCTCTCCAGTTCAGACAAATCCTCCACACATAACCTGTTATCTCTCAATCACTACATTTCTCATCCTATTATACGATTACAGGTTCAGAACTCCATCTACTTTCATCAAACTCATCACAATTCCTCTGATAATTATCATCGATAAACTCTTATCACCTACCAATATCCAAAACCTAAAACGATTATAATAATCATAATTACAAACCCCTTACCTTAAATTTATCGCCGGTTATCCAAATATTCTTCGCGTTCATCCAATTCTTCTTCCGATTCCTCTTTCGATCTTCCGTTTTCCTCACGAAGCCTTAACCCTTGTTTCCTTTCTCTTTGCCTCTTCCCTTCAGTAATGTACAGAATGAAACCCTTTTTCTTCCCCACTTACTTGTGTAACCGTCACATTTTAATTATGCTTTCCTAATAATATCCTCACTTATCCTTCACATATTACCACAATACCCTTATGGTCTCCTAATTATATATTATTCTATTTTCATAAATAATAAATTCTAGATAATTATTCCCATTATTTAAAAATACCCGATAATTCCTCGACGCACTTAAACATTCCATAAACCGGAAATTCTTTAAAACCGTCACATAATCGTCATCAAATCATCACCAAACTCAAGTACTTCACATTGACTCATATAATTCATATATTCTCGCTAAATTAATTAAATAAATAATTAATCTAGAAATCGGGATGTTACACTCTTCCCTCAGCCTATATAAGAAGCATTTCACTCATTTTCACCAAGCTTTCAAGTCAAAATCACGTTGTAGAATTAATTCTTCAATCATCTTCAAAACTGCAAGCTTCTTTACAATTACCTTCAACCTTCAGACCTTGCACACATACAAACTCATCACATAAATTCAACAGCAACGCCACAGAATAACACAATCCCTCCCCTCTCTTTGCGCACAACATTAAAGAAAACAACAAAAACACAACAACCCACAAAAGGCAAACACAACATCACAATGCAAACAACACAAAAACAATATTTCTGAAGCAACACAAATGAGAAAGGGAGAAGAGAAAGAACGAACATCATACCTAAAGGTGGTTCTCCGGTTCCGTTGAAATCGTTGTAGATCTGTGATTTGAGAAAAAAACGGCTGACAGATAAGGAGTTTGAGTTGATTATGGATTTGAATGGGGCCTCGCTTCCGCCAGCGTTGAGCTTCAGCGTGGCGGAGGAGTGTCTTCTCCGACGATGAATGTAGAGAAGAAGAGAAATTATGCATGAGAGAGAAGGACATGAATATATAAGGCCGAGTCCTTTAATTTGGTCTTTTGAATCTTTTTCATGTACTTTGGGCCAGCCCATTCACATTTCCTATTGACACTCCCCCCACGACCCACACTCACCTCCTTCTCTTTCTCTCCGCTTATTTCTTCTTTTCTTCTTTTTTTATTTGATTCCTAGTTAATTTTTGTTAAACTTCTAATATTTTTAGTTTATATTCATTGTTAGATCTTTTTTGATTTAATTTTTATTCAATTTGTTGTTTACTTTTGATTTTGCCTTTTGTGATCATTTGGTTGATGAAATCTTCAACATCATTGAGTAATAATCCCTAGGTTGATTGAACCTTCAACACTTCAAACATGTTAATGAATGATTATTGGATCATTCTTGACACTTTGAGGTATTGATAGGTTACCCTTGGTTGATCATACTTTAAATCTCTTGATGATAGATGAGCCCATTGTGAAGACTTGAGTTTATTTTCTATCTCCTTCTTCTTCTTTATTTTTCTCATTGTGCTACATGTTTAAGGAGAATAACTTTGTGCCATTTCTCTAACATGTTTGAGCACATAGATCTTATTGACCGACCTTAGATAGGTGTGGCTTCTACATAAGTCCACTTACGATTGTTTAACATAATGCTAAATTGTCCAGATACGATTAATTAATCATGCGATCACTAACTACTAACTACTATCTTCTAACTTCTAACTTTAACATTCCTTGTACTTTATTTTCTGCAATTTACTTTATCGATCTTTATCATTCAATTTACTTTATGTCATTTTCTTCTTCTTTGATTTTTATTCTTTATCTTGTTAAAAAAGAACAAAAACATGATAAAATGAAAAGACCAAAAAGATGTAACTACTCATTTGTAATATGGGAGATGGACTATGGACTGTGTTTTTGACCTTTGGATAACTTGGAGTATTTTGGAAATTTTGGACCTTGTACTTGACCCTAGAAAAAGGAGACTCGGACTTGGACTCTTATTTCCATTTCATAGCCTAGGACACTTTGCACACACACGACTTTCTCTTGGGCTACCTGACAACGAGACCATTTACTTCTTTCAATACATTCCTTGTATTTTTCATGTACCCCTCTCCCCTTTTGGAAGTACTTTCTTTACTTTCCTACTTTTCTTTGGTTACGGTTTCATTTGCTAGATATCCTTAGGGACTAAGATTGACCTCACCATTTTCTCAAACCCTTGATCCAACGTCAAGAGGTATTTTTCTCAATAAAACCCTTGATCCAATGTAAAGCGGCATTTTTCTCAATAAACTTAAAAACACAATAAAATATGATTAGAATTGCGCACCACGAGCCTTAAGTGGTGGAGAAGGAGTGAGAATGGAGATTTCCTACCCTCACTCTGAGTATTTTGGACACAAGACGCTTGACTTGGTAGTTTGAAATATTCACCTCTACCCATAGTCTTTAGTGCAATCTTAATCAAGAACCCACGCTTGTTGTCTAATCAAAGGGTGAGTTATCTAAAGCCTACTGCTAAACGGAAACGAGAAGGGAAAGAACAAAAACGGACTCGCAAGGATTATCGCAATCTTATGCCTACGTATCTTCATGGACGAACGAAGAATCAGAGTTGACGTAGTTCGACGGACTGCGCACTAAAGGGGGAGGTTGCTCACCAAGATATCGTCGTCTTGTGCCTACGTATCCTCAATTAGACAGGAGAGAGGAAATCAGAGTAGTCGTAGTTTGACCTACAAGGTCATTAAGTGTTTTTTTATGAGCGACGTTAACTTTGTGTCCGGCAGTTAGGGTCGATGCCTGTTTGCAACAAAAAGGAAGTAACATGCTCTTTTCCGAAAATGATTTGAAACCCAGTTAATCCCGAAGGATAAAATGATTTGAACTTTGTGTGTTTTTTAGACAGAAGTGGATTGAAGTTAGTTTGAAACTCACATTGCACTAAAGTCTATGACATAGGAGCGAATGCGTCGCATGGTCGCCCCCAATGGGACGTATGCTAAACACTCTAGAAGAGTGAAGGGAGACCCCTCATTCTTCATTTCTTATGTACTTAAGGCTCATGGCGTACAATGCTCATTGCATTTATTAAGTGTTTTAGACTTGTTATAAGATGAGAAGAGAAGACTCAAAGTTGAAAAGAAAAACACTAAGGGAATTCTATCGTAATGTTGTCATACAAAGTGGCCCTAAGGTTGAGATGAAAGGGACTATCTTAATTGTTGTCATGCATGGATTAGCTCCTAATGTCTATCCTACTCCAAGCTTAATAAAAAATTAAGTTGGATTAGGGAATCCTAAGGGAACATGCAAAAGCAAACCAAAACCAAGAAAATAAACCAAAAACAGCAGCTACAACAACGCTTTAGCACCAATACAGCAGTAAAATCCAGCAAATGAACAAGACAACATTCAACAGCTCCTATCTTTAGAACAGAATAGGTGTAAAAGGCAGCAAATAACCAAAACAACATTTAACAGCTTATGTTCAGCACAACAGCAGTGTATACACTAAGGCAGCATGCAATGCATTCAACAATGAAGCCATTAAACATGAGCATGAACATGCATATGGCAACCAACAATGTATACAAACAAGTATTAACATCAAATATCTCGAATATGCAACACCAACAAGCAATTTTCATGATACATGTCTTCACAATGCAACATGAGAGCATGCTTCAAGAATTTTCATTCATCAACAATTGATCATCTCAAACGAACACGCATTTTATGGAATGGAAAGTAAACATGAGAATGTATCATGAATCAAGCAAAATAAGCACCTAGAGCTAGCAAGCAAGTATGAACAAACAAGCCACATGAAGAATGCCTCAAGCATGCAACATAATTAGTCATGAACATGCATCATGAAAATCAATGCGTCGCGTGTCAAAGAAATGCAAGCATGCTATCAAATAGGGCGAAATATCTCCAGAAAAATCCCTAAATATGCATCACACAAAGTCATGGAACTTAGAGGATCAAAACATGCCAAAACAGCTCTTAAAAACAAGAATTTCCCATACCAGCAGTGATGTAACCAGTTACATGGTGAGGTAATCCGTTACATCACTGAAAAATAGCACAAATATGGCGCAGATAGGCTGATGTAACCGGTTACATGGTGAGGTAACCCGTTACATCACTGAAAAATAGCAAAAACATTACTTATGCAGAATCACTTTTCCACCACTTAACGCTTGATTTCCACATGTTAAATTATGCAATTGATCACAAAAATTACATTAAATATCAACAATCAAACACCAATCACATCAAACAACCATCAACATCAATGATCAAATTCAATCAAATGGATCAAAACATATCAACAACCATGGATCTACATTGTATAAGTTAAAATTAAGCTAAATCAAGCATAGATCTAAGAAAAACCAACCTACAAAGCCGAGAATTGCTTTGGTAAGTGTTGCAAACAAAAATTGATGAATCAAAACAAGAAATCTAAAGATCTATGAAGCTTTATCAAGAACACTTAAAGATTCGAGCAAGAAAACTCCAAATAAGTTAAAACTCTCCAAGAAATGATTCCAAAACTTTGAATCTAGATCCAAACAAGTTGCTACTGCAGATTTGAACCAAGAATGATGATGTGATGAAGGTTTAGCTCAAGAATTCACAAATTCCAATGAAGAATTTGTGAATCTATCAATATGGAGCTTTGGTGAGAGGTTGAAGATGAAGATGGAGAATGAAAATAATTGAGAGAAAATTCTAAAAATGAGTGTGAATGAGTGAGGTTTGGAGCAATTTGATTTAAATAACCCCTAGGTTAGGAATCAAAATGTGGTTTGGAGTGTGGGTTAGTGTTTGGAATGGAAATTAGGAGTGGAATTAGGAATGGAAATGCTTGGAATTTTGGAGGGAAATGGAATTAAATTGAAAAATGAACCAAGTTTGAAGCATTCTAGATCCTTCTTGCACATATGACACCAAGTGATCAAAAAATGAAAGAGAAGTTGATGAAAATGATGATTTTCTGTCAAAACAGTGATGTAACCGGTTACATGATTGAGGTAACTGGTTACATCAGCCCAAACGTGACATTTTTGCTGAGTAACAGTGATGTAACCGGTTACATGGTGAGGTAACCCGTTACATCAACACAAACTTCATTTTCTCGCCTTTGAAACATCATAACTTGAGTTCCAGGAATCCAAATGGTGCGTTCTTGGTATCGGAAGAAAGCTTGAAGAATGAGCAACATTTTAATGAGGGAGGAAAAGCGAAAAGGAACTTGGATCATCAAGAAAATTGTCGTTGAAAACTTGTCATCCAAGCTGAGTTTCTTTATTTAGAAAAATCCAAAAAAACCCCAATTTAGCAACTTCTCCTGATCTTATGCTTTCTCTTGATTCTTCTTGATCATACCTCACAATACCATGGATGATGACTTTAAATACCCAGATAAGAGCCAATAACTCAAGAGTTGACTTTTGTAAGGCATCAGTTGACTTTTTAACCAGATGAATCAGATGCCTCCTCTATTCACTTCAGAAATTTCTGAAATGACCCGTGATGAACCATGAGACATGTATGAACCCCTTGAGATGCATATAGAGCCATAGAACATTGTCTTGCTCAAGAAGATATCCACATCCCTTTGCACAAAACCCTAGCTCAGAGCCATTAGGAGCTTAATCTGATGAATCTCTTGAAACCAATGAAACCCTAATCACTAGAAGATTGAATGAACTTGTTGAGATATTTTGAAGAGTATGAGAACCTTTGTGGCTTGAGAATAACATGATGTTGAGACAATCTCCTCGCTAATTTCTTGGAAAATCAACTCCTTCTCTTGATAAAAACCAAAGCACATTGATCCCATGCTTAGAAACAATGATATGCACAGATGCTAATGCAAAATGAAAAGAAACATAAGCCAGTTAAAGTTAGAGACATAAGAGCAAATTTTGGGGTGCTACAGCTGCCTTGCGATCGTTTAAACCCATTTTTCAAGGTAAAATCAATCAACACACACTCATTTTCTACTCCAAACTACGAAGCTCTGATTTCTCATTTTACAATGAAGATACGTAGGCACGAGATTACGAGATATTGGCGAGCACCCTAATAAAAAACCAACCATTTCCCCTGATAGCAAGTGACCCTCAGGTAATGACATATATTCGCGCTTAGATAACCCAGATGGTTCTCGTCGAGTACAACAGATGTGAGGGGTGCTAATACCTTCCCCTTGCATAACCGACTTCCGAACCCGATATTGGTTGTGATGACCATATCCTATTCTTTTTGTTTATAGGTTTTATCGATATTTTCCTTTTCCCTCTTTGGGAATAAATAAAGTTCGGTGGCAAATTTGTTAAGTCCATCCCGCAAGCGTGCGATTGTGCTTCGTGAGGTCATTCTCATTTTTTGAGGTACGACATCATGCTGTAGGAGTTATGAGGTGGATTGAGGAAGTTTCACCAACCTTGTATGCTAACCCTCCAAGATTCGCCCCATCATTCTGAGACTTCTACAACTAGCAGGAAGAACACATGTCGACTCAAAGCTTAAAAGTCCAGTTCGCATCAGTTGAAGACATGGAGAACTATTTCATCAACCAATACCAAGAGCAAGCTAGAAGGAGAGACCACATGTGTGCTGGATGGAACAGACAAAACATAGAGTTCAACAACACTATGAACGACATACATGATCTTTTCTGCAATGGCAGTAAGTGAAAAGCCATGTAGTTTAGTTTCTTATTTTGAGAAGATTTTTTTTTCAAGATGTACCTGGAGAAGAGCTATCATTCCTAGTGCTATTTCTTTTCCCTTTTGTACTAGCAAAAAATTGTCCTTAATAAAAAAAGGCTTAATATCCTTCTTGGTCTCGTATCTTAACCTCAAGGTTCATTTTGGTCCATTAACTTAAAAATGGTCCATATTGGTCCCTTAACTCTTCAAAACGTTCCATATTAGTCCCTTTTGTCCTATTAGCGACGAAAAAATTCAAAAATTAGTCACTAATTAGACAAAAAGGACTAATATGGACTATTTTGAATAGTTAAGGGACCAATATGGACCTTTTTAAAATTAAGAGACCAAAATGAACCTCGAGGTTAAGATACAAGACTAAAAAAAAGATATTAAGCCATAAAAAAGTGGCAGCTATTTTTTTTCTTCTTCAAATTTATAAATTTAAACTTTAACATTGAACACATGATCCAAGAAAGGAAAATGAGAGAGAGAGAGAGAGAGAGAGAGAGAGAGAGAGAGAGAGAGAGAGAGAGAGAGAGAGAGAGAGAGAGAGAGAGAGAGAGAGAATTAGCTTGATCATAATGAAAGCAACCAAGGACTTGAAGGCAATGGAAGAGAAAAGAATTGACCGACTTGTACTCAACCTGCAGATACCTTATCTGGTAAAGTTTGAGCCTAAATATTTCCATTTTACACTTTTCTGTCTTAGAGTGTATCCCTGCATTATTCTTTAATCTGTTTTGATTTATTTCTGATTAAGTTATCATGATTGATCAATACACATTGAGGCATTTTTTCTATATAACTCTGAGCCTTTGTAAACCACTCTTTAGTACTAGGACTATCCTTTGCTAAACACTTTGAGCCTAAGCGTTTCTTTCGGTGTCGTAGCCTTAAACTCTTAGACATGTTACTTAAAATATCCTTTAGATTCAACCCTCTCTTTGGAGTTAGGTAGAAGCTTAGTTCTTCAAGTGCATGAAAAAGATTAAGTTTGGGGTTGCTCTTAGAAGTGAGAAACGCTTTTAAGTTTTGGGTGCAGGATACTAGAGAATTTGATCTTCGATCCAAAAATAAAAAATTTGACGAGAAAAAGAAGTGGAAAAAGGAACTTCTTCAAAAAAATGATGAATAAATGACAAAAAGAAAAAAAAAGAATGATATTATAAGAAGGATCACAAATCTATAGTATCGACCAAGATGTATGATGAATGAGGGAGAACTAGGAACCTAACTCCAAAGGTTTAACCCTACTTTCCTAAATATATCCTACCCTGACATAAGTCAAGTTACAACCGAAAAAACCCTCTAAATGTGTGTGTTGAGATTTTTATGATTGACTTTATTAGAACATAATCAAGTTAAGTTTAATTGATTTTGCATGTTGATTGAGTGTTAACCCTATCAATTGAGTGAGTGAGTTGAGAGATAGGTTAAGTATTGGTCATGGTTGAAGACGTTTTTTGAAATTGTTGAATGGAAATTGGAAGCCGGAATAATTGTCAGGTAACTAAAAATATATACTGATGTTCAATTGTTATTGTGCGACTTGTTGTCCATTAAAATGTGCAGTTACAGGTGAGTTGCTTGAGGAAAAGTAACAATTCAAGTTTGAGGTTGTGATGACAGTCTGTTCATTACATATAATCAGCCAAAGAATTGGGGAAAACGATCAAAAGAGGAGCCAAAATGATGAAGAAAGAGTCAAGAATGAGTGAAAAAATAGCCAAGTATGGAATAATGGTACTTAGTGAAAATTCTGGTAAAAAAAGGGGTGAAAAACATGCAGCTACTAGAATAATCACGCGCAGCATCGCGTGCTATCGCGCGACTGATAGAAAAGAAAAGGATTCATCGTGTGTGCGTTGCTTTCATAATGCGCAAGATGACAACTTTTTCTGGGTTTTTTCTGACGTCTTTTGATCCGTTATAACAGCTTTAAAAGGGGATTTTATGCACTTTTACAGGGGTTACAAAATTTGGCACTGGGAGCACGATTTTACAGCATCAGAGGGTAATTTTGAGAGCATTGGAAGCCATTGGAGGCGAATCCTTCAAGGGAATTCATATGTTCATCTTTATTCAATTGGTATTGTAATTGTTACTATGTGTAGCTAAATTCTCCTAGGTTAGGTTGTGTTATGATGAACTTTATTCAATCTTGTTGGAATTATATGGCGGCTTGACTTTGTATGAAATTTTTGACTTATAATTTTATTCAGTTGTTTATTATGCTTAATGCTTATTATTTGAAATACTTTGTTAATATGTTGTTAGATGCATATGGATTCCTGACCCGTAGCCTATGTATTGAACCTAGGGTAGTTGTTCTACTTAAGCCGGTTGAATAGGGATATGAGACCTCGAGTAGTGGCACATGGAATTAACGGTCTGTACATCGCCTAACATTGCTTATGCTTGCAGACTAGGGATAGAAAGCTCCGACTAGTTGTTAGTGAGTTATTTCGTGGGGGATTGGCTATAACGGTTTTGTTAATTTGTGTCATACCCCAAATTTTGACCACTAAGATTTCCCATCATTGTGAAAATCATCATCACAATATGGAGGAACCATCACACTTCATCAGTCTCCCCAAAGATGGGTGAGCATCCACTACAATCAAAATTAGGGTTTCAAGCCCTCTCAGAGTTCTTAGACAAATGATCAATCAAGGAATGACATGATCTTCAACTTGTCTAACCTCTCAAACATCCACAATGGATCAAGAGGACTCCCACTTCAAGGATTAAGCACAAGGCTGCTCCCTTCTAGGTGGATCAAGTCTCAAGATCGACAGTGTCACCAAATTAGGGTTTTGGTCGACCAGGGCCTCCAGATGGAAATTTTTCATCTGGACACAAGCCAATGATCCAAAACACAACCTAATATACTCCATGGAACCTCATGGACCCAATCATCAAGTCAATTTTGCCTCAGGGGATGCATTCATCAAAAATCAGGAATTAGGGTTTCTTGACCTAATTCACCCCTAAGTTGACTTTTAGGGCAAATCATGAGCCAAGACCTCAAGAGAGGGTTTGAGGGTCTCTAATGAACTATATTGATCCATTTGGAACAATGGATTAATCCAAGAAGCTTGAGCAACAAGTCTCAATTTCATCTGCACCACAGTTAGGGTTTTAAGGAAAAAGTCAACTGTAACTTTGACTTTTGACCAGGACATGCTCCCAATCCCTATGACATGCATCAATATACCCTATGACACCCATGGAACATGTCCATCAAGTTTGATTTAGGTCAAGGACATGATTTCCTGAAGAATTACACAGTTTGGAATTCATCTGATAAAAAGTCAACTGTGCACAAAAGTCAACTTTGACTTTTTGAGATTTTTCACCATAATGGATTTTTAACCCTAAAATGATGTTAATGTATAATTTGAATCATCATTCATCAAGAAAAATCAAGAAAAGTTGGGTAACTTGTAAAAGGGGTAACCATAAAAAACTTAGAAAATTTTCTAAGTTAAAAATAAAGTGGCTAGGGTACTAACTTTGGAGGGTCATAACTCCTAAACCACAAAGCCATTTTCTCCCATCCAAGGCTTGATTTGTAGATCTCATTTCCCTCTACAAAAACTTCAACTAGACCTAATTCCAACTCCTCATGGATTTTGAGTTAGGGAGTGATCAAAATCAAGAAAAGTCACTTTGTTCCAACACTTAGTGAAAATTTCACTAAGTCAGATTTTACCCTACTTTTTGCCAAATGTAGGGAGATTTTTCACTTGGATTCAAAAGAGATCAAAACCAAATATGTTCAAACAGTTGTTTTATCATGTAAGGGCTTTCCAAAATGACCAAGAACATTACCAAATTCAATTTGAGTCATGAGATATGACATTGGAAAGTTGCCTTGCTGAAATCTGCCAAGGCAAGGTAGAATTTGCATTTTTGCTCGATTTGCCAAAATCAGCCAAATCCAAATGCTCCTATCCACTTGGACACCTATGAGGATTGAATCTAAAGGGGACAATCACTGAGCCAAGCCTCCAAAGTCTTTGGAATAAGAAATAGCATGTTGAACCTAGAATTGCCAAAATAGGGACAAGACTCCAATTTTGGATTGGAGCATTCAATGGAAGCATCAAGGTGGCATGGACTGAGCCATTCTCAACTGAATTCAGTCAAGACTTATCCAAGACTAAGGGAACCACAACCCTGTGCCCTAACCTCTAGTCAATGGCTAGAGGAGACTTGGATTTCCATTGGCCAACATTGAACAAACACCTGCTGCAGTTGCCATTCACTGTGGATCCCAAAACAAACTTGCTCTACTATAAATAGAGCTCAATTGTGATCAGTTTGAGTACACCAAAGCCATCAAACAGATGCTTTCCTCAAAACCTCTTTCTCTTGGCAAAAATGCCTTCTTTAGCAAGGCAACTTTGAGTTTTTGAGCTTGAGAGCTTTTTCATCACAATCAATCACACACACACCTCATATATATCATATGTAAGCTGTGCAAACTATCACAAGTGACCTGTAATCACAAAATCACAAAGTCACCTCTCAAAACCTTAAAATAGACTTTTTTTTGCATTTTTCAAGCCATGTCTTGATTTAGTCACTTTCCAAACCAGATAAAACCTCAAACACACTCCAAATATCATCCTTGAACTGTCCCAAATGGTTCCTCTCATCTGGAACACCATTTGAGAGAGTTGCTATTTTGGTCACTTTTAACCCCTTTTGCAAGAAAGGGACTGTTTGTGTTTTTGTAGGTACCAGTCAATTCCAATCATCCTAAAAGCTTCTAAGGGATCATTTGAGTATGTCTAAAGCATCAAATCATTTTTGGAACAAGTGGTTTGACAGATTGCACAAAAGCTCCAAAATCTCAAAAAAGAGGTAAGCCTCACAACTTGGAATCTTTGAAACATGCAATGCTTTGAAGTCCACTGATCATAAACATCTCATACATGTTGTATATGTTGTGTTTGAGCTAATTCACCATGTAATCCATGCTTGTACCAAGTTGTAGCATTGAAAATGCATTTATAAGTCATTTTCAAAACCACTATCGAGTTTTGAGGAGGGAGTGTGATCTGAAAAAACTACCACCACCATTGGATTCCTTATGAAATTCTGGTCCAGATACATATAAATTTTGTCTCAAACCATTAAGAATTGAGAAAGTTATAACCTTCACGTTTCTGAGCCAAAACTTGCCTTGGGCCAGGCCTAAAACCAAGTCATGCCTTGTGTATTTGTTGTTTTGTTTCAAATAATGGATGTATCACCACCCCAGTGGTAAGGCGCACGCCTTGTAACCTTGAGGTCTTGGGTTCAAACCCCTCCCATGCCATTTTGTATTTTTTCACATTTTGCCATTTTTTCCAATATTTTCATGGTTTATTAATTAATTGGAAAATTAATAACTCTTTCAATTTTAATTATTTTTGATTGGTTCTTTTTGCAAAAAATCACAAAAATGTTGAAATATTTTATTCCACAAAAAAATTGAATTTATATTATTTATTTAATATAATTAGTATTTTTGTGAATAAATTCATTTTTATTTGTTTTTAAACATTTTAAAATGAATATTCATCTTGAAAAATCAAGACCAACTGAGTTTTAATATCTCTTGTGATTTATACCTCATTTTTCAAACCTTAAACAAAAATCACAAGTGGTTTATTCAAACCTATTTGGTATTTTTCATTGATTTTCTTTAAATATTTACTTTTAAAGAATAAAATTAGGGTTTCTTTGATTTTCACTCAAACAAATCATTTAAAACTTTTTGGGCCTCTAATAGAGTGTAAGACCCAATCCTTTTTTGACCAACTCATTTTTGGGCCTCAGTGTATTGTATAAGTCCCGATACCGTAAAAAACAAACGGCGCGATCGTCGCCTTTTGAAAAATAACCTTTTGGGCCTCTCCTTGAGCTATAAGACCCATTTATAACTTTTTGGGCCTCTATTAGAGTGTAAGACCCAATCCCCTTTTAACCAAAACATTTTGGGCCTCACTTATTGTATAAGTCCCTCTGCGTTAAAAGAAAACCTCGGCGCGATCGCCATTTTTAAACGAAAAGTCAAACTGGGCCTACCCTCGTGTTATAAGCCCCACTCTTTTTCTTTAAACCTTTTGGGCCTCTTGAGAGAGTATAAGACCCATCCCTTTCTACAGAAAACCTTTTTGGGCCACAGTCACTTGTATAAGTCCCCCTGTACAAATTCAAACAGTGCGCTCACTGATAAAACCCTGGGCCTCTCCTTGAGCTGTAAGCCCCAAATCTTTCTTTTTTCAAAACACTTTCTCCTTTGATTTTGAATATACTGTTGTTTTCAATCTTTCTTTGTTGAACAACTAACCAAACAGCATGGAAGCTCTACAACCGGGTAAGTGTTTATACGCTTTCATTTACCGCTTTCATATACATATAACTGTATTGTGGGGCTGTTTCACTGTAAGTCTTCTTTCATAAACTCATATCAACTGTGTAATAATAGTATAGATATTTAGAGTTTCCCCGACAACTACGTCTAGAACTAAGAGACGCCGTTTCGTTTATTCATAGAAATAAACAACTAGATCCCCAATAGGATCACCAGATACAGTCTTCTCTTCGGTTGTCCTCATTAGGAATTGTCAATAAACTCTATTCCCAGAGATGAATGTATTCCCTGTGAATGGCATCTTTGAGTTTCTTCCAAATTCTTGAACTTTCCTGACTTGATCTATTCCTTGTGAATAGCTTGCCTTGAATTTCTCGGGGTTTGGGGACCCACGGGCTTCTTAAAAGCATCGGCCTCCTCTTGGGCATCGTACAAGGACCCACAGGCTTCCTAAAAGCAACCCTAGCCTCCTCTTGGGCTTAGTACAAGGACCCGCCAGCTTCTTAGAAGTATTCACAGCCTCCTCTTAGGCTTCGTATAATGATCTCTTCCTCCGGGAATGATAGCCTCCTCTTGGGCATCGTACAAGGACTCGTCGGCTTCTTAAAAGTTTCCAGCCTCCTCTTAGGCTTCATACAAACTGTCCCGATGACCTCCTAGAGGTATAGGAACAGAACTTAGTCATCTGCATAGAGCAGTCCTTTCATAGAGTCTACTACTGTTTCTCAAAGCACAGTACAAAAGATGACACTCTAGACTTGGACAGTCTCAATACCCTTCAGATTTCCCGCTTCCTTAAAGAACACGAATGACCCGGATCCTCGAATCAAATCCTCGAGTACAGTGGTGCTCATATAAGAACTGATTTTCTCTTTAAAAATCAGTATACTGGACCTGTCACTTAACTGAAACAACGCCATAGCCTCCTCTTAGGCTTTGTATAATGATCCTTCTCTAGTGAAGTTAGCCTCCTCTTGGGTTTTATACAATGATCCTCCCCAGTGGAGTCAAACAACGTTCAACCTCTCTCTCGGGCTTTGTACGAGACACATAAGAGACTCCCTCGTTGAGTCAATCACCCTTCCGCCTCCATCTCGGGCTTCGTACGAGATACAAAAAAAACTCTCTTGTCGGGTCAAATAGCCTCCATCTCGGGCTTTATACGAGATACCAAAAGATTCCCTCGTTGAGTCAAAACCTTTTAGCCTCTCTCTCGGGCTTTGTACGAGACACGTAACAGCCTCCTCTTAGGCTTTGTATAAGAAAACCACTGGTTGATCCAATTAACCTTTTAGCATCAAAGCTGTGCCTCGTTCACAATACACAAACATCAACAACTCCTTCCCCTCCATCTAACTGCTGTAAGCGGCAAGCCTCTGGATCATCTACATCCATGCCAATGTCCCTCTTTTAGTATGAGAAATTCCTAAGGAAAGATGACATTACTCTACACTGAGTTAAAGTCTTCTCCTTCAGGTTAAAATCCCCTATAAAGGAAATTATGGCATTGCCGGATTCACAAATCCCGGTTGAAGTAATTCTCCTTTATAAACAGTCGTAACAGACAAACCCCTCTTTAGAGATGACAAATTCTCTCTAAGGTCAACACTTTTAGCTTCACATCTTGGGCTTTAAACAAGATACAAATAAACCCTTCAGCTTCACATCTTGGGCTTTGAACAAGATACAAAACACCTTTCGCTTCACGTCTTGGGCTTTGAACAAGACACCAAAACACCTATTTCCTCCCATAGAATAGGAGGAACTACGAACACTCTGATTTCCCTGTTTCGATAAATGGGAATACGTAGGCATAAGATTGAAAGAAAAATCTTAGCGAGCACACTAAACAAAAACCCAAAATCCCATACTTTCATATATATCCGTCCTAATATTTCAACCGATAGCCTAAAGCACCCCTCGTCAACAAAATAACCTAGGAGAAACCCCGAATCTTTGTAGCATCTGTAAACCAACAGTTTTGACTGTTTAATCTCAGTATGCAAGCAGGGTTAATTGGAGACATCTATTTCCCTTCCTTCATCAGCTTTAATAGGATAAAAAATGAATCGAGCTGTAGTACCAGAGCGATTGTGCTTTGCAACCACATCCAAAAATCACTCGCTACAGAAAAATGGCGACTATGCTGGGGAATCCGCAGGTCTCTTTAGTGATCTTGTTCTTTTTTGTGGAAACCTTGACGTCACTAGGATCTTAGGTCAAAACGCCGTTAATTTGAAATGAAACCACAGATTGGTGACTCCGCCGGGAAACCATTTTCTGTAAAGAACTTAAGATTCTTAGCTTTTAAAAGTCTAGGATGATTAGGACAAATATATATACTGCTTTTCCTAATTGCTATACGTGTTTATTTTTCTGCTAATGGGAATGCGTGTGATGCCGCATGTGGAAAGATCGAGTATACACTTAAGATAAGTGATGGTGACGAGGTCGACCATCAACCTCAGTGGAGGCTGACCAATGCAACCCATTCTCTCACCTAGACAATGGGCTGATTGTGATGTCTGAGAAGCTGAGGAACCAAACCCTTTTGTAGTGCGGAAACTATCGGGAATAGTTGTTACGCGATACTACCCTCATTTGAGGCTGGTGATCTATTCTCGATGAATGGCACTTACTCTAAGATTGCTCTACAACTCGCTGGCGATCCGCTTGTTGTTTTGCTTTCTTGGAAGGAGCTGATGATAATGAGTACAGGTACAAAAATCACCCTAGTATAAACCTTTGGGGATGAGTAGAGCCTTGACTTCATGACAACGACCCTTTGACCCCATGTTTTTTCTATGTTATTGTGTGCTGCATTCATGCATTAAAAAAAAAACATTAAAAACATTCAAAAGATTTTTCTCTTCTAGTCTCTCTGTTTTTCAAATTAAACTGAGACTGTGATTGCAAATATCAGAGAAAAGGATTGCACTAATGGATTTCGGTAGAAGCAAAACTCATAGTTACACCTTCAAGGTTCCAAAGCTAGAGGATTTTAGAAGGTTAGCGAGGATGATCACTAACCCAGAGGCTTTCAGAGCCAAGCACGGAGGTTTGCTACCACTATTAAGAGTCCATGTGATTGAGGGAATCATGGATGCGCTCATTCAGTTTAATGATCCGGTTTATCACTGTTTCACATTCCCGGATTACCAGCTCGCACCAACGTTAGAGGAGTTTTCTCATCTGATTGATCTACACATTACAGATCGAGCTCCATTTTCTGGACTGGAAGAAATTCCAAAGAATCAGACCATTGCAAGAGCAATTCATTTGGACGAGTCTGAGGTCAGGACTCACCTAACTACCAAGGGTGGCATCCAAGGTTTGCCAGCCCAGTTCTTGACAAAGAAAGCCCTGTATTTTGCCAGTATAGGAAACGTGACTGCTTTTGAAAGCGTCTTTGTCTTGCTCGCCTACGGGTTATTTTTGTTTCCCAACATTAATAATTTCGTCGATATAAACTCCATTAAGGGTTTTCTCATTGGAAACCCTGTACCGACTTTGCTCGCATATGCGTATCATTCTATACACTTGGGAAATTTGTACAGCGGAGGGGAGATCACATGCTGTGTACCTCTGCTTTATAAATGGTTTATCTCTCACTTACCCAAGTCTGCTGCTTTTTGGGATTGCAAGAGTGCCTTGCGTTGGTCGCAGAAGATCATGTCCCTTGCCAACTCTGATATAGATTGGTGTAATAGGATCTATGATGGAATCAGGATCATTGACCGTTGTGGAAACTTCCCCAACGTACCCCTTATAGGAATTAAGGGAGGAATCAACTATCATCCAGTGTTGGTTCGCCGTCAATTTGGATACCCGATGAGACACGTCCCACGGGGTGTTCATCTGGAAGGTCTTTTCTTCAAGGAAGGAGAAAATGACAGAGCACTAAAGATGGAAATAGTGCACGCTTGGAAGCATGTTCATAAGAAAGGACGAGAGTCTCTGGGAAAACCGGACTGTGTCTCGGTGGAGCTTTATCTCCATTGGGTACAAACTAGGGCTCTCAAGCTAAAAAATGCCTTATCCTCGTTACAGAATTCTTCCACCGAGGGAATCTGTCATGTACTTCATGACGGAAACTGAAAAGCTTCAGGTTACTCTCAACAAAGTTCAAAAGGAGAGAAGGTCTTGGAAGAACAAGTACCGCACCCTCGACGTGGAGTGCATCAAAATACAGCAATTACTAAAAGAGAAGGATGCTCTGATTGAAATTTTGGAGCAACATGCTGTAGAGAATCAAGATGACCAAAGGAATTTGCTCACTCCTTTCACTTGGCAAAGGAATGACAACCCGACAACGGCTCAAGAGCCCCGGTCAAAGAAAAGGAAGATATCAGAATCAGCACCCGATTTCTCTTCAGCGAGGAATCGGGACCCATTAGCTTAGGTTTCTGTTTCCGTACCTTGTAATTTATTGTATTTCCATTTCCGCAATCCATTGGATTTCAATAAAAAGGGGTTTCCCCACTGTTTGATATTTGCAATCTAATTGTCGAAGTTTATTTTGATTAAACCAAAAAACAATTAATATAATCATTGCATTCATCATTCTCACATCGCGTATTCTTCTTACCTACGAATCTCACGTTTGTGTCTCAGTTCTTGAGTCAAACTATCTCATTCGTATAATACTCGGGCCAATCGTCAGAAAAAGATGGATGATCTTGAGGAAGAAAACAGAGAGTTGAAAGAAGAGATCGACGCTCTGAGAGAGGATATGAGGAAGCTTCGTAACGACATGCAAGCCATGGCAGAAGCTCAGCTACAAAGAACTGTGATCTCAGAGATCACCTCAATGCCCATTGTGGAGAAGTATGATCCTAGGTATCAAATACCGAAAGATCGTCCTTGGGGCATGCCTGTTAACTATATCCCGGAAGGATATGTTCCTCCAATCACTGAAGATCAGGGAATCACAACAGAAGCCGCTGGGCCTGAAGGTTACAAACTTCGGGAAAGCGAAGATGCCAGGGGCATACTGAAGACTCCTGAAGGTTACAAACTTCGGGAAACGCCAAGACTTACTGCCGTAGTCACGGTACCACCCCCTGTGGTGCACACTGTCCCGGAAGGACAGATTCCGCCAATACCTTCTGGTAAAAAGGAAACTATGTTTGACCGAATGGATGAATTCCAGGAACAGTTCTTGGAAATGCAGAAGGAGCTGCAAGCCATTCGCGCTCAGGATTTATTTGGAAAGGACGCCGCAGACCTCTGCTTGGTCCCCAATGTAAAAGTTCCGCACAAATTTCAAGTGCCCGACTTTGAAAAGTACAAGGGTAACTCTTTCCCTCAAAGCCATCTGGTGATGTACGCTCGGTGGATGTAAGCTCAGATGGAAAATCAGGACCTACTAATTCACTACTTTCAGGATAGTTTAACCGGTGCCGCACTCAAATGGTACATGGGTTTAAACCGTGCCACGATCAGCACATTCAGAGATCTTGGCACTGCCTTCGTCCAACAATACAAATACAATTTGGACATGGCACCCGACAGAGATCAACTCAGATCAATGTCGCAAAAGGACAAGGAAACCTTTAAGGAGTATGCTCAAAGGTGGCGTGAGATTGCCGCTCAAATTTGTCCACCTCTGGAGGAAAAAGAGATGACAAAGATCTTAAAGACCTTAAGCTCATTTTACTATGACCGAATGGTTGCCAGTGCGTCCAGTGATTTCACCGAAATGGTTGGCATGGGTGTACGTCTTGAGGAAGCTGTCCGAGAAGGACGTTTGGTAAAAGACGCTGGATCGACGAGCGGTACTAAAAAATACGGTAGTGCTTTCCCTAAGAAAAAAGAGCAAGATACTGGGAATATCTCTCTTGGAAAGCAAAGGCGACGTTATCAACCGGTAGCAGCTGTGACTCCTGCTATCAACCCTGCGTCTATTCCTACGTATCAACCTCAGGTTGCGCAGAGCCAACCTGATCAACAAAGGACACAACAGCCTCTTCAGCAGGCTCGTCCTCCATACAACAACAACCGTACAACACGGCCACCAGGATTTGATCCTATACCCGTGTCGTACGCAGAGCTGTTTCCATTACTACTGGCTAAGGGGCATATTCAGACTAAATCTCCTCTTACAGTACTGGAAAATCTGCCTTTTTGGTTTAAGGTGGATCAAACTTGCCCTTATCATCAAGGAGGTCCAGGGCATAACATAGAGACTTGTCTCAATTTCAAGTCCGACGTGCAAAAACTTGTTAGGAGCGGGGTCTTATCCTTCAAGGATACGAATCCTAATGTTCTCACGAATCCGCTGCCTCAACACGAGAAGGCTGCAGTCAATTTGATAGAAGGAGAGACTAATGATGTCTATCAAATTCACGATGTACTCTTATTGAGGACCAATTTGGTCAAGATGCATTGTAGACAGAGTGGGTACGGCCATGTGCCACCTCATAATTATCACCAGTGTGATATCTGCTCTAAAAACAATCAGGGATGTTCTGTGGTGCAAGCAGCTCTGCAAGAACAGATGGATCTCGGATGGATCCAAGAGCACCGAGTTCGTGGAGTTAACATGGTTTACACGAATTCTAACGTCATTCAGAACCACGATATCCGTGCGATGAATGCCAACTTGGTGGCGATGCACTCAAGGCAAAGCCAGTATCATAATCTGCCGCGGCACGATTACAGTTCCTGTCTGATTTGATCGGTAAACAAACATGGATGCTTTTTCATACAAGAGGCCCTCCAGCGTCAGATGGATCTTGGATGGATCCAAGACTACCATGATAGGAATTCCTATCAAATCAACATGGTTCAGATCTTCGATATTCGCGTGGTGAATACCGACCTGGTAGAGTTACATGCTGAGCAGGTCCGACTCGGATTCTTAACATCACATGACTATCAAAGCTGTAGGGCGGGTTGCGAAAACAATCGAGGTTGTACCCTTGTCCAGGAGGCACTTCAGCACTTGTTAAATCACTGGTGGATGCCAATTTATATGGATGAAGATACTCAGCAGATTAGTATCAATAACAGGAATCCTACTCGGCGTCAGAGTCAGGATGTTTGATCAATGGAAGCTAACCTAGTGAGTTTACATTGTATTCAAAGTGGGCATGGCCAGGTGCCACCACACAACTATGAGCGTTGTGGCGTCTGTTCGGAAAGTAACCAAGGGTGTTACTTTGTGAGAGCAGCTCTTTAGGGTCAGGTAGATCGTGGAGAGATTCACCCATATCCGGGTTCTGGACCCATCAACTGGACGCCGAACTACCTTGCCGAGCAAGTTGAGGATGTTGTCACTATCTCTGGTCATCACAGGACCAAGGATGTTTTTGCCATTATCCCTCTACTTGACGAATCTAAAGTTCCCAACCGGGGACAGATCGAGATTAATTATGATGGTCAGAAAAATCAGAAGGCTCCTGTAGTTATCTATCTACCAGGACCGTTACCGTATGAGTCAGCTAAGGCTATCCCTTACAAATACGGTGCAACAACAATTGAAAATGGAAAGGAAATTCCATTACCCTCCGTCGTGAATATTGCAGACATCAGTCGTGTAACACGGAGCGGTAGAATCATCAACCGAGGAGTTGGAGAACCTAACAAGGAAAAGGAATTTCAGACGGAAACTCCTGATCCACCAGTCGGTCAATCCAGTAATCCCGACCTTTCGAAAAATAATGATGAGATACTGAAGCTCATCCAAAGGAGTGAATACAACATTGTCGATCAACTGTTACAAACTCCTTCAAAGATCTCGGTATTATCATTATTACTCAGTTCAGAAGCCCACAGGGAGGCTCTACAGAAAGTCTTGGAGCAAGCCTTTGTGGAACAGGATGTAATAATCAGACAGTTTGATAGCATTGTCTCTAACATCACTTCCTGCAATAATTTGGGATTTAGTGATGAGGAATTACCCGAAGAGGGTCGTCGTCATAACATGGCACTCAAAATTACAATTAACTGCCAGGACGATGCTTTAGCCAGCGTACTGGTAGACACAGGGTCAGCCCTGAATGTTATGCCGAAGTCCACTTTGATGCAATTATCATTCAAAGGCCCTCCGATGAGAATCAACGAGGTCGTCGTCAAAGCGTTCGACGGATCCAGAAAAACAGTTATCGGCGAAGTTGATCTTCCCATAACTATTGGTCCTCACACTTTCCAAGTCACTTTCCAGGTCATGGATATCCGGGCAACATACAGTTGTTTATTAGGAAGGCATTGGATACATCAGGCTAGAGCGGTCACTTTGACCCTCCACCAAAAGCTAAAGTTCGTCAAGAACGATCAACTTGTCACAGTCTGTGGAGAACAGGCCTTGCTTGTGAGTAACTTATCATCATCTACTTGTGTAGAACCCGAGGAGGTTATTAGAATGCAGTTCCAAGCACTGTCGGTGAGCAAGGACAATCAATCCGGAGGAGGAACTTCGATTTCCTCATACAAAGATGCTATCAAAGCGGTTGAGAGTACCGATACAACCAGATGGGGATAACTTGCCATTCCTATTGACAATAAAACAAAGAAGGGTCTGGGTTTTTCTGCAACCTGTACCCGGATAGCTGCCAACGATGAAAGTCTTCATCCCCTTCAAAGCTTCTTCCACAGTGGAGGTTTTCTTCACCCAGTGTCTCAAGTAGTACATGCTATCAATGAGGAAGATCCCTCTGACACGGATGAAGAATGGAAGTCCTATCTTAATGAGGACGATTATATGTCTCAGGAAGAGATGCCTATGCGATTTTGCTATCCCGCACAGAGTCCGAGATTTATACCAAGGTCAGACGTCGAAATGATATATGGAGATTGTGATCCGGAAGGATGCCGTGCTCCGCCAAATTTATTAGAGGAAGACACTCTGATGAAAGACAACTTTGACCACAATTACTATGGCCCAATGGATGGTCTGCCAATGTGGCAGCCTTACCCAGGAAACTTGGGGCAAGAGAGTCAGCCGAACAATGAAAATCAGCTGACCGTTTTTTAACAGAATACCTGTGTCCCCACCATGTCATGGGATCAACACTCAGGTCATTCAGAAATTACTCAACATGAAGATGAATTTGCAATGTTTGCAGGACTTGAATTTATCAACTATGCTTTTCCCGAGGTCAACGTCATCGAGAGAGAATACTCCTCCAGTTCGAGAGAAGTGTGGGACACCTTGGGACAACCGAGTGGGAAATACAACTATATGGTCAAGTACACCACTCCCGAAAGCTCTCGTATCAAGCTCGGAGATGTCCAGTCAACTGGATGGGGAGATACAGCTGAGAGCACAAATACTATGCAAAATGCAGCTGAGGAATCCTCCTACGACAATTCTGCCTGGGAGACAGATTCTAATGGTCCTGCTCCACCAGAAATCAACGTTATTTCTGAAGACAAATCAAGGAAGGTGCCAGACTTTGTGATTCACCGAGGAGTTCTCCGCCAATGGGTTGCCGTCGAGGTTCCGAAGATCGTTCATCAGTTAAAGTAATTGTCATCTTAAACCTTTCACCCTGCCCAGGTGAAACAGATGTTTTGATAGGGCTCGCTTTCTGTAAATTTTCCCTCTTCGCTTCGCCCAAAGCGACAGAGTTTTGTTTTATAGGGCTGTAGTTTCAAGGATCGACTTGTTCATTAATAAAATAACGTCGTTATGTAATTTCCGCATTAATTGCTGTTTTCTCTTTTTGTTTTTTCAGAAAATGGTAATCCTAAAAAACAATTAAAAATAAAAATAAGCAGTAAAATAAAATACTGCACACACTTGCATTTTCTATATCTCTTCTAAACACGAATCCTCACGTCATGCAGATTGCTTATTTTAAACCCCGTTGAAACATACGATCCGATGCCTTCTCCCAACTTTGAGTTCCCGGTATTTGGGGCTGAAGAAGAAAATGACGACAAAATTCCAGAAGAGATCTCTCGACTACTCAGACAAGAGGAAAGGTCCATTGAACCTCACAAAGAGCCGTTGGAAACGGTAAACTTGGGTTCAGAAAAAGAGAGAAAAGAAATCAGGATTGGGGCACTGCTCAGTCCAACTGCCAAAGAGAGTTTGATAAAGCTTCTCAAAGAATTTCCCGATGTATTCGCTTGGTCCTATCAGGATATGCTAGGGTTGGATACCAGCATCGTGGAACATCACTTACCGTTGAGATCGGAATGTCCTCCAGTAAAGCAGAGGTTGAGACGGACTCACCCGGACATGGCCATCAAAATCAAGGAGGAGGTACAAAAACAGATCGACGCGGGTTTCCTCGCTACATCTGAATATCCTCAATGGTTAGCCAACATCGTACCCGTTCCCAAAAAGGACGGAAAGGTCAGAATGTGTGTTGATTACAGGGATCTGAACAAGGCAAGTCTAAAGGACAACTTTCCTTTACCACACATTGACATGCTGGTAGACAACACAACAAAGTTCAAAATTTTCTCCTTCATGGATGGATTCTCGGGCTATAACCAGATCAAAATGGCGCCGAAAGACATGGAGAAAACTTCATTCATTACCCCATGGGGTACCTTTTGTTACAAGGTGATGCCGTTCGGTTTAAAGAACGCCGGGGCAACCTATCAAAGGGCCATGGCTACTCTTTTTCATGACATGATACACAAAGAAATCGAGGTATATTTCGATGATATGATTGCAAAATCTAAAACAGAGAGTGAGCACGTTGAACATCTGTCAAAATTGTTCGAACGTCTAAGAAAATTCAAGCTCCGCTTGAATCCCAACAAGTGCACCTTCGGTGTCCGTTCAGGGAAACTCCTAGGGTTCATCGTCAGCCAGAAAGGAATTGAGGTTGATCCTGACAAGGTCAAGGCCATTCAAGAAATGCCTTCTCCGAAAACTGAAAAACAAGTAAGAGGATTCCTGGGACGTTTGAACTACATCTCCAGATTCATATTCCTCATGACCGCCACATGTACGCCGATTTTCAAATTACTCAAAAAGAACCAGGATTGCGTTTGGACAGAAGATTGTCAAACCGCCTTCGACAGTATCAAGGAATATCTGTTGAATCCTCCGATTCTATCACCTCTAGTGGAAGGAAGACCATTGATCATTTACCTCACAGTCCTAGAGGACTCAATGGGATGTGTACTTGGCCAACAAGATGAAACCAAAAGGAAAGAGTCTGCCATTTACTATTTGAGCAAGAAATTCACCGACTGCGAAACTCGGTACACGATGCTTGAGAAAACTTGTTGCGCTTTGGCTTGGGCAGCCAAACGTCTTCGCCAATACATGATTTGTCATACTACTTGGTTAATCTCCGAAATGGATCCAATCAAGTACGTCTTCGAAAAACCTGCTCTCACGGGAAGGATTGCCCGTTGGCAGATGCTGTTATCAGAATATGACATAGAGTACCATGCTCAGAAAGTCGTTAAGGGAAGTATTTTAGCCGATCATTTGGCTCATTAACTGATTGACGATCAAAAATCAATCGGGTTTGACTTCCCAGTCGAAGATGTCATGTATCTAAAGATGAAAGACTGCGATGAACCGCTACCCAGTGAAGGTCCAGAACCAGGTTCCCAAAGGGGACTTATCTTTGATGGAGCAGTTAATCATTATGGAAATGGAATTGGGGCAATCATTGTTACCCCTCAGGGTACCCACATTCCTTTCACTGCCAGACTTACGTTCAAATGTACGAACAACGAGGCCGAATACAAAGCTTGTATTATGGGTCTCGAAGAAGCAATTGATTTAAGGATCAAAAACTTGGATGTATACGGTGATTCAGCCCTGGTTATCAATCAGATAAAAGGAGATTGAAACACATACTAATCAGGACTGATCCCTTACAAAGACTATGCAAGAAGGTTGTTACCTTTCTTCGACAGAGTTAAGTTTCATCATATTCCTCGTGAGGAGAATCACATGGCTGATGCATTAGCCACTCTCTCTTCCATGATTAGTGTAGGTCAATGGAACGACTTACCTAAGATCAACATAATGCGCCTTGAAAGGCCTGCTTACATCTTCACGATTGAAGCAGTCATAGACGACAAACCTTGGTATCATGATATCAAATGCTTCCTTCAGAAACAGGAGTACCCACCTGGGGCACTAAGGAAGGACAGAAAAACCCTCAAAAGATTGGCTAGAAACTTCTTCCTGAGCGGTGATACTCTCTATAAGAGAAATTTTGACATGGTCTTGCTCCGATGCGTAGACAGACCAGAAGCAGACATGCTTATGAAAGAAATTCATGAAGGATCCTTTGGCACTCATGCCAACGGACATACAATGGCGAGAAAAATTCTAAGAGCAGGGTACTATTGGTTGACCATGGAATCCGACTGCTACAAGTACATAAGGAGGTGTCACAAGTGTCAGATATACTCCGACAAAATTCATGTACCGCCATCACATCTCAAAGTTCTTTCTTCCCCATGGCCATTTTCCATATGGGGAATCGACATGATTATATTGATTGAGCCCAAGGCTTCAAACGGACATCGATTCATCCTGGTAGCCATTGACTATTTCACCAAGTGGGTCGAAGCAGCGTCATTCGCCAATGTAACCCGACAAGCGGTGGTCCGATTTATCAAAAACAATATCATCTGCCGTTATGGTGTTCTGAGCCAGATCATTACTGATAATGGATCTAACTTGAACAACAAGATGATGAAGGAGTTGTGTGCAGAGTTTAAGATCGAACACCATAACTCATCTCCCTACCGACCCAAGATGAACGGAGCGGTAGAAGCGGCCAATAAGAACATCAAGAAGATCATTCAAAAGATGGTTGTAACCTACAAAGATTGGCAGGAGATGCTACCCTTTGCTCTTCACGGTTATCGCACATCTGTCCGCACTTCAACAGGGGCAACCCCTTTCTCTCTAGTGTATGGCATGGAAGCAGTGCTCCCCATAGAAGTAGAGATCCCGTCAATCCGAGTATTGATGGAAGCTAAGCACACCGAAGCTGAATGGTGTCAAAGCCGACACGACATTAAACCTGATCAAAGAGAAACGAATCACGACACTATGCCATGGTCAACTGTATCAACAGAGAATGAAGAAGGCGTTAGACAAAAAGGTCCGACCTCGCGTCTTCAGGAAAGGAGACCTCGTGCTCAAGAAGATACAATCATTTCTCACTGACTCCCGGGGCAAGTGGATTCTGAATTATGATGGCCCCTATGTGGTCACGAAAGCTTTCTCAGGCGGCGCCTTGAGACTTGCGACCATGGACGGAGAGGAATTTGCCTACCCCACGAATGTTGATGTAGTCAAGAAATACTTCGCCTAAACTAAAAAAAAAACGTCTCGGTGGATTGAAAACCCGAAAGGGCGGTCCAGGCAAAAGTTAGAGACATAAAAAAAATCATCCCGGTGGATTGGAGACATCACAGTACAATCCAGGCAAAAGTTAGGGATAATGGCAAGTAACTATGTTTAATAGAGGCAGGTCCCTCAGCAGTAGTTACACCATCCATCGGAGGAAAACTCCAGTCAAGGTCATCTTCGACAGAAGCTCAGGATGCCCCGAATTCAAAGTTGGTAGAAGGATAGTGGTCGTTATGTTTCAACATAGCCCTTTTCCCTGTAAATTACCATTTTCTAACTTTGTAAATACTCAATCGAATCACGCGTTTGGCTGATCTCTATTTTATCAATAAAATTTGAGCCATTGTGCTTTTGTTTGTAATTCTTATTTGTTTTAGCTTTACAGAACGACGTTGTTAACATGATTAACGATTCTTGAAATAAAACAAAAATGAATTTACTTGTTAAAATGTTTTATGCTTTTAAATTAAAGACGACAATTTCTTTTGACTGTTGAACATCAGAAGAACATCGATCGCTTCTCCAGAAGTAAGCGAACTTCAAAGTGCAGAATCAAAGTACTCCTTCTAACCCAGTACGCCTGAATGAAGGGATCAACTGTGTCAGAGACCTTGTTTCGTCTGACACTCCTCAGCCGAGTTCTTATCTCCTAAGCCCGATCGACGGTATTCCCCGCAGGAACTATCTCTCCTAAGCAAGGTGGAATTGCTATTCTAAACCAACGGTACTTCTTCGCCCCGCGATGGCCGAGTATCCAGTCGTGTTCACCTGTCAGTTTGTATGTCGCGTCAGTTTTGTCAGCATAAACATACATGCATCATTGCATTATTGATTTGCATTCAGATTTCATATTGCATCACTATCACTCTAGTCGGCCTTGTCCCCTAGTGATAAAAGTCCTCTCAATCGAGTTGTCAGCCCTTTCCTCGTCAGGAAGTGTTACGTCTGAACATTCTCTCTCCTCCAGTTTTATTTTTGGATTGAAGTGGGGTTCTCGACCACTTTGATAACTTGAACCTCTGAAAGGCCAGAGAGCCCTCAGTTAACATCACTCTTCGCCATTGTAGATGATATCCTTGTTTTCCCGGATTAAAGAAAATCCCGAGAGAAAGTCTCCTAAATCGGAGATTCGGCAGTACGGCAGTTTTTCTCCGAAAAACCCACTGATGAAAAGGTCATCGGCACCTCAAAATTGGATCACATCATATGGAATTTCTCCTAGAAAATCTCCGAGAAAAGTATGATGTAAAGACCCCAAGCGAATGCAGTCTCTCAAGGGACTCGCATTCCCCAAGTAGAGTCAACAAATAGCATCTCCAACAGAGAAGTTTGTACACCTATACAACTCAGACGACTGGGTTCCCCAGCAAGTCTGACATCAAAACTTTTTCCACTCAAATGGTATCTCCCCAGGAAAATTCGGCGAAACGTTTGAAGGAAAGCCGCTACGAATAGCGTCCCTTGTCAGTAAAGTTTATTGACGAAAGAAACTAAGACCAGTTCCTGTGTAGGAAACCAGGATCGAGGGGAAGTTTACATCAGAAACTAAAACCAGTTCCTGTGTAGGAAACCAGGATCGAGGGGAAGTTTACATCAGAAACTAAGACCAGTTCCTTGGTAGGAAACCAGGATCGAGGGGAAGTTTATTTTAGAAACTGAGACCAGTTCCTTGGCTGAAGACCAGGATCGAGGGGAAGTTTACCTTTTCTAAGCATCATTGCTTAGGTAAAGAAGATGAATGCGTAAGCTACCATTCATAAC
This sequence comes from Lathyrus tuberosus, assembly GCA_022829125.1. Lineage (NCBI taxonomy): Eukaryota > Viridiplantae > Streptophyta > Magnoliopsida > Fabales > Fabaceae > Lathyrus > Lathyrus tuberosus. The sequence continues at coordinate 3,833,988 of JALAZF010000427.1, forward strand.
CACCATCAAAATTTCGGGTATTCCGATATTTAATCCTCTTGCACCTCGAATGCCCGAATACCTTCGCCATTCACACCTTCGTGTCCAAGAAGATTAAATAGAGGCATCTGTCATACCCAAAATTTTGACCACTAAGATTTCCCATCATTGTGAAAATCATCATCACAATATGGAGGAACCATCATACTTCATCAGTCTCCCCAAAGATGGGTGAGCATCCACTACAATCAAAATTAGGGTTTCAAGACCTCTCAGAGTTCTTAGACAAAGGATCAATCAAGGAATGACATGATCTTCAACTTGTCTAACCTCTCAAACATCCACAATGGATCAAAAGGACTCCCACTTCAAGGATTAAGCACAAGGTTGCTCCCTTCTAGGTGGATCAAGTCTCAAGGTCGACAGTGTCACCAAATTAGGGTTTTGGTCGACCAGGGCCTCCAGATGGAAATTTTTATCTGGGCACAAGCCAATGATCCAAAACACAACCTAATATACTCCATGGAACCTCATGGACCCAATCATCAAGTCAATTTTGCCTCAGGGGATGCATTCATCAAAAATCAGGAATTAGGGTTTCTTGACCTAATTCACCCCTAAGTTGACTTTTAGGGCAAATCATGAGCCAAGACCTCAAGAGAGGGTTTGAGGGTCTCTAATGAACTATATTGATCCATTTGGAACAATGGATTAATCCAAGAAGCTTGAGCAACAAGTCTCAATTTCATCTGCACCACAGTTAGGGTTTTAAGGAAAAAGTCAACTGTAACTTTGACTTTTGACCAGGACATGCTCCCAAGCCCTATGACATGCATCAATATACCCCATGACACCCATGGAACATGTCCATCAAGTTTGATTTAGGTCAAGGACATGATTTCCTGAAGAATTGCACAGTTTGGAATTCATCTGATAAAAAGTCAACTGTGCACAAAAGTCAACTTTGACTTTTTGAGATTTTTCACCAAAATGGATTTTTAACCCTAAAATGATGTTAATGTATGATTTGAATCATCATTCATCAAGAAAAATCAAGAAAAGTTGGGTAACTTGTAAAAGGGGTAACCATAAAAAACTTAGAAAATTTTCTAAGTTAAAAATAAAGTGGCTAGGGTACTAACTTTGGAGGGTCATAACTCCTAAACCACAAAGCCATTTTCTCCCATCCAAGGCTTGATTTATAGATCTCATTTCCCTTTACTAAAACTTCAACTAGACCTAATTCCAACTCCTCATGGATTTTGAGTTAGGGAGTGATCAAAATCAAGAAAAGTCACTTTGTTCCAACACTTAGTGAAAATTTCACTAAGTCAGATTTTACCCTACTTTTTGCCAAATGTAGGGAGATTTTTCACTTGGATTCAAAAGAGATCAAAACCAAATATGTTCAAACAGTTGTTGTATCATGTAAGGGCTTTCCAAAATGACCAAGAACATTACCAAATTCAATTTGAGTCATGAGATATGACATTGGAAAGTTGCCTTGCTGAAATCTGCCAAGGCAAGGCAGAATTTGCATTTTTGCTCGATTTGCCAAAATCAGCCAAATCCAAATGCTCCTATCCACTTGGACACCTCTGAGGATTAAATCTAAAGGGGACAATCATTGAGCCAAGCCTCCAAAGTCTTTGGAACAAGAAATAGCATGTTGAACCTAGAATTGCCAAAATAGGGACAAGACTCCAATTTTGGATTGGAGCATTCAATGAAAGCATCAAGGTGGCATGGACTGAGCCATTCTCAACTGAATTCAGTCAAGACTTATCCAAGACCAAGGGAACCACATCCCTGTGCCCTAACCTCTAGTCAATGGCTAGAGGAGACTTGGATTTCCATTGGCCAACATTGAACAAACACCTGCTGCAGTTGCCATTCACTGTGGATCCCAAAACAAACTTGCTCTACTATAAATAGAGCTCAATTGTGATCAGTTTGAGTACACCAAAGCCATCAAACACATGCTTTCCTCAAAACCTCTTTCTCTTGGCAAAAATGCCTTCTTTAGCAAGGCAACTTTGAGTTTTTGAGCTTGAGAGCTTTTTCATCACAATCAATCACACACACACCTCATATATATTATATGTAAGCTGTGCAAACTATCACAAGTGACCTGTAATCACAAAATCACAAAGTCACCTCTCAAAACCTCAAAATAGACTTTTTTTTGCATTTTTCAAGCCATGTCTTGATTCAGTCACTTTCCAAACCAGATAAAACCTCAAACACACTCCAAATATCATCCTTGGGCCAGGCCTAAAACCAAGTCATGCCATGTGTATTTGTTGTTTTGTTTCAAACAATGGATGTATCACCACCCCAGTGGTAAGGCGCGCGCCTTGTAACCTTGAGGTCTTGGGTTCAAACCCCACCCATGCCATTTTGTGTTTTTTCACATTTTGCCATTTTTTCCAATATTTTCATGGTTTATTAATTAATTGGAAAATTAATAACTCTTTCAATTTTAATTATTTTTTATTGGTTCTTTTTGCAAAAAATCACAAAAATGTTGAAATATTTTATTCCACAAAAAATTGAATTTATATTATTTATTTAATATAATTAGTATTTTTGTGAATAAATTCATTTTTATTTGTTTTTAAACATTTTAAAATGAATATTCATCTTGAAAAATCAAGACCAAATGAGTTTTAATATCTCTTGTGATTTATACCTCATTTTTCAAACCTTAAACAAAAATCACAAGTGGTTTATTCAAACCTATTTGGTATTTTTCATTGATTTTCTTTAAATATTTACTTTTAAAGAATAAAATTAGGGTTTCTTTGATTTTCACTCAAACAAATCATTTAAAACTTTTTGGGCCTCTAATAGAGTGTAAGACCCAATCCTTTTTTGACCAACTCATTTTTGGGCCGCAGTGTATTGTATAAGTCCCGATACCGTAGAAAATAAACGGTGCGATCGTCGCCTTTTGGAAAATAACCTTTTGGGCCTCTCCTTGAGCTATAAGACCCATTTATAAATTTTTGGGCCTCTATTAGAGTGTAAGACCCAATCCCCTTTTAACCAAAACATTTTGGGCCTCACTTATTGTATAAGTCCCTTTGCGTTAAAAGAAAACCTCGGCGCGATCGCCATTTTTAAACGAAAAGTCAAACTGGGCCTACCCTCGTGTTATAAGCCCCACTCTTTTTCTTTAAACCTTTTGGGCCTCTTGAGAGAGTATAAGACCCATCCCTTTGTACAGAAAACCTTTTTGGGCCACAGTCACTTGTATAAGTCCCTCTGTACAAATTTAAACAGTGCGCTCACTGATAAAACCCTGGGCCTCTCCTTGAGCTGTAAGCCCCAAATCTTTCTTTTTTCAAAACACTTTATCCTTTGATTTTGAATATACTATTGTTTTCAATCTTTCTTTGTTGAACAACTAACCAAACAACATGGAAGCTCTACAACCGGGTAAGTGTTTATACGCTTTCATATACATATAACTGTATTGTGGGGCTGTTTCACTGTAAGTCTTCTTTCATAAACTCATATCAACTGTGTAATAATAGTATATATATTTAGAGTTTCCCCGGCAACTACGTCTAGAACTAAGTGACGCCGTTTCGTTTATTCATAGAAATAGACAACTAGATCCCCAATAGGATCACCAGATACAGTCTTCTCTTCGGCTGTCCTCATTAGGAATTGTCAAGAAACTCTATTCCCAGAGATGAATGTATTCTCCGTGAATGGCATCTTTGAGTTTCTTCCAAATTCTCGAACTTTCCTGACTTGATCTATTCCTTGTGAATAGCTTGCCTTGAATTTCTCGGGGTTTGGGGACCCACGGGCTTCTTAAAAGCATCAGCCTCCTCTTGGGCATCGTACAAGGACCCACAGGCTTCCTAAAAGCAACCCTAGCCTCCTCTTGGGCTTAGTACAAGGACCCGTCAGCTTCTTAGAAGTATTCACAGCCTCCTCTTAGGTTTCGTATAATGATCTCTTCCTCCGGGAATGATAGCCTCCTCTTGGGCATCGTACAAGGACCCGTCGGCTTCTTAAAAGTTTTCAGCCTCCTCTTGGGCTTCATACAAACTGTCCCGATGACCTCCTAGAGGTATAGGAACAAAACTTAGTCATCTGCATAGAACAGTCCTTTCATATAGTCTACTACTGTTTCTCAAAGCACAGTACAAAAGATGACACTCTAGACTTGGACAGTCTAATTTCCTTGAGTCTCAAAGACATTCTCAAGTTCCTCTCAAAGCTAGGAGATGAAACCCGTAGACTTGGACAGTCTCAATACCCTTCAGATTTCCTGCTTCCTTAAAGAACAGGTATGGCCCGGATCCTCGAATCAAATCCTCGAGTACAGTGTTGCTCATATAAGAACTGATTTTTTCTTTAAAAATCAATATACTGGACCTGTCACTTAACTGAAACAGCGCCATAGCCTCCTCTTAGGCTTTGTATAATGATCCTTCTCCAGTGAAGTTAGCCTCCTCTTGGGCTTTATACAATGATCCTCCCCAGTGGAGTCAAACAACGTTCAGCCTCTCTCTCAGGCTTTGTACGAGACACATAAGAGACTCCCTCGTTGAGTCAATCACCCTTTCGCCTCCATCTCGGGCTTCGTACGAGATACAAAAAAAACTCTCTTGTCGGGTCAAATAGCCTCCATCTCGGGCTTTATACGAGATACCAAAAGATTCCCTCGTTGAGTCAAAACCTTTTAGCCTCTCTCTCGGGCTTTGTACGAGACACGTAATAGCCTCCTCTTAGGCTTTGTATAAGAAAACCACTGGTTGATCCAATTAACCTTTTAGCATCAAAGCTGTGCCTCGTTCACAGTACACAAACATCAACAACTCCTTCCCCTCCATCTAACTGCTGTAAGCGGCAAGCCTCTGGATCATCTACATCCATGCCAATGTCCCTCTTTCAGTATGAGAAATTCCTAAGGAAAGATGGCATTACTCTACACTGAGTTAAAGTCTTCTCCTTCAGGTTGAAATCCCCTATAAAGGAAATTATGGCATTGTCGGATTCACAAATCCTGGTTGAAGTAATTCTCCTTTATAAACAGTCGTAACAGACAAACCCCTCTTTAGAGATGACAAATTCTCTCTAAGGTCAACACTTTTAGCTTCACATCTTGGGCTTTAAACAAGATACAAATAAACCCTTCAGCTTCACATCTTGGGCTTTAAACAAGATACAAAACACCTTTCGCTTCACGTCTTGGGCTTTGAACAAGACACCAAAACACCCATTTCCTCCCATAGAATAGGAGGAACTACGAACGCTCTGATTTCCCTGTTTCGGTAAACGAGAATACGTAGGCATAAGATTGAAAGAAAAATCTTAGCGAGCACACTAAACAAAAACCCAAAATCCCATACTTTCATATATATCCGTCCTAACATTTCAACCGATAGCCTAAAGTACCCCTCGTCAACAAAATAACCTAGGAGAAACCCCGAATCTTTGTAGCATCTGTAAACCAACAGTTTTGACTATTTAATCTCAGTATGCAAGCATGGTTAATTGGAGACATCTATTTCCCTTCCTTCATCAGCTTTAATAGGATAAAAAATGAATCGAGCTGTAGTACCAGAGCGATTGTGCTTCGCAACCACATCCAAAAATCACTCGCTACAAAAAAATGGCGACTCTGCTGGGGAATGCGCAGGTCTCTTTAGGGATCTTGTTCTTTTTTGTGGAAACCTTGACGTCACCAGGATCTTAGGTCAAAACGTCGTTAATTTGAAATGAAACCACAGATTGGTGGCTCCGCCGGGAAACCATTTTCTATCAAGAACTTAAGATTCTTAGCTTTTAAAAGTCTAGGATGATTAGGACAAATATATATACTGCTTTTCCTAATTGCAATACGTGTTTATTTTTCTACTAATGGGAATGCGTGTGATGCCACATGTGGAAAGATCGAGTATACACTTAAGATAAGTGATGGCGACGAGGTCGACCATCAACCTCAGTGGAGGCTGACCAATGCAACCCATTCTCTCACCTAGACAATGGGCCGATTGTGATGTATGAGAAGCTGAGGTGCCAAACCCTTTTGTAGTGCGAAAACTATTGGGAATAGTTATTACGCGATACTACCCTCATTTGAGGCTGGAGATCTATTCTCGGTGAATGGCACTTACTCTAAGATTGCTCTACAACTCGCTGGCGATCCGCTTGTTGTTTTGCTTTCCTGGGAGGAGCTGATGATAATGAGTACAGGTACAAAAATCACCCTAGTATAAACCTTTGGGGATGGGTAGAGCCTTGACTTCATGACAACGACCCTTTGACCCCATGTTTTTTCTATGTTTTTGTGTGCTGTATTCATACATTCAAAAAAACAACATTAAAAACATTCAAAAGATTTTTCTCTTCACAACCACATCCAAAAATCACTCGCTACAATTTGCCGTAAAATTATAAGGATAAGATAATTCATACAAGGCATCGTACATCAACAAGAGAGGATAAAGGGATTCTAAAACAAAACCCGACCGCTTTCGTGACTTAGTTTTCTCGTTTAATTTCTTTTTGCACTGAAATTTGCAAAACCTTTTTTTACTGTTTTTAATTAATACTGCACAAATCATTGTTTTGTTCGAACACAATTCTTGTGGGTTCGATCTTTTTATTACTACGACATTATTGGTACACTTGCCTAGAAGTCATCAAGTGTCTAAGGTGCCTAGAGTGTTCATGGAGTACATGAATAGAATATTTTATCCGTACTTTAATCAGTTTGTAGTGGTGTTCATTGACGACATCTTGATATATTCAAATTCCGATGAAGAGCATGTGGAGCATTTGAGAGTCGTGTTGCAGACCTTGAAATAAAAGAAGTTGTATGTGAAGTTGTCCAAGTGTGAGTTATGGTTGAGAGGAGTTGCCTTGGTCACGTGATTTCAAGTGGTGGTATTGTTGTTGATCCATCGAAGATAAATGATGTGTTTCAATGGGAGACTTCGAAGTCTGTTACTGAAATTAGAAGTTTTCTTGGGTTGACTGGTTACTACAAGAAGTTCATTGAAGGTTTTTCGAAGCTAGCATTGTTGTCCTAGCTTATGTTTTGAATATGCATTGTGAATAGAGTTTTAAAGAACTCAAGAAGAAGTTGACACATGCTCCAGTTTTTTATTTACCGAATCCAAGCGAGTCTTTTGTGGTATATTGTGATGCTCTGAAGATGGGTCTAAGTAGTGTGTTGATGCAGAATGGCCAGGTGGTAACTTACATTTCTAGATAGTTGAGGGTTCATAAAAGAAACTATCCTACACATACCTAGAAATGGTAGTAGTGGTGTTAGTGTAGAAGATTTGGAGACATTATTCGTTTGGCTCAAAATTTGAGGTGATCAGCAATCCCAAGTGTTTGAAGTATCTATTTAATCATAAGGAGTTGAATATGAGTGTCGTACCTCGAAAAATACGATCCTTCGCGATGGACAAGGAAAAAATTGTTCGAACAGAGTCACCACCAAACTTTATTCATTCCAAGAAGGAATAGGAAAATATCTATAAACCCTTAAGAAAATAAAATGGTCATTGTAGCGAGCGATTTTGGACGCGGTTCTTAAGCGCTGTCGCTCTTTGGGGTTTACTACAGGTCCATTCATTTTTTATCCTATTGTGAGCTGACTAAGGAAGGGAAATAGATGTATCCAATTAACCCTGCTTGCATACTGAGTTTAAACAGCGGTCTGTTAGGTTACAGATGCTATATGGTAATGGGGCCTTTCTTTCTTCTTACTTTATTAAGGTGGAAAACTGGGACTATTCATGGGGAATTTGTCAGATTGGGTGGAGATAGGGGACTTTAGGTTTTTTGATTAGTGTGCTCGATAAGATTTTTCTTTCAATCTTATGCCTACGTATTCCCGTTTACCAAAACAGGGAAATCAGAGCGTTCGTAGTTCCTCCTATTCTATGGGAGGAAATAGTGTTATGGTGTCTTGTTCAAAGCTCAAGACGTGAAGCAAAAGGTGATCTATATCTTGTTTAAAGCCCAAGATGTGAAGCTGAAGGGTCTATTTGTATCTTGTTCAAAGCCCAAGACGTGAAACTAAAAGGTGTTGTCTTTAGAAAGAATTTGTCATCTCTAAAGAGGGTCTGTTTGTCACAACTGGTTATAAAGGAGAATTACTTTAACCGGGATATGTGAATCCGGCAATGCCATAATTTCCTTTATAGGGGGATTCCAATCTGAAGGATAAGACTTTAACTCATTGCAGAGCAATGCTATCTTTCCTAAGGAATTTCTCATGCTAAAAGAGGGACAGTGGCGTGGATGTAAATAATCCAGAGGCTTGCCGCTTACAGCGATTAGATGAAGGGAAAGGAGTTGTTGATGTTTGTATACTGTGAACGAGGCACAACTTTGATGCTAAAAGGTTGATTGACTTAACTGGGGTTTCCTTATACAAAGCCTAAGAGGAGGCTATTGGCCCAACAAGAGGGAGTTTTTATGTGTCTCGTACGAAGCCCGAGAGAGAGGCTAATAGGGTTGACTCAACAAGAGAATCTTTTATACTCAAGAAGAGAGTGTTTTTGTATCTCGTACGAAGCCCGAGACGGAGGCTGAAAGGTGATTGACTAAACAAGAGAGTCCTTTATACTCAACAAGAGAGTGTTTTTGTATCTCGTACGAAGCCCGAGATGGAGGCTAAAAGGTTTTGACTCAACAAGAGAGTCTTTTATACTCAACAAGAGAGTGATTTTGTATCTCATACGAAGCCCGAGATGGAGGCTAAAGGTTTGACTCAACAAGAGAGTCTTTGTATCTCGTACGAAGCCCGAGATGGAGGCTACAAGGTTTGACTCAACAAGAGAGTCTTTGTATCTCGTACGAAGCCCGAGATGGAGGCTACAAGGTTCTGTTTCAGTTGAGTGTCAGGTCCAGTATGTTGGTTAAGAGAAAATCAGTTCTTATAAAGAGACTGATTAAAGGTAAGGCTGTGCTTTGGGATTGATCAGAGGATCAGGGTTATTTCCTGTTCTTTAAGGAAATGGGAAATCCAAAGGGTATTTGAGACTGTCCAAGTATGCAGGTGTTTCCTTACTTGAGAATGTCTCTGAGACTCAAGGAAATTAGGCTGTCCAAGTCTAGAGTTTTATCTTTTGTACTATGCTTAAAGAAACAGTAGTAGTACTTTCACGGTAGAAAAATCTAGACTCTTTGAAAGACTGTTCTATTAAGATGACTAATTTCTGTTCCTATACCTCTAGGAGGTCGTCGAGACAATTTGTACGAAGCCCAAGAGGAGGCTAGAAACTTTTAAGAAGCCGAGGGACAATTTGTACGAAGCCCAAGAGGAGGCTATCATTCCCGGAGGAAGAAATCACTTATACGAAGCCTAAGAGGAGGCTGTGAATACTTCTAAGAAGTCGACGGGTCCTTGTACAACGCCCAAGAGGAGGCGGGGATGCTTTTAGGAAGCCTGTGGGTCCTTGTATAACGCCCAAGAGGAGGCGGGTGAACAGTTCCAAAAGGGGTTTCACAGAGAAACGATGGCCTTTTGTATATTGAACTGTTCAAGGGGGAAATTTCCTAGACCTAGTTATCTAAGATAATTGTTATAAAAGGTCTGGTGCAATATCCGGGAGAACGTCGGGTGGGAAGAGACAGAGTTTGCCTAGTTCTAGACGTAATTGCCGGGGAAACTCTAATATCTATACTATTATTACACAATCGATGAAAGAAGACTTACAGCAAAACAACCCCACAATACAGTTATATATATATATGAGTTTGTGAAAGGAGACTTACAGTGAAACAGCCCCACAATACAGTTATATACATATGAAAGCGGTAAATGAAAGCGGGTAAATACTTACTCGGTTGTAGAGCTTCCATGCTGTTTGGTTAGTTGTTTAACAAAGAAAGATTGAAAACAATAGTATATTCAAAATCAAAGGAGAAAGCGCTTTGAAATAAAATGGTTGGGGCTTACAGCTCAAGGAGAGACCCAAAAAGTTTTACCAGTGATCGCACTGTTGAATTTGTACAGAGAGACTTATACAAGTGACTGAGGCCTAAGAAAGGTTTTCTGTACAAAGGGATGGGTCTTACACTCTATTAGAGGCCCAAGTGAGTTTTAAGAAAAGAAATGGGTCTTATTACTCGAGGGTAGGCCCAATGGTTAATTTTAAAAAGGGCGACGATCGCGCCGAGGTTTTGGAAACACCGTGGGACTTATACAAGTGACTGAGACCCAAAATTTTGGTATTTACAAAGGGATTGAGTCTTACACTCTATTAGAGACCCAAAGAGTCTTGAAACATTTGAGTATGATTAAAAATCAAAGAAACCCTAATTTTCACTTTTTTAAAAGTAATTTTTCAAAGAAAATTAATAAAAAATGACAAAAAATAAAATAAGTTTAAATAAACCACTTGTGATTTTTGGTTAAGGTTTGAAAAATGAGGTTTTAATCATAAGATGATTTAAAACTTACTTAGTTTTGATTTTCAAGATGAATATTCACTTTTAAAATGTTTAAAAACAATTAAAAATGAATTTATTCACAAAAATACCAACTATATTAAATAAATAATATAAATTTGATTTTTTTGTAGAATAAAATATTTTACTATTTTTGTGATTTTTCAGAAAAAGAACCAATAAAAAATAATCAAAATTGAGGGAGTTATTAATTTTCCAAATCATTAAAAAATAATATGAAAAATGAGAAAATATGAAAAAGAGGGGTTGAGTCTTACACTCTATTAGAGGCCCAAAGTGTATTTTTGTACAAAAGATGGGGCTTACAACTCAGGGAGAGGCCCAAAATATTTTCAGTTTGAAAATGGCGATTGCGCCGAGATTTTTAACGTATTGGGACTTATACAATAACTGAGGCTCAAAATTGTTTCGTTAAAAAAGGGTTGGGTCTTACACTCTATTAGAGGCCCAAATGTTTAAAAAATGAAAAAAAATGGGACTTACAACTCAAAAAGAAGCCCAGTTGATTTTCTGTTTGAAAATGGCGATCGCGCCGAGGTTTTCTTTTAACGCAGAGGGACTTATACAATAAGTGAGGCCCAAAATTGTTTTGGTTAAAAGGGGATTGGGTCTTACACTCTAATAGAGGCCCAAAGTGTTTGAAAAAGATTTGTTAGGGTGAAAATCAAAGAAACCCCAATTTTATTTTTTAAGGCATTTTTCCAAGAAAAATTAAGTAAAAAATGATAAAAATATCAAATAAAATCATTAAATAATGATTAAGGTTTATGAAAAAATATTTTATCCACATAAATATTTAAAATCATTTTGGTTTTAAAAATCAAGAAAAAAGAAATCATTTTAAAAGCATATAAAACAATTTAAAACACTATTTTTAAATATATTAAAAATAATCTAAAAATAATATTTTTTTTGTGATTTTTTGTGGATTAAAATATTATGGGGTATGAATTGAAAAATGATGATTTTTTGCTATGTAAAAGAATTGGTTGAGTTTTGAAAATAAAAGTAAGAAAAAGAGGAAAGATGTCACAATATCATCTCCGACATTTCTTATGGGGTAAAAACTAGTACTGAAACTTTAATTTTCAACACGTTTTTATCAAATTTCAAACACTCATAACTCTCTCAATTTTTATCAGAATCAAAATCCGGAAGTACCTATCTTGACCGATTTTTTGCAAGGAATCCGATGGTACCACACATACACACTGAAACTCGACGTACAAAACACGCAAATCGAAAAACCAGAACTGCTATTAATTCGAAATATCATTCCGCGTCGAATTTCCAACATGCGTAACTCTCTCGATTTTTATCGGAATCAAAATCCGGAAGTACCTATCTTGACCGATTTTTCGCAAGGAATCCGATGGTACCACATCTACACACTGAAACTCGACGTACGAAACACGCAATTCGAAAAACCAGAACTGCACTTAATTTGTCGACATCGTTTCGCGCCAAACTTCCGACGCGCATAACTCTCTCGATTTTTAACCGAATTAAGATCCGGAAGAGCCTATCTTGACCGATTTTTCATGAGGAATCCAATGGTATCGCACATGCACGCTGAAACACAACGTATAAAGCGCAGCAATTAAAAACCCAGAGCTGCTACCAATTGAAAACATCATTTCGCGCCAAACTTCCGACGCGCGTAACTCTCTCGATTTTTAACCGAATTAAGATTCGAAAGAGTCTATCTTGACCGATTTTTTTCAAGGAATCCAATGGTATCGCACATGCACACGGAAACTCGACATATAAAACGCAGAAATAAAAAAAACCAGAATTGCACGTGTTTTGAAAACATCGTTCCGCGTCGAATTTCCAACACGCGTAACTCTCTCGATTTTTATCGGAATTGAAATCCGTAAAAACCTATCTTGACCGATTTTTCGCAAGGAATCCAATGGTATTATTCACGTACATGCAAACTCACTGTACAGAACACACAAAGCAAAAAACCAGAACTGCTATCGTTAATTCGACGTCGTTTCGCGTCAAATTTCCAACGCGCGTAACTCTCTCAATTTTCATCGGAATTGAAATCCGTAAAAACATATATTGAACGATTTTTCACAAGGAATCCAATGGTGTTACTCATGCACACTAAAACTTAATGTACAGAACACACCAATAAAAAAAACCAGAACTGGACATGATTTTAAAACAACCAAAATTCCACATATAAACGTGTTAAAATGCAAACAGTGGGAGGATCACAACATACACATTAAGGACTATATTTTTGCTTCGAGAATTGTTCAATATGATGCATGTATGTGGACAACAAAGGAAAGCATGATTCAAAGAATTCAAGTTGTGAATTTTACCTCTTTTTTGGAGATTTTGGGCAACCTACCAAGTACTTTGTTCCAGAAATGATTTGATGCTTTGAACACCCTCAAATGACCTCTTAGAAGCTTTTAGGATGGTTGGAATCAGCTGGAAACCTCTGGAGCAAGTTTGAGCACTTTCTCGCAAAATGGTCAAAAGTGGCCAAAATGCAAACTCTCTCAAATGGTGTTCCAGATGTGTGGCACCATTTGGGACAGTTTAAGGATGATATTTGGAGTGTGTTTGAGGTTTTATCTGGTTTGGAAAGTGACTGAATCAAGACATGACTTGAAAAATGCAAAAAGTGCCATTTTGAGGTTTTGAGAGGTGACTTTGTTATGTTGGTGTTATAGGTCACTTGTGAGAGTTTGGATCACCTACATATGATGTTTATGAGGTGTTAGGATCATGAGCTGTGATGGAAATGCTCTCTAACTCCAAAATTCAGAATTTCCTTACTAAAGAAGGCATTTTGGAGTGAAAGAGAGAATTTGAGGAAAGCATCTGTTTGATGGATTTGGTGTACTCAAACTGAGCACAAATGAGCTCTATTTATAGTAGAGCAAGTTTGTTTTGCAAGCAATAGTGAATGGTGGCTGCAGCAGAGGTTTGACCAATGTTGGCCAATGAAAATCCAAGTCTCCTCTAGCCATTGACTAGAGGTTAGAGCATAGGCTGCTGGTTCCCTAGTTGTTGGAGGAATCTTGACTGAATTCAGTTAGAGGAAGCTCAGTTCATGCCACCTCTAAGCATCCATTAAATGCTCCAAACCAAAATTGGAGTTTTGTGCCTCTTTTAGGGATTTCTAGGTTTTGGCATGCTATTTTTGGTTCCTTGGACTTGGGAGGCTCATGGATCAGATCATTGTAGCGAGTGATTTTTGGATGTGGTTGCAAAGCATGATCGCTCTGGTACCACAGCTCGATTCATTTTTTATCCTATTAAAGCTGATGAAGGAAGGGAAATAGATGTCTCCAATTAACCCTGCTTGCATACTGAGATTAAACAGTCAAAACTATTGGTTTACAGATGCTACAAAGATTCGGGGTTTCTCCTAGGTTATTTTGTTGACAAGGGGTGCTTTAGGCTATCTGTTAGGATGTTAGGACGAATGTATGAGAGTATAGGATTTTGGGTTTTTGTTTAGTGTGCTCGCTAAGATTTTTCTTTCAATCTTATGCCTACGTATTCCCGTTTACCGAAACAGGGAAATCAGAGCGATTGTAGTTCCTCCTATTCTATGGGAGGAAATGGTTGTTTTGGTGTCTTGTTCAAAGCCCAAGACGTGAAGCTAGAGAGTCTATTTGTATCTTGTTCAAAGCCCAAGATGTGAAGCTGAAAGTAGTTTGTATCTTGTTCAAAGCCCAAGATGTGAAGCTAAAAGTGTTGACCTTAGAGAGAATTTGTCATCTCTAAAGGGGTCTGTTTTTCACAACTGTTGGGTGACTGACTGTAAAAGAGGATTACTTTAACCGGGATTTGTGAATCCGGCAATGCCATAATTTCCTTTATAGGGGATTTTAACCTGAAGGAGAAGAATTTAACTCAGTTTAGAGCAATGCCATCTTTCCTTAGGAATTTCTCATACTAAAAGAGGGACATTGGCATGGATGTAGATAATCCAGAGGCTTGCCGCTTACAGCAATTAGATGAAGGGGAAAGAGTTATTGAAGTTTGTATACTGTGAACGAGGCACAACTTTGATGCTAAAAGGTTGATTGGACCAACCAGTGGTTTTCTTATACAAAGCCTAAGAGGAGGCTAATATGTGTCTCGTACAAAGCCCGAGAGAGAGGCTAAAATGTTTTGACTCGACGATGGAGTCTTTTGGTATCTCGTATAAAGCCCGAGATGAAGGCTACTTGACTTAACAAGAGAGTTTTTTGTATCTTGTACGAAGCCCGAGATGGAGGCTAAAATTTGTTTGGCTCAATAAGAACCTTTTTGTATCTCGTATAAAGCCCGAGATGGAGGCGAAAGGGTGATTGACTCAACGAGGGAGTCTCTTTATGTGTCTCGTACAAAGCCCGAGAGAGAGGCTAAACGTTGTTTGACTCCGCTGGGGAGAATCATTGTATAAAGCCCAAGAGAGAGGCTATTGTAACTGGAGAAAGATCATTATATAAAGCCTAAGAGGAGGCTATGGTTACTGTTTCAGTTGAGTGACAGGTCCAGTATGCTGATTTAAAGAGAAAATCAGTTCTTATATGAGCAACACTGTACTCGAGGATTTGATTCGAGGATCCGGGCTATTCCTATTCTTTAAGGAATTGGGAAATCCGAAGGGTATTAAGACTGTCTGAGTCTACGGGTTTTCTTCCTATTTAACGAAGGGGTCACCTGAGAATGTCTGGAAAACTCAAGGAGATTAGACTGTCCGTGTCTAGAGTTTCATCTTTTGTACCATGCTTTGAGAAATAGTAGTAGACTCTTTGAAAGGACTGTTCTATGCAGATGACTAATTTCTGTTCCTATACCTCTAGGAGGTCGCCGGGACAATTTGTACGAAGCCCAAGAGGAGGCTGGAAACTTTTAAGAAGCCGATCGGTCCTTGTACAAAGCCCAAGAGGAGGCTATCATTCCCAGAGGAAGAATCATTATACGAAGCCTAAGAGGAGGCTGTGAATACTTCTAAGAAGCCGACGGGTCCTTGTACTAAGCCCAAGAGGAGGCGGGGTTGCTTTTAGGAAGCCTGTGGGTCCTTGTATGATGCCCAAGAGGAGGCCGATGCTTTAAAGAAGCCCGTGGGTCTCCAAACCCCGAGAAATTCAAGGCAAGCTATTCACAAGGAATTGATTAAGTCAGGAAAGTTCGAGAATTTGGAAGAAACTCAAAGATGCCATTCACGGAGAATACATTCATCTCTGGGAGTAGAGTTTCTTGACAATTCCTAATGAGGACAGCCGAAGAGAAGACTATATCTGGTGATCCTATTGGGGATCTAGTTGTCTATTTCTACGAATAAACGAAACGGCTTTTCATAGTTCTAGACGTAGTTTCCGGGGAAACTCTAAATATCTATACTATTATTACACAGTTGATATGAGTTTATGAAAGAAGACTTACAGTGAAACAGCCCCACAATACAGTTATATGTATATGAAAGCGGTAAATGAAAGCAATAACCACTTACTCAGTTGTAGAGCTTCCATGCTGTTTGGTTAGTTGTTCAACAAAGAAAGACTGAAAACAACAATATATTCAAAATTAAAGGAGAAAGTGCTTTGAAAAAGAAAGATTTGGGGCTTACAGCTCAAGGAGAGGCCCAGGGTTTTATCAGTGAGCGCACTGTTTGAATTTTGTATAGAGGGACTTATACAAGTGACTGAGGCCCAAAAAGGTTTTCTGTACAAAGGGATGGGTCTTACACTCTCTCAAGAGGCCCAAAAGGTTTAAAGAAAAAGAGTGGGGCTTATAACACGAGGGTAGGCCCAGTTGACTTTTCGTTTAAAATGGCGATCGCGCCGAGATTTTCTTTTAACGGGAAGGGGCTTATATAATATCTGAGGCCCAAATGATTTTGGTAAAAAGGGGGTTGGGTCTTACACTCTATTAGAGGCCCAAAAATTTTGAATGGGTCTTACTACTCGAGGGTAGGCCCAGTTGGTTAATTTTAAACTGGCGACGATCGCGTCGTTTATTCGAAAATGTACAGTGGGACTTATACAACGAATGAGGCCCAAAAAGTTTTCTGTACAAGAGGGCTGGGTCTTACACTCTAATAGAGGCCGAAAGAGTTTTAAGAAAAGAAATGAGTCTTACTACTCGAGGGTAGGCCCAGAAGGTTATTTTTCAAAAGGCGACGATCGCGCCGTTTGTTTTTTGACGGTATCAGGACTTATACAATACACTGAGGCCCAAATGATTTGGTCAAAAAAAGGATTGGGTCTTACACTCTATTAGAGGCCCAAAGTGTTTTGAAAATGATTTATGAGGGTTGAATTAATCCAAAAGCCCTAATTTGTTTTAAAAAATGTGCTTTAATTGAATAAAAATTCAATTAAAATGATCAAAATTGTTTAACATAGGAAAAACAAATTGTGATCTTGGATTAATGCTCCAAAAATTAACTATTGACCACTTGCAGCTGGTGATCCTGATTTGTGTTGGAGGTGTTACAACTAGGTTCCAATGATCTGGATAGCTTCCCTAGGTGCCATGGAGTGTGTAAGAATGCTTGGAATGGATTGAAATGGTTTGGAGCTGAAGATGGTACCTCAACTGCAAAACTGTCAAGAACTTAAGCAATTGGCTGGTGATTTTGTGAAATCTGTGTTCCAGATGTTATGTGAGTGTTTGGATCACTTCTATATGATGTATGTGAGGTGTGTGTGTGTGATTGGTTTGATTGGAAAAGCTCCCAAACTCAAAACCCAATAGTGACTTGCCTTAGAAGGCAAAATTGGAGTGAAAGAAGAGATTTTGAGGAAAACATCTGTTTAACGGCTTTGGTGTACTCAAACTGATCACAATTGAGCTCTATTTATAGTAGAGCAAGTTTGTTTTGCAAGGAATAGTGAATGGCAACTGCTGAGTAGGTTTGGCCAATGTTGCCAAATGAAAATCCAAGTCTCCTCTAGGCATTGACTAGAGGTTAGGGCACAGGCTACTGGTTCCCTTGGTCTTGGATAAGTCTTGACTGAATTCAGTTGAGAATGGCTCAGTCCATGCCACCTTGATGCTTCCATTGAATGCTCCAATCCAAAATTGGAGTCTTGTCCCTATTTTGGCAATTCTAGGTTCAACATGCTATTTCTTGTTCCAAAGACTTTGGAGGCTTGGCTCAGTGATTGTCCCCTTTATATTCAATCCTCAGAGGTGTCCAAGTGGATAGGAGCATTTGGATTTAGCTGATTTTGGCAAATCGAACAAAAATGCAAAAATCTGCCTTCCCTTGGCAGATTTCAGCAAGGCAACTTGCCAATGTCATATCTCATGACTCAAATTGAATTTGGTAATGTTCTTGGCCATTTTGGAAAGCCCTTACATGATACAACAACTGTTTGAACATGTTTGGTTTTGATCTCTTTTGAATCCAAGTAAAAAATCCCCCTACATTTGGCAAAAAGTAGGGTAAAATCTGACTTAGTGAAATTTTCACTAAGTGTTGGAACAAAGTGACTTTTCTTGATTTTGATCACTCCATAACTCAAAATCCATGAGGAATTTGGACGTAGGTCAGTATGAAGCTTTTATATAGGGCAATGAGATCTACAAATCAAGCTTTGAATGGGGAACAATGGCCTTGTGGTCTAGGAGTTATGGTCCTCCAAAGTTGGCACATTAGTGTCACTTTTTCCATAACTTAGAAATTTTTCTAAGTTTTTATGGTTACCCCTTTTACAAGTTATCCCACTTTCTTTGATTTTTCTTGATGAATGATGATTCAAATCATACATTAACATCATTTTAGGGTTAAAAATCCATTTTGGTGAAAAATCTCAAAAAGTCAAAGTTGACTTTTGTGCACAGTTGACTTTTTATCAAATGAATTCCAAACTGTGCAATTCTTCATGAAATCATGTCCTTGACCTAAATCAAACTTGATGGACATGTTCCATGGGTGTCATAGGGTATATTGAATCATGTCTTAGGGCTTGGGAGCATGTCCTGGTCAAAAGTCAAAGTTACAGTTGACTTTCCTCGCGAAACCCTAATTGTTGTGCAGATGAAATTGAGACTTGTTGCTCAAGCTTCTTGGATTAATCCATTGTTCCAAATGGATCAATATAGTTCATTAGAGACCCTCAAACCCTCTCTTGAGGTCTTGGCGTATGATTTGCCCTAAAAGTTTACTTAGGGGTGAATTAGGTCAAGAAACCCTAATTCCTGATTTTTGATGAATGCATCCCCTGAGGCAAAATTGACTTGATGATTGGGTCAATGAGGTCCCATGAAGTATATTAGGTTATGTTTTGGATCATTGGCCTGTGCCCAGATGAAAAATTTCCATTTGGAGGCCCTGGTCGACCAAAACCCTAATTTGGTGACACTGTCGATCTTGAGACTTGATCCACCTAGAAGGGAGCAGCCTTGTGCTTGATCCTTGAAGTGGGAGTCCTTTTGATCCATTGTGGATGTTTGAGAGGTTAGACAAGTTGAAGATCATGTCATTCCTTGATTGATCCTTTGTCTAAGAACTCTGAGAGGGCTTGAAACCCTAATTCTTGATGGTAGTGAATGCCCAACAATCCTTGAGGAGATTGATGGGGCATGAAGGTACATCCATATTATGATGATGATTTACACAATGATGGGAAATCTAAGTGGTCAAAATTTAGGGTATGACAGATGCCTCTGTAATACCCCAAATTTTGACCACTTAGATTTCCCATCATTGTGAAAATCATCATCACAATATGGATGAACCATCATGCTTCATTAGCCTCCCCAAAGATGGGTGAGCATCCACTACAATCAAAATTAGGGTTTCAAGCCCTCTCTGAGTGCTTAGACAAAGGATCAATCAAGAAATGACATGATCTTCAACTTGTCTAATCTCTCAAACATCCACAATGGATCAAAAAGTACTCCCACTTCAAGGATTAAGCACACGGCTGCTCCCTTCTAGGTGGATCAAGTCTCAAGATCGACAGTGTCACCAAATTAGGGTTTTGGTCGACCAGGGCCTCCAGATGGAAATTTTCATCTGGGCACAAGGCAATGATCCAAAACATGACCTAATATACTTCATGGAACCTCATGAACCCATGCATCAAGTCAATTTTGCCTCAGGGGATGCATTCATAAAAAATCAGGAATTAGGGTTTCTTGACCTAATTCACCCCTAAGTTGACTTTTGGGGCAAACCATGAGCCAAGACCTCAAGAGATGATTTGAGGGTCTCTAATACACCATGTTGATCCATTTGGAACAATGGATTAATCCAAGAAGCTTGAGCAACAAGTTTCATTTTCATCTGCACCACAATTAGGGTTTTAAGGGAAAAGTCAACTGTAACTTTGACTTTTGACCTGGACATGCTCCCAAACCCTAATACATGATTGAATATACCCTATGACACCCATGGAACATGTCCATCAAGTTTGATTTAGGTCAAGGACATGATTTCCTAAAGAATTGCACAGTTTGGAATTCATCTGATAACAAGTCAACTGTGCACAAAAGTCAACTTTGACTTTTTGAGATTTTTCACCAAAATGGATTTTTAACCCTAAAATGATGTTAATGTATGATTTGAATCATCATTCATCAAGAAAAATCAAGAAAAGTGAGATGACTTGTAAAAGGGGTAACCATAAAACTTAGAATTTTTTCTAAGTTAAAAATAAAGTGGCAAAGGTACCAACTTTGGAGGACCATAACTCCTAAACCACAAGGCCATTTTTTCTCATCCAAAGATGGATTTGTATCCCTCATTATCACCTACAAAAACTTTAACTACAAGTCATTCCAATTCATTAAGGATTTTGAGTTATGGAGTGATCAAAGTGGCTGAAAAGTGAAAATGTCACTTTTTCCAACACTTAGTGAAATTTTCACTAAGTCAGAATTCTGCTTCACTTTTTGCCAAATATAGGGGGATTTTTCACTTGGAATCAAAAGAGATCAAAACCAAACTTGTTCAAACAGTTGTTGTATCATGTTAGGGCTTTCCAAAATGGCCAAGAACATTGCCAAATTTAACCTACATCATGAGATACAACATTGGCAAGTTGCCTTGCTGAAATCTGTCAAGGCAAGGCAGAATTTGCATTTTGGCTCGATTTGCCAAAATCAGCCAATTGCAATTGCTCCAATCCACTTGGACACCTCAGAGGATTGAATCCAAAGGGGACAATCACTGAGCCAAGCCTCCAAGGTCCAAGGAACAAGGAATAGCATGTTGAACCTAGAGTTGCCAAAATCGGGACAAGACTTCAACTTTGGAATGAGGCATTTAATTGAACCATCAAGGTGGCATGGACTGAGCCATTCTCATCTGAAATCAGTCAAGACTTATCCAAGACCAAGGGTACCAAAGCTCTGTGCCCTAACCTCTAGTCAATGGCTAGAGGAGACTTTCATTTCCATTGGCCAACATTGAGGAAACCTACTTACCAGCTGCCATGTACTATTCCTTGCAAAAAAAACTTGCTCTACTATAAATAGAGCTCAATTGTGGTCAGTTTGAGTACACCAAAGCCATCTAACAGATGCTTTCCTCAAAATCTCTTTCTCTTGGCAAAAATGCCTTTCTTAGCAAGGTAGCTATCGGGTTTTGAGTTTGAGAGCAATTCTGCACAAACCAATCACTCACACACCTCACATACATCACATATGAGCTGATCAAACACTCACATAACATCTGGAACATCAAAATCTCAAAATCACTTGCCATCCACACAAGTTTGAAGTGAAGTTGCAGCTGAGGTACCACAAATCGTTCCAGTCCATTTCAATTCAATCCAAGTGTTCAAACACACTCCATATGGTGTAGGGAAGCTGTCCAGATCATCACAACTTGTCTGTAACACCTCCAACTCAAAATCACATCTGCTCTTGCTGTCACGACTTGGAGGTAAGCCTAAACTTGGGCATCTTTCAATCTATGCATATTTCCTCGCACAATAATTTGGCCATATGTTCATAATCATGCATGGAATGTTTTCCCTCAATTAATTGCATTGTTTGAATCGTGTATCAAAAATCCTAGCCTTCATGCAGAAATTAGGGTTCTTGAGGTCTCTTCGTGATTTCTTGTTATATGTTTAATTTAAATGAAATTAAAGTACATAAACATGATCGTGAGGTTGAGGCGAGCATAATGATATGTGGATTGCATGTTATAATTACGTATTCAGTGAGATTGAATGGAAAATGCAAATCTGGGCAAACTGAAAAACGCGCGTGTTCTTGGTGATTGTTCTTGGCGCCATTTTCATATATTTGAATATTTGAATTTTGTGATTTTGTTTAATTGATTCAAAAATTAATTTCTCTCTGAGTTTTAATGATTTTGAGGTGATTCTTTTTTTAATAATTCACAAAAATGTTAAAATATTTTATTTTATCAAAAAATCCCAAAAATATTATTTATTTCATATAATTGATATTTTTGTAAAGAATTAATATTTTGATTGTTTTTGGCATTTTAAATATTTTTTCTACATTGATTTTGCAACTTTTAATGCTTTCTAATTATTTTGTAGGTCAATACTTAATTTTTGAAGCATTAATCCAAGATCACAATTTGTTTTCCATGTGTTAAATAATTTTTGATCATTTTAATTGAATTTTTATTCAATTAAATACATTTTTGAAAACAAATTAGGGTTTTGGATTAATTCAACCCTCATAAATTATTTTCAAAACACTTTGGGTCTCTATTAGAGTGTAAGACCCAATCCTTTTTTGACCAAATCATCTTTGGGCCTCACTTATTGTATAAGTCCCGATACCGTAAAAAAAAACAAACGGCGCGATCGTCGCCTTTTCAAAAAAAACACCTGGGCCTCTCCTTGAGCTATAAGACCCATTCAAAACACTTTGGGCCTCTATTAGAGTGTAAGACCCAATCCCCCTTTTAACCAAAACATTTTGGGCCTCACTTATGGTATAAGTCCCTCTGTGTTAAAAGAAAACCTCGGCGCGATCGCCATTTTAAACGAAAAAATCATTTGGGCATACCCTCGTGTTATAAGCCCCACACTTTTTTTAAACCTTTTTGGGCCTCTTGAGAGAGTGTAAGACCCATCCCTTTATACAGAAAACCATTTTGGGCCCCAGTCACTTGTATAAGTCCCGCTGTACAAAGTCAAACAGTGCGCTCACTGATAAAACCCTGGGCCTCTCCTTGAGCTGTAAGCCCCAGATCTTTCTTTTTCAAAGCACTTTCTCCTTTGATTTTGAATATACTATTGTTTTTAATCTTTCTTTGTTGAACAACTAACCAAACAGCATGGAAGCACTACAACCGAGTAAGTGGTTATCGCTTTCATTTACTGCTTTCATATTATAAATTGTATTGTGGGGCTGCTCACTGTAAGTCTCCTTTCATAAACTCATATCTACTGTGTAATAATAGTATAGATATTTCGAGTTTCCCCGGCTACTACGTCTAGAACTAAGTGACGCCGTTTCATTTATTCGTAGAAATAGACACCTAGATCCCCAATAAGAGCACCAGATACAGTCTTCTCTTCGGCTGTCCTCCTTAGGAATCGTCAAGAAATTCTATCCCCCATAGATGAATTATTCTCGGTGAAACTTCTCTTGAATTTCTTCAAACCGCCGAACGGTTCGGACTCTCTCTAAAAGTTAAAGTCACTGGATAGTAAACCTCGCACGTTTACCAGTGGTTTTAACTCTAAAAGAGTTTTCCTGAACTTTTCTTTGGTTTGGGACCCACGGGCTTCTTAAAAGCATCGGCCTCCTCTTGGGCATCATACAAGGACCCACAGGCTTCCTAAAAGCAACCCGGCCTCCTCTTGGGCATTATTCAAGGACCCTACGGCTTCTTAGAAGTATTCACAGCCTCCTCTTAGGCTTCGTATAATGATCTCTTCCTCCGGGAATGATAGCCTCCTCTTGGGCTTCGTACAAGGACCCGTCGGCTTCTTAAAAGTTTCCAGCCTCCTCTTGGGCTTCGTACAAATTGTCCCGACGACCTCCTAGAGGTATAGGAATATAACCTAGTCATCTTCATAGAATAGTCATTTCATAGAGTCTACTACTGTTTCTCGAAGCATAGTACAAAAGATAAAACTCTAGACACAGACAGTCTAACTTCCTTGAGTCTCAAAGACATTCTCAAGCACTCTTCGTTAAATAGGAAGGAAACCCGCAGACTCGGACAGTCTCAATACCCTTTGGATTTCCCGTTTCCTCAAAGAAAAGGAAATACCCCTGATCTTCAAATTAAATCCCTGAGTACAGTGTTGCTCATATAAGAACTGATTTTCTCTTTTAAATCAGTATATTGGATCTGTCACTCAACTGAAACAGTTACAATAGCCTCTATCTCGGGCTTCGTACGAGATACCAAAATTCTCCCCATTGGAGTCAAAACAACCTTTTAGCCTCTCTCTCAGGCTTTGTATGAGACACAAAAGATTCCCTTGTTGAGTCAATCACCCTTTTTTTTTGCCTCCATCTCGGGCCTCGTACGAGATATAAATCCCTTAAGCAAGAGTCGAACTCTTTGCTAGCCTCCTCTTAGGCTTTGTATAACGATATGCCCCACTGGGTCAAAAACTTTTAGCCTCTCTCTCGGGCTTTGTACGAGACACAAAATAGCCTCCTCTTAGGCTTTGTATAATGATTTTCCTAGCGGAAATTAGCCTCCTCTTAGGCTTTGTATAAGAAAACCACTGGTTGATCCAATCAACCTTTTAGCATCAAAGCTGTGCCTCGTTCACAGTACACAAACATCAACAACTCCTTTCCCTTCATCTAATCTCTGTAAGCGGCAAGCCTCTGGATCATCTATATCCATGCCACTGTCCCTCTTTTAGCATGAGAAATTCCTAAGGAAAGATGGCATTGCTCTACACTGAGTTAAAGTCTTCTCCTTCAGGTTAAAACCCTTTCTTCGGAAATTATGGCATTGCTCGAATCAGCGTATCCTAGTTAAAGTAATTCTCCTTCTCCCCACTTTAGAGATGACAAATTCTCTCTAAAGTTAAGATCATTCAGCTTCACGTCTTGGGCTTTAAACAAGACATAAATAGACCTTTCAGCTTCACATCTTGGGGTTTGAACAAGATACAAACTATCCTTTCGCTTCACGTCTTGGGCTTTGAACAAGACACCAAAAACCAATTTCCTCCCATAGAATAGGAGGAACTACGAACGCTCTGATTTCCCTGTTTCGGTAAACGGGAATACGTAGGCATAAGATCGAAAGAAAAGATCTTAGCAAGCGCAATCAACAAAAAACCCAAATCCCATATCCCCATCAATTAAAAGCAGTAATTCAAAAGCACCAGTCCTAACATCCTAATCCTTATTCCCCGCCAGAAACCCTTTTCCTAGAAAAAAGAAAGAAAGAAACCTGTATTGGCGAAATACGAATAACCAGTACAAAGTCCCCCCACATTGATAGCATCTGTAACCTAACAGACCGCTGTTTAAACTCAGTATGCAAAGCAGGGTTAATTGGAGACATCTATTTCCCTTCCTTATTCAGCTCACAATAGGATAAAAAATGAATCGACCTGTAGTTTTAGGCTCAACCGCAGAGAGCGACAAGCGCTTAAGAACCGCGTCCAAAATCGCTCGCTACAGAAAAGTGGCGCCCACCGTGGGGCATTTCTTTTCTTTTCTTTTTTTATTTTCTGTCTGTTTTCCTTGTAAAATGGCGACTCTGCTGGGGAGTCTCCTTTTCTGCCTTAGGGCATCATCCCCGTTTTCTACGGAAAATGGGAACTCTACCGAAGAGAAAGATTGACCTATGCTGGTCCATCTCTTAGGCAGGGAACCACAGATTGGGGCTTCCGCCGGGGAACCCATTTCTGTCAGGAACTTAAGATTCGTAGCTTTATAAGTCTAGGATGATTAGGACAAATATATATACTGCTTTTCCTAATTCCTATACGTGTTTATTTTTATGCTACTGGGAATGCGTGTGATGCCGCATGTGGTGAGATTGAGTATACACTTAAGAAAATCCAACCTTTTTCGTAGTGCGGAAGCTATCGGAAATAGCTGTTACGCGATACTACCCTCATTTGAGGCTGGTGATCTATTCTCGGTGAATGGCACTTACTCTAAGATTGCACACAACTCGCTGGCGATCCGCTTGTTGTTTTGCTTTCTTGGGAGGAGCTGATGATAATGAGTATAGGTACAAAAATCACCCTAGTATAAACCTTTGGGGATGGGTAGAGCCTTGACTTCATGACAACGACCCTTTGCCCCCATGTTTTTTCTATGTTTTTGTGTGCTGCATTCATGCATTCATTTAATAAAACATTAAAACATTCAAAAAAATTTCTCTTCTAGTCTCTCTGTTTTTCAAATTAAACTAAGACTGTGATTGCAAATATCAGAGAAAAAGATTGCATTAATGGATTTCGGTAGAAGGAGAACTCACCAGTATACCTTCAAGGTTCCAAAACTAGGGGATTTGAGAAAGTTAGCAAGGATGATCGTTAACCTAGAGGCTTTCAGAGCCAAGCACGGTGGTTTCCTACCACTGTTAAGAGTCCATGTGATTAAGGGAATCATGGATGCGCTTATTCAGTTCTACGATCCGGTTTATCATTGTTTCACATTCTCGGATTACCAGCTGGCACCAACGCTGGAGGAGTATTCTCATCTGACTGATTTACATATCACTGATCGAGCTCCATTTTCTGGACTGGAAGAAATTCCAAAGAGTCAGACTATTGCAAGAGCAATTTATTTGGACGAGTCTGAGGTCAGGACTCACATGACCACTAAGGGTGGCATCCAAGGTTTGCCAGCCCAGTTCTTGACAAAGAAAGCTCTGTACTTCGCTAGTATAGGGAACGAGACTGCTTTTGAAAGCATCTTTGTCTTGCTCACATACGGGTTATTTTTGTTTCCCAACATCAATAACTTCGTCGATATCAACGCTATTAAGGTTTTTCTCATTGGAAACCCTGTGCCGACTTTGCTCGCAGATGCGTATCATTCTATACACTTGGGAAATTTGTACAGCAGAGGGGAGATCACATGCTGTGTACCTTTGCTTTACAAATGGTTTATCTCACACTTGCCCAAGTCTGTTGCTTTTTGGGATTGCAAGAGTGTCTTATGTTGGTCGCAGAAGATCATGTCCCTCACCAACTCTGATATAGATAGGTGTAATAGGATTTATGAGGGAATCAGAATCATTGACCGTTGTGGAAACTTCCCCAGCGTACCCCTCATAGGAACTAAAGGAGGAATCAACTATCATCCGATATTAGTTCTTCGTCAATTTGGATACCTGATGAGACACATCCCACTGGGTGTTCATCTGGAAGGTCTTTTCTTCAAAGAAGGAGAAAGTGACAGAGCACTAAAGATGGAAATAGTGCAAGCTTGGAAACAGGTTCATAAGAAAGGACGAGAGTCTCTGGGAAAACCGGACTGTGTCTCGGTGGAGCCTTATCTCCATTGGGTACAAACTAGAGCTCTCAAGCTAAAAATGCCTTATCCTCGTTACTGAATTCTTCCGCCGAGGGAAATTGTCATGTACTTCATGACAGAGTACCGCACCCTCAACGTAGAGTGTATCCAAATACAGCAACTACTGAGAGAGAAAGATGCTCTGATTGAAATTTTGGAGCAGCATGCTGTAGAGAATCAAGATGACCAGAGGAATTTGCTCACTCCTTTCACCTGGCAAAGGAATGACAACCCGACAACGGCCCAAGCGCCCCGGTCAAAGAAAAGGAAGATATCAGAATCAGCACCCGATTTCTCCTCAGAGAGGGCTCGGGACCCATTAGTTTAGGTTTTTGTTTCTGCACTTTGTAATCTACTGTATTTCCATTTCTGTAATCCTTTGGAATTCAATAAAAAGGGGTTTCCCCACTGTTTGATATTTGTAATCTAATTGTCGAAGTTTATTTTGATTAAACAAAAAAAAAATAGTTAATAAAATCATTACATTCATCATTCTCACATCGCGTATTCTCCTTACCTACGAATCTCACGTTTGTGTCTCGATTCTAGAGTCAAACTGTCTCATTCATATAATACTCGGGCCAATCGTCAGAAAAAGATGGATGATCTTGAGGAAGAAAACAGAGAGTTGAAAGAAGAGATCGACGCTCTGAGAGAGGATATGAGAAAGCTTCGTAACGACATGCAAGCCATGGCAGAAGCTCAGCTACAAAGAACTGTGATCTCAGAGATCACCTCAACGCCCATCATAGAAAAGTATGATCCTAGGTATCAGATACCGAAAGATCGTCCTTGGGGCATGCCTGTTAACTATATCCCGGAAGGATATGTTCCGCCGATCACTGAAGATCAGGGAATCGCAACAGAAGCTGCTGGGCCTGAAGGTTACAAACTTTGGGAAAGCGAAGATGCCAGGGGCATACTGAAGACTCCTGAAGGTTACAAACTTCGGGAAGCACCAAGACTTACTGCCGTAGTCACGGTACCACCCCCTGTGGTGCACACTGTCCCGGAAGGACAGATTCCACCAACACCTTCTGGTAAGAAGGAAACTATGTTTGACAGAATGGAGGAATTCCAGGAACAGTTCCTGGAAATGCAAAAAGAGCTGCAAGCCATTCGCGGTCAGGATCTATTTGGAAAGGACGCCGCAGACCTCTGCTTGGTCCCAAATGTGAAAGTCCTGCACAAGTTCCAAGTGCCCGACTTTGAAAAATACAAGGGTAACTCTTGCCCTCAGAGCCATCTGGTGATGTACGCTCGGCGAATGTCGGCTCAGACAGAGAATCAGGACCTGCTGATTCACTACTTCCAGGATAGTTTAACCGGTGCCGCACTTAAATGGTACATGGGTTTAAACCGTGCCACGATCAGCACTTTCAGAGATCTTGGTACTGCCTTCGTCCAACAATACAAGTACAATTTGGACATGGCACCTGACAGAGATCAACTCAGATCAATGTCGCAAAAGGACAAGGAAACCTTTAAGGAATATGCTCAAAGGTGGCGTGAAATTGCCGCTCAAATTTGTCCACCTCTTGAGGAAAAAGAGATGACAAAGATCTTCTTAAAGACCTTAAGTTCATTTTACTATGACCGAATGGTTGCCAGTGCGCCCAGTGATTTCACCGAAATGGTCGGCATGGGTGTACGTCTTGAGGAAGCCGTCTGAGAAGGGCGTTTGGTAAAAGACACTGGATCAACGAGCGGTACTAAAAAATATGGTAGTGCTCTCCCTAAGAAAAAAGAGCAAGATATTGGGAATATCTCTCTCAGAAAGTAAAGGCGTCGTTATCAGCCAGTAGCAGCTGTTACTCCTGCTATCGGCCCCACGCCTGTTCCTATGTATCAACCTCAGGTTGCGCAGAGCCAACCTGACCAGCAAAGGACATAACAGCCTCTTCAGCAGGCTCGTCCTCCATATAACAACAACCGTACAACACGGCCACCAGGATTTGATCCTATACCTGTAACGTACGCAGAGCTGTTTCCGTTACTGCTGGCTAAGGGGCACATTCAGACTAAGTCTCCCCTTTCAGTTCTGGAAAATCTGCCTTTTTGGTTTAAAGCGGATCAGACATGCCCTTATCATCAAGGAGGTTCAGGGCATAACATTGAGACTTGTCTCAATTTCAAATCCGACGTGCAAAAGCTTGTTAGGAGCGGGCTCTTATCTTTCAAAGATACGAATCCCAATGTTCTTACAAACCCGCTGCCTCAACATGAGAAAGCTGCAGTCAATCTGATTGAGAAAGAGACTAACAATGTCTATCAAATTCACGATGTACTCTCATTGGGGACCAATCTGGTCAGGATGCATTGTAGACAGAGTGGATATGGCCATGTACCACCTCATAATTATCACCAGTGTGATATCTGCTCTAAAGACAACCAGGGATGTTCTGTAGTGCAAGCAGCTCTACAGGAATAAATGGATCTTTGATGGATCCAAGAGCACCGAGTTCGTGGAGTTAACATGGTCTCTACGAATTCTAACGTCATTCAAAACCACGACATCCGTGTGATGAATGTCAACTTGGTGGCGATGCACTCAAGGCAAAGCCAGTATCATAATCTGCCGCGGCACGATTACAGTTCCTGTCTGATTTGCTCGGTAAATAAACAGGGATGCTCTTTCATACAAGAGGCCCTCCAGCGTCAGATGGATCTTGAATGGATCCAAGACTACCATGATAGGAATCCCTATCAAATCAATATGGTTCATATCTTCGATATCCGCATGATGAATACCAACCTGGTAGAGTTACATGCTGAGCAGGTCCGACTTGGATTCTTAATATCACATGACTATCAAAATTGTAAAGTGGGTTGCGAAAACGATCGAGGTTGTACCCTTGTCCAGGAGGCACTTCAGCACTTGTTAAATCACTGGTGGATGCCAATCTATATGGACGAAGATACTCAGCAGATTAGTATCAATAACAGGAATCCTACTCGTCGTCAAAGTCAGGATGTCCGATCAATGGAAGGTAACCTAGTGAGGTTACATTGTATTTAAAGTGGGCGTGGCCAGATGCCACCACACAACTATGACAGTTGTAGCGTCTGTTCGGAAAGTAACCAGGGGTGTTACCTTATGAGAGCAGCTCTTCAGGATCAGGTCGATCATGGAGAAATTCCTCCATATCCAGGTTCAGGACCCATCATTTGGTCGCCGAACTACCTTGCCGATCAGGTTGAGGATGTTGTCACGATCTCTGGTCATCACAGGACCAGGGATGTTTTTGCCATCATCCCTCTACTTGACAAATCTAGAGTTCCTAACCGGGAACGGATCGAGATTACTTATGATGGTCAGAAAAATCAGAAGGTTCCCATAGTCATCTATCTACCGGGGCCATTACCGTATGAATCTGCTAAGGCGATCCCTTACAAATACGGTGCAACAATAATTGAAAACGGAAAGGAAATTTCATTACCCTCCGTCGTGAATATTGCAGACATCAGTCGTGTTACACGAAGCGGTCGAATCTTCAACCGAGGGGTTGGAGAATCCAACAAAGAAAAGGAACTTCAGGCGGAAATTCCTGATCCACCAGTCAGTCAATCTGGTAATCCCGACTTTTCAAAAGACAAAGATGAGATGCTAAAGCTCATCCAAAGGAGTGAATATAACATTGTTGATCAACTGTTACAGACTCCTTCAAAGATTTCAGTATTATCACTGTTACTCAGTTCAAAAGCACACAGAGAGGCTCTACAGAAAGTCTTGGAGCAAGCCTTTGTGGAACAGGATGTAACAATCAGACAGTTTGATAGCATTGTCTCTAACATCACTTCCTGCAATAATTTGGGATTTAGTGATGAGGAATTACCTGAAGAGGGTCGCCGTCATAACATGGCGCTCAATATCACAGTTAACTGCCAGGGCGATGCTTTAGCCAATGTACTGGTAGACACAGGGTCAGCCCTGAATGTTATGCCGAAGTCCACCTTGATGCAATTATCATTCAAGGGCCCTCCGATGAGAGTCAGCGAGGTCATCGTCAAAGCATTCGACGGATCCAGAAAAACAGTTATCGGCGAAGTGGATCTTCCCATAACTATTGGTCCTCACACTTTCCTAGTCACTTTCCAGGTCATGAACATCCGAGCAACATACAGTTGTTTATTAGGAAGACCTTGGATACATCAGGCTGGAACGGTTACTTCAACCCTCCACCAAAATCTAAAGTTCGTCAAGAACGATCAACTTGTCACGGTTTGTGGGGAACAAGCCTTGCTCGTAAGCAACTTATCATCATCTACTTGTGTGGAACCCGAGGAGGTTATTGGAACTCAGTTCCAAGCACTATCAGTGAGCAAGAACGATCAATCCGAAGAAGGAACTTCAATTTCTTCATACAAAGATGCTATCAAAGCGGTCGAGAGTACCGATACAACCGGATGGGGACGGCTTGTCATCCCTATTGACAATAAAACAAAGAAGGGTCTTGGTTTTTCTGCAACCTGTACCCAGACAGCCGCCAACGATGAAAGTCTTCATCCCCTTCAAAACTTCTTCCACAGTGGAGGTTTTCTTCACCCAGTGTCTCAGACAGTTCATGCTATCAATAAGGAAGATCCCTCTGACACGGATGAAGAATGGAAGTCCTACCTTAACAAGGACGGTTATATGTCTCAAGAAGGGGTGCCTATGCCTTTTTGCTTTCCTATAGAAAGTCCGAGATTTATACCAAGATCAGATGTCGAAATGATCTACGGAGATTGTGATCCGGAAGGATGCCGTGCTCCACCAAATTCATTAGAGGAAGACACTCCGATGAAAGACAACTTTGATCACAATTACTATGGCCCGATGGATGGTCTGCCAATGTGGCAGCCTTACCCAGGAAACTTGGGGCAAGAAAGTCAGCCGAGTAATGAAACTCAGCTGAGCGTCATTGAACAGAATACCTGTGTCCCCGCCATGTCATGGGATCAACACTCAGGTCATTCAGAAATTACTCAACATGAAGATGAATTCGCAAAGTTCGCAGGACTTGAATTCATCAACTATGCTTTTCCTGAGGTCAACGTCATCGAGAGGGATGACTCCTCCAGTTCCACAGAAGTTTGGGACACTCTGGGACAACCGAGTGGAAAATACGACTATATGGTCAAGTACACTGCTCCCGAAAGCTCTCGTATCAGGCTCGAAGATATCCAGTCAACTGGATGGGGAGATACAGCTGAGAGCACCAATGATATGCAAAATGCAATAGAGGAATCCTCCTACGACAACTCTGCTTGGGAGACAGATTCCAATGATCCTGCTCCACCAGAAATCAGCGTCATTTCTGAAGACAAATCAAGGAAGGTGCCAGACTTTGTGATTCACCGAGGAGTTCGCCGCCAATGGGTTGCCGTCGAGGTTCCGAAGGTCGTTCACCAGTCAAAGTAATTGCCATCTTTAACCTTTCACCCTGCCCAGGTGAAACGGATGTTTTGATAGGGCTCGCTTTCTGTAAATTTCCCTCTTCGCTTTGCCCGAAGCGACAGAGTTTTGTTTTATAGGGCTGTAGTTTCAAGATTCGACTTGTTCATTAATAAAATAACGTCGTTCTGTAATTTCCACATTAATTGCTGTTTTCTCTTTTTGCTTTTTCAGAAAATGGTAATCCTAAAAAACAATTCAAATAAAAACAAGCAGTAAAATAAAAACACTGCACACACTTACATTTTCTCTATCTCTTCTAAACACGAATCATCACGTCATGCAGATTGCTTGTTTTATACCCAGTTGAAACATACGATCCGATGCCTTCTCCCAACTGTGAGTTCCCGGTATTCGAGGCTGAAAAAGAAGTTAACAACGAAATTCCAGAAGAGATCTCCCGACTACTCAGACAAGAGGAAAGGTCCATTGAACCTCACAAAGAGCCGTTGGAAACGGTAAACTTGGGTTCAGAAAAAGAGAGAAAAGAAATCAGGATCGGAGCATTGCTCAGTCCAACTGCCAGAGAGGGTTTGATAAAGCTTCTCAAAGAATTCTCCGATGTGTTCGCTTGGTCCTATCAGGATATGCCAGGGTTGGATACCAGCATCGTGGAACATCACCTACCATTGAGATCGGAATGTCCGCCAGTAAAGCAAAGGTTGAGACGCACTCACCCGGACATGGCCATTAAAATCAAAGAGGAGGTACAAAAACAGATTGACGCGGGTTTCCTCGCTACATCTGAATATCCTTAATGGTTAGCCAACATCGTACCCGTTCCCAAAAAGGACGGAAAGGTCAGAATGTGTGTTGATTACAGAGATCTAAACAAGGCAAGTCCAAAGGACGACTTTCCTTTACCACACATTGACATGCTGGTTGACAGCACAGCAAAGTTCAAAGTATTCTCCTTCATGGACGGATTCTCGGGCTATAACCAGATCAAAATGGCGCCGAAAGACATGGAGAAAACTTCGTTCATTACCCCATGGGGTACCTTTTGTTACAAGGTAATGCCGTTCGGTTTGAAGAATGCCGGGGCAACCTATCAAAGAGCCATGACTACTCTGTTTCATGACATGATACACAAAGAAATCGAGGTATATGTCGATGATTTGATTGCAAAATCAAGAACAGAGGATGAGCACGTTGAACATCTGTCAAAATTGTTCGAACGTCTAAGAAAATTCAAGCTCCGCTTGAATCCTAACAAGTGCACCTTCGGTGTCCGTTCGAGGAAACTACTAGGGTTCATCGTCAGCCAGAAAGGGATTGAGGTTGATCCTGACAAGGTCAAGGCCATTCAAGAAATGCCTTCTCCGAAAACTGAAAAATAAGTCAGAGGATTCCTAGGATGTTTGAACTACATCTCCAGATTCATATTCTTTATGACCGCGACATGTGCGCCGATTTTCAAGTTATTGAAAAAGAACCAGGATTGCGTTTGGTCAGAAGATTACCAAACCGCCTTCGACAGTATTAAGGAATATCTGTTGAATCCTCCGATTCTATCACCTCCAGTGGAAGGAAGACCACTTATCATTTACCTCACAGTCCTAGAGGACTCAATGGGATGTGTACTTGGCCAACAAGACGAAACTAAAAGGAAAGAGTCTGCCATTTACTATTTAAGCAAGAAATTCACCGACTGTGAAACTCGGTACACGATGCTCGAGAAAACTTGCTGCGCTTTGGCTTGGGCAGCCAAACGTCTTCGCCAGTACATGATTCGTCATACTACTTGGTTGGTCTCCGAAATGGATCCAATCAAGTACGTTTTCGAAAAACCTGCTCTCACGGGAAGGATTGCCCGTTGGCAGATGTTACTATCAGAATATGACATAGAGTACCATGCTCAGAAAGCCGTTAAAGGAAGTATTTTAGCCGATCATTTGGCTCATCAACCGATTGACGATAAAGAATCAATCGGGTTTGACTTCCCAGACGAAGATGTCATGTATCTAAAAATGAAAGATTGCGATGAACCGCTACCCAGTGAAGGGCCAGAACCAGGTTCCCAGTGGGGACTCATCTTTGATGGAGCAGTTAATCATTATGGAAACGGAATTGGGGCAATCATTGTTACCCCTCAGGGTTCCCACATTCCTTTCACTGCCAGACTTACGTTCAAATGTACGAACAACGAGGCCGAATATGAAGCATGTATTATGGGTCTCGAAGAAACGATTGATTTAAGGATCAAAAACTTGGACGTATACGGCGATTCAGCTCTGGTTATCAATCAGATAAAAGGAGATTGGAACACATACCAATCATGATTGATTCCTTACAAAGACTACGCAAGAAGGTTGCTACCTTTCTTCAACAGAGTCGACTTTCATCACATACCTCGTGATGAGAATCACATGGCTGATGCGTTAGCCACTATCTCTTCCATGATAAGTGTAGGTCGATGGAATGACATACCTAAGATCGACATCATGCGCCTTGAACGGCCCGCTTACATCTTCGCGATTGAAGCAGTCATAGACGATAGACCTTAGTATCACGATATCAAATGCTTCCTTCAGAAACAAGAGTACCCATCAGGGGCACTCAGAAAAGACAGGAAAACCCTCAGAAGATTGGCTGGAAACTTCTTCCTGAGCGGTGACACTCTTTATAAGAGAAATTTTGACATGGTTTTGCTTCGATGTGTCGACAGACCAGAAGCAGACATGCTCATGAAAGAAATTCATGAAGGATCCTTTGGCACTCATGCCAACGAACACACAATGGCGAGAAAAATTCTTAGGGTCGGGTATTATTGGTTGACCATGGAATCCGACTGCTACAAGTACATGAGGAGGTGTCACAAGTGTCAGATATACTCCGACAAAATTCATGTACCGCCATCACATCTCAAAGTTCTTTCTTCCCCGTGGCCTTTTTCCATATGGGGAATCGACATGATTGGTATGATTGAGCCCAAGGCTTCAAACGGACATCGGTTCATCCTGGTAGCCATTGACTATTTCACCAAGTGGGTCGAAGCAGCGTCATTCGCCAATGTAACCCAACAAGTGGTGGTCCGATTTATCAAAAACAATATCATCTGCCGTTATGGTGTTCCAAGTGAGATAATTACTGATAATGGATCCAACTTGAACAATAAGATGATGAAAGAGTTGTGTGCAGAGTTCAAGATTGAACACCATAACTCATCTCCCTACCGACCCAAGATGAACGGAGCGGTAGAAGCGGCTAACAAGAACATCAAGAAGATCGTTCAGAAGATGGTTGTAACCTATAAAGATTGGCACGAGATGCTACCCTTTGCTCTTCACGGTTATCGTACATCTGTCCGCACTTCAACAGGGGCAACCCCTTTCTCTCTAGTATATGACATGGAAGCAGTGCTTCCCATAGAAGTAGAGATCCCGTCAATCAGGGTATTGATGGAAGCTCAGCTCACCGAAGCTGAATGGTGTCAAAGTCGACACGACGAACTGAACCTGATCGAAGAGAAGAGAATCACGGCACTATGCCACGGTCAGTTGTATCAACAGAGAATGAAGAGGGCGTTCGACAAAAAGGTCCGACCTCGTGTCTTCAGAAAAGGAGACCTCGTGCTCAAGAAGATACAATCATTTCTCACCGATTCGCGAGGTAAATGGACTCCGAATTATGATGGCCCATATGTGGTCACGAAAGCTTTCTCAGGCGGCGCCTTGAGACTTGCAACCATGGATGGAGAGGAATTTGCCTACCCCACGAATGTTGATGTAGTCAAGAAATACTTCGCCTAAACTAAAAAAAAAAAACGTCTCGGTGGATTGAAAACCCGAAAGGGCGGTCCAGGCAAAAGTTAGAGACATGAAAAAAAAATCATCCCGATGGATTGGAAATCTCATAGTACAATCCAGGCAAAAATTAGGGATAATGGCAAGTAACTATGTTCAACAGAGGCAAGTCCCTCAGCAGCAGTTACATCATCATCTATCAGAGGAAATCTCCAGTCAAAGGTCATCTTCGACGGAAGCTCAGGATATCCCGAACTCAAAGTTGGTAGAAGGATAGTGGTCGTTATGTTTCAACGTAGCCCTTTTCCCTGTAAATTACCATTTTCTAACTTTGTATATACTCTTTGGAATCACGCGTTTGGCTGATCTCCATCTTATCAATAAAATTTGAGCCCTTGTGCTTTTGTTTGTAATTCTTTACTTGTTTTAGCTTTACAGAACGACGTTGTTTAAACTTAATCAGCGATTCTTGAAATAAAACAAAAATGAATTTACTTGTTAAAACTTTTTCTGCTTTTAAATTAAAGATGACATTTCTTTTGACTGCTGGACATCAGAAGAATCTCGATCGCTTCTCCAAAGGTGTTTGAACCTCAAAGTGCAGAATCAAAGTACTCCTTCTAAACCAGTTCGCCTGAATAAAGGGATCAACTGTGTTAGAGACCTTGTTTCGTCTGACACCCTCGGCCGAGTTCTCATCTCCTAAGCCCGATCAACATAGCTCCCCGCGTGGACTATCTCTCCTAAGCAAGGTGGAATTGCTATTTTCAATCAACGGTACTTCTTCGCCCCGCGATGGCCGAGTATCCAATTGTGTTCATCCATTAGTCTGTATGTTGCGTCAGTTTTGTCAGCATAAACATACATACTTCATGCATTCTATTTGCGTTCGCATTTCATATTGCATCACTATCACTTGAGTCGGTCTTGTCCCCTAGTGATAAACAGTTTTCTCAATCGAGTTTGTCAGTTCTTTCCTCGTCAGGAAGTGTTGCGTCTGCACAATCTCGCCACCAGTGTATCTTTAGATCAGAGTCGGCACTTGGCCACTTTGATAACTTGAACCTCTGAATGACCAGAGAAACCTTCAACAGATGTCACTCTTCGCCATTGAAGATGATATCCTTGCTTTCCCGGATTAAGGAAAATCCACAGAGAAAGCCTCGTGATCAGAGATTCGGCAGCACGCCAGTTTTGCTCCCAAAAAAACTGTTGATGAAAAGGTCATCGACACCTCAAAATTGGATCCCATCATATGGCATTTCTCCGGGAAGATCCCGAGAAAAGTATGATGTAACCCAAAACGAAAACAGTCTCTCAAGAGACTCGCTTTCCCCAGTAGAATCGACAAATGGCGTCTCCAAAACAGAGAAGTTTGTGTACCTCTACAACTCAGACGAATGGGTTCCCCAGCAAGTCTGACTTCAAAACTTTTTCCACTCAAATGGCATCTCCCGAGGAAAATTCGGCGAGAAGTTTGAAGGAAAGCCGCTACGAATAGCGTCCTTTGTCAGTATAGTTATTGACAAAAGAAACTAAGACCAGTTCTTGGTAGGAAACCAGGATCGAGGGGAAGTTTAAATCAGAAACTAAGACCAGTTCTTGGTGGGAAACCAGGATCGAGGGGAAGTTTAAATCAGAAACTAAGACCAGTTCTTGGTAGGAAACCAGGATCGAGGGGAAGTTTAAATCAGAAACTGAGACCAGTTCCTTGGTAGGAAACCAGGATCGAAGGGAAGTTTATTTCAAAAGAGACTGAGACTAGTTCTTGGTAGGAAACCAGGATCGAGGGGAAGTTTACCTTTTCTAAGCATCATTGCTTAGTTAAAGAAGATGAATCTGTAAGCTACCATTCATAACCACCATCAAAATTTCGGATATTCCGATATTTAATCCTCTTGCACCCCGAATGCTCGAATACCTTCGTCATTCATACCTTCGGGTCCAAGAAGATTAAATAGGGGCATCTGTAATACCCCAAATTTTGACCACTTAGATTTCCCATCATTGTGAAAATCATCATCACAATATGGATGAACCATCATGCTTCATTAGCCTCCCCAAAGATGGGTGAGCATCCACTACAATCAAAATTAGGGTTTCAAGCCCTCTCTGAGTGCTTAGACAAAGGATCAATCAAGAAATGACATGATCTTCAACTTGTCTAATCTCTCAAACATCCACAATGGATCAAAAAGGACTCCCACTTCAAGGATTAAGCACAAGGCTGCTCCCTTCTAGGTGGATCAAGTCTCAAGATCGACAGTGTCACCAAATTAGGGTTTTGGTCGACCAGGGCCTCCAGATGGAAATTTTCATCTGGGCACAAGGCAATGATCCAAAACATGACCTAATATACTTCATGGAACCTCATGAACCCATGCATCAAGTCAATTTTGCCTCAGGGGATGCATTCATCAAAAATCAGGAATTAGGGTTTCTTGACCTAATTCACCCCTAAGTTGACTTTTGGGGCAAACCATGAGCCAAGACCTCAAGAGATGATTTGAGGGTCTCTAATACACCATGTTGATCCATTTGGAATAATGGATTGATCCAAGAAGCTTGAGCAACAAGTTTCATTTTCATCTGCACCACAATTAGGGTTTTAAGGGAAAAGTCAACTGTAACTTTGACTTTTGACCTGGACATGCTCCCAAACCATAATACATGATTGAATATACCCTATGACACCCATGGAACATGTCCATCAAGTTTGATTTAGGTCAAGGACATGATTTCCTGAAGAATTGCACAGTTTGGAATTCATCTGATAAAAAGTCAACTGTGCACAAAAGTCAACTTTGACTTTTTGAGATTTTTCACCAAAATGGATTTTTAACCCTAAAATGATGTTAATGTATGATTTGAATCATCATTCATCAAGAAAAATCAAGAAAAGTGAGATGACTTGTAAAAGGGGTAACCATAAAACTTAGAATTTTTTCTAAGTTAAAAATAAAGTGGCAAAGGTACCAACTTTGGAGGACCATAACTCCTAAACCACAAGGCCATTTTTTCTCATCCAAAGATGGATTTGTAGCCCTCATTATCACCTACAAAAACTTCAACTGCAAGTCATTCCAATTCATTAAGGCTTTTGAGTTATGGAGTGATCAAAGTGGCTGAAAAGTGAAAATGTCACTTTTTCCAACACTTAGTGAAATTTTCACTAAGTCAGAATTCTGCTTCACTTTTTGCCAAATGTAGGGGGATTTTTCACTTGGAATCAAAAGAGATCAAAACCAAACTTGTTCAAACAGTTGTTGTATCATGTTAGGGCTTTCCAAAATGGCCAAGAACATTGCCAAATTCAACCTACATCATGAGATACAACATTGGCAAGTTGCCTTGCTGAAATTTGTCAAGGCAAGGCAGAATTTGCATTTTGGCTCGATTTGCCAAAATCAGCCAATTGCAATTGCTCCAATCCACTTGGACACCTCAGAGGATTGAATCCAAAGGGGACAATCACTGAGCCAAGCCTCCAAGGTCCAAGGAACAA
This sequence comes from Lathyrus tuberosus, assembly GCA_022829125.1. Lineage (NCBI taxonomy): Eukaryota > Viridiplantae > Streptophyta > Magnoliopsida > Fabales > Fabaceae > Lathyrus > Lathyrus tuberosus. The sequence goes on from JALAZF010000427.1 coordinate 3,873,535, forward strand.
GGAATAACATGTTGAACCTAGAGTTGCCAAAATAGGGACAAGACTTCAAATTTGGAATGAGGCATTCAATGGAACCATCAAAGTGGCATGGACTGAGCCATTCTCATCTGAAATCTATCAAGACTTATCCAAGACCAAGGGTACCAAAGCTCTGTGCCCTAACCTCTAGTCAATGGCTAGAGGAGACTTTCATTTCCATTGGCCAACATTGAGGAAACCTACTTACCAGCTGCCATGTACTATTCCTTGCAAAACAAACTTGCTCTACTATAAATAGAGCTCAATTGTGGTCAGTTTGAGTACACCAAAGCCATCTAACAGATGCTTTCCTCAAAATCTCTTTCTCTTGGCAAAAATGCCTTTCTTAGCAAGGTAGCTATCGAGTTTTGAGTTTGAGAGCAATTCTGCACAAACCAATCACTCACACACCTCACATACATCACATATGAGCTGATCAAACACTCACATAACATCTGGAACATCAAAATCTCAAAATCACTTGCCATCCACATAAGTTTGAAGTAAAGTTGCAGCTGAGGTACCACAAATCGTTCCAGTCCATTTCAATTCAATCCAAGTGTTCAAACACACTCCATATGGTGTAGGGAAGCTGTCCAGATCATCACAACTTGTCTGTAACACCTCCAACTCAAAATCACATCTGCTCTTGCTGTCACGACTTAGAGGTAAGCCTAATCTTGGGCATCTCTCAATCTATGCATATTTCCTCGCACAATAATTTGGCCATATGTTCATAATCATGCATGGAATGTTTTCCCTCAATTAATTGCATTGTTTGAATCGTGTATCAAAAATCCTAGCCTTCATGCAAAAATTAGGGTTCTTGAGGTCTCTTCGTGATTTCTTGTTATATGTTTAATTTAAATGAAATTAAAGTACATAGACATGATCGTGAGGTTGAGGCGAGCATAATGATATGTGGATTGCATGTTATAATTACGTATTCAGTGAGATTGAATGGAAAATGCAAATCTGGGCAAACTGAAAAACGCGCGTGTTCTTGGTGATTGTTCTTGGCGCCATTTTCATATATTTGAATATTTGAATTTTGTGATTTTGTTTAATTGATTCAAAAATTAATTTCTCTCTGAGTTTTAATGATTTTGAGTTGATTCTTTTTTTAATAATTCACAAAAATGTTAAAATATTTTATTTTATCAAAAAATCCCAAAAATATTATTTATTTCATATAATTGATATTTTTGTAAAGAATTAATATTTTGATTGTTTTTGGCATTTTAAATATTTTTTCTACATTGATTTTGCAACTTTTAATGCTTTCTAATTATTTTGTAGGTCAATACTTAATTTTTGAAGCATTAATCCAAGATCACAATTTGTTTTCCATGTGTTAAACAATTTTTGATCATTTTAATTGAATTTTTATTCAATTAAATACATTTTTGAAAACAAATTAGGGTTTTGGATTAATTCAACCCTCATAAATTATTTTCAAAACACTTTGGGCCTCTATTAGAGTGTAAGACCCAATCCTTTTTTGACCAAATCATCTTTGGGTCTCACTTATTGTATAAGTCCCGATACCGTAAAAAAAAACAAACGGCGCGATCGTCGCCTTTTCAAAAAAAACACCTGGGCCTCTCCTTGAGATATAAGACCCATTCAAAACACTTTGGGCCTCTATTAGAGTGTAAGACCCAATCCCCCTTTTAACCAAAACATTTTGGGCCTCACTTATGGTATAAGTCCCTCTGCGTTAAAAGAAAACCTCGGCGCGATCGCCATTTTAAACGAAAAAATTATTTGGGCATACCCTCGTGTTATAAGCCCCACACTTTTTTTAAACCTTTTTGGGCCTCTTGAGAGAGTGTAAGACCCATCCCTTTGTACAGAAAACCATTTTGGGCCCCAGTCACTTGTATAAGTCCCGCTGTACAAAGTCAAACAGTGCGCTCACTGATAAAACCCTGGGCCTCTCCTTGAGCTGTAAGCGCCAGATCTTTCTTTTTCAAAGCACTTTCTCCTTTGATTTTGAATATACTGTTGTTTTTAATCTTTCTTTGTTGAACAACTAACCAAACAGCATGGAAGCACTACAACCGAGTAAGTGGTTATCGCTTTCATTTACTGCTTTCATATTATAAACTGTATTGTGGGGCTGCTCACTGTAAGTCTCCTTTCATAAACTCATATCTACTGTGTAATAATAGTATAGATATTTTGAGTTTCCCCGGCTACTACGTCTAGAACTAAGTGACGCCGTTTCATTTATTCGTAGAAATAGACACCTAGATCCCCAATAGGAGCACCAGATACAGTCTTCTCTTCGGCTGTCCTCCTTAGGAATCGTCAAGAAATTCTATCCCCCAGAGATGAATTATTCTCGGTGAAACTTCTCTTGAATTTCTTCAAACCGCCGAACGGTTTGGACTCTCTCTAAAAGTTAAAGTCACTGGATAGTAAACCTCGCACGTTTACCAGTGGTTTTAACTCTAAAAGAGTTTTCCTGAACTTTTCTTTGGTTTGGGACCCACGGGCTTCTTAAAAGCATCGGCATCCTCTTGGGCATCATACAAGGACCCACAGGCTTCCTAAAAGCAACCCGGCCTCCTCTTGGGCATTATTCAAGGACCCTACGGCTTCTTAGAAGTATTCACAGCCTCCACTTAGGCTTCGTATAATGATCTCTTCCTCCGGGAATGATAGCCTCCTCTTGGGCTTCGTACAAGGACCCGTCGGCTTCTTAAAAGTTTCCAGCCTCCTCTTGGGCTTCGTACAAATTGTCCCGACGACCTCCTAGAGGTATAGGAACAGAACCTAGTCATCTTCATAGAACAGTCCTTTCATAGAGTCTACTACTGTTTCTCGAAGCATAGTACAAAAGATAAAACTCTAGACACGGACAGTCTAACTTCCTTGAGTCTCAAAGACATTCTCAAGCACTCTTCGTTAAATAGGAAGGAAACCCGCAGACTCGGACAGTCTCAATACCCTTTGGATTTCCCGTTTCCTCAAAGAAAAGGAAATACCCCTGATCTTCAAATTAAATCCCTGAGTACAGTGTTGCTCATATAAGAACTGATTTTCTCTTTTAAATCAGTATATTGGATCTGTCACTCAACTGAAACAGTTACAATAGCCTCCATCTCGGGCTTCGTACGAGATACCAAAATTCTCCCCAGTGGAGTCAAAACAACCTTTTAGCCTCTCTCTCAGGCTTTGTATGAGACACAAAAGATTCCCTCGTTGAGTCAATCACCCCTTTTTTTTGCCTCCATCTCGGGCCTCGTACGAGATATAAATCCCTTAAGCAAGAGTCGAACTCTTTGCTAGCCTCCTCTTAGGCTTTGTATAACGATATGCCCCACTGGGTCAAAAACTTTTAGCCTCTCTCTCGGGCTTTGTACGAGACACAAAATAGCCTCCTCTTAGGCTTTGTATAATGATTTTCCTAGCGGAAATTAGCCTCCTCTTAGGCTTTGTATAAGAAAACCACTGGTTGATCCAATCAACCTTTTAGCATCAAAGCTGTGCCTCGTTCACAGTACACAAACATCAACAACTTCTTTCCCTTCATCTAATCGCTGTAAGCGGCAAGCCTCTGGATCATCTATATCCATGCCACTGTCCCTCTTTTAGCATGAGAAATTCCTAAGGAAAGATGGCATTGCTCTACACTGAGTTAAAGTCTTCTCCTTCAGGTTAAAACCCTTTCTTCGGAAATTATGGCATTGCTCGGATCCGCGTATCCTAGTTAAAGTAATTCTCCTTCTCCCCTCTTTAGAGATGACAAATTCTCTCTAAAGTTAAGATCATTCAGCTTCACGTCTTGGGCTTTAAACAAGACATAAATAGACCTTTCAGCTTCACATCTTGGGCTTTGAACAAGATACAAACTATCCTTTCGCTTCACGTCTTGGGCTTTGAATAAGACACCAAAAACCAATTTCCTCCCATAGAATAGGAGGAACTACGAACGCTCTGATTTCCCTGTTTCGGTAAACGGGAATACGTAGGCATAAGATCGAAAGAAAAGATCTTAGCGAGCGCAATCAACAAAAAACCCAAATCCCATATCCCCATCAATTAAAAGCAGTAATTCAAAAGCACCAGTCCTAACATCCTAATCCTTATTCCCCGCCAGAAACCCTTTGCCTAGAAAAAAGAAAGAAAGAAACCTGTATTGGCGAAATACGAATAACCAGTACAAAGGCCCCCCACATTGATAGCATCCGTAACCTAACAGACCGCTGTTTAAACTCAGTATGCAAAGCAGGGTTAATTGGAGACATCTATTTCCCTTTCTTATTCAGCTCACAATAGGATAAAAAATGAATCGACTTGTAGTTTTAGGCTCAACCGCAGAGAGCGACCAGCGCTTAAGAACCGCGTCCAAAATCGCTCGCTACAGCCCCTATTTAATCTTCTTTGACACGAAGGTGTGAATGGCGAAGGTATTCGGGCATTCGGGGTGCAAGAGGATTAAATATCGGAATACCCGAAATTTTGACGGCGTCTATGAATGGTAATTCACGCATTCATCTTTTTTTGCTAAGCAATGATGCTTAGAAAAGGTAAACTTCCCCTCAATCCTGGTCTTCAGCCAAGGAACTGGTCTCAGTTTCTGATTTAAACTTCCCCTCGATCCTAGTTTCCTACCGAGGAACTGGTCTTAGTTTCTGATGTAAACTTCCCCTCGATCCTGGTTTCCTATCGAGGAACTGGTCTTAGTTTCTGATGTAAACTTCCCCTCGATCCTGGTTTTCTACCAAGGAACTGGTCTTAGTTTCTGAAGTTTGAACTTCCCCTCGATCCTGGTTTCCTACCAAGGAACTGGTCTTAGTTTCTTTCGTCAATAAACTTTACTGACAAGGGACGCTATTCGTAGCGGCTTTCCTTCAAACTTCTCGGCAAATTTTCCTGGGGAGATGCTATTTGAGTGGACAAAGTTTTGATGTCAGACTTGCTAGGGAACCTAGTCATCTGAGTTGTAGAGGTGCACAAACTTCTCTGTTTAGAGACGCCATTTGTTGAATCTACTGGGGAAAACGAGTCTCTTGGGAGACTTCTTTCGTTCGGGGTCTTTACATCATACTTTTCTCGGAGATCTTCTCGGAGAAATGCCATATGATGTGATCTAATTTTGAGGTGCCGATGACCTTTTCATCAGTGGGTTTTTTAGAGAAAAACTGCCGTGTTGCCGAATCTCCGATTTAGGAGGCTTTCTCTCGGGATTTTCTTTAATCCGGGAAAACAAGGATATCATCTTCAATGGCGAAGAGTGATGTTAACTGAGGGCTCTCTGGTCTTTCAGAGGTTCAAGTTATCAAAGTGGTCGAGGACTCAACTTCAATCCAGAAATAAAACTAGAGGAGAGAGATTGTTCAGACGTAACACTTCCTGACGAGGAAAGGGCTGACAACTCGATTGAGAAGACTTTTATCACTAGGGGACAAGACCGACTAGAGTGATAGTGATGCAATATGACTGTGAATGTAAATCAATAATGCATGATGCATGTATGTATATGCTGACAAAACTGACGCAACATACAAACTAAAAGATGAACACGACTGGATACTCGGCCATTGCAGGGCGAAGAAGTACCGCTGGTTCAAGATAGCAATTCTGCCTTTCTTAGGAGAGATAGTCCCTGTTGGGAGCTATGTTGATCTGGCTTAGGAGATGAGAACTCGGCCGAAGCGTGTCAGACGAAACAAGGTCTTTGACACAGTTGATCCCTTCATTCAGGCGTACTGGCGTAGAAGGAGTACTTTGATTCCGTACTTTGAGGTTCGATTACTTCTGGAGAAGCGACCGATGTTCTTCTGATGTTCAACAGTCAAAAGAAATTGCCGTCTTTATTAAAAAGCAGAAAAAGTTTTAACAAGTAAATTCATTTTTGTTTTATTTCAAGAATCGTTAGTCATGTTAACAACGTCGTTATGTAAAGCTAAAACAAATAAGAATTACAAACAAAAGCACAAGGGCTCAAATTTTATTGATAAAATGGAGATCATCCAAACGCGTGATTCCATTGAGTATTTACAAAGTTAGAAAATGGTAATTTACAGGGAAAAGGGCTACGTTGAAACATAACGACCACTATCCTTCTACCAACTTTGAATTTGGGGCATCCTGAGCTTCTGTCGAAGATGACCTTGACTGGAGTTTTCCTCCGATGGATGGTGTAACTGCTGCTGAGGGACCAGCCTCTGTTAAACATAGTTACTTGCCATTATCCCTAACTTTTTCCTGGATTGTACTGTGATGTTTCCAATCCATCGGGATGATTTTTTTTATTTTGTCTCTAAATTTTTCCTGGACCGCCCTTTCAGGTTTTCAATCCACCGAGATGTTTTTTTAGGCGAAGTATTTCTTGACTACATCAACATTTGTGGGGTAGGCAAATTCCTCTCCGTCCATGGTTGCAAGTCTCAAGGCGCCGCCTGAGAAAGCTTTTGTGACCACATAGGGGCCATCATAATTCGGAGTCCACTTGCCCCGAGAATCAGTGAGAAATGATTGTATCTTCTTGAGCACAAGGTCTCCTTTCCTGAAGACGCGAGGTCAGACCTTTTTGTCGAACGCCTTTTTCATTCTCTGTTGATACAGCTGACCATGGCATAGTGCCGTGATTCGCTTCTCCTCGATCAGATTCAGTTCGTCGTGTCGACTTTGACACCATTTAGTTTCGGTGAGCTTAGCTTCCATCAATACTCGGATTGACGGGATCTCTACTTCTATGGGAAGCACTGCTTCCATGCCATACACTAGAGAGAAAGGGGTTACCCCTGTTGAAGTGCGGACAGATGTGCGATAATCGTGAAGAGCAAAGGGTAGCATCTCGTGCCAGTCTTTGTAGGTTACAACCATTTTTTGAACGATCTTCTTGATGTTCTTGTTAGCCGCTTCTACCGCTCCGTTCATCTTGGGTCGGTAGGGAGATGAGTTATGATGTTCGATCTTGAACTCTGCACACAACTCTTTCATCATCTTATTGTTCAAGTTAGATCCATTGTCAGTAATGATCTCGCTTGGAACACCATAACGGCAGATGATATTATTTTTGATAAATCGAACCACCACTTGTCGGGTTACATTAGCGTACGATGCTGCTTCGACCCACTTGGTGAAATAGTCAATGGCTACCAGGATGAACCGATGTCCGTTTGAAGCCTTAGGTTCGATCAAGCCAATCATGTCGATTCCCCATATAGAGAATGGCCACGGGGAAGAAAGAACTTTGAGATGTGATGGCGGTACATGAATTTTTTCGGAGTATATCTGACACTTGTGACACCTCCTCATGTACTTATAGCAGTCAGATTCCATGGTCAACCAGTAGTACCCTACTCTTAGAATTTTTCTCGCCATTGTGTGTCCGTTGGCATGAGTGCCAAAGGATCCTTCATGAATTTCTTTCATCAGCATTTCTGCTTCTGGTCTGTCTACGCATCGGAGCAAGACCATGTCAAAATTTTTCTTATAGAGAGTGTCACCGCTCAGGAAGAAGTTTCCAGCCAATCTTTTGAGGGTTTTCCTGTCTTTTCTTAGTGCCCCAGGTGGGTACTCTTGTTTCTGAAGGAAGCATTTGATATCATGATACCAAGGTTTGTCGTCTATGACTGATTCAATCGTGAAGATGTAAGCGGGCCTTTCAAGGCGCATTATGTCGATCTTAGGTAAGTCGTTCCATTGACCTACACTAATCATGGAAGAGAGAGTGGCTAATGCATCAGCCATGTGATTCTCCTTACGAGGGATATGATGAAACTCAACTCTGTTGAAGAAAGGTAGCAACCTTCTTGCGTAGTCTTTGTAAGGAATCAATCCTAATTGGTATGTGTTCCAATCTCCTTTTATCTGATTGATAACCAAGGCTGAATCGCCGTATACGTCCAAGTTTTTGATCCTTAAATCAATTGCTTCTTCGAGACCCATAATACAAGCTTCGTATTCAGCCTCGTTGTTCGTACATTTGAACGTAAGTCTGGCAGTGAAAGGAATGTGGGTACGCTGAGGGGTAACAATGATTGCCCCAATTCCATTTCCATAATGATTAACTGCTCCGTCAAAGACAAGTCCCCATTGGGAACCTGGTTCTGGCCCTTCACTGAGTGACAGTTCATCACAATCTTTCATTTTTAGATACATGGCATCTTCGTCTGGGAAGTCAAACCCGATTGATTCTTGATCGTCAATCGGTTGATGAGACAAATTATCGGCTAAAATACTTCCCTTAACGGCTTTCTGAGCGTGGTACTCTATGTCATATTCTGATAACAGCATCTGCCAACGGGCAATCCTTCCCGTGAGAGCAGGTTTTTCGAAGACGTACTTGATTTGATCCATTTCAGAGATTAACCAAGTAGTATGACGAATCATGTAGCTGCCCAAGCCAAAGCATAACAAGTTTTCTCAAGCATCGTGTACCGAGTTTCGCAGTCGGTGAATTTCTTGCTCAAATAGTAAATGGCAGACTTTTTCCGTTTGGTTTCGTCTTGTTGGCCAAGTACACACCCCATTGAGTCTTCCAAGACTGTGAGGTAGATGATCAGTGGTCTTCCTTCTACTGGAGGTGATAGAATCGGCGGATTCAACAGGTATTCCTTGATACTGTCGAAGGCGATTTGACAATCTTCTGTCCAAACACAATCTTGGTTCTTTTTGAGTAACTTGAAAATCGGCGCACATGTTGCGGTCATGAGGAATATGAATCTGGAGATGTAGTTTAAACGTCCCAGGAATCCCCTGACTTGTTTTTCAGTTTTCGGAGAAGGCATTTCTTGAATGGCCTTGACCTTGTCAGGATCAACCTCAATTCCTTTCTGGATGACGATGAACCCTAGTAATTTCCCTGAACGGACACCGAAGGTGCACATGTTGGGATTCAAGCGGAGTTTGTACTTTTGCAAACGCTCAAATAGTTTTGACAGGTGGGTCACATGCTCCTCTTCTGTCTTAGATTTTGCAATCATATCATTGACACATACCTCGATCTCTTTGTGTATCATGTCATGAAAAAGAGTTGTCATGGCCCTTTGATAGGTTGCCCCGGCGTTCTTTAAACCGAACGACATCACCTTGTAACAAAAGGTACCCCATGGGGTAATGAACGAAGTTTTCTCCATGTCTTTCGGCGCTATTTTGATCTGATTATAGCCCGAGAATCCATCTATGAAGGAGAAGACTTTGAACTTTGCTGTACTGTCTACCAGCATGTCAATGTGTGGTAAAGGAAAGTCGTCCTTTGGACTAGCCTTGTTCAGATCTCGGTAGTCGACACACATTCTGACCTTTCCATCCCTTTTCGGAACGGGTACGATATTCGCTAACCATTGAGGATATTCTGACGTGGCGAGGAAACCCACATCAATCTGTTTCTGTACCTCCTCTTTGATTTTGATGGCCATGTCCGGGTGAGTCTGTCTTAACCTCTACTTTACTGGCGGATATTCCGATCTCAACGGTAAGTGATGTTCCACGATGCTGGTATCCAACCCTGGCATGTCCTGATAGGACCAAGCGAATACATCGGGGAATTCTTTGAGAAGCTTTATCAAACTCTCTTTGGCAGTTGGACTGAGAAGTGCCCCAATCCTGATTTCTTTTCTCTCTTGTTCTGAACCCAAGTTTACCATTTCCAACGGTTCTTTATGAGGTTCAATGGACCTTTCCTCTTGTCTGAGTAGTCGGGAGATCTCTTCTGGAATTTCGTCATCATTTTCTTCTTCAGCCTCGAATATCGAGAACTCAAAGTTGGGAGAAGGAACTGGATCGTATGTTTCAACAGGGTTTAAAACAAGCAATCTGCATGACGTGATGATTCATGTTTAGAAGAGATAGAGAAAATGCAAGTGTGTGCAGTGTTTTATTTTACTGCTTGTTTTTATTTTTAAATTGTTTTTTAGGATTACCATTTTCTGAAAAAGCAAAAAGAGAAAACAGCGATTAATGCGGAAATTACAGAACGACAATATTTTATTAATGAACAAGTCGATTCTTGAAACTACAGCCCTATAAAACAAAACTCTGTCGCTTTGGGCTAAGCGAAGAGGGAAAATTTACAGAAAGTGAGCCCTATCAAAACATCCGTTTCACCTGGGCAGGGTGAAAGGTTAAAGATGGCAATTACTTTGACTGATCAACGACCTTCGGAGCATTAACAACAACCCATTGGCGGCGAACTCCTCGGTGAATCACAAAGTCTGGCACCTTCCTTGATTTGTCTTCAGAAATGACGCTGATTTCTGGTGGAGGAGAATCATTGGAATCTGTCTCCCAGGCAGAATTGTCGTAGGAGAATTCCTCAGTTGTATTTTGCATAGTATTTGTGCTCTCAGCTGTATCTCCCTATCCAGTTGGCTGGATTTCTTCGAGCCTGATACGAGAGCTTTCGGGAGCGGTGTACTTGACCATATAGTCGTATTTTCCACTTGGTTGTCCCAAGGTGTCCCAAACTTCTTTGGAACTGGAGGAGTCATCTCTCTCGATGACGTTGACCTCGGGAAAAGTATAGTTGATGAATTCAAGTCCTGTAAATGTTGCGAATTCATCTTCATGTTGAGTAGTTTCTGAATGACCTGAGTGTTGATCCCATGACATGGCAGGGACACAGGTATTCTGTTCAATGATGCTCAGCTGATTTTCATCATTCGGCTGACTTTCTTGCCCCAAATCTCCTGGATAAGGTTGCCACATTGGCAGACCATCCATTGGACCATAGTAATTGTGGTAAAAAATGTCTTTCAACAGAGTGTCCTCCTCCAATGAGTTTGGCGGAGCACGACATCCTTCTGGATCACAATCTCCATAGATCATTTCGACATCTGACCGTGGTATAAATCTCGGACTCTGTGCGGGATAGCAAAATGGTATAGGCACCTCTTCCTGAGACATATAACCGTCCCCGTTAAGGTAGGACTTCCATTCTTCATCTGTGTCAGAGGGATCTTCCTCATTGATAGCATGTACTGCTTGAGACACTGGGTGAAGGAAACCTCCACTGTGGAAGAAGTTTTGAAGGGGATGAAGACTTTCATCGTTGGCAGCTGTCCGGGTACAGGTTGCAGAAAAACCAAGACCCTTCTTTTTTTATTGTCAATAGGAATGACCAGCTGTCCCCATCCGGTTGTATCGGTACTCTCGACCGCTTTGATAGCATCGTTGTATGAAGAAATGGAAGTTCCTTTTTTGAACTGATTGTTCTTGCTCACCGACAGTGCTTGGAACTGAGTTCCAATAACCTCATCGGGTTCTATACCAGCAGATGATGACAACTTACTCACCAGCAAGGCCTGCTCCCCGCAGACTGTGATGAGTTGGCCGTTCTGGACGAACTTTAGCTTTTGGTGGAGGGTGGAAGTAACCGCCCCAGCCTGATGTATCCAAGGTCTTCCTAATAAATAACCGTACGTTGCTCGGATGTCCATGACCTGGAAAGTGACTTGGAAAGTATGAGGACCGATAGTTATGGGAAGATCAACTTCGCCGATAACTGTTTTTCTGGATCCGTCGAACGCTTTGACGACGACCTCGCTGATTCTCATTGGAGGGCTTTTGAATGATAATTGCATCAAAGTGGACTTCGGCATAACATTCAGGGTTGACCCTGTGTCTACCAGTACGCTGGCTAAAGCATCGTCCTGGCAGTTAACTGTAATGTTGAGCGCCATGTTATGACGGCGACCCTCTTCGGGTAGTTCCTCATCACTAAATCCCAAATTGTTGCAGGAAGTGATGTTAGACACAATGCTATCGAACTGTCTGATTGTTACATCCTGTTCCATAAAGGCTTGCTCCAAGACTTTCTGTAGAGCCTCCCTGTGGGCTTCTAAACTGAGTAACAGTGATAATACCGAGATCTTTGAAGGAGTCTGTAACAGCTGATCAACAATGTTGTATTCACTCCTTTGGATGAGCTTCAGCATCTCATCATTATTTTTTGAAGGGTCGGGATTACTGGATTGACCGACTGATGGATCGGGAGTTTCCGTCTGAAGTTCCTTTTCTTTGTTAGCTTCCCCAACCCCTCGGTTGAAGATTCTACCACTCCGTGTTACACGACTGATGTCTGCAATATTCACAACGGAGGGTAATGGAATTTCCTTTCCATTTTCAATTGTCGTTGCACCATATTTGTAAGGGATTACCTTAGCTGATTCATACGGTAGTGGTCCCGGCAGATAGATGACTACGGGAGCCCTCTGATTTTTCTGACCATCGTAAGTAATCTCGATCCGTTCCCGGTTGGGAACTTTAGATTCGTCAAGTAGAGGGATGATGGCAAAAACATCCCTGGTCCTGTGATGACCAGCGATCGTGACAACATCCTCAACTTGATCGGCAAGGTAGTTCGGCGTCTAGTTGATGGGTCCAGAACCCGAATATGGACGAATCTCTCCCCGATCCACCTGACCCTGAAGAGCTGCTCTCACAAGGTAACACCCTTGGTTACTTTCCGAACAGACGCTACAGCGGTCATAATTGTGTGGTGGCACCTGGCCACGCCCACTTTGAATACAATGTAACCTCACTAGGTAAGCTTCCACAGATCGGACATCCTGACTCTGACACCGAGTGGGGTTTCTGTTATTGATACTAATTTGCTGAGTATCTTCATCCATATAAATTGGCATCCACCAGTGATTTAACAAGTGCTGAAGTGCCTCCTGGACAAGGGTACAACCTCGATCGTTTTTGCAACCTGCTTTACAGCTTCGATAGTCGAGTGATATTAAGAATCTGAGTCAGAGTTGCTCAGCATGTAACTCTACCAGGTTGGTATTCATCACGCGAATATCGAAGATCTGAACCATGTTGATCTGATAAGGGTTCCTATCATGGTAGTCTTGGATCCATCCAAGATCCATCTGACACTGGAGGGCCTCCTGTATGAAAGAACATCCCTGTTTGTTTACCGAGCAAGTCAGACAAGAACTGTAATCGTGCCACATCAGATTATGATACTGGCTTTGCCTTGAGTGCATCGCCACCAGGTTGGCATTCATCGCACGGATGTCGTGGTTTTGAATGATGTTGGAATTCGTGTAGACCATGTTAACTCCACGAACTCGGTGCTCTTGGATCCTTCCGAGATCCATTTGTTCCTGTAGGGTTGCTTGCACCACAGAACATCCTTGATTGTCTTTAGAGCAGATATCACTCTGGTGATAATTATGAGGTGGCACATGGCCATATCCACTCTGTCTACAATGCATCTTGACCAGATTGGTTTTCAACAAGAGTACATCGTGAATTTGATAGACATCGTTAGTCTCTCCTTTTATCAAATTGACTGCAGCCTTCTCATGTTGAGGTAGCGGGTTCGTGAGAACATTAGGATTTGTATCCTTGAAGGATAAGACCCCGCTCCTAACAAGTTTTTGCATGTCGGACTTGAAATTGAGACAAGTCTCGATGTTATGCCCTGATCCTCCTTGGTGGTAAGGGCAAGTTTGATCCACCTTAAACCAAAAAGGCGGATTTTCCGGTACTGTAAGAGGAGATTTAGTCTGAATGTGCCCCTTAGCCAGTAGTAATGGAAATAGCTCTGCGTACGACACGGGTATAGGATCAAATCCTGGTGGCCGTGTTGTACGGTTGTTGTTATATGGAGGACGAGCCTGCTGAAGAGGCTGTTGTGTTCTTTGCTGATCAGGTTGGCTTTGTGCAACCTAAGGTTGATACGTAGGCGCGGTGCTGATAGCAGGAGTTACAGCTGCTACTGGTTGGTACCGTCGCCTTTGCTTTCCGAGAGAGATATTCCCAATATCTTGCTCTTTTTTCTTAGGTTGAGCACTACCGTATTTTTTAGTACCGCTCGTCGATCCAGTGTCTTTTACCAAACGTCCTTCTCGGACGTCTTCCTCAAGACGTACGCCCATGCCGACCATCTCGGTGAAATCACTGGGTGCACTGGCAACCATTCGGTCATAATAAAATAAACTTAAGGTTTTTAAGAAGATCTTTGTCATCTCTTTTTCCTCAAGAGCTGGACAAATTTGAGCGGCAATCTCACGCCACCTTTGAGCATACTCCTTAAAGGTTTCCTTGTCCTTTTGCGACATCGATCTGAGTTGATCTCTGTCGGGTGCCATGTCCAAATTGTATTTGTATTGTTGGATGAAGGCAGTGCCAAGATCTCTGAATGTGCTGATCGTGGCACGGTTTAAACCCATGTACCATTTGAGTGCGACACAGTTTATACTATCCTAGAAGTAGTGAATCAGTAGGTCCTGATTCTCCATCTGAGCTGACATCCGCCGAGCGTACATCACCAGATGGCTTTGAGGGCAAGAGTTACCCTTGTATTTTTCAAAGTCGGGCACTTGAAATTTGTGCGAAACTTTTACATTGGGGACCAATCAGAGGTCTACGGCGTCCTTTCCAAATAAATCCTGACCGCGAATGGCTTGCAGCTCCTTCTGCATTTCCAGAAACCGCTCATGGAATTCATCCATTATGTCGAACATAGTTTCCTTTTTACCAGCAGGTATTGGCGGAATCTGTCCTTCCGGGACAGTGTGCACCACAGGGGATGGTACCGTGACTACGACAGTGAGTCTTGGCGTTTCCTGAAGTTTGTAACCTTCAGGAGTCTTTAATATGCCCCTGGCATCTTCGCTTTCCCGAAGTTTGTAACCTTCAGGCCCAATGGCTTCTGTTGTGATTCCCTGATCTTCAGTGATCGGCGGAACATATCCTTCCGGGATATAGTTAACAGGCATGCCCCAAGGACAATCTTTCGGTATTTGATACCTAGGATCATACTTCTCCACTATGGGCGTTGAGGTGATCTCTGAGATCACAGTTCTTTGTAGCTGAGCTTCTGCCATGGCTTGCATGTCATTACGAAGCTTTCTCATATCTTCTCTCAGAGCGTCGATCTCTTCTTTCAACTCTCTGTTTTCTTCCTCAAGATCATCCATCTTTTTCTGACGATTGGCCCGAGTATTGTACGAATGAGATAGTTTGACTTCAGAATCGAGATACAAACGTGAGATTCGTAGGGAAGAAGAATACGTGATGTGAGAATGATGAATGCAATGATTATATTAATTGTTTTTTGGTTTAATCAAAATAAACTTCGACAATTACTGTTTTCTTCCTCAAGATCGTCCATCTTTTTCTGATGATTGGCCCGAGTATTATACGAATGAGACAGTTTGACTCTAGAATCGAGACACAAACGTGAGATTCGTAGGGAAGAAGAATACGCGATGTGAAAATGATTAATGCAATGATTATATTAATTGTTCATTTATAAACTTCGACAATTAGATTGCAAATATCAAACAGTGGGGAAACCCCCTTTTATTGAAATTCAAAGGATTACAGAAATGGAAATACAGTAGATTACAAAGTCCAGAAACAGAAACCTAAGCTAATGGGTCCCGAGAGAACTCGGGTGCTGATTCTGGTATCTTCATTTTCTTTGACCGGGGCTCTTGGGCCGTTGTCGGGTTGTCATTCCTTTGCCAAGTGAAAGGAGTGAGCAAATTCCTTTGGTCATCTTGATTCTCTACAACATGTTGCTCTAAAATCTCAATCAGAGCATCTTTTTCTTTTAGTAGTTGCTGTATTTTGATGCACTCTACGTCGAGGGTGCGGTACTTGTTCTTCCAAGACCTCCTCTCCTTTCGAACTTTGTTGAGAGTAACCTGAAGCTTTTCAGTTTCCATCATGAAGTACATGACAGATTCCCTCGGCGGAAGAATTTCGTAAAGAGGATAAGGCGTTTTTAGCTTAAGAGCTCTAGTTTGTACCCAATGGAGATAAGGCTCAACCGAGACACAGTCTGGTTTTCCCAGAGACTCTCGTTCTTTCTTATGAATCTGTTTCCAAGCGTGCACTATTTCCATCTTTAGTGCTCTGTCATTTTCTCCTTCCTTGAAGAAAAGACCTTCCAGATGAACACCCCGTGGGACGTGTCTCATCGGGTATCCAAATTGACGATGAACGAGAACTGGATGGTAATTGATTCCTCCCTTAGTTCCTATAAAGGGTACGTTGGGGAAGTTTCCACAACGGTCAATGATCCTGATTCCATCAAAGATCCTATTACACCAATCTATGTCAGAGTTGGTGAGGGACATGATCTTCTGCGACCAACGTAAGGTGCTCTTGCAATCCCAAAAAGCAGCAAACTTGGGCAAGTGGGAGATAAACCATTTGTAAAGCAAAGGTACACAGCATGTGATCTCCCCTCCACTGTACAAATTTCCCAAGTGTACAGAATGATACGCATCTGCGAGCAAAGTCGGCACAGGGTTTCCAATGAGAAAAACCTTAATGGAATTAATATCGACGAAGTTATTGATGTTGGGAAACAAAAATAACCCGTAGGTGAGCAAGACAAAGATGCTTTCAAAAGCAGTTACGTTTCCTATACTGGCAAAATACAGGGCTTTCTTTGTCAAGAACTGGGCTGGCAAACCTTGGATGCCACCCTCGGAAGTCATGTGAGTCCTGACTTCTGACTCATCCAAATGAATTGCTCTTGCAATGGCCTGATTCTTTGGAATTTCTTCCAGTCCAGAAAATGGAGCTCGATCAGTAATGTGTAGATCAATCAGATGAGAATACTCGTCCAGCGTTGGTGCTAGCTGGTAATCCGGGAATGTGAAACAGTGATAAACCGGATCGTAGAATTGAACGAGCGCGTCCATGATTCCCTCAATCACATAGACTCTTAACAGTGGTAGCAAACCTCCGTGTTTGGCTCTGAAAGCCTCAAGGTTAGTGATCATCCTTGCTAACCTTCTCAAATCCTCTAGCTTTGGAACCTTGAAGGTATACCTATGGGTTCTCCTTCTACCGGAATCCATTAGTGCAATCCTTTTCTCTGATATTTGCAATCACAGTCTTAGTTTAATTTGAAAAACAGAGAGACTAGAAGAGAAATTTTTTGAATGTTTTAATGTTTTATTAAATGAATGCATGAATGCAGCACACAAAAACATAGAAAAAACATGGGGTCAAAGGGTCGTTGTCATGAAGTCAAGGCTCTACCCATCCCCAAAGGTTTATACTAGGGTGATTTTTGTACCTGTACTCATTATCATCAGCTCCTCCCAGGAAAGCAAAACAACAAGCGGATCGCCAGCGAGTTGTAGAGGAATCTTAGAGTAAGTGCCATTCACTGAGAATAGATCACTAGCCTCAAATGAGGGTAGTATCGCGTAACAACTATTTCCGATAGTTTCCGCACTACGAAAGGGTTTGGCTCTTCAGCTTCTCAGACATCACAATCGGCCCATTGTCTAGGTGAGAGAATGGGTTGCATTGGTCAACCTCCACTGAGGTTGATGGTCGACCTCGTCGCCATCACTTATCTTAAGTGTATACTCAATCTTTCCACATGCGGCATCACACGCATTCCCATTAGCAGAAAAATAAACATGTATAGCAATTAGGAAAAGCAGTATATATATTTGTCCTAAACATCCTAGACCTTTAAAGCTATGAATCCTAAGTTCCTGACAGAAAATGGGTTCCCCAGCGAAAGCCCCAATCTGTGGTATTCACACAAGTGAAGAGAAAAAAGGTTTAGGTGGTATCGCCCCACAGTGGGCGCCATTTTTCTGTAGCGAGCGATTTTGGACGCGGTTCTTAAGCGCAGTCGCTCTCTGCGGTTGAGTTTACTACAGGTCGATTCATTTTTTATCCTATTAAAGCTGATGAAGGAAGGGAAATAGATGTCTCCAATTAACCCTGCTTTGCATACTGAGTTTAAACAACGGTCTGTTAAGTTACGAATGCTATCAATGTGTGGGGGGGGGGGGGAGGGCCTTTGTATTGGTTATTTGTATTTTCGCCAATACTATTTTCTCTTTTTTTTTTGTTAGGATACTGCTTCAGATTAGGATATATGAGATTTTGGGTTTTTGTTTAGTGTGCTCGCTAAGATTTTTTCTTTCAATCTTATGCCTACGTATTCCCGTTTACCGAAACAGGGAAATCAGAGCATTCGTAGTTCCTCCTATTCTATGGGAGGAAATGGTTGTTTTGGTGTCTTGTTCAAAGCCCAAGACGTGAAGCGAAAGGTGATTTGTATCTTGTTCAAAGCCCAAGATATGAAGCTGAAGAGTTTATTTGTATCTTGTTCAAAGCCCAAGATGTGAAGCTAAAAGGGTGTTGACTTTAGAGAGAATTTGTCATCTCTAAAGAGGGGGTTGTATGTCACAACTGTTTATAAAGGAGAATTACTTTAACCGGGATTTATGAATCTGGCAATGCCATAATTTCCTTTAAAGGGGATTTTAACCTGAAGGAGAAGACTTTAACTCAGTGTAGAGCAATGCTATCTTTCCTTAGGAATTTCTCATGCTAAAAGAGGGACATTGGCATGGATGTAGATGATCCAGAGGCTTGCCTCTTACAACGATTAGATGGAGGGGAAGGAGTTGTTGATGTTTGTGTACTGTGAACGAGGCACAACTTTGATGCTAAAAGGTTGATTGGATCAACCAGTGGTTTTCTTATACAAAGCCTAAGAGGAGGCTAATATGTGTCTCGTACAAAGCCCGAGAGAGAGGCTAAAAGGTTTTGACTCGACGATGGAGTCTTTTGGTATCTCGTATAAAGCCCGAGATGGAGGCTATTTGTCTCAACAAGAGGTTTTTTTTTATCTCGTACGAAGCCCGAGATGGAGGCTAAAAGGGAGTTGACTCAACAAGAGAGTCTTTTATGGTATCTTGTACGAAGCCCGAGATGGAGGCTAAAGGTTTTATACTCAACAAGGGAGTGATTTGTGTCTTGTACAAAGCCCAAGACGGAGGCTATAAGGATTGTTTAACTCCAATGGGGAGAATCATTGTACAAAGCCCAAGAGGAGGCTAACTCCACTGGAGAAGGATCATTATACAAAGCCTAAGAGGAGGCTATGGCGACTGTTCAGTTAAGTGACAGGTCCAGTATACTGATTTAAAGAGAAAATCAGTTCTTATATAAGTAATGTTTGCACTTAGGGATTTGATTCGAGGATCAGGGATATTTCCTTTTCTTTGAGGAAACGGGAAATCCAAAGGGTATTGAGACTGTCCGAGTCTACGGGTTTTCTTCCTTTTTAACGAAGGCTGCTTGAGAATGTCTTTGAGACTCAAGGAAGTTAGACTGTCCACGTCTAGAGTTTCATCTTTTGTACTATGTTTTGAGAAACAGTAGTAGACTCTTTGAAAGGACTGTTCTATGCAGATAACTAACTTCTGTTCCTATACCTCTAGGAGGTCGTCGGGACAATTTGTACGAAGCCCAAGAGGAGGCTGGAAACTTTTAAGAAGCCGAGAGGTCCTTGTACGAAGCCCAAGAGGAGGCTATCATTCCTGGAGGAAGAGATCATTATACGAAGCCTAAGAGGAGGCTGTGAATACTTCTAAGAAGCCGGCGGGTCCTTGTACTAAGCCCAAGAGGAGGCGGGGTTGCTTTTAGGAAGCCTGTGGGTCCTTGTACGATGCCCAAGAGGAGGCCGATGCTTTTAAGAGGCCCGTGGGTCCCCAAACCCCGAGAAATTCAAGGCAAGCTATTCACAAGGAATAGATCAAGTCAGGAAAGTTCGAGAATTTGGAAGAAACTCAAAGATGCCATTTACGGAGAATACATTCATCTCTGGGAGTAGAGTTTCTTGACAATTCCTAATAAGGACAGCCGAAGAGAAGACTGTATCTGGTGATCCTATTAGGGATCTAGTTGTCTATTTCTACGAATAAACGAAACGGCGTCACCTAGTTCTAGACGTAGTTGCCGGGGAAACTCGAAATATCTATACTATTATTACACAGTTGATATGAGTTTATGAAAGAAGACTTACAGCGAAACAACCCCATAATACAGTTATATGTATATGAAAGCGGTAAATGAAAGCAATAAACACTTACTCGGTTGTAGAGCTTCCATGATGTTTGGTTAGTTGTTCAACAAAGAAAGATTGAAAAACAACAGTATATTCAAAATCAAAGGAGAAAGTGCTTTGAAAAAGAAAGATTTGGGGCTTACAGCTCAAGGGGAGGCCCAGGGTTTTATCAGTGAGCGCACTGTTGTTTTGTACAGAGGGACTTATACAAGTGACTGTGGCCCAAAAAGTTTTCTGTACAAAGGGATGGGTCTTACACTCTCTCAAGAGGCCCAAAAGGTTTAAAGAAAGGAGTGGGGCTTATAATACGAGGGTAGGCCCAAATGATTTTTCGTTTAAAAATGCGATCGCGCTGAGGTTTTCTTTTAATGCAGAGGGACTTATACAATAAGTGAGGCCCAAAATTGTTTTGGTTAAAAGGGGGTTGGGTCTTACACTCTATTAGAGGCCCAAAAGTTTTTGAATGAGTCTTATAGCTCAAGGAGAGGCCCAGGGTTATTTTTCAAAAGGCAACGATCGCGCCGTTTATTTTTTGACGGTATCGAGAGTTATACAATATACTGAGGCTCAAAAATGATTTGGTCAAAAAAGGATTGGGTCTTACACTCTATTTGAGACCCAAAAAGTTTAAAGAAAAGAAATGGGTCTTACTACTCGAGGGTAGGCCCAAGGTTATTTTTCAAAAGGCGACGATCGCGCCGTTTGTTTTTGACGGTATCTGGACTTATACAATATACTGAGGCCCAAAATGATTTGGTAAAAAAAGAGGATTGGGTCTTACACTCTATTAGAGGCCCAAAAGTGTTTGAAAAAAATTTGATGAGGGTTGAATTGATTCAAAACCCTAATTTGTTTTCAAAATGTATTTTTAATTGAATAAAAATTCAATTAAAATGGTCAAAATTGTTTAACATATGGAAAACAAATTGTGATCTTGGATTAATGCTTCAAAAATTAAGTATTGACCTACAAAATAATTAGAAGGCATTAAAAGTTGCAAAATCAAGGTGGAAAAAATATTTTAAATGTTAAAAACAATTAAAACATTAATTCTTTGCAAAAATATCAATTATATAAAATAAATAATATTTTTGGGATTTTTTGGGGAAATAAAATATTTTAACATTTTTGTGAATTATTAAAAAAAGAATCAACTCAAAATCATTAAAACTCAGAGAGAAATTAATTTTTGAATCAATTAAATAAAATCACAAAATTCAAATATTTGAAAATTCAAAAAAGGCGCCAAGAACAGCTGAAGAACACGCGCGTGTTCTTGGTTTGGTTGATTTGCATTTTCTCTCCAATCTCACTGAATACTTAATCATATCATGTAATCCACATACCAATCAACTCGTTTCAACCTCACAATCATGTCTATGGTATTTAATTTCATTTAAATTAAACATATAACAAGAAATCATGAAAAATCCTCAAGAACCCTAATTTCTGCATGAAGGCTAGGATTTTTGATACACGATTCAAACAATGTAATTAATTGAGGGGAAACATTCCATGCATGATTATGAACATATGGCCAAATTATTGTGCAGCAAAAATTGCATAGATCATAGAGTTAGAAGAGCTCATGCTTACCACTTGCAGCTGGTGATCGTGATTTGTGTTGGAGGTGTTACAGCTAGGTTCCAATGATCTGGATAGCTTCCCTAGGTGCCATGGAGTGTGTATGAATGCTTGGAATGGATTGAAATGGTTTGGAGTTGAAGATGGTACCTCAACTGCAAAACTGTCAAGAACTTGAGCAATTAGCTGGTGATTTTGTGAAATCTGTGTTCCAGATGTTATGTGAGTGTTTGGATCACTTCTATATGATGTATGTGAGGTGTGTGTGTGATTGGTTTGATTGGAAAAGCTCTCAAACTCAAAACCCGATAGTGACTTGCCTTAGAAGGCAAAATTGGAGTGAAAGAAGAGATTTTGAGGAAAACATCTGTTAGATGGCTTTGGTGTACTTAAACTGATCACAATTGAGCTCTATTTATAGTAGAGCAAGTTTGTTTTGGGATCCACAGTGAATGGCAACTGCAGCAGAGGTTTGGCCAATGTTGTCCAATGAGAATCCAAGTCTCCTCTAGCCATTGACTAGATGTTAGGGCACAGAGCTGTGGTTCCCTTTGTCTTGGATAAGTATTGACTGAACTCAGTTGAGAATGGCTCAGTCCATGCCACCTTGATGCTTCCATTGAATGCTCCATTCCAAAATTGGAGTTTTGTCCCTATTTTGGCAATTCTAGGTTCAACATGCTATTTCTTATTCCAAAGACTTTGGAGGCTTGGCTCAGTGATTGTCCCCTTTAGATTCAATCCTCAGAGGTGTCCAAGTGGATAGGAGCATTTGGATTTGGCTGATTTTGGCAAATCGACCAAAAGTGCAAAATCTGCCTTGCCTTGGCAGATTTCAGCAAGGCAACTTTCCAATGTCATATCTCATGGCTCAAATTGAATTTGGTAATGTTCTTGGCCATTTTGGAAAGCCCTTACATGATACAACAACTGTTTGAACATGTTTGGTTTTGATCTCTTTTGAATCCAAGTGAAAAATTCCCCTACATTTGGGAAAAAGTAGGGTAAAATCCGACTTAGTGAAATTTTCACTAAGTGTTGGAACAAAGTGACTTTTCTTGATTTTGATCACTCCATAACTCAAAATCCATGAGGAATTTGGACATAAGTTAGTATGAAGCTTTTGCAGAGGGCAATGTGATCTACAAATCAAGCTTTGAATGGGGAACAATGGCCTTGTGGTTTAGGAGTTATGGTCCTCCAAAGTTGGCACATTAGTGGCACTTTATTTTTAACTTAGAAAATTTTCTAAGTTTTTATGGTTACCCCTTTTACAAGTTATCCAACTTTTCTTGATTTTTCTTGATGAATGATGATTCAAATCATACATTAACATCATTTTAGGGTTAAAAATCCATTTTTGTGAAAAATCTCAAAAAGTCAAAGTTGACTTTTGTGCACAGTTGACTTTTTATCAGATGAATTCCAAACTGTGCAATTCTTCAGGAAATCATGTCCTTGACCTAAATCAAACTTGATGGACATGTTCCATGGGTGTCATAGGGTATATTGATTCATGTCCTAGGGCTTGGGAGCATGTCCTGGTCAAAAGTCAAAGTTACAGTTGACTTTTCCCTTAAAACCCTAACTGTGGTGTAGATGAAATTGAGACTTGTTACTCAAGCTTCTTGGATTAATACATTGTTTCAAATGGATCAATATAGTTCATTAGAGACCCTCAAATCCTCTCTTGAGGTCTTGGTTCATGATTTGTCCCAAAAGTCAACTTCGGGGTGAATTAGGTCAAGAAACCCTAATTCCTGATTTTTTTGATGAATGCATCCCCTGAGGTTAAATTGACTTGATGATTGGGTTCATGAGATCCCATGAAGTATATTAGGTTGTGTTTTGGATCCTTGGCTTATGCCCAGAGGAAAATTCCCAACTGGAGGCCCTGGTCGACCAAAACCCTAATTTGGTGACACTGGCGATCTTGAGGCTTGATCCACCTAGAAGGGAGCAACTTTGTGCTTGATCCTTAAAGTGGGAGTCCTTTTGATCCATTGTGGATGTTTGAGAGGTTAGACAAGTTGAAGATCATGTCATTCCTTGATTGATCCTTTGTCTAAGGCTCTGAGAGGGCTTGAAACCCTAATTTTGATTGTAGTGGATGCTCACCCATCTTTGGGGAGACTGATGAAGTATGATGGTTCATCCATATTGTGATGAAGATTTGCACAATGATGGGAAATCTTAGTGGTCAAAATTTGGGGTATGACACGGGAAAGCGAGGATATCATCTTCAATGGCGAAGAGTGATGTTTGTCGAACGTTTTCTGGTATTTCAGAGGTTTAAGTTATCAAAGTGGTCAAGGAGCCAACTTCAATCCAAAAATAAACTGGAGGCGAGATTGTTCAGACGCAACACTTCCTGATGAGGAAAGGGCTGACAACTCGATAGAGAGGACTTCTATCACTAGGGGATAAGACCGACTAGAGTGATCACTGCAATATGAATGTGAATGCAAATTAATAATGCATGATGTATGTATGTATATGCTGAAAAAACTGACACGACATACAAACTGACGGATGAACACGACTGAATACTCGGCCACTGCGGGGGATGAAAAGTATCACTGTTTCACGATAGCAATTCTGCCTTGTTTAGGAGAAATAGTCCCTGCGGGGAAAACCGTTGGTCGGGCTTAGGAGGTAAGATCTCTGCCGGGGGTATCAGATGGGAAAGTCGCATCTGATACAGCTGGAGAAGCGAGCGACGTTCTTTCGATGTTCAACAGTCAAAAGAAATGTTATCTTTATTTTAAACGCAGAAAAGTTTTAACAAGTAAATTCATTTTTTTTTTCATTTCAAGAGTCGTTAATCATGTTAAAAATGTCGTTCTGTAAAGCTAAACAAATAAGAATTGTAAACAAAAGCACAAGGGCTCAAATTTTATTGATAGGATGGAAATCAGTCAAGCGCGTGATTCCATGGAGTATTTACAAAGTTAGAAAATGGTTATTTAAGGGAAAATGGCTACATTGAAACATAATGACCACTATCCTTCTACCAACTTTGAATTTTGGACATCCTGAGCTTCTGTCGAAGATGACCCTGACTGGAGTTTTCTCTGATGGATGGCATGACTGCTGCTGGGGGATTTCCCTCTGTTGGACGTAGTTACTTGCCATTATCCCTAATTTTTGCC
Source organism: Lathyrus tuberosus (assembly GCA_022829125.1). Taxonomy (NCBI): domain Eukaryota; kingdom Viridiplantae; phylum Streptophyta; class Magnoliopsida; order Fabales; family Fabaceae; genus Lathyrus; species Lathyrus tuberosus. The sequence goes on from JALAZF010000427.1 coordinate 3,898,108, forward strand.
TGGATTGTACTTTGAGATTTCCAATCCACTGGGGTGATTTTTTATTCTGTCTCTAATTTTTTCCTGGACCGCCCTTTCGGGTTTTCAATCCACCGAGACGTTTTTTTTAGTTTAGGCGAAGTATTTCTTGACTACATCAACATTCGTGGGGTAGGTAAATTCTTCTCCATCCATGGTTGTAAGTCTCATGGCGCCGCCTGAGAAAGCTTTCTTGACCACATAGGGACCGTCATAATTCGGAGTCCATTTGTCCCGAGAATCAGTGAGAAATGATTGTATCTTTTTGAGTACGAGGTCTCATTTCCTGAAGACACGAGGTCGGACCTTTTTGTCAAACGCCATCTTCATTCTCTGTTGATACAACTGACCATGGCATAGAGCCGTTATTCTCTTTTCTTCGATCAGATTTAGTTCGTCGTGTCGACTTTGACACCATTCAGCCTCTGTTAACTTAGCTTCCATCAATACCCGAATTGATGGGATTTCTACTTCTATGGGGAGCACTGCTTCCATGCCATATACTAGAGAGAAAGGGGTTGCCCCTGTTGAAGTGCGGATATATGTTCGATTACCGTGAAGAGCAAAGGGTAGCATCTCGTGCCAGTCTTTGTAGGTTACAACCATCTTTTGAACAATTTTCTTGATGTTCTTGTTAGTCGCTTCTACCGCTCCGTTCATCTTGGGTCGGTAGGGAGATGAGTTATGGTGTTTGATCTTGAATTCAGCACACAACTCTTTCATCATCTTATTATTCAAGTTAGATCCATTATCCGTAATGATCTGGCTTGGAACACCATAACGGCAGATGATATTGTTTTTGATAAATCAGACCACCACTTATCGGGTTACATTAGCGTATGACGCTGCTTTGACCCACTTATTGAAATAGTCAATGGCTACCAGGATGAACCGATGTCCGTTTGAAGCCTTGGGCTTAATCATGCCAATCATGTCGATTCCCCATATGAAAAAAGGCAATGGGGAAGAGAGAACTTTGAGATGTGTTGGCGGTACATGGATTTTGTCAGAGTATATCTGACACTTGTGACACTTCCTCATGTACTTGTAGCAGTCAGATTCCATGGTCAACCAGTAATACCCTGCTCTTAGAATTTTTCTTGCCATTATGTGTCCATTGGCATGAGTGCCAAAGGATCCTTCGTGAATTTCTTTTATTAGCATGTTTGCTTCTGGTCTGTCTACACATCGGAGTAAGACCATGTCAAAATTTCTCTTATAGAGAGTGTCACCGCTCAGAAAGAAACTGCCTGATAGCCTTTTAAGGGTCTTTCTGTCCTTCCTTAATGCCCCAGGTGGGTATTCTTGTTTTTGAAGGAAGCATTTGATATCATGATACCAAGGTTTGTCGTCTATGACTGCTTCGATCGTGAAGATGTAAGCGGGCCGCTCTAGGCGTATTATGTCGATCTTAGGTAGGTCGTTCCATTGACATACACTAATCATGGAAGAGAGAATGGCTAATGGATCAGCCATGTTATTCTCTTCACGAGGGATGTGATGAAACTCGATTCTGTTGAAGAAGGGTAGCAACCTTCTTGCATAATCTTTATAGGGGATCAGTCTTGATTGGTATGTGTTCCAATCTCCTTTGATCTGATTGATAGCCAGGGCTGAGTCGCCATATACATCCAAGTTTTTGATCCTTAAGTCGATCGCTTCTTTGAGACCCATGATACAAGCTTCGTATTCGGCCTAGTTGTTCGCGCACTTGAACGTAAGTCTGGCAATGAAAGGAACGTGGGTACCCTAAGGTGTTACGATGATTGCCCCAATTCCGTTTCCATAATGATTGGCGGCTCCGTCAAAGATAAGTCCCCATTGGGAACCTGGTTCTGGCCCTTCACTGGGTGGCGGTTCATCGCAATCTTTCATCTTTAAATACATGACATATTCGTTTGGGAAGTCGAAACCGATTGATTCCTGATCGTCAATTAGTTGATGAGCCAAATGATCAGCTAAAATACTCCCTTTGACGACTTTCTGAGCGTGGTATTCGATGTTGTATTCCGATTACAACATCTGCCAACGGGCGATTCTTCCCGTGAGAGCAGCTTTTTCAAAGACATACTTGATTGGATCCATTTCGGAGACCAACCAAGTAGTGTGACGAATCATATACTGGCGAAGACGCTTGGCTGCCCAAGCCAGAGCACGACAAGTTTTCTCAAGCATAGTGTACCGAGTCTCGCAGTCGGTGAATTTCTTGCTCAGATAGTAGATGGCAGACTCTTTCCTTTTGGTTTCATCTTGTTGGCCAAGTACACAGCCCATAGAGTCTTCTAAGACTATTAAGTATATGATTAGTGGTCTTCCTTCCACTGGAGGTGATAAAATTGGTGGGTTCAACAGATACTCCTTGATACTGTCGAAGGCGGTTTGGCAGTCTTCTGTCCAAACGCAGTCCTGGTTCTTTTAGAGTAATTTGAAAATCGGCGCACATGTCGCGGTCATGAGGAATATGAATCTGGAGATGTAGTTCAAACGTCCCAGGAATCCTCTGACTTGTTTTTCAGTTTTTGGAGAAGGCATTTCTTGAATGGCCTTGACCTTGTCAGGATCAACCTCAATTCCTTTCTGCCTGACGATGAACCCTAAGAGTTTTCCTGTTCGGACACCAAATGTGCACTTGTTGGGATTCAAACGGAGTTTATACTTTCTTAACCGCTCGAATAGTTTTGACAGGTGGGTCACATGCTCCTCTTCTGTTTTAGATTTAGCAATCATATCATCGACATATACCTCGATTTTCTTGTGTATCATGTCATGAAAGAGAGTAGTCATGGCCCTTTGATAGGTTGCCCTGGTGTTTTTCAAACCGAAGGGCATTACCTTGTAACAAAAGGTACCCCATGGGGTAATAGATGAAGTTTTCTCCATATCCTCCGGCGCCATTTTAATTTGATTATAGCCCGAGAATCCATCCATGAAGGAGAAAACTTTGAACTTTGTTGTACTGTCTACCAGCATATTAATGTGTGGTAAAGGAAAGTCGTCCTTTGGACTAGCCTTGTTCAGATCTCTGTAGTCCACACACATTCTGACTTTTCCGTCCTTTTTCGGAACGGGTACGATGTTGGCTAACCATTGAGGATATTCTGACGTGGCGAGGAAACCCGCGTCAATCTATTTTTGTATCTCCTCTTTGATTTTGATGACCATGTCCGGGTGAGTCCGTCTTAACCTTTATTTTACTGGCGGATATTCTGAACTTAACGGTAGATGATGTTCCACGATGCTGGTATCCAACCCTGGCATGTCCTGATAGGACCAAGCGAATACATCGGGAAACTCTTTGAGAAGCTTTGTCAAACCCTCTTTGGCAGTTGGACAGAGCATTGCCCCAATCCTGACCTCTTTTCTCTCTTTTTCCGAACCCAAGTTTACCGTTTCCAACGGCTCTTTGTGAGGTTCGATGGACCTTTCCTCCTGTTTGAGTAGTCGGGAGATATCTTCTGGAATTTTGTTGTCAACTTCTTCTTCAGCCCCAAATACCGGGAATTCAAAGTTGGGAGAAGGCATCGGATCGTATGTTTCAATGGGGTTTAAAAAAAGCAATCTGCATTACGTGATGATTTGTTTTAGAAGAGATAGAGAGAATGCAAGAATGTGTGCAGTGTATTTTCTAATAACTGCTTGTTTTTATTATTTGAATTATTTTTTAGGATTGCCATTTTCTGAAAAAGTAAAAAGAGAAAACAACAATAAATGCGGAAATTACAGAACGACGTTATTTTATTTATGAACGAGTCGATTCTTGAAACTACATCCTTATAAAACAAAACTCTGTCGCTTTGGGCGAAGCGAAGAGGGAAATTTACAGAAAGCGAGCCCTATCAAAACATCCGTTTCACCTGGGCAGGGTGAAAGGTTAAAGACGACAATTACTTTGACTTATGAACAATCTTCGGAACATCGTCAGCAACCCATTGGAGGCGAACTCCTCGGTGAATCACAAAGTCTAGTACCTTCCTTGATTTGTCTTCAGAAATAACGCTGATTTCTGGTGGAGCAGGATCATTGGAATCTGTCTCCCAGGCAGATTTGTCGTAGGAGGATTCCTCGTTTATATTTTGTATAGTATTCGTGCTCTCAGGTAAATCTCCCCATCCAGTAGGCTGGATGTCTTTGAACCTGATACGAGAGCTCTCAGGAGCTGTGTACTTGACCATGTAGTCGTATTTTCCACTTGGTTGTCCTAAGGTGTCCCACACTTCTTTGGAACTGGAGGAGTCATCTCTCTCGATGACGTTGACCTCAGGAAAAGCATAGTTGATGAATTCTAGTCCGGCAAGCTTTAGTAATTCATCGTCGTACTGGATATTTTCTGAATGACCTGAGTGTTGATCCCATGACATGGTGGGGATGCAGGTATTTTGTTCAATGATGCTCAGCCGATTTTCATTGTTCGGCTTATTTTCTTGCCCCGAGTTTCCTGGGTACGGCTGCCAGATAGGCAGGCCATCCATTGGGTCATAATAGTCGTGGTCAAAGTTGTCTTTCATCATAGTGTCTTCCTCTAATGAGTTTGGTGGAGCACGACATCTCTCTGGATCACAATCTCCGTATATCATCCTGACATCTGACTTGGGTATAAATCTCGGACTCTGTGCGGGATAGTAAAATGGCGTAGGCACCTCTTCCTGAGACATATAACCGTCCTCGTTAAGATAGGACTTCCGCTCCTCATCTTTATCAGAGGGATCTTCCTTGTTGATGGTATGGACTGCTTGAGATATTGGGTGAAGGAAACCTCCACTATGGAAGAAGTCCTGAATGGGATGAAGACTTTCATCGTTAGCAGCTGTCTGGGTGCAGGTTGCAGAAAAACCAAGACCCTTCTTTGTTTTGTTATCGGTAGGAATGACAAGTTGTCCCCACCCTTTTGTATTGTTATTTTTGATCACTTCGAGAGCATCTCTATATGAGGAAATCGAAGTTCCCTTTTCTGATTAATTCTCGTTACTCACCGAAGTGCTTGGAACTGAGTTCCAACAACCTCCTCGGGTTCTACACAAGTAGATAATGACAAGTTACTCACGAGCAAGGCTTGTTCTCCACAGATCGTGACGAGTTGATCGTTCTTGACAAACTTCAGTTTCTGGTGCAGCATCGAAGTGACTGCCCCAGCCTGGTGTATCCAAGGTCTTCCTAATAAACAGCTGTATGCTGCCCGGACGTCCATGACCTGGAAAGTGATTAGGAAAGTGTGAGGACCGATAGTTATGGAAAGGTCAACTTCGCCATTAACTGCTTTTCGAGATCCGTCAAAGGCTTTGACGATGACCTCACTGCCCCTCACCGGGGATCCCTTAAATGATAGTCACATTAACATGGACTTTAGCATAACATTGATGGCCGATCCTGTGTCTACCAGCACGCTGGCTAAAGCATCGTCCTGGCAGTTAACTGTGATGTTGAGCGCCATGTTGTGACTTTTGCCCTATTCCGGAAAATCCTCATCACTGAATCCTAAGTTGTTGCAGGAAGTGACGTTAGAGATTATGCTATCGAACTGTCGTATTGACACATCCTATTCCACAAAGGCCTGCTCTAAGACTTTCTGTAGAGCCTCTCTGTGGGCTTCAGAACTAAGTAAAAGTGATAGCACAAAGATCTTTGAAGGAGTTTGTAACAGCTGATCAATAATGTTGTATTCACTCCTTTGGATGAGCTTCAGCATCTCATCATTGTTTTTTGAAAGGTCGGGATCATTGGACTGACCGACCGGTTGATCGGGAGCTTATGTCCGAAGTTCCTTTTATTTGGTAAGTTCTCTAACTCCTCGGTTGAAGATTCGACCGCTCTGTGTTACTCGAATGATGTCTGCAATATTCACGACGGAGGGTAATGGAATTTCCTTTCCATTCTCAATTATTGTTGCACCGTATTTGTAAGGGATTACCTTAGCTATTTCATACGGTAACGGTCCCGGTAGATAGATAACTACAGGAGCCTTCTGATTTTTCTGACTGTCGTAAGTAACTTCAATCAGTTCTTGGCTAAGAACCTTTGATTCGTCCAGCAGAGGGATGATGGCACAAACATCCTTGGTCCTCTCAGGGTCAGAGATTATAACCGCATCTTTGATTTGATCAGCGAAGTAGTCTGGCGTCCAGTCAACGGACCCCGAAGCTGGGTAAAGGTGAAGCTCTTTGCAGTCCAACTGACCTTGAAGGGCTTCCGCACGAGGTAACATCCTTGGTTATTTTCCGAGCAGACTCTACAGTGTTTATAGTTATGTGGTGGCACCTGGCCACGTCCGCTTTGAATACAGTGTAACCTCACTAGGTCTGTTTCCATTGATCGAGCATCCTGACTTTGATGCCTAGTAGGGTTCCCATCGATCATACTAACTTGTTGGGTGTCTTCGTCCATATAGATCGGAAGCCACCAGTGGTTTAACAAGTGTTGCAAAGTTCTTTGAACGAGAGCACATCCCTGGTCACTCTCACAACATCCTTTACAGTTCTGATAATTATGCAAAGCCAGAAAACCAAGCTGGACTTGTGTAGCGTGTAATTCCACCAAGTTGGTATTCATCAAGCGAATATCGAAGATTTGAATCATGTTGATCTGATAAAGATTTTTATCATGTTAGTCCTGGATCCACCCAAGATCCATCTGACGCTGGAGGGCCTCTTGTACAAAAGAGCATCCCTGTTTGTTTACTGAGCAAATCAGACAGGAATCATAATCTTGCCGTGGCAGAACATGATACTGGCTTTGCCTTGAGTGCATTGCCACCAGGTTGACATTCATCGTACAGATGTCGTGGCTCTGAATGATGTTGGAATTTTTACAAGTCATGTTGACCCCACGAATTCGGTGATCTTGGATCCATCTGAGATCCAATTGTTCCTGTAGAGCTTATTACACCACATAACATCCTTGATTGTTCTTAGAGCAGATATCACACTGGTGATAATTACGAGGTGGTATATGCCCATACCCGCTCTGTCTGCGATGCATCTTGACCAGATTGGTCCTTAATAAGAGTACATCATGAATTTGATAGCTGTCGTTAGACTCTCCCTCTATCAAATTGACTGCAGCTTTCTTGTGTTGAGGCAACGGGTTCATGAGAACATTTGGATTCGTATCTTTGAAAGATAAGACACCGCTCCTAACAAGCTTTTGTACGTCGGATTTGAAACTGAGACAGTTTTCTATGTTATGCCCCGGTCATCCTTGATGGTAAGGACAAGTCTGATCCGCTTTGAACCAAAAAGGTGGATTTTCCGGTACTGTAAAAGGAGACTTGGTTTAGACATGCCCCTTAACCAGTAGTAACGGAATCAGTTCTGCATACAACATTGGTATAGGGTCGAACCCTGGTGGTCGCTTTGTACGGTTGTTGTTGTATGGAGGACGAGCCTGCTGAAGAGGCTATTGTATCCTTTGCTAATATTGTTGTTGATTAGGTTGGCTCTGCGCAACCTGAGGTTGATACGTAGGAACAGGCGCAGGGTTAATAGCAGGAGTTACAGCTGCTACTGGTTGGTAACGTCACCTTTTCTTTTCGAGAGAGATATTCCCAATATCCTGCTCTTTTTTCTTAGGGAGAACACTACCGTATCTTTTTGTATTACTTGAGGATCCATCGTCTTTAACTAAACCTCCTTCTCGGACGACTTCCTCAAGACGAACTCCCATGCCCACCATCTCGGTGAAGTCACTGGGCGCACTGACAACCATTCGGTCGTAGTAAAATGAGCTCAAGATTTTCAAGAAGATCTTTGTCATCTCTTTTTTCTCGAGAGGTGGACAAATCTGGGCGGCAATTTCACGCCATCTCTGAGCGTACTCTTTAAAGGTTTCCTTGTCCTTTTATGACATCATTCTGAGTTGATCTCTGTCTGGTGCCATGTCCAGGTTATACTTATACTGCTAAACGAAGGCAGCGCCAAGGTCTCTGAAAGTAGCGATCTTAGTGCGGTTTAAACCCATGTACCATTTGAGTGCGGCACCAGTTAAACTATCCTGAAAGTAGTGAATCAGTAGCTCCTGGTTCTTTGTCTGAGCTGACATTCGCCGAGCGTACATCACTAAATGACTTTGAGGGCAAGAGTTACCATTGTACTTTTCAAAATCGGGCACTTGGAACTTGTGCGGAACTTTCACATTGGGGACCAAACAAAGGTCTGCGGCGTCTTTTCCAAATAGGTCCTGACCGCGAATGGATTACAGTTCTTTCTGCATCTCCAGGAACTGTTCCTGGAACCCATTCATTCTGTTGAACATACTTTCGTTTCCACCAGAAGGTATCTATGGAATCTGTCCTTCTGGGACAGTGTGCACCATAGGCAGTGGTATAGTCATCATGGCAGAGACTCTTGGTGTCTCCCGAAGTTTGTAACCTTCAGGAGTTATTGTCATGCCCCTGGCATCTTCGCTTTCCCGAAGTTTGTAACCTTCAGGCCCAGCGGTTCCTGCTGTGTTTCCCAGATCTTCCATGATCGGCGGGATATATCCTTCTGAGATATAGTTGAGTGGCATGCCCCAGGGACGATCTTTCGACATTTTGTACCTAAGATCAGACTTCTCTGTTATGGGCGTTGATGTGATCTCTGAGATCACAGTCCGTTGTTGTTGCATCTGAGCTTCTGCTAGAGCTTGCATGCTGTTATGAAGCTTTCTCATATCTTCTTTCAGAGTGTCGATCTCTTCTCTCAACTCTCTGTTCTCTTCCTCGAGATCATCCATCTTTTTCTGTCGATTGGCCTGAGTATTATACGAATGAGACAATTTGACTCTAGAACCGAGACACAAACGTGAGATTCGCAGGGAAGAAGAATGCGCTTATGCGAGAATGATGAATGATATGCAATGATTATATTAATTATTTTTTGTTTATTCAAAGTAAACTTCGACAATTAGATTGCAAATATCAAACAGTGGGGAAACCCCATTTTATTGAATTCAAAGATTACGGAAATGGAAATACAGTAGATTACAGAGTGCTGAAAAAGGAAATGTCTAAACTAATGGATCCTGAGTCCTCTCTAAAGAGAGCTCAGGTGCTGGTTCCGGTGCTTTCCTTTTCTTTGACCGGGGCTCTTTAGCCGTTGTCGGTTTGTCATTCCTTTGCCAAGTGAAAGGAGCGAGCAAGTTTCTTTGGTAATCCTGATTCTCTACAGCATGTTGCTCTAAAATCTCAATCAGAGCATCCTTTTTTTAATAGCTGCTGTAGTTTCTTACTCTCCATATTGAGAATATGGTACTTGTTCCTCCAAGACCTCCTCTCCTATTGAACTTTGTTGAGAGTACCTTGAAGTTTTTCCGTGCCAGACATGAAATAAAGGACAGAGGCCCTTAATGGAAGAACTTCCTGACGAGGGTAAGGCATCCTCAGCTTGAGAGCTCTAGTTTGTACCCAGCGGAGATAAGGCTCCACAGAGATACAGTCTGGTTTTCCTAGAGACTCTCTTCCTTTCCTATGAACGTGTTTCCAAGCATGCACTATTTCTGTCTTTAGTGCCTTGTCATTTTCTCCTTCCTTGAAGAAAAGACCTTCCATATGAGCACTCCGCGGGACATGCCTCATTGGGTACCCGAATTGACGAAAAACTAATACCGGATGATAATTGATTCCTCCCTTAGTTCCTATAAGGGGTACATTTGGGAAATTTCCACAACGGTCAATGATTATGGTCCCATCGTAGACTCGATTGTACCAATCGATGTCAGAGTTGGTAAGAGACATGATTCTCTACGACCAACGTAAAGTATTATTTTGATCCCAAAATGCAACAGACTTGGGCAAATGGGAAATGAACCATTTGTAAAGCAAGGGCACACAACACGTGATCATTCCTCGGCTATATAAATTCCTTAAGTTTACCGAATGATACACATATGTGAGTAAGGTTGGTACATGGTTTCCAATCAGACGTATCTTAATGGCATTGATATCTACAAAGTTATCGATGTTGGGAAACAAAAATAACCTGTAGGTGAGCAAAACAAAGATGCCCTCGAAAGCGGCCATGTTCCCTATACAGGCAAAGTACATGGCTTTCTTTATCAAGAATTGGGCTGGCAAACCTTGGATGCCACCCTTAGTGGTCATGTGAGTCCTGACTTCTGACTCGTCCAAATAAATTGCTCTTACAATGGTTTGATCTTTTGGAATTTCTTCCAGTCCAGAAAAGGGAGCTTGATCAGTGATATGCAGATCAGTAGGTGAGAATACTCCTCCAGTGTTTGTGCTAGCTGATAATTCAGGAATGTGAAACAATGATAGACCGGATCGTAGAACTGGATTAGTGTAGACAGGATTCCCTCAATTACATGGACCCTTAACAGAGATAGCAGTCCTCCATACTTGGCTCTGAAAGCCTCAGGGTTGGTGATCATCCTCGCCAAACCCCTCAAATCCTCTAACTTTGGAACCTTGAAGGTATACTTGTGAGTTTTTCTTCTACCGAAATCCATAACGCAATCTCTTTATCTAACATTTGCAATTATCGTCTTAGTTTAATTTGAAAAAGAGAGAGACTAGAAGAGAAGATTTTCTTTTTTGATGTTTTTTAAATGAATGTATGAATGCAACACACAAAAACATAGAAAAAACATGGGGTCAAAGGGTCGGTGTCGTGAAGTCAAGGCTCTACCCCCCCCCCAAAGGTTTATACTGGTGATTTTTTGTACCTGTCCGCAAAATCATTGATCCCTCTTGGGATAACAACAGCAAGCGGATTGCCAGCGAGCTGATGTATCCTAGAGTGATCTCAAATGAGGGTAGTATCGCGTGACAACTATTTCCGATAGCTTTCGCACTACAAAATGGTTTCAGTCTACTAAAAACCTCAGCTTCTCAAATAACCCAGTCGACCACACTACTTTCAACAACCGAAGTCGTATAGGCAATGTATCTGCAAAGGGAGTCTCCACTGAGTTTGATGGTCGACCAGGGACTCTTAGCTGGAATTAACTCCCAGTAAGATTACCCGTATTGCCATCACCTATCTTAAGTGTATACTCAATCTTTCCACATGCGACATCACACGCATTCCCATTAGTAGAAAAATAAACACAGATATCAATTAGGAAAAGCAGTATATATATTTGTGTTAATCATCCTAGACCTCTAGTCTTATGATCTTAAACAGACAATGACTCCCCAGCAGAGTCGTCATTTCTGTGATACTTTGTGAACTCAGGGTTTTCTACCTAAGAGATGGGAACTTAAGGTTTTCACCAAAGATTGTATGAAAGAGAACTGGGCCCCACGGTGGGCGCCATTTTTTATGTAGCGCAATTTTTGTGGTCTTGAAGCACTATCGCTCGGGTACTACAGTTCGATTCATTTTTTATCCTATTGAGCTGATTAAGGAAGGGAAATAGATGTCTCCAATTAACCCTGCTCGCAAACTGAGGTTAAACAGTCAAAACTGTTGGTTTACAGATGCTATTAAGACGTGGGCCCCTCTTCGGTTATTTTGTTAAGAACACAGTGTTTGGACTATTTGTGAGGTTTTTGGTAAGATGTTAGGATTTGGTGCTTTTGGGTTGATATCTGAAGGTACTGGATTTTGGGTTTTTGATTAGTATGCTCGCTAAGATTTTACAATCTTATGCCTATGTATTCCCGTTTAACGAAACAGGGAAATCAGAGCGATCGTAGTTCCTCCCATTCTATGGGAGGAAAAAGGTCATTTTGGTGTCTTGTTCAAAGCCCAAGACATGAAGCTAAAGGTGATTTGTATCTTGTTCAAAGCCCAAGATGTGAAGCTAAAGGGTTTTGGATGAGAGAGAATTTGTTATCTCGAAAGGGGGATATTTGGTCTGTTTATCACAACTGTTGGGTGACTGATCATAAAGGAGAATTACTTTAACTGGGATATGTGAATCCAGCAATGCCATAATTTCCTTTATAGGGGATTTTTAACCTGAAGGAGAAGACTTTAACTCAGTGTAGAGCAATGCCATTTTTCCTTAGGAATTTCTCATGCTAAAAGAGGGATAGTGGCGTGGATGTAAATAATCCAGAGGCTTGCCGCTTACAGCAATTAGATGAAGGAAAAGGAGTTGTTGATGTTTGTATGCTGTGAGCAAGGCACATATTTGATGCCAAAAGGTTAATTGACTCAACCTAGGTTTTCCTTATACAAAGCCTAAGAGGAGGCGATTGACCCAACAAGAGGGTGCCTTTTATTTGTTGTCTCGTACGAAGCCCGAGATAGAGGCTAAAAGGGTTGACTCAACAAGAGAGTACTAACAATTGACTGACTCAACAAGAGAGTGCTTTTTATGTGTCTTGTACGAAGCCCAAGACGGAGGCTAAAAGGTTTTGACTCAACAAGAGAGTCTTTTATACTCAACAAGAGAGTTATTTGATGTCTCGTACGAAGCTCGAGATAGAGGCTAAAGGGAGATTGACTCAATAAGAGAGTCTTTTATACTCAACAAGAGAGTCTTTTATACTCAACAAGAGAGTGTTTTAGTATCTCGTACGAAGCCCGAGATAGAGGCTAAAAGGGAAGTGACTCAACAAGAGAGTCTGAAAAGGTTAACTCCGTTGGGGAAAGTCATTGTACAAAGCCCAAGAGGAGGCTACCTTACCACCGTGGATTCTGGAGATCCTGAAGCGAGTCCGAGTATAGGGAACTCTCATGAGAGAGACCGGGTTTCTGCCTATGTTTGAAGGGAACTTGAGAATGTCTTTAAGACTCAAGGGTCTTAGACTGTCCAAGTCTATAGTTTTATCTTTTGTATAATGCCCAAGAGGAGGCATGGGTATTAAGGGATGGGTATCAACTCCACAACGGCCGAAGTTTTGACGCTGGAAAGACTGCTCTGGCAAAGGATGACTAAGTTCTATCTTATACCTTTAAGAGGTCGTCAGGGTCCTTGTATTAAGCCCAAGAGAAGGCATGAGAACTTCTAAGAAGCTGAAGGGTCCTTTTACAATGACCAAGAGGAGGCAGGGATGTTTTTAGGAAGCCTGTGGGTCCCCAAACCAAGAGACATTCAAGACATGCTATTCACAGAGAATAGATCAAGCCAAGAAAGTTCTTGATTTTGGAAGAAACTCAAGAGATGCTATTCACGGAGAATAGATCAACTCTGGGGAGTAGAGTTTCTTTGACAATTTCTAAGAGTGACAGTCTGAGAAAGGGTTCACTGAGAATGCTGCCTTTCACGTTTCCATATTGTTTAACCCCAAGAGGAGGGAAGACTGTATCTGGTAATTCTATGGGGGATCAAGTTTTGACTGTATTTAAGAGTGACCAACAAGGCTTTACCTAGTGCTAGACGTAGTTTCCGTGGGAAACTTTAAATAACTATACTAGTATTATAAAGTTGATATTTGGCAAGTATATAAAGAGGATGTGAAAGATGACTTACAGTGAAGCAGCCCCACAATACAGTTATATACAAATGAAAGCGATAAATGAAAGCAGATAAACACTTACCCGTTGTAGAGATTCCATGCTTTTTTGTTAGTTGTTCAACAAAGAAAGCTTTGATAACAATATTATATTCAAAATCAAAGGAGAAAGTGCTTTAAAAAGTTTGTTGGGGCTTACAGCTTAAGGAGAGGCCGAAGTTTTAACGATGATCGCACCGCTGTTTTGAAAATTGTACAGAGGGACTTATACAATATGTGAAGTCCACAAAGTTTTTATGTACAAGGGGGGTTGGGTCTTACACTCTCTTAGAGGCCCAAAGGTTTTAAAGAAAGGAAATGGGGCTTATAACATGAGGGTAGGCCCAAAAGTTTTTCCGTTTTTGAAATGGCGATCGCGCCGAGGTTTTTGAAAACGCAGTGGGTCTTATACAATGACTGAGGCCCAAAAATGTTTTGGTTTTCATGGGGGATTGGGTCTTACACTCTATTAGAGGCCCAAAGTGTTTTATTTTAAGAAAATGAATGGGTCTTATAGCTCAAGGAGAGGCCCGGGGTTTTGTTTTAAAAGGCGACGATCGTGCCGTGATTTTGAAAATACAACGCGACTTATACAACATCTGAGGCCCAAAAAATGGTTTGTATTTACAAAGGATTGGGTCTTACACTCTACTAAGAGGCCCAAGTGTTTTGAAAATGATTGATGAGGGTTGAAATCAAAGAGACCCTAATTTTGTTTTCCTTCAAAAGTAAATATTCAAAGAAAATCAATAAAATGATAAAAATACCAAATGAGTTTGAATAAACCACTTGTGATTTTTGTTAAAGGTTTTAAAAATGAGGTTTTAATCACAAGATGAGTTAAAACTCATTTGGTTTTGATTTTCAAGGTAAATATTCACTTTTAAAATGTTTAAAAACAATAAAAAATGAATTTATTCACAAAAATACTAATTATATTAAATAAATAATATAAACTTGATTTTTTTGTGGAATAAAATATTTCAACATTTTTGTGATTTTTTTCAAAAAGAACCAATAAAAAATAATTAAAATTGAGGGAGTTATTAATTTTTCAAATCATTAAAAATATTAAGAAAAAGAATAAAATATGAAAAAGTGGTAAAAAAGAGGATCTGGGGCGAGGGGGATTCGAACCCCAGACCTCTTGTGTGCAGCATGCGCGCCTTACCACTGGGATGGTGATACATCCGTGTATTGAAACACAACCACAAATATACAAGACTTGCCTTGTTTTTTGGCCTGTCCCAAGGCAAAGCAAGGTAAGATTTTGGTCAGAAACGTGAAGGCCATAACTTTCTCATTTCTCCATGGATGGAGACAAAATTTATATGCATCTGGGCTAGAATTTCACAAGGAATCCAATGGTGGTGGTGGTTTTTTTAGAAAACAAATCCTCCTCAAAACCCGATAGTGGTTTTGAAATAGGCCATATTTTGCATTTTTTGTACTACCTCTTGGTACAGGCATGAATTACATGATGAATTGGTTCAAACACAACAAATATAACATGTATGAGATGTGCATGATCAGTGGACCTCAAAGCAAGGCATATTTTAAAGAGTTCAAGTTGAGATGCTTACTGTAACGCCCCGTTTTTATTTTTTTTATTTGTGAGATAACTGTGAATTGATGTAATTGATTGTGTGTTTTGGTGTGTTTTCGTTGTGTTTTGTGTACCCGTAGTGAGGGGTAGTGGCCTTAAGAAGTGAGTCTTGGGGGTAGTAGGGGTGTATGGCTAATAATGTAGAAATTGGTGGTGTGGAGAGTAAAGACTAACTCAATTACTTTAATTTAATATTTGTTAAACATAGTGTAGAATATATATTTAATTAGAGTTGTGGTGTAAATTATTATTGTTAGAATTATTTCATGAGTGGAAGTGATAATAATAATATAATGAAAATAAAATAAATAGAATAAGTTGGAATATTAGAAGTGTGGAGAGTGGAAGGGTAATGTGGTAAATTCGTAGGAATAAGTAAGGGTAAAAGAGGCGAATTATATTTAGGGGTATGTGAAGAGTGAGGAATGAAAGTTATTCTCATTATACGTAAAAGTGAAAGAAAGTTGATGAGCTAAAGGGAGAAAGAGGGAGAAGAGGCTAGGGCAAGAAGAAGGAGAAGAACCCATTGAGGAAGAGGGAAGCTCATCAATACAAGGTAAGGGTGGGATTTCTTTAATCACTCAAGGGTTAGATGATGTAGGTATATGGGTAGGAATCATTAGGTTGATGCCATGGATTGTTGTTTGTGGATTGTTTGGGGTTTTTGGGAAGAATCTATAACTAAAAATGTTTGGAATTGATGAAATTGTTGTATTCGAATTGTTGTGATTGTTGTGAATAATGTATATGTGGTATAAATGGGTTTTGATTACTTAAACTGGGGTTATTGGGGGTGAAAAATGCAATTTAAAGGTGTGAAATCGCAGTGGGAGAAATGTTGTCATCGCAGGCACTTTTAGCTGAATCGCAGAGCCCGCTTAGCCCGGTCCCCTCGGGCATCTCATTTTAAAAACTTCAAAAATTCATAACTTTTGACTCGTAAATCCGTTTGGGCCTCCGTTCGAATTGTTGGAAAGCTGACTTTATGTACTTTATGTTAAAATTATTTTCAATGGTACATTTCCAAATATTCTACGTGCCATATGTGTTTCCGTGTGGGTTCCGGTGTGTTGAAATGTGAAATGTGGGAGTTAGTCGTAGGAATGTGTGTTGTGATTATTGCTTATGATGTTGCGTGATGTTGTTGATAAGTTGTTGTAGCATATCATGTGATTGTAATCATTGTTGCTTATAATATTGTGTGATGATATTGTTGACTAGTTATGATATGAGGTGTTGTGACTTAAAGGATAAATGCAATAGTTGTTGTTTATGAAGTTGCATGATGTTGATGTTGAGTTGTTGTGGTGTAACTTGTAAATGCACTAGCTGTTACTTATGTGGTAGTATGATGATGACATTGAGTTGTTACGACATGTTATGTGGTAGGCATGTTTTTATGAGCTATATGCATGTTTCGATAAACGCGTGTTGATTGTCGGGTCGTATTGGCATGATGATGAATATGTTAGGTGCGTGCATGAGTCGTTGTTGCATGTTGTCATTGATGGTGCATGGTATGTGCATAGTGTGGGATGGCGTGCCCAGGTGGGGTGTTATCGTCTATCTGAATTCCTTGATGAAATTATTGTTGTTGGCGTGATTGTGTGCCCAGATGGGGTGTAAGCAATCATAGTTGTTGGTGCGATCATGAAATAGGGGTCGTACGTGACCATGAAACAGGGGTCGTTGGTGTGATCATGAGATAGGGATCATACTTGACCATAAAACAGGGGTCGAGAGTTCCGATGGGAACTATGATCATGAAATAGGGATCGATATTGGTACCACATACATTGAGTCTAGTTGGTGTCTCATTGCATTCATTGATAGTTGTGTTGCATTATGCTTTGTGTGATTATCTGTGTTTGTGTTGAAGTGTGTGATTCACGTTGGAAGTTGTGATTGGGTGAACTACTTGATGATTTATGCTCTTATAATTATATCATCTTTCTCTTTTGTTTGATTTGAGAATCTCACCCCTTCTGTTTGAATGTTGCCTCCACGTGGGTAACGTGCAGGTAATCAGGAGTAGTGTGGAAGTCGTTGTCGGTGAAGATGAGGTGCTTCACTTTAGTTTGGACTCTGCTCTGATATGTAACATTGGGAGTCGGGAACGCTTTATGCATGATTTTAATTTGGTAAAGAATTACAGTTTCCTTTACATTTTTAAAAACTAATATTTTGATTAATTGAAACCGTTATATTTTGTTGATCACAATGAAGAATTTCTGCTGTGTAATAAAGATGATTTTTGGATTAAAGTTGCATTAATATTTATTATATGTTACATGTCTTATTTGTGAGCAAGTTCTTGTTGAAAGTAATACCCTTTTATTCCGAATTGTTTCATTTTACTCTGATTTTTCGATTAAATATTATGGGGGAAATTAGGGTGTTACAAAGTGGTATCATAGCAGGTCGGTCCGTCCGACCAGGTTGTCTAATTATGTTGTTCCCTAGTATGCCACATGTGTGTGAAAACACTGTCGGTGTTTGTTTTGTTTTCCATTTGCAGGTTGGGAATGAAACAAGTGGGGGAGAAGTATCTGATTCTCTTGGATATTCCAGTGGTTGAGGGATTGGATATCACGTTGTCGCATGAGGATGTGCAGTGTTGGATTGTCCAACTGTTTGAAAATGGTGTGATCCTTGAGGGATGACGGTCAGGTGTTTTCGTTGTTCGCTTCCTTGTGAGGGGGAAGGCGATGTTGTGGCTAGAGATAGGCCGGTGATGTGTGGAGTATCCTGACGTGTTTCCTTAGGAGGTGCACAGTTATCTTTAGTTAGAACAAGATGATGTCATTTTTGGATGAATTGGTGGAGATAAACCATGTGTTTACCAATTATTTAAATGAGTGGTGTAGTGTGTTGTTGAGACAAGTGTAGCTCCGGTGTTATTAGTTAAGAAGGAAGAAGGTAGTATGAGATGATGTGTGGATTACCGACAGTTGAGAATAAATATCCATTTCAACGGGATTGATGATTTGATGGACCAACTGGTGCGCTAGTGTGTTTTCGGTATAATGGAATTGAAGTCGGATGGATTACCTTCAGATTTGGGTGAAAAGTGAGGATAGTAGGAGGATCTTGGAAGTAAGAGAAAAATGTGGAACCCATGTTCATCATTTCCAATTTTCAGTTTCGCACTTATGGAACAGTCTTCACTAAACAGGTGATAACTTTTCGCTGGTAACTCCGATGGGAGAAATTCTGGACTTTTTGGAAAGCTTGCGAAATTCCCTACAGTTTACATATAAACTTTGTCTTCTACATTGAAATTATAGTATCAGATATGTGATGTTAAGTGAGATGTCACAACATCAATATCTATTATATGAACAAGACAATAACAGTAACAGTACTTAAAAACAATAAACCACATAGAGAATTGTTCACCCAGTTCGGTCTAACAACCAACATCTGGGGGCTACCAAGCCAGGGAGGAAATTCTCTATTAGTAGTATCAATTCATAGACTTCACAATCAACACACAAATTAATAATCTACTCACTTAATCACTACCCAATGACACTTCTACCTAAGACACTCTTAGATATGAGACACCTCTCACTCCCCCTCAATCACACCACTGATAACAACTAATAATAATGAGAATAGAAGACACACTTCAAGGACAATACTTAATCTTGCTTAAAAACTTCAATTAAGAACAATACACTCGTGCTTAAAAGCTTAGAGTGGACAACATACAACTCAACTAAAATAGTCCTATTCAAACATCAAAGAGATGAGTGAATGGCTCACAATACACAGACGAAAACACAAATCCTAATAATTGACACTCAGTACACAATCTCTAGTCTTCGTCACGTCTAATTAGGGTTGAGGCTGCTTTAAATAGAAACTTATTCTTGGGCTTGGACTCCTTGAAAATCTCAGATTTGATTCACAATTAAAACTGATTTTTTCTTCAAATCTTTTCACCCTAAAACAGTAACAATATATAATCCACAAATGATTGCATCAGGTAAAATCTCCTCCAAGAATCTCGCCTGCAATCTCTCAAACAATCCTCAAGATACAGCAAATAAAGCGTAACCCTAACATAACAGACTGAACCTGATGTTCTGTCAAAAGATGTTAAGACATCATGTTTGACATCAGAACACAGACCTGTAACACTAAGTAAAAAAACCACAAGCAGAATGTTAGTAACACAAGTTAAGACATCAGGCATGACATCTTGAACCAACACCTTGTTTTACCAAAATTGCAGCTAATAATAGAACTAACAATCTCCCCCTTTGGCTAATTTTGGCTAAAACAATATCAGCACACATCAGAGATACCAACAGCAGATAAAGCAAATCTAACAAACCAAACTAACACCAGCTGCACAACAATCAAAACTCCAAACTCCCCCTCAAGCCAAGAAACCAACAACAACCAGAAATCCAACTACTTCAAACCAACATTAGAACATCACAGAGAACATCCACTCCACTCCCTACAGCATAACACCAAAGCCCAAACTACTACTCTCCCCCTTTTTAGCCATAATTAGCCAAAGAGTTATGAAAGAAGTCAAGTCAGTACCAAGAACTCACCCTCTCTACTCACAATTAGTCATACTAGCTACCAGTCAGTCAACTTAGCTCTCCCTTGTTAGCCACAGAATGTCAAGACAAGTCATGGAACATCCAAACAAGATAATCATATAGGAAACAATATCCAAGATGTTCAGATTACATAGCAAACACCCAAGGTGCAAAACAAAAACTAATAACAAAAAGAAAAACCAAAAGAACCATCAAGGAACAACAACAACACCATCAACAGAACACAGTAGAGTGCCAGAACCAAGTCATTCATCAGTCTCCTCACTGGAGGCACCAGCTTCCTCTTCTCCCTCATCATCAACCTGTTCCAAACTTTTGATCAAGGCTTCTAATTTCAGCTTCCTAGCAGTATTTGTGCTGATCACTGTTTCCAGCTCCTTACAAGTAGCCTTCAACTCACTGATTAACTCACCTTTGGTGGTATTCTTGTTGCCAACAGTTGCAGATGTTGAAACAATATCAGAAACATGTTGTCCTACAAAGAGTTTGGAGTGAAGAGACAAAACAGACTCCCTTTTGCAAGTAATATCTGTAGCAGCCAAGATCCCAGGATGTTGATTCACAATAATTCCACAGATTAAGGATGGAAAAGCAATTGGCAACTTCACAGCCATTGTTCCAGCATGTTTGACTATTTGATCAAAAATATAAGAACCATAATCAAAGTCCTTCTTGGTTCCAACTGCAAAGATAAACTTTCCCAACCCAACAGAAATTGTAGTCTTATGGTTGGTAGGAACCCAGTTGGCAGCTCCAATCCAATGCAGTATAGCATACTTAACACTCAAAAGACCAGCAACCAATTTTCCATTCAAAGGCCATGCAGTCACTTGATTTGTAGTAATCTCCTTGCAAATCTGATTGTCAGTGACCTCCAACTCACTCTCTGCTTGTTCACTTCTTCCCAAGTACCTGTTAATAATAGTAGGAGAAAACTCAATACACCTACCTCTTACATAAACCTTTCTAAAATCCATACTTCTGCTATCAGTAATGTCTTCAGGGATGTTCACAATGAACTCCTTAACCAGCATATCATAACATTTTGAAAAACTAGACACAGTCTTCATTAATCTAGCATAATTGATCAATTCCATAATCTCATTCATCTCAAGAGCATCTCTACCTAGCTCTCTCTCCAGAGCAATTCTTCTCAGATAAACATACTTCCACTTACTCACATTTTCAATAGAATGGAATGAAATATTGTCTAAAGGGACATCAGGAACTTTATCAACAATCTTTTGCTAGCAGCTTTCTTTTCAGGATTGATGTCCTGGACATCCTCCTCAACGTCAAAGTCTGAGTCAGAGTCAGACCTAGCCTTCCTTTTCTTGGAGCTGGTAGCCACCTTGCTCCATGATTTTATAGGACCAACAGTCACCTAGACTTCTTCTTACCACTACCAAGAGACTCTGTCATTGCGACAACCTTCTCTTTTCTTGTCTTCATCCTTTTTGCCATCCCAGGCACCACATTAGCTATAATCTCATTATCTGACAAATCATCCACATCTACCACATCAACTGGCTTCTTTCCTCTAGGACTAGAGGTACCTTTCTTAGCAGGTGATGTTTCAACATCTGTTTCAACATCAGCTCCACCTTCAGTTTCAACATCTGTTTCAATATCAGCTCCACCTTCAGTTTCAACATCAGCTCGACCTTCAGCAGTTTGCTTATCATCTCTCTTACCCTCAGAGTGAGAGGCAGACATTTGAGCGAGTGGCCTCGATATCCCAGCCACAGAAATACCCTTTTCAAGAACCTTGGTAACTATCCTATCAAGACTCTTATCTACAAAATACTCTTCTTCCTCACTTAGATTTTTATCACCTTGAGTAGAGTTCCTAGGAACAGATTTTTCTCCAAACAAAATTCCAGTGACAACCCTCCTAGCTTCACTATCATCAAACTTTCTAGACTCAAAAGGATCAGAAGGTTTACCTGTACTAGGACGTGTAGACCTCTTCGCCTACAGCTTGCTTGGTCGTATCTTTTCAGAACCAGGGAGAGGAACCATAGATAGAGGCTCAATATCCAGAGCATCATCAAGCGAGACCTTTTTAGTAGAAACCCTAGATTTAGCATGCAAAGGATTTTTTGTAGCAGATTTCTTGGATGGTGAAGGTTGTTGTTGAGACATTGTTACTTTCTTGCAGCTGATTGTCAAATGATTGGAAGAGCTTCTTTCTCCGGGAGAAAAGATGAACGAGCAGAGCAAATGAGGTGTGAGACGTGTGTTACGTGTGGGAGCACTACGTTGAAATGATTGCCTAAAATAGGTGGGCTGCTTTTGGAAACATAAAAGGCAATTAATGATATTTCTACAAACCAGTAAATGACTTTCAAAATTTAAAAATATTTTCCCACACGCCTTTAATTGCTATAAGTTTTCACAAATGTGGATACCCAATTTTTTCTTTGAGAATTCGAACTTACTAGCATCCACAGTCTCACCCAACTTTCGTTCAGTGGCAACAGGTTCCAAAATTATCACATTATCTCCCACAAGACTTCTGATCAATATGCTCAGGATGTCATAATGTAATGTCATGACATCTTGCTTGACATTATGCTCAATCAGACTTTGTTTCACCTCTTTCAGATGTAGATGCCCAAGTTTTTGATGGTCCACATCCACATCATCATCTTTGGCAATAGTACATATGGTGGAGTAACTGGACTCTTGAGGAACCCACAAGTAGCAGTTATCTTTAGATCTAACTCCCCTCATAACAACTTCACTCTTTTCATTTGTCACTAAACATTCAAATTTTGTATAGTTGACCTCGAAACCTTCATCACACAATTGACTGATGCTAATTAAATTAGCAGTCAACCCTTTAACAAGCAACACATTATCAAGACTAGGCCCAACTGAACAATTCAGCTTTCCAATCCCTTTGACCTCACCTTTGACTCCATCCCCAAAAGTCACATCACTTGTGGAATAGGATTTGACATCCACCAACAGGTTCTTGACACCTGTCATATGTTTAGAACACCCACTGTCAAAGTACCAATCTTCCACAGCTGAGGCTCTACTAGACATGTGAGCTAATAAGCTTGTAACAGCAACCTTGGGAACCCATTGTTTTCCATGTGTAGGAATGCTTTGTTTTGTTCTAGGTTGAGGATTAGGTTCAGGAAATCCATGCAATCTGAAGCAAAAAGGTTTTATGTGACCAAACTTACCACAATAATGACATCTCCATCTTTGAAATCCTCCTCTAAAATGGTTGGGATGTCTTCTCCCTTGAGGATGTCTTCTCCCATACTGTTGAGGCTGTCTTCTGCCATGATGATGAGGCACAAAATGAGTAGGTCAAGAAGCTTGCACCTTCCCATGATGTTGCGACATCTGATGGAACATGTTCTGCTTGTGTCCAGAAGTATGAACTTTCTCATATTGTTGAAACATCTGATGAGACAGGTTCTGTTTAGTACCAGAAGAACTAGCATCTAAGGAAGGTTTCTTCTCACCCTTAAATCCCAGCCCAGTCATGTCTCCAATCAGTTTTCCAGCTTGAAGGATTTTATCCAAAGTTTCAGTTCCATTGTTCAACATTCTAAGAGATTTGGACATTTGATCAAGATTGCATTTCACCAAACTAAATTCATTTTCCAGTTCAGCCTTGTCAGCCTTGAGTTGGATTATGAGTTCCTTTTGCTTCTCCTCTTCTTAACACACTTCTTCACTTCTGATACATAGCTCTCTATATGATGCAGCTAGTTCCTCGTAGGTAATCTCTCCATCACTTGAATCTTCATCAGAATCACATATTCCAGTCATAGCTCTAACATGCTTGGCAGATTCATCCTCACTTTCAGTGTCCTTATCAGACCAAGTGACATACAAACCCTTTTTTCTGTTTAAGGTATGTAGGGCATTCAACTTTGATGTGACCAAAACCTTCACAGCCATGGCATTGGATCCCTTTGTCATTATTAGTCTTCTCCTCTTCTTTGGTTTTCTTCTGATCACCTGACCTGTTGATGTCAGATGTGATATTCTTGAAATAGGGTTCTTGCCTCATTTCCATCCTTTTCCACACCTTATTAAACTGTCTTCCCAGCAGAACAATGGCATTGGATAGCTCCTCCTGAGTTTCAGGACCACACTCTTCCTCATCATCTTCTGTACTAGACACCAAGGCTATGCTTTTAACCTTCTTTTCAGATCTGTCATTCAATCCTAATTCAAATGTCTGAAGTAAACCAATCAATTCATTAACCCTCATCTGGCTGATGTCTTGAGCTTCCTCTATAGCAGTCACCTTTATATCAAACCTCTTGGGAAGAGATCTGAGAATTTTTCTCACAAGCTTCTCATCAAACATCCTTTCTCCTAGGGCACTAGAAGCATTTGACAGTTCAAGTATATTCATTTGAAAGTCATGAATGGTCTCTTCATCTTTCATCTTCAAGCTTTCAAACTTTGTTGTTAGCAGCTTAAGTCTTGACATCTAGACCTTGGAGGTTCCTTCATGAGTTATTTTTAGAATATCCCAAGCCTCCTTAGCCACTTCACATGTGTTGACCAGCCTGAAAATGTTCTTGTTTATACCATTAAATAAGGCATTCAAGGCCTTAGAATTCCCAAGTGCAAGTTCATCTTCTTCCTTGGTCCACTCCTCTTCAGGTTTCAGCTTTGACACACCATTTTTTCCCACAATGATAGGGTGTTTCCAACCTGTCAAAATAGCCTTCCAAGCCCTGCTGTCTAAAGACTTCAAAAAGGCAACCATGCGAGGTTTCCAATAGTCATAATTTGATCCATCTAGAATAGGGGTCTATTCACAAATCCACCACTCTCCTTGTCCATTGCACCAAAAAGTAACAGCCCTAGATCTCACCCAGATGCAGAGCAGGATGACCTGCTCTGATACCAATTGAAATTCTGGTATCAGATATGTGATGTTAAGTGAGATGCCAAAACATAAATATCTATTATATGAACAAGACAATAACAGTAACAATACTTAAAAACAATAAACCACACAGAGAATTGTTCACCCAGTTCGGTCTAACAACCTACGTCTGGGGGCTACCAAACCAGGGAGGAAATTCACTATTAGTAGTATCAATTCATAGACTTCACAATCAACACACAAGTTGATAATCTACTCACTTAATCACTACCCAATGACACTTCTACCTAAGACACTCTTAGATATGAGACACCTCTCACTCCCCCTCAATCACACCAGTGATAACAACTAACAATAATGAGAATAAAAGACACACTTCAAGGACAATACTTGATCTTGCTTAAAAGCTTCAATCAAAAACAATACACTCGTGCTTAAAAGCTTAGAGTGGATAGCATACAACTCAACTAAAATAGTCCTATTCAAACATCAAAGAGATGAGTGAATGGCTCACAATACACAGACGAAAACACAAACCCTAATACTTGACACTCAGTACACAATCTCTTGTCTTCGTCACGTCCAAGTAGGGTTGAGGCTGCTTTAAATAGAAACTTATTCTTGGGCTTGGACTCCTTGAAAATCTCATATTTGATTCACAATTAAAACTGATTTTTTCTTCAAATCTTTTCGCCCTAAAACAGTAACAATATATACTCCAAAAATGATTGCATCGGATAAAATCTCCTCCAAGAATCTCGCCTGCAATCTCTCAAACAATCCTCAAGATACAGCAAATAAAGCGCATCCCTAACATAACAGACTGAACCTGATGTTCTGTCAAAAGATGTTAAGACATCATGTTTGACATCAGAACACAGACCTGCAACACTAAGTAACAAAACCACAAGCAGAATGTTAGCAACACAAGTTAAGACATCAGGCATGATATCTTGAACCAACACCTTGTTTTACCAAAATTGCAGCCAATAATAGAACTAACATACATGTTGTTGAAGAGGGAGAAAAACGCGTTTGAAGATTTGGGTCTGATGCTGAATTTGGTGAGGACAGGTATACGGGATTCCTTGACCAGCCTCCATTGCACAGGTGATAACTTTTTAATCAAAACTCGGATTAAAGAGATTCTTGAATTTCTGGAATCTACAGAAAATTCCCTTCATTTTTGCATATAATTTTGTACCAAAAAGGTCTATATTGAAGTAGATAATTGCGTTTGAAGTTGAGTGAGTCTTGATGAAAGTGGGTAAAATGAGGCCAGGTATAAGATGTTTAGTAACAGGACGAAGGTGAGGACCTCAGAGAAACACATGGAGATGCGGTGTATGCCAGTTGAGAATGATTAGAGTGGAGAGATTTTTGAGGAATGGAGAATGTTAAATAGTAACATGAATTGTGTGTCATTGATGACGTGGTGTCAACATGTGTCAGGAAGATTTTGGAAAGTTTCTATCACCAACCCGATGATGAGATGGTACTGTTAAGATTGTGATTAGGATGAGACCAAATGTGAAACTATACGGATCATCGAGATTGTGAAATTAAAGAAAGGATGAAGGATTTATTAGTATTGTTAAAGTCCTCTATTTGGATAAATGTTTCATTTAGAGCGGACCGATTTGGATTGTACTAGAAGTAGTAGCATTTCCGGTTTTGGGAGAATAGTTAACAATTATGTTGTGTTACAAGCGTGTATAGGAGAATATGTAATGGATTATGGGTGTTTATATATCATTGACGAGGTTGAAAAGAAGGAAATTAAGAAAACGGTCGTAAGCCTTAGAGAGATGGTGGAGCATTATGCTTAAATAACTTTGGGCACGAAGTAAAGGATACTATTGTAGTTGGGTAATGATGATGTATGCCACCGTTATGGTTGCCAGCTACCTATTGACAAATTGAGGAACTGATCACCCTTAATCTCTTGTTGATAGTAGACGGGATCATGTTGGATGGGATAAATGTGTCTTGCCAGCTGGTATAGTATGTACATTGAATAGTAAAGAAAAGGATGGCAGCATGAGGTTGCGTGTGGATCGGTGAGTAGTATGGAAACTCACAGTTGTGTCCGAGGTAGCTTGAGTTTTGATTTGAGATGAATCGAGAATCCGATAGACATGAGACTTGAAGCATTAGAAAGATGATCCAGTGAGGGAATAAATGGAAATGTGAGACCATGATTTAACCAAGGATGTTTGGTAGAGGATAGTAGTGACTAGTACACCTTAAAGTGTGTGTAGGGAGTATGGATCGTATTTTCCTTACTTATTTGGATAAGTTAGAACTGGTGTTCATTGTGGATGTTCGGATCTATTATAAAAATCGGAAGAAGAACATGTAGAGTAATTGAGAATTGAGTTACAAGTATTGAAAGAAGTGGAGTCATATGTTAAGTTACCAAAGTGTGATTTTTGGTTAGTAGAGAGGAGTTTACTTGGTTGTGTTAATTCAGATGAGGGTATTGTTGTGGATCCATCCGAGTAGATGTAGTTCTACAATGAGGAAGCTCTGCAGTGGATTAAGGGGAGTATAATATTCTTGGACTTAGTTGGTTATTATCACGGAGTTTTGTAGCAGGAATCGCAAAGGGCGCTTAGTGTCATTGAGCGCGCCCAGCGCGGCCTGGAAGACTCTCTCCCTCTCGAGGCAGAAGCGAGCGCACTTAGCGCGAGTCGCATCCCACTTAGCACGGTCTGGGAGTGGAAAAGGTGACTTCTTCTTGTCGAAATTAATTGGAAATATGTATCCTTATGCGGTTATGGTATTGGGATGTTGTTATGTGTTTAAGATGAGTTTAGACAATGTGATAATATAAGATGGTTAAGTTGTAGCTGATGTTTTACGATAGTTGGAGATTCACGAAAGTATCTATCCTATTCAAGATTTGAAATTGGCTGAGGTTGTAATTGTGTTGGGTATCCGGAGGTATTATTTTTATGAATCTAGGTCTGAAGTGTTTAGTAATCACAAGAGTGTAGAATACCTGTTTGGTCGGAATTCTCGATGAGTTAAGACGAAAGTCGTTTCTGCTCAATTCTAGCACCCAAATCTGCAATATCGGAATTAACAACATAGTGTTTTACACATATCATGACATGATGGATCAATTTACACACTTTACATCACAATTTCAATCATTCAACAACAAATCCACAACAACAGAATTATACATACAATTCCTATGAGGAGAAAGAATCCTCACTACCCTCTCATGTTATCAACACCCATATTGAAATCCATTCTCCCCATTACCTCGAATTCTCGATTAAATTCTGATGAAAATTGATGATGCCAAGCTTAGCTTCTTCCTCTCCAACTTTCTCTCTTGGTGGAAAAGTGATTATGACTAAATTTTTCCTAATCCTCCTCTTTTTCCTATTTTACTAACACTAACTCTATTATTACTAAAAATTCTGATTTTAGTTAATAATAACAATATTAATAGTAATAATAATAACCATAGTAATAATAATAATAATAATAATAATAATAATAATAATAATAATAATAATAATAATAATAATAATAATAATAATAATAATAATAATAATAATAATATTACTAATGATAATATTGGACATAAAAATAATAATACTCCTTTTTCTACTAGTACTAAATATGTCCCCACATTATTCATTAGTACTTTATTATAATTCCGACATCCCTATTTCCCCGTTCCGCTACGGACTCTACGCTTACAAGCTCAACTACACACACCCTAAACAAGGCCAAACAACAGAAATAACACACGATGATTAAATAAATTAAAATGGGGTGTTACAACTCTCCCCCACTTAAATATTTTCGTCCTCGAAAATGTACCTGATGGAAATAATTCTGGATACGACTCTCGCATCTTGCTTTCCAATTCCCAGGTCACACTTCCTCCTGCAACTCCTCCCCAAACTACTCTCACTAGAGGAATCTCTTTCCCTCTAAGTTGCTTCATCTTGTGATCCTCGATCCTTATCGGCATCGCTTCCACAGTAAGATCATCTCGAATATGCACTTCATCCCTCTGGATAACATGAGATGGATCCGACACATACTTCCGAAGTTGCGATACATGAAATACGTCATGCAAGTTCGAAAGCTCCGGCGGCAATGCCACCCTGTAAGTAACTGTACCCACTCTTTGCAAGATCTGATACAGTCCAATGAATTTAGAATCCAATTTCTTCGATTTCAATGCACGTCCAACACCTGTCACAGGATTGACTCTCAGAAATACGTGATCACCTTTGCTAAATTCCTAGTCTTTCCTCCGATTATCATGATAACTTTTCTGTCTACTCTGAGACACTTTCATCTTTTCACAGACCATCTTAATTGTCTCAGTAGTTTGT
This sequence comes from Lathyrus tuberosus, assembly GCA_022829125.1. NCBI lineage: Eukaryota > Viridiplantae > Streptophyta > Magnoliopsida > Fabales > Fabaceae > Lathyrus > Lathyrus tuberosus. Next base: position 3,926,930 of record JALAZF010000427.1, read on the forward strand.
TGCACAATTTCAGGCCCAAGCACAATATTCTCACCAGTTTCATACCAACACAGAGGCGTTCTACACCTCCTACCATACAAAGCTTCGAAAGGTGCCATACCAATACTAGAATGGTGACTATTGTTATACGTGAACTCAATCAATGGAAAATGAGTATCCCACGCGCCACCTTTCTCTAGCATACAGGTTCTCAACATATCCTCTAACGACTGAATAGTCCTCTCCGACTGACCATCGGTCTGTGGATGATAAGCCGAACTCAACTTCAGTTTAGAACCTAAAGCTTCCTGTAAACTCTTCCAAAATTCTGAAGTAAACCTCGGATCTCTATCCGACACTATACTTGAAGGAACACCATACAGTTTCACAATTATTCTGATATAAATCTCCGCCAGCTTTGACAATGGGAAACTGGTATTAATTGGTATAAAATATGCGGATTTCGTAAGCCGATCCACCACTACCCAAATAACATCAAAGCCTCTCGCCGTATTTGGAAAACCAGTAACAAAATCCATAGCAATACTATCCTACTTCCATTCTGGAATCTCCAATGGTTGCAACAACCCCGAAGGTTTCTGATGCTCCACTTTTGACTTTTGACATGTCAAACAAGCATAAATGAACTGAGCTACATCTCTCTTCATATCGGACCACCAAAATAATTTCTTCAAGTCTTGATACATTTTCGTGGCTCCCAAATGAATACTCAAGCTTCTCCGGTGACTCTCCTCTAAGATCGCCTTTCTTAATTCCATATTATTCGGCACGCAAATCCTGCCCCGAAATCTCAGCACACCACCCTTATCCACCTTAAAATCACTATCAGGATCTTTTCCTCTTGTAGGCATCATGTCCACAAGCTTCACATCAAGCCTCTGATTTTCCTTAATTTCATCTAAAAAGTCATTATTCACTTTAAGCATACCCAATCTAACACTTTCCAGTGTAGTTTCACAAACCATACTCAATCTCTGAACTGTTCAATTAATTCCATTTCTTTTATCATTGTTGCGGTGAGAATTGGATACCAAGCTATTATATTAACTTGCATCACATTTCTTTTATTTCACCACTATCTTTGATTTTTCCAAGGGAAGGGAGAAAGATCGAATTACCCACAATGCAATGCAAATGCAAACTAAGATTCTAAAGTTCGGGGGTTGGTTATACCTAGGGAAGATGTTTGCACCCTAGATATATGTAGTACTCTACAGGAACCTCTTGTTTTTATTATGTTATTTATTTTTTATTTTTGCTAAGGGTTTAAGGGTAGGTGACCTAGAATTCTATTCCTAAGCGTGCTCGACAAGATATCGCATCTTGTGCCTACATATCCTGTCAGGAGGGAATCATAGCACATGTAATTCCTTTCTGAAGGATACTAAAGGTTTAAGAGTTTAGGAGAAAAGATGAGTCATCATCTTCAGAAACCACCACAGTTTTTTTTTGAAAATTGTTTGTATTTGTGTGGTATGGGATTATATGTCCCTTCTTTGAGATGATTCACATCTAATTATCATGTATGGAGAATTAGGTGGGCTAAAGTTTGATTGTAAAATCAAAATTTGAGGGGGGACTAACTTAGGAAGTCTATCCTAAAGTTGTATAAATAAACTTATCTTAAGGGTATAAAACCTATGGAGAGGTATGATGCAAATGAAATGCACCATGCACAATAATTTCATTATCATGCATGGGATTTTCCCTTGGATATTAATGCAATCGATTATTAGATTTAAATGAGAGTGCTAGCAAAGTGGTGCTAGTCTTGTGTCTAGTGACCAAAGGTTGGTAGCGATGCCCTAAGGCGATCGACTTACATAGGTGGAAGATGGCTCGACGTTGGATTGAGATTTTTAAATTTTTGAAAGGTTAGAACACAAAAGCATACATTCACGTACAATAGTAAACATACAAACGCATAAATAAGGCATAATATCAACCGGAGGTTCTAATCTATCTCACACGAACACACGATTAAGCGCAAGAGGGATCCTAATGGGGAATGATTCATTAAAAAGAGTTTTGATTTTTTTTTAGGGAAACTAATGAAAGGTTTATTATTATTTTAGAATTAAGTTAAGGATTATTAATTAATTTGAAAAAAGGTTAAAGGTTTTCTAAATAAATATTTTAATTATTTTAAAAGTCTTTATTATTATTTTAGTTTTAAAGTCAAATTAAGAGAAAAGAAAAAGAAAGGAATAAAAGGGTTCTCACATTAATTTAGAAAAAGTTTACTTTTGATATCTTTTATAAATAAAAGTTTTATTATTATTATTTAATTTTAAAGTTATATTAAAAAGTTAATAAAGTTTTTTATTAAAAATTTTAATTTTAATATTTTAAAGATTTATTAAAAGTTAGTTTTATTAAAAAGGTTCTAACTATTTTCTTTTCAGATAAAAGGTTATATATAAATTAAATATGATGAAATTGTTTAATAAAAAATTAAATAAAAAAGATTGATTATTATACGGAGGAATCAGGTGCGCACAGAGGGAGGAGGGTCTATCGCAGACCCTCGAATCTCAAGCGCGGAGGGGTGTGTGTGCGAATCTGAATGGTGAGAGGGCGAGGGTGCGTAATATCTTAGTGTGTGTGAATGTGTACAGGATAAAAAATAACAAAATCAAGACAAAACTCTCAACCTCTTAATCTCATCTCTCTCGTCTCTTTCCTTCACTCTCTGAAAAAGAATTAGGGTTGGAACCCTAGTGCGCCGCTGTTTTCAATCTCCCCCATCTCTCATGATCAAACAAATCACGCAGCAAAAACCCCACCCCACACAGCCCATACCCCGATTTCATTATATTAACGATTTACAAGTTACAACGATCAATAGGCGAAAATGAACGGAAAAAAGGAAAATTGCGATGGCTCAGAATCGACATGGCGATGGGCTCCTTTAACCAGGGATGTCTCTCTTTCTCTTTTACCTTTTTACGATTTGTTTGCCTTTGTGTTGAAATTGTCTGCTTCTGATGTTCTGGTTGTTGAGATGTTGATGAATGCCTTTCTTTGAATCTCTACCTTCGTTCTCTGTGGGTTGGAATTGATGGATGGTTGTTGTGTGAATCGTGAATCCTTGGCTATATTTCTGGTTTTGATTCAAGGAATGTTCTGATGTATGTTAAGGCTTGGTGAATTAGTGGACTGTATGTGTTATGGATCTTTTTCGATATTATTGTGAAGTGAATTTCTGGTGTGTTGATGAAGGGTACGATATTTGGTTGTAAATTGGTTGATGAGTTGCTCTGGTAGCTGCGTATAATTGTTGTGTGAGAATGATTTTTTTTGGATCCCCCTGTGTATCGTTCTCTTCTCCCTTTTATAGACTTGATAATTAAGATCCTGATTGAATGCTTGCCCTTTTCACTCAAACATGTTTGAACATATTGAGCTTATTTTAGAATGAATTCGAAATATGTCTTGATGATGTCTGATGTGTTTTTGATTCTTGTTTTAGAATGTATTTGAAAGTTGTCTGAAAATTATTGATGGCTGTTTTGGAAAGTTTTTTTAAACACTGTCTGAGCATGTTTGGATTGTATCTTGAGTGTATTTGATCTTACCATAAAATCTTGATTGAATGCTATTTCAATTTGTCTGATCATGTCAGTGAAAAGTTTTGGAAATAAACCCTCATAACAGCTTTTCCATTTTTATACCAACATGTCTGATCATGTTATAGGACTTTGATTTTGCTTCTGTTTTCACGATACATGTGGTAATGCCGTTTCCACTTTTGTTCCAGTATACTGCATAATGTTTTTTTTGGACAATAATTGAAACAATTGGTTAGCTTTCCTTGTTCAACTTAGAATATTTAACCGTGTTTGAAATTATATTGGAAAGAGCTTGAATTCATGATTTTATGCTTAAACGTGTTCTGATCCTCCCCACTTAATTGGTCTTGAATTGATGATGATTTTGCAGCGAGCTTGAAGTTGGCTGTGAAGGCTCTTGTTACCAATGTTTTGGTTACAACTGGCATATTCAAGGGCCGAGATTGGAGAACAAAACGGATTTCTTGACTTGGCTCCTGGACTTTCAACTCTTCTTCTTACATAGCTAACCCATTATAAGGAAATTGGATTATGGTTACAGACTCAAGCTGGTTTACATAATCTAAGAAAAGTTTAGAAAGTTTGCCCATCATTTCTAGCAACCTTCTGCCTTCTTCAGTAGCAGAACCTGAAAGCTTAACCGCTGGATCTGCTTCAGGTTCTTTCTTAGTCAACGGTTCAAACAACGGCTGTTTCTCCAATCAGGATTCCATCCATTCACCAAGCTCTTCCACGTCTATTATAATTTCAACAACTTCAAGAGCATAAGCAATACTCATCTAGCAATAATGGCTGATAACCCGAAGACGGCAGTTTTTCTTGGATTGAGGTCGAGTTTCCGATAAATGTTGGGGTCATCTTCAAACCAATTAGGGGAATATTTCAGACGGTGCATTTGACATCGTTTGGGATTCATTCCACAAAACATGATGAGTTCTTGCTCAACAGGTTTGGTATTCAGCTCCATTACCGTAGCCAATGTTAATGATTTATGTCAGTAGTTCTCGAGTTATTCTTTAGCTCTTGTTTTGGACAGGTGATTTTGCGTGTGGGACTCGATGCAAGTAGTTGGTGGCATATGCGAACAAGCATCCAGGGCAGTACATTTCAGTGAATTTGGAGTTGAAGATCCTTCGTCCACTTATCCAATATGTTGAAAATGGAGGGTTCTGTTGAGTTGCCAAATTTCCATTTTTATTGAATCCTTGAATAAGTTACATTATGTATTTTTTGTGTTGATACCTTGGTCGTATGTGAAGGCTTAAAACCATTTAATGTTGGTGTCTTATATGAATGGCAGCTCAGCCATATTGTATTGAAAAGTTCATGCTTCCTCTTTTGACTCAAAACGGTATAGTGCGATTGGAGGATGTAGCGATTCTAACTTTTTTATGATCACTTGCAGGCAAACATATGGAAGGCATGTAATGCATTCTACCTATCATCAGAGGAGACCTTGGTAAAGCTCTATCATGACAACAGTAACCAGTTGGGAGACTATTGGATATGCATCGTCATTAGGACACCTCACTATTTCATTCTGAACTTCGTATGATGTTGTCCTGAGGTGTGCGTTGCTTTTCTCTTGAACTTTCACTTGGCTAAACTCCTGGCATTCATGTAAAGGTAGTACGAAATCTCGCTTCAATTTAGTGGACTAGTAATGAATCAATTAGCTAGGACTTAAATTGCTCAAAATTCTATTCCATTCTACGGCAATTAGAAGTCGATGCATTTTTATGAATGAACGGAAATCATGTTAATATACTGTTGTTGAATGTAGTGTCACACTTCTTAACACCTCTAATGTTTTGCCTCTTAACTGCAGAACCCGCTTTGAAGGATGAGAATGCCGCCTTTCTAAGTCCATGATCACCTTTTCTATTTCCATTGAATCACTAGGAGGATGGGAGAGAACAACAAGTTTCAGTGTGTAAGAGAGCTGGTAGACTCGTCCTAATTATAGTCACTCGTCCTAATTATAGTCTTTTCGTAACAATACTTGGTGCCAAGTGCCTTAGACATGATCCTGAACTCAGTTTGTCGTGTGCTTTAGGTGAAGTACGGAACGAACGGGAAGAGGTCATAGAATCAGTCCTGGTGCCAGCGGCAAGATCGTGCTGGAAGAGACCTTTACACTATCACAATCACATATGTACTTGATGCCTATTGTAGTAAACTCCATGAATTTTTTCTATCCTTTGAAATACCAATATACATTTGATTTCACTACTGAGCTTATTACCTAAGAAAAGTATAGGCATTGAATACTCTTTTTTTTTTGCAAAACGCTACGTGTAATCTTTGAAACAACGTTTGTCTAATATTTGAGGTATAAAACTATGTTAATACATAATACTATAACTTATACAAATGATCCTGCGCAAAGGTAATAATGAGAAAACATCTTGGCGAAGCCCTAGGATAAAAATTCAATATACCAACTTTAGGTATTAGCTTAACTATCGATCAGACCCAGTTTGTGGGAAAGGAAAATGGAAGTGCCGCAACCGGAACATGCGAGATTGAGATCCAAAAAGGAAGGCAAATGCCAAATGGGCGGTTATATTCCTGCTTGAGGAGATCGTATATAAAGGTTGAAAATTATGATGGCAGTAACTGGTCTCAAATTCAAGCGCGAACAAGAATCAGTTGTGAATCATGAATTTCAACAAGGCAATTAAACCACATAGTACAAATGCCTCGATGTAGAAGTCACCGAGTTAGAGGGGGAAGATACCAACTTGTAACATAACCAATGATCAGTCTCTAGGGACCAATTCTCCATATCCAGTATTCTTGGGGGGGGGGAACTGAGGAGTCTGAAGGAAGAAATGCTTGGTGGTGGTTTAGGGATCAAAAAGGGTGAGAGCATAATCTCACAGGACTAGAGAACCTCCACAATCACACACAACACAGCCTTCAGGACCTTGAATCTTCTGCGGCAGCACCTGTCACTTGCAAGAGAAATAAACAGACAAAGCTAGATAAAGTTGTTAGTTATGCACAAATGATCGACCTAATATGTTATGCAAAGGGGAAAGCGGGGATCTTAGGGGTCAAAAATTAGGGTGTGACAATCATTAATGCCAACATATGGATTGTCTTACGACTTAGGGCATCCGCTACAACATTATCTTTTTTCGGATGGTAACTCAAATTAAACTCATAGTCCTTCAAGAACTCTAACCATCTTCTTTTCCTCATATTCAATTCCTTCTGATCAAACAAATACTTCAGTCTCTTATGGTCACTGAATACTTCAAATCTCGATCCATACAAATAATGTCTCCAAATTTTCAATACAAAAACCACCGCAGCTAATTCAAGATCATGAGTAAGATAATTCCTCTCATGTACTCTCAATTTCCGTGAAGCATATGCCACTACCTTGCCATCTTGCATTAACACCCCGCCTAATCCCATCTTAGACACATCACAATACACTACAAAAGATTCATTTGGATTTGGTAGAATCAGTACTGGTGCTGTAGTCAATTTCTTTTTCAATTCTTCGAAACTTTGTTCACACGCCGTATCCCAAACAAAAGCTTGACTCTTTCTAGTTAACTGAGTCAACGGTAATGCCAAATTAGAAAATCCTTCGATAAATCTTTAGTAATAACCTGCCAAACCCAAGAAGCTTCTAATTTTCGTCACAGTCTTCGGAGGTTCCCACTGAAGCACTGCACTTACTTTAGATGGATCCACTGCTATGCCATCACCCAAAATAACATGACCCAAGAAACTCACAGTCTTCAACCAAAATTCACATTTTGAGAACTTTGCAAATAATTTATTATCCTTCAACACCTGCAATGCAATCCTCAAGTGTTCTGTGTGATCCTCTTCAGACTTGGAGTAAACCAATATATCATCAATGAATACCATAATAAACTGATCCAGATAAGAATGAAAGATACGGTTCATATATTCCATAAACACACTTGGTGCATTAGACACTCCGAAAGGCATCACCGCATATTCGTAATGTCCATAGCGAGTTCTAAACGCAGTCTTTTGAATATCCCCTTCATTCACTCTAATCTAATGGTAACCTGACCTCAAATCAATTTTACTGAAAACACGAGCCCCCACTAGTTGATCTATTAAGTCATCAATCCTTAGAAGTGGATACTTATTCTTAATGGTCACCTTATTCAACTGACGGTAATCAATTCACAAACGCATACTACCATCCTTCTTTTTCACCAATAACACTGGAGCTCCCCAAGAAGACACACTTGGCCTAATAAACTTTTTATCAAGCAATTCTCCAATTTGAATTTTCAACTCTGCCAATTCTGATGCCGACATCCTGTATGGTGCCATAGATATAGGTCTGGTACCAGGAACAAGATCAATAGTAAATTCAATTTCTCTCGTCGGAGGCAATTCGGTAATATCATCCAGAAACACTTCAGGAAATTCCCTTACCACCGGTAACTCATTAACTGAGGTATTGCTTTCTACTGATAACCAGGCAACCACTGCAAACATATTAGCTTCATCTTCTAACAAGGTTCTCAATTCCTTAGTAGACAAATAACTAGCCAACACTTCCTCTTCAGGAGTAAGGAACAATAACCTCTTCCTAAAGCAGTCAATATAAACTCGGTTGAATTCTAACCAGTTCATTCCCAAAATGATATCCAGATTACTGAGTGGCAAACAAATTAAGTCCACGCCAAATTCTCTACCAAAAATAGTCAACGAACAATTCAATCATGCTAACGAAGTAACCATAGAACCAATAGATGGAGTTTCAATAGTCATCCTCCGATCCAAAGTAGACGATACAATTCCTAATCTCCTCACACAATCAACAGAAATGAACGAGTGGGTTGCACCCGTGTCAATGATAGCAATCAAAGGATGTCATTAATAAAACAATTACCTTTGATGGAAGGATCATCACCGGTAGGCTGGGCTCCGACCAATGCGAACACCCTTCCACTTGTCTGAGATTTCTTAGGCTTCTGAAAGTGAGTGCTGATATGACCCTGTTCCCCACAATTATAACACGTAGGTATGGTAACCCTACAATTTTCCACAACGTGACCTGGTCGTCCACACTTGAAGCACTTCTTCTCCTCATTCTGACAATCATTAGCACGATGACCCGTGCCACCACATTTGAAACACTTGGTAGGATTGGGAGCCTTCTCTCCCCCACTCAGTTTCTTTCCCACATCGGCTTTCTGTTTTCCTTTTTCAGCTGGAGCATCATAAGGCGTACCCACATACCTCTTCTTACCCTTCCGGTCATTCAAGGCTTTGTAATGAGCAATCCGGGCCCTGTTATCATTATCATAAATCCGGCTTCTGCTTACCAGTTCCGGATAACTCCGTATCTTCTGACAAGCAATGTCCTGTTTGATCTCGAGACGCAGCCCGTTCTCAAACTTCAAACATTTTGAAGTCATAGCCTCATCGGTATTGTAGTGAACACAATATTGCACCAACTCCTCGAACCGAGCAGCATACTCAACAACAGTCATGGTACCCTGTTTTAGTTCTAGGAACTAAATCTCCCTTGCACTGCGAATATCTTCCGGGAAATACTTTTCCAGAAACTCACCTTGAAACACTGCCCACATAACAAGAGTACCCGCAGCTTCCAACCTCTGACGACTATTATCCCACCAAGCTTCAGCTTCGCCTTCCAGCATATGAGTGCCAAACTGCACTTTCTGAGCTTCATTACATCCCATGGTCCTGAAGATCTTCTCAATAGTCTTCAGCCACTTCTGCGCCACTCCAGGATCAAGAATACCACCCTCAAATGTAGGCGGCTTAACAAGTCTACTCATATTCTAAGGACAGACTCTACTACAACATTTGGCTGGACGGACCGACCTGCTCTGATACCAATTGTAACACCCCACTGTCCCAATTTAACAAAAATATACAAATACAACAAATATAATCAGAGTTCCCTTAAATAGTGGGATGTCACACCATAAAAACATAACCTAAATTTCTCTAATTACTTCATTCACTTCTTGTTTCTCAAAAATAAGTTAAAACAACAGAATGAAATATCGAACCCCAAAATAACAAGGCCATTGGCCAACAAAATCATGGTCCACATAAACTCGTGGTTCACCATGTTTTAAAGTGAGTAGTGATACATAACACAATATACAAAATATACAATAAAAGATGAAATTCCCATTATCCCGTGTTACGTATCAGAGCGACTCCTAAGACTCGATCAGGCAACACGCACTCCATGCACTACTCAAGTACCTAGATTATATGTACTTCCCAAGAAGCACAGACACAAGCAACAACAAAGGGGTGAGAACTACATTCAATAATTAGCGGTGTAAAATATATGCTGAGGGGTAGAAATCAAGCAATCACACATAATATGCACACATTCACAACACACTTGTCACTTTCTGACTATAATCCAACTAAGACATAATAATGCAATGTGACTCAATGACACAATGCAATGCAAGTGGTACCACACAACATGGTTCATTCAATTGAACCCGATTCATAAAAGAATCCGGATAAATCACATACACTTCCACTGAGCAATGATTTATCTCCATACAACTCCACATTGGAGTCTGGAAAAATCACATACACTCCCACTGAGCAATGATTTGTCTCCATACAACTCCGCATTGGAGTCCGGACAATACTAGGTACCCATCATGGATTCCCACCTAGCTGTCTCCACCAGACACAACATGAAATGCATGACACGAATTATACATAATACACATGTATAATAAAAAATTATACATCTTTGTGATCCTTATGATCACACGTGAGATACATACTCACCGTAATACACACTAGTATTACCATACTGTCAAATTAATTCATCATAATACACATAATTAAGGAAAATACCTCATGTGGCCTTAATTAGTTAATTATCTAATTAATCTATCCAAATTCTATTTTTAAATCATTTTATCCTACCATTCCTAAATTCAACAAGTTCTGACACCTATCCCAACCTCTCGGACCAAAAAGGAACCGCATCGGACGCGAAATCGGGAAAGAAATCGCGAAACGGCAAAATTCTGCACTCTCGCTGGTCATACGCATATTGCCCCAGTCATACGCGTAATGCCCAGTTTCTACCGCCAGCCATATGCGTATTGCCCTGAGGGTTACGCGTACGGGCAGAGACTGATTTCTCTAAAAAATTCCAGTTTGATTATATTTTAATCCCATTACGCGTAGTACCACCTCCCTTACGCGTAATGCCTTGCCCCATACGCGTCCCATTACGCATTTCAGCAGATGGCCGTGTCAAATGGGTTCCATACGCGTAACGCCCACATTTCTCTCTTGCCATACGCGTATTGCCCTACCCAATACGCGTATTGCCTTGCCCATTACGTGTATGGGCAGCGAATACCCATAATTTTCTGGTTTCACACCAGCCCAATTTCTGCTCAATTCTAGCACCCAAATCTGCAATACCAGAATCATATAGCAGCAACAACATAATGTTTTACACATATCATGACAGAATGGATCGATTTACACACTTTCCATCACAATTTCAATCATTCAACAACAAATCCACAACAACAGAATTATACATACAATTCCTATGAGAAAGAATCCTCACTACCCTCTCATGTTATCAACACCCATATTGAAATCCATTCTCCCCCTTACCTCGAATTCTCGATTAAATTCTGATGAAAATTGATGATGCTAAGCTTAGCTTCTTCCTCTCCAACTTTCTCTCTTGGTGGAAATGTGATTATGACTCAATTTTTCCTAATCCTCCTCTTTTTCCTATTTTACTAACACTAACTCTATTATTACTAAAAATTTTGATTTTAGTTAATAATAACAATATTAATAGTAATAATAACAACCATAGCAATAATAATAATAATAATAATAATAATAATAATAATAATAATAATAATATTCACTACTACAAAAAACCCATTTAACAACAGTTGGAAATGACATTTAATGACGCGGGCGAAGGCGTTGTTATGTAGAGTGTTGTTGTATTTGCGGTGTTACGATGACGGCCCAGTAACCGTTGTAATAAAATGGAAAATCCGCTACCTATAATGACGGTTATTTTAAATACCCGTTGTTGTATGTTTTTTAATAAAATAAAAAAATACAGCATTAGAACTACCTATAATGACGGTTATTTAAAAAAAACCGTTGTTGTATGTCTTTTAATAAAATAAAAAAAAATTACAGCATTAGAACAAGAACAACAGCAAGAACATCAAGAACATCAAGAACAACAATAAGAACAAGAATAACAGTAAGAACATCAAGAACAACAATAAGAACAACAACAACATCAACAAAATCAACAACAACAACAATAATAATAACAATAATAACAATATTAACAACAAGAACAACAATAATAAAAAAGAACAACTAGAACAACAATAATTAAAAAAGAACACCAACAACTAGCATTGCTAACTCGAGTTCTGAAATTTGTTCTGAAATTTGGTTTAGTGGAGAAATAGAGTATCGTAACTGAAAGATGATGTTTGGAGGTAGAAGATGTAGTTCGTATAAGTTTTAGGTTTCACGTGGATCACTAATAGTAGTGTCTTGGCCGTTGATAATCACTAAATGGACGACCAAGATTTGTTTAAGGATAATGAATAAACTTAATATGCGCGACACCTATAATGTTGGTAATGAGAATTGAAAAAATAAGTAAAAAAACCAAAAGTGCTGGTGCTGGGACTTGAGCCCATGACAAGACGCTACCTATAATGACGGTTGGTTTAAATTACCCGTGGTGAAAGGTCTCTCATCATTTTGAAAAAATAAGTAAAAAAAGCTACCTATTACAACAGTTGGTTTAAATACCCGTTGTGAAAGGTCTGTCAGCATTTTGAAAAAATAGGAAAAAATGATTAAAATAAATTCAGAAAAATTTAAAAACACGAAATTTAATCTAATTAGGTAAAATAAGAATTTTGAGAATTTTTTTAGAATTTTTTGAGACTATGAAAACAGTAAAAAATTCATTAAAAATAGAAAAAAGATGAATTTGGGGTTTTGAGGGTGAAATCCCATAACTCTCTTAGAGTAAGGGACTAATGACCGCACGATTTTTCTACTTCAAATGCACGAAACAGATTTGAAAAATGAGACGATTTTCCCTAAAACCGATTTTTTGAAGTTCAAGACCTAAAACTAAACTATAGGCTATAATGACGGTTGAAAACATACATGTAGTGAAAGGCTGTGGGCATTTTGAAAAAATGTGTAAAAAACCATAAATGTGGGCGCTGGGAATTGAACCCATGACCAGGCGCTATCTATAATGACGGTTTTTTCAATACCCGTTGTGAAAGGCCTCACATTTCACCACGGCTTGAATATTAACCGTCATTAAAAGCCTTTTAACGAGATTAAAAAAAACGCGCATCTATTACAATGGTGTATAGGCAATCCGTTGTAAGCTTGGCGTTGTTGTTTGGGCTTTTTGTAGTAGTGATTACTAATGATAATATTGGACATAAAAATAATAATACTCCTTTTTCTACTATTACTAAATATGTCCCCACATTATTCATTAGTACTTTATTATAATTCCGACATCCATATTTCCCCGTTCCGCTACGGACTCTACGCTTACAAGATCAACTGCGCACACCCTAAACAAGGTCAAACAACAGAAATAACACACGATGATTAAATAAATTAAAATGGGGTGTTACATCCTTCACCCAGTGTCTCAAGAAGTTCATACCATCAACGAGGGTGTCTCCTCCGATACGGATGAAGAATGGAAGTCCTATCTTAACGAGGACGGCTATATGTCTCAGGAAGAGATGCCTACGCCATTTTGCTATCCCGCACAGAGTCCGAGATTTATACCAAGATCAGACGTCAAAATGATATACGGAGATTGTGATCCAGAAGGATGCCGTGCTCCACCAAACTCATTAGAGGAAGACACTCTGATGAAGGACAACTTTGAACACGACTACTATGACCCGATGGATGGCCTGCCTATCTGGCAGTCGTACCCAGGAGACTCAGGGCAAGACAATCATCCGAACAATGAAAATCAGTTGAGCATCATTGAAAAGAATACCCGCATCCCCACCGTATCATGGGATCAACACTCAAGGCATTCTGAAAATATCCAGCACGACGATGAATTTGTAAAGCTTGCAGGACTAGAATTCATCAACTATGCTTTTCCCGAGGTCAACGTCATCGAGAGAGATGACTCCTCCAGTTCCAAAGAAGTGTGGGACACCTTAGGACAACCGAGTGGAATATTCGACTACTTGGTCAAATACACTGCTCCTGAGAGCTCTCGTATCAGGCTCGAAGACATCCAGCCGACTGGATTGGGAGATCTGCCTGAGAGTACAAATACTATGCAAAATACAATAGAGGAATCCTCCTACGACAACTCTGTCTGGGAGATGGATTCCAATGATCCCGCTCCACCAGAAATCAGCGTTATTTCTGAATACAAGTCAAGAAAGAAGGTGCTAGACTTTGTGATTCACCGAGGAGTTCGCCGTCAATGGGTTACAGTCGATGTTCTGAAAGTCGTTCATAAGTCTAAGTAATGACCATCTTTGTTTTAACCTTTCACCTTGCCCATGTGAAGCAGATGTTTTGATAGGGCTCACTTTCTGTAAATGTCTCTCTTCGCTTCGCCCAAAGCGACAAAGTTTTGTTTTATAGGGCTGTAGTTTCAAGAATCGACCAGATCATAAATAAAATAACGTCGTTCTATAATTTCCGCATTTAATGTTGTTTTCTCTTTTCGCTTTTTCAGAAAATGGTAATCCTAAAAAACAATTCAAACAATAAAAACAAGTATTTAAAAAAATACACTGCACACACTCTTGCATTCTCTTTATCTCTTCTAAAAAAACGAATCATCACGTCTTGCAGATTGCTTGTTTTAAACCCCGTTGAAACACGCGATCAAATGCCTTCTCCCAACTTTGAATTCCCGGTATTTGGGACTGAAGAAGAAAATGACAAAGAAATTTCAGAAGAGATCTCCTGACTACTCAGACAGGAGGAAAGATCCATTAAACCTCACAAAGAGCCGTTGGAAACGGTCAACTTGGGTTCAGAAGAAGAGAGAAAAGAAGTCAAGATTGGGGCACTGCTCAGTCCAACTGTCAAAGAAAGTTTGATAAGACTTCTCAAAGAATTCCCCGATGTGTTTGCTTGGTCCTACCAGGACATGCCAGGATTGGATACCAGCATCGTGGAACATTATTTACCGTTAAGATTGGAATGTCCGCCAGTAAAACAGAGGTTGAGACGAACTCACCCATACATGGCCGTCAAAATCAAAGAGGAAGTAAGAAACAGATTGACGCGGGTTTCCTCGCCACATCAGAATATCCTCAATGGTTAGCCAACATCGTACCCGTTCTAAAAAAGGACGGAAAGGTCAGAATGTGTGTGGATTACAGAGATCTAAACTAGGCTAGTCCAAAGGATGACTTTCCTTTACCACACATTGACACATTGGTTGACAGTACAACAAAATTCAAAGCATTCTCCTTCATGGATGGATTCTCAGGCTATAATCAGATAAAAAAGGCGCCCAAAGACATGGAAAAAACTTCGTTCATCACCCCATGGGGTACTTTTTGTTACAAGGTAATGTCGTTCGGTTTGAAGAACGTCGAGGCAATCTATCAGAGGGCCATGACTACTCTCTTTCATGACATGACTACTCTCTTTTTGACGGAGCTGTCAATCATTATGGAAATGGAATTGGGGCAATCATCATAACACCTTAGGGTACCTATATTCCTTTCACTACCCGACTGACATTCAAGGGCACAAACAACGAGGCCGAATACGAAGCTTTTATCATGGGTCTCGAAGAAGCGATCGACTTAAGGATCAAGAACTTGGATATATATGGCGACTCAGTTCTGGTCGTCAATCAAATCAAAGGAGATTGGAACACATACCAATCAAGACTGATTCCTTACAAAGATTACACGAGAAGGTTGTTACCCTTCTTCAACAGAATCAAGTTTTATCATATCCCTCGTGAAGAAAATCACATGGCTGATGCATTAGCCACTCTCTCTTCCATGATTAGTGTAGGTCAATGGAATGACATACCTAAGATTGACATAATGCGCCTGGAAAGGCCCGCTTACATCTTCACGATCGAAGCACTCATAGACGATAAACCTTGGTATCACGATATCAAATGCTTCCTTCAGACACAAGAGTACCCACCTAGGGCACTAAGGAAGGACAGAAAAACCCTCAGAAGGCTGGCAGGCAGTTTCTTTCTGAGCGGTGATACACTCTATAAGAGAAACTTTGACATGGTCTCGCTTCGATGTGTAGACAGACCAGAAGTAAACATGCTGATGAAAAAAATTCACGAAGGATCCTTTGGCACTCATGCCAATGGACACACAATGGCGAGAAAAATTTTGAGAGTAGGGTACTATTGGTTGATAATGGAATCCGATTGCTACAAGTACATGAGGAGGTGTCACAAGTGTTAGATATACTCCGACAAAATCCATGTACCGCCTACTCATCTCAAAGTTCTTTCTTCCCCATGGCCTTTTGCCATATGGGGAATCGACATGATTGGCATGATCGAACCCAAGGCTTCGAACGGACATCGGTTCATCTTGGTAGCCATTGATTATTTCACCAAGTGGGTCGAAGCAGCGTTGTACGCCAATGTAACCCGACAAGTGGTGGTCCAATTTATCAAAAACATTATCATCTGCCGTTTCGGTGTTCCTAACCAGATCATTACAGATAATGGATCTAATTTGAACAATAAGATGATGAAGGAGTTGTGGGCTGAGTTCAAAATTAAACACCATAAATCATCTCCCTACCGACCTAAGACGAACGGAGCGGTAGAAGCGGTTAACAAGAACACCAAGAAGATTGTTTAAAAGATGGTTGTAACCTACAAAGACTGGCACAAGATGCTACCCTTTGCTCTTCATGGTTATCGCACATCTGTGCGCACTTCAACAGGGGCAACCCCTTTCTCTCTAGTATATGGCATGGAGGCAGTGCTCCCCATAGAAGTAGATATCCCATTAATCCGGGTATTGATGGAAGCTAAGCTAACAGAAGCTGAATGGTGTCAAAGTCGACACGACGAACTAAATCTGATAGAAGAAAAGCGAAAAACGGCACTATGCCACAGTCAGTTATATCAACAAAGAATGAAGAAGGCGTTTGACAAAAAGGTCCGACCTCGCATCTTTAGGAAAGGAGACCTTGTGCTAAAAAAGATACAATCATTTCTCACTGATTCTCGGGGCAAATGGACTCTGAATTATGACGGCCCCCATGTGGTCAAGAAAGCTTTCTGAGGCGGCGCCTTGAGAATTGCAACCATGGACGGAGAAGAATTTTCCTACCCCACGAATGTTGACGTAGTCAAGAAATACTTTGCCTAAAAAAAACGTCTAGGTGGATTGAAAACCCGAAAGGGAGGTCCAGGCAAAAATTAGAGACATAATAAAAAATACCCCGGTGGATTGGAAATCTCAAAGTACAATCCTGGAAAAAATTAGGGATTAATGGCAAGTAACTACGTCCAACAGGGGCAAATCCCTCAGTAGCAGTCACGTCATCCATCAGAAAACTCCCGTCAGGGTCATCTTCGACAGAAGCTCAGGATGCCCGGAATTCAAAGTTGGTAGAAGGATAACGGTCGTCATGTTTCAATGTAGCCCTGTTCCCTTAAAATTACCATTTTCTAACTTTGTAAATACTCTATGGAATCACGCGCTTGGCTGATTTCCATCCTATCAATAAAATTTGAGCCTTAGTGCTTTTGTTTGCAATTCTTATTTGTTTTACCTTTACAGAATGACATTTTAACATGATTAACGATTCTTGAAATAAAACAAAAATGAATTTACTTGTCCAATTTTTCTGATTCTAAAAAAAAATAAAGATGGCAATTTCTTTTGATTGTTGAACATCGAAAGAACATCGATCGCTTCTCCAGAAGTAATCGAGCTTCAAAGTGCAGAATCAAAGTACTCATTCTAAAGCAGTACGCCAGAACGAAGGATCGACTCTGTCAGATACGAATATTCCGTCCGACACCCTCGACAGAGTTCTTATCTCCTAAGCCCGACCAAAGTTGTTCCCCACAGGGACTATTTTTCCTTAGCAAGGCAGAATTGTTATCATGAACAAATGGTGCTTCTTCGTCCCCCACGGTGGCCGAGTATCTAGTCGTGTTCATCCACTAGTCTGTATGTCGCGTCAGTTTTGTCAGCATAAACATACATACATCATGCATTATTGATTTACATTCATGTTCATATTGCATCATTATCACTCTAGTTGGTCTTATCCCCTAGTGATAAAAGTCCTCTCAATCGAGTTGTCAGTTATTTCCTCATCAGGAAATGTTGCGTCTGAACCATCTCTCTCCTCCAGTTTATTTCTGGGATGAAGTTGATCCTCGACCACTTTGATAACTTGAACCTCTGAAAGACAAGAGAACCTTCGACAAATGTCACTCTTCGCCATTGAAGATGACATCTTCGCTTTCTCGGATTAAGGAAAAATCCCCAGAGAAAGCCTCACAACTAAAGACTCTCAGCAACACATTGGTTTTTCTCTCTAGAAATTCAATGTTAATGAAGTCATCAGCACCTCAAAATTGGGAGACATTGTATGGCATTTCTCCGAGAAGATCTCGAAGAAAAACATAATGTAATATCCCCAAGCTAAAAGCAGTCTCACAAGAGACTCGTTTTCCCCAGTAGAGTCGACAAATGGCGTCTCTAAACAGAGAAGTTTGTGTACCTCTACAGCTCGGACGAATGGGTTCCCTAGCAAGTCTGACATCAAAAGTTTTTCCCATCAAATGGCATCTCCCCAGGAAAATTCGGCAAGAGGTTTGGGGAAAACCGCTACGAATAGTGTCCCTTGTCAAGAAAGTTTATTGACAAAAGAAACTTAGACCAGTTCCTTGGTAGGAAACCAGGATCGAGGGGAGGTTTATTTCATAAACTTAGACCAGTTCCTTGGTAGGAAACCAGGATCGAGGGGAAGTTTATTTCAAAAGAAAACTGAGACCAGTTCCTTGGCTGAAGACCAGGATCGGGGGGAAGTTTCCCCCTTTTCTAAGCGTCGTCGCTTAGCAAAAGAAGATGGATGGGCAAACTGCCATTCATAACCACCGTCAAAATTTCACGTATTCCGATATTTAATCATCTTGCACCCGAATGCCCGAATACCTTCGCCATTCACACCTTCGGGTCCAAGAAGATTAAATAGGGGCATCTGTCATACCCCAAATTTTGACCACTAAGATTTCCCATAATTGTGTATATTATCACCATAATATGGATGAATCATCATGCCTCATCAATCTCCTCAAGAATTGTTGAACATTCACTACAATCAAGACTTAGGGTTTCAAGCCCTCTCTGAGCCTTAGACAAAGGATAAATCAAGAAATGACATAATCTTCAACTTGTCTACACCTCTCAAACATCCACAATGGGTTAAGAGGACTCCCACATCAAGGATCAAGCACAAGGCTACAACATTCCAAGTGGATTAAGCCTCAAGATCGCCAGTGTCACCAAATTAGGGTTTTGGTCGACCAAGGCCTCCAGGTGAAAATTTTCCTCTGGGCATGAGCCAATGCTCCAAAGAATAACCCAAAATACTCCAAGGGACCTCATGGACCCAATCATCAAGTCAATTTAGCCTCAGGGGATGCATTCACCAAAAATCAGGCATTAGGGTTTCTTGACCTAATTCACCCCTAAGTTGACTTTTGGAACAAAGCATGAGCCAAAACCTCAAGACATGGTTTGAGGGTCTCTAATAAACTACATTGATCCATTTACAACAATGGATTGATCGAAGAAGCTTGATGCACAAGTTTCAAGTTCATCAGAACCACAGTTAGGGTTTTTGAAGAAAAAAAGTCAACTGTACCTTTGACTTTTCACCCAGACATGCTCCCAAACCACGGGACATGATTCAATCCAACCTATAACACCTATGAAATCAATCCATCAAGTTTGATTTAGGTCAAGGACTTGATTTCATAAAGGATCGCACCGTTTGGAATTCATTTGATAAAAAGTCAACTGTGCCCAAAAGGCAAAGATTGACTTTTTGATTTTTTTATCAATTATGGTTCCCTAGCCCTAAAATGATGTTAATGTGTGATTGGAATCGTCATTCATCAAGAAAAACCAAAGAAAGTGAGATAACTTGTAAAAGGGGTAACCATAAAAAACTTAGAATTTTTCTAAGTTATGGAACAAAGTGGCTAGGGTACCAACTTCCAAGGATCATAACTTGTGATCCAAGCAACCATTTTGGCTGATCCAAAGATGGATTTGTAGCTCTCATGGCATACTTTAAAAGTGTCAACTACACCTCATTCCAATTCCTCATAGATTTCAAGTTATGATTGGATCAAAATCACTAAAACATGAAAATCCCTCTTTTTCAACACTTAGACAAAATTCTGTCCAAGACAGATTTTGTTGAAAACACCAAAATTGTGGGATTTTTTCACACAGTTGCAAGCTGAATCAATTCAAGATATAAACATCAAAGTTGTTATACATGTTGCCTACAATCCAAGGAACTTATTGGCATGAAACAACTCAGCTTGAGCCAAGAGAAGTCCATGCCCAAAGTCATGCTGCTACAACTGTTTTGAAAAATCAGTTTTCAAGTTTTCTTGCTTCACACGATTTCTGAGTCAAGGCTTGTGATCTCTATGTCACCTGTATTCAATCTGATCACAATGCATCTGATCCAACCTGATAAGTTAGGCCAAGAATGCTTTAAAGCTCATCCTTTGGCATGATGAATAGTGGAACAAATACATGGAATTCAAAGGGAATTTAATGTAAATAGTGCACTTTCAAGATTCTGATAACTTGTAGTCAAGATGCCCTAATAAACAACAATTAAAATGACTGAGGAATGTGGAATCAGTCAAGGCATAGCTGATCTATTTGGGGCAGCTGTTACACCTAGTGTAAGAGGCATTTATGCCAAGCCAATCCATTTGAAGGTGATCTGATCTTGCAGCAATTCACTATTCCTCCAAGATAAGAGTTGATCACATATAAATAGAGGTTCCAACTGATCATTCAAACCACAGCAAAGCAACTTACATCATTGCTTACTCTCATTCTCTCTTAAGTGCCAAATTTCTTTTTTTTTGAGCAACCACCATCGGATTTTGAGTTGCAGCCTTGAACAATCCAATCCAATTGCTCAAACACATCACATATGATGTATGTAAGGTGTTCAAACACTTAAATCACCTCTGTAACACCTATAGCCCAAAATCACTCTTCAACCAAGCCATTAGGCATCCATTATGCAGTTGGATTCCTCCAACTTGATCCAAAGATTTTCAAAGTGTTCCAAGGCTTGCAATCCACTCAACAACATCCATTGAAGCTGTAGGAATCATCAAATCACTTCTGGACCACCATCTGTGCAGAATTCCATTTCATCTTGCGTCAAGGTAAACCTTAAAACTCTCATAACTTGATCCATGCATATTTCATCACATGATACTTTTGCCAATTACTTATCATCATATGTTGAGTGTTTCCCCTTAATCAATTGTTGTTTACAATTCGTATATAGGATTTCCTTGAGTTCATGCCAATTTTAGGGTTCTTCAGGTTTCAACTTGTTATGTTCTGATTCAATCCATTTCAACAAAATTAAATATTGCCATCATATTCCTTGTTAAAAAACGCATGAAATTGGTGTTTGAATCATGACAAATGGTTGAGAAATGAATGACTTAGAAAGCTTCACGCATCTGAGCTTGATGATGAAGATGGCCATGGCGCCATGGTTCAGAAAACCAACCAAGTTTGCTATATATTTTTACATTGCCATATATTAAATGAATTGGCATTGCACCCCAGTGGTTGATCAGCTGGTTTGTGTGTATTAGCAAGCGAGAGGTCTGGGGTTCGAATCCCCCTCGCCCCAGACCTCTTTTTTATCACTTTTTCCTATTTTTATTTTTTTCATATTATTTTATTAATGATTTGAAAAATTAATTTCTCACTCAATTTTTATCATTTTTGATTGGTTCTTTTTCTGAAAAATTACAAAAATAGTAAAATATTTTATTCTACAAGAAAATCAAATTTATATCATCTATTTAATATAGTTGATATTTTTGTGAATATTCATTTTAATTATTTTTTTAAAACCTTTTAAAATGAATATTCATCTTGAAATCAAAACCAAATGAGTTTTAAATCATCTTGTGATTAAAACCTCATTTTTCAAACCTTAACCAAAAATCACAAGTGGTTTATTTAAACTTATTTGGTATTTTTGTTATTTTTTTATTAATTTCCTTTGAAAAATTGCTTTTAAAAGGTGAAAATTAGGGTTTCTTTGATTTTAATCATACTCAAATATTCCAAACACTTTGGGCCTCTTGGTAGAGTGTAAGTCCCATCCTTTTGTAGATAAAAACCATTTTGGGTCTCAGACATTGTATAAGTCCCAACACATTTTCAAAAATCTCAACACAATCGCGGGTTTAAAATAAAATCATCTGGGCCTACCCTCGTGTTATAAGTCCTATTTGTTTTCTTTAAAATACTCTTTGGGACTCTAATAGAGTGTAAGACCCAACCCCTTTGTAAATAATACCCTTTAGGCCTCACACATGGTATAAGTCCCTCTGTATATTTTCAAATGTTCGGCGCGATCGTCGCCTTTTTTACAAAATCAACTGGGCCTCTCCCTGAGTTGTAAGCCCCATCATTTGTACAAAAACACTTTTGGGCCTCTAATAGAGTGTAAGACCCAATCCCTTTTAACCAAAACCATTTTTGGGCCTCAGACATCGTATAAGTCCCACTGTGTATTCAAAAAACCTCGGCGCGATCGCCGTTTTAAAACAAATAACCCTGGGCCTCTCCTCGAGTTATAAGTCCCATATCTTGTACAAAAATAAATCTTTGGGCCTCTAATAGAGTGTAAGACCCATCCTCTTGTACATAAAAACTTTTTGGGCCTCACATATTGTATGAGTCCCTCTGTACAGTTTTCAAAACAACGATGCGATCATCGTTAAAACCCTGGGCCTCTCCTTGAGCTGTAAGCCCCAACAATCTTTTCAAAGCACTTTCTCCTTTGATTTTGAATTCAAATATGTGTTTTTATCAAAACTTTCTTTAATTTCTTTGTTGAACAACTAACAAAACAGCATGGAAGCTCTTAAACGGGTAATTGTTTATCCGCTTTCATATATATATATATGACTGTATATTGGGGCTGTGTCACTGTAAGTCTTCTTTCACATCCTTTTATATACGTGTCATATATCAACTGTGTAATACTAGTATAGTTATTTAGAGTTTTCCCCGGCAACTACGTCTATAACTAGGTAAAGCCTGTTGGTCACTCTCGAATACAAATAAAACTAGATGGAACAAAGAGAAAGGCAGTATGGAACAGTCTTCCCTTCTCTTGGGGTTAAACAATACAACATAGGATTCCAAATACAGTCTTCCCTTCTCTTGGGGTTAAACAATATGGAACAAAAAGAAAGGCAGTATTCTCGGTGAACCTTTTCTCAGACTGTCACCCTTAGAAATTGTCAAAGAAACTCTACTCCCCAGAGTTGATCTGTTCTCTGTGAATAACATCTCTTGAGTTTCTTTTAAATTCTCGAACTTTCCTGGAATGTCTCTTCTCTGTGAATTGCATTTCTTGAACTTCTCTTGGTTTGAGGACCCACGGGCTTCCTAAAAGCATCCCCACCTCCTCTTAGGCGTTGTACAAGGACCATTCGGCTTCTTGAAAGCTCTCATGCCTTCTCTTGGGCTTCGTACAAGGACCTTCATGACCTCCTAAAGGTATTGGACAAAACTTAGTCATCCTTCGCTAGAGCTGTCTTTCTAAAAGGAGTCAAAACCTTCAGACCAATTTTAAGCTTGATACTCATCCCTTAAACGAGTCGGCCTCCTCTTGGGGATCATACAAAAGATAAAACTCTACCAGTAGACTTGGACAGTCTGATTCCCTTGAGTCTCAAAGACATTCTCAAGAACCTTTCAAACATAGGAGAAACCCCAGATTTTGGATTAATCTCCAGCCGAGTTAGAACTTTGCGGGTTCTCAAACCCCGTCCTTCTCCCGAAATTACCCAACCCGGGTCAGATAACACTATCTCAAACCAGATCCTCAAGGTTTCTAATCTATTCATTCCTTTTGCATTCCCCTGCAAGGATTAATTCCCTTCTTGGACCTGCCTCGGGATCTCAAGAATCCTCGGCAGAAGTATAGCCTCCTCTTAGGCTTTGTATAATGATCCTTCCTCAGCCAAGTCAGCATCCTCTTGGGCTTTGTACAATGATTTCCTCTAGTGGACTTAACCTTTTCAAACTCTCTTGTTGAGTCCATTAGTTTTCAAGACTCTCTTGTTGAGTCACTTTCCTTTTAGCCTCTATCTCGGGCTTCGTACGAGATAGCAAATCACTCTCTTGTTGAGTATAAAAGACTCTCTTGTTGAGTCAACCTTTTTTAGCCTCCGTCTTGGGCTTCGTATAAGATAGATAAAAGTACTCTCTTGTTGAGAAAACCTTTTTAGCCTCCGTCTTGGGCTTCGTACAAGACATATAAAAGCACTCTCTTGTTGAGTTAGTCACTTGTTAGTACTCTCTTGTTGAGTAAAACCCTTTTAGCCTCTATCTCGGGCTTCGTACGAGACAAATAATAAACACCCTCTTGTTGGGTCAATAGCCTCCTCTTAAGCTTTGTATAGAGAAACCCCCGGTTGAGTCAATCAACCTTTTAGCATCAAACTTGTGCTTTAATCAAGGCATACACACATCAACAGTTCCTCTTTAGAGATGACAAACTCTCTCAGTCAAACCCTTCAGCTTCATATTTTGGGCTTTGAACAAGATACAAATCACTTTTGGCCTCTGTCTTGGGCTTTGAACGAGACACCAAAACATCTTTTTCCTCCCTTAAAATAGGAGGGAACTACGATCGCTCTGATTTCCCTGTTTCGTTAAACGGGAATATGTATGCATAAGAGTGCGAAATCTTAGCGAGCACACTAATAAAAAATTCAAAGTCTAGTACCTCCGTCAATCAACCAAAAGCATCAGATCTAAACATCTTACCAAAAGCCTCGCAAATAATCCAAACCCGGTATTCTTAAGCGAAATAAACCTAAGACAGAACCCCCTATTTTGATAGCATCTGTAAACCAACAGTCATCTGTTTAAACTCCGTATGCCAGCAGGGTTAATTGGAGACATCTATTTCCCTTCCTTAATCAGCTTCACAGGATAAAAAATGAATCGAACTGTAGTACCAAACCGATAGTGATTCGAAACCACAAAAATTGCGCTACATTAAGACCCAAACCCCTTTGTACATAATTAATTTGGGCCTCAGTCATTGTATAAGTCCCAGTACAGTTTTCAAATTAATGGTGTGATCATTGTTTTTCATCTGGGCCTCTCTTTGAGTTGTAAGCCCCATCTCTTGTATAAAAATAAACTTTGGGCCTCTAATAGAGTGTAAGACCCAACCTATCTTGTAAATACAATAAATTTGGGCCTCAGTCATTGTATAAGTCCCTCTGTGATTTTCAAAACTACGACGCGATCGTTGCCTTTTCAAAAGAATTCATCTGGGCCTCTCCTTAAGTATAAGGCCCAAGCTTCCTTTTAAAACAACTTTTCTTTTGATTTATATTTAAACTTATAGTTGTATCAAAACTTTCTTCAATTTCTTGAATAACTAACCATACAGCTATGTTTATAATACTGGAAGCTTGCTCACCTGTAAGTTCGACCAGCCTTTTTCTACATATTTACTTATATATATTTCATCTGTATATATATGCCTGTATATCTGCTTAGAGTTTTCCCCAGCAACTAGGTCTAGGATTAGATCAAACCAGTGGTTACTCTTTCAACACAGTCAAAACTAGTGCCCCATAGGAAATTCCAGATACAGTCTTGCCTCCTCTTGGGCTTATACAATATGGAACAGAGAAAGACATTATTCCTGGTGAATCTCAAGACTGTCACAACTTAGAAATTTGTACAAGAAATTCATTTCCGCAGAGAGGATTAATTCCCGGTGAAACCTCTCTTTAATTTCTTCAAACTCTAGAACTATTCACAAAAGAAAGGATTATTCCCCGTGAAACCTTTCTTGAACTTTTCTTAGGTTTGGACCCACAGGCTTCCTAAAAGCATCCCTAGCCTCCTCTTGGGCTTTGTACTAGGACCCTCAGGCTTCTTAGGAGTTCTCATCCGCCTCTTGGGCTTAGTACAAGGACCCAAAGACCTCCTACAGGTATAAGACAGAACTTAGTCATCCTTTGATAGTTCAATCCTTCAGAGAGTCAGAGTCAAAACATCAGACCAGTTTAGGGTTGATTCTCATCCCTTAAAACATCATCCTCCTCTTGGGCATCATACAAAAGTCAACCTTCTCATACCAGTAGACTTGGACAGTCTTACCTTCTTTTGGATCTCAAAGAAACCCTCAAGTTTCCTAAAAACACAGGAAAAACCTTGATCAATCACCAACAGAGTTAAGACCTCTACAGGTTTCAAAACTCAATCTTTAAGATCTCACTTTAAATTTCCCCAGCTAGGGTCAAATTAATACCAATAAACCCTCAGAAAACTCAAAACCTCATGGTCTCTGATATTTCAACTCTTTTGCAATCCCCAGCAAGAGTTGATTCCCCAATTTGGACCTGTCTCTGGATCTCAATAATCCTCAGCAGAAGTTAGCCTCCTCTTAAGCTTCATATAAGAAATTTCCAAACCAGCCTCCTCTTAGGCTTTGTATAATGACCATCTCTCAGCAGTTTTAGCCTCAATCTTGGGCTTTGTACAAGACAGACAAAATATTCTGCAACTGAGTCAATCAATTTTTTTAGCCTCAATCTTGGGCTTTGTACAAGACAAATAAAACCTCTCCCCAGTGGAGTCATTTCTTTTAGCCACAATCTTGGGCTTTGTACAAGACAGACAAAATATTCCCCAAAAAGAGTCAATCTCTTTTAGCCTCAATCTTGGGCTTTGTACAAGACAGATAAAACACTCTCTTGTTGAGTCAGTATTCTTCAACCTCAATCTTGGGCTTTATACAAGACAAATAAAAACTTTCCTGGAAGAATCAACTCCCGATCAGCCTCCTCTTAGGCTTTGAATAATGATCTCCCTAAGCAGAGTCAAACTTTTAGCTTCAACCTTAGGCTTTGATCAAGGCACACAAAAATCAACATCCCCTCAGAGAAAATAAAAAATCTCTCTGCAGGAAGACATTTCTCTGTATAATCACACATCAAAACAGACAATCAAACAAACCTTAATCCCATATAACTGCTGTAAGTGGTACACTTGTTGATTCAAAAATCCAAGTTGTGGTCCCTCTTTATCCTGGTAAAAAAACCTTCTTTCATCTAATTGTTGTAAGTGATAAGCTTCTGGATTATTTACATCCAAGTCAATGTCCCTCTCTTAGTATGAAAAACTCCTAAGGAAAACGACATTGCTCTACAGTGAGTGAAAGTTTTCTCCTCTAGGACAAATCCCTTATAAAGGAAATTATGGCATTGCTGGATTCCATATATTCCAGTTAAAGTAATTACCCTTTATAACCAGTTACCCAACAACCGTTGTCGCTACTCGAAAAATAGTCGACCGGAGGCGAAAGAGGAAGAAACAGAGGAGTCGCCATCGAACTTTATTTATCCCATGAGGGGAAGGGAAAACATCGAGAAAACCCAAAGAAGAAAGGATAAGATGGTCTCGCAACCAAATTATGGGTTCGGAAGCCGGTTATGCGAGGGGAAGGTATTAACACCCCTCACATCCATCGTACTCGATGGGAACCATTTGCTTGTCTATGTGTAAGGATGTTTGCTAATGAAATTGCTTTCTAAGAGTGTTCTAAAGAGGGAGAGAGAAGAGTGAGAACCAAAGAATGTGAAAGAAAAAGATAAAGGAAAAGGTGGGGAAAAGAAAAAGGAGACTCGATAGGACTTCACAGTCCTATGCCTACATATTCCCTCGTGCAATGGGAAAGTCAGAGTCAACGTAGTTCGGAGGACTACGGGTGAAGAAAATGGAAGGGGGCTCACCAAGATCATCACAATCTTGTGCCTACGTATCTTACATTCGGACGAGAATGAAGAATCAGAGCAATCGTAGTTCGACCTACGATTTGTTGGTGTTTTTTATGGACGATGTTAACGTGCGGGTTCTAGAAGTTAGGTGTTTTGCGGATCGCTCGTGGAGTCTTATGCGTTATCTGTTTGCGGTAGAACGGACGTAACATGTCCTTTTTGAAAAGGTTGATTTTCGCCATCAAGGCAAGATGTCACATTTGATTTGTTGAGATTGTTTTTAAGGGTGAAATAAGTCCTCGGATAGGAACCCCTTCGGGTAGTACCCAACTCTTTATCTCAAAAGATTTATTGTGAAAATGGTGTGGCGAATATAGTCACGTCTTCGTATTGAAAGACGAGTATCAAGACCACACACTCTAAAGTGAGCATCCTAATACTCAAAGAGGAAAAGGTCTTCACCCAATCCTCTCTCTTTAGTTCAATTCAAAGAGAACTTTATTCTCTTATTAAAGTGTTTTTGGTTTTAGATGGTAAGTGCTTCACGACAGTGAACCCTAAAGGTAATGTCAAGCACTCGGGATAGGAGAAGGCCTTCGCCTAACCACTCCACGACCATCTAAGTTTATTAAGAAAATGTTTGAAAATGCACTTGGTACAAGACCAAGGTTTTTAGACACAAGGAGATGAAATAAAGAGAGAAAAAGGTTTTTTGAAAGAATGGGTGGTGAATATAGTCACGTCTTCGCATTGAAAGACGAGTATCGAGACCACACACTCTAAAGTGAGCATCCTAACACTCGAAGAGGAAAAGGTCTTCACCTAATCCTCTCTCTTTAGTTCAATACAAAGAGAAGTTTTGAAAATGAGCACTTGGTACTAGACCAAGGTTTTTTGGCTTTAGAAGAGAATGAAAACGAGAAATGAAATAGAAACCGAAATGAAATCAAAAAAAAAATGGCCTCATATTGATCAAGATTTTGAATCGATTGAAGGAAATCAAGTAATCATGATTTTTGCTATATCATTGGCCCAAAGATAAAAAGAAGATGGAAGAAGATAAAAAAGTGAAATAAAATGGAATCGAAAATAAAAATAAGATAGAAATGAAAAAAATTAATCTATAAATTAAATAAAAATATTTTTGAAGTTTTTATTAAACATAAATTATTAACTCTAATTAAAATATTTAGATAAAATCTAATTTGCTCAACTAAAAAAAAAAAGAAAATAAATCTAAGCTTATTATTAAAACTAGTAAACCTAATAATATATAAATTTAAATTAACAATGTGTAAAATAAAAATAAAAATAATTGTTATCTCATTAAACTTACCTAAAACAACAATGTTAGTAAATTAATATTAGTAGAAACTTGTTAAAAATAAGAAATTAAAAAAGAAACCACATGGGCCAATGAGAAACAAGAAGGAACCAGCAGAAGTAAAAAAAAAAGGCCCAAAGGGGCACTCCACCATGGTACACGGGTCGGGTCCTGTTGACCCAAACCCAGTTCAGTCATAAGAAGAAAAAAGGGTGTGGAACCCTACCACTCCACATACGGCCATTTAGAACGTACACCCCACAACGATGTTCCTCAAACAATCCAAACGAAATCCTGGCGTCTTAATCGTTTATCTTTCTCACGCTCTCAGACTCATTTCTCACGGATTCTCGCGATTCTCTTCTTCTCTCCGTCTTCTCCTCAGTTTCGTCTTCTGAATCACTCGCGGCGGCGGAAGGTCGTTGCGTGGAGGTTTGCACGGCTGTGGATGGTTTCGTCGGCGAGTTTACGGAAGAGTTAAGTTAATGATGGTGAGTGTCTGACAGTGGGGGTTCTGTTGTGCTTTCGGATCTCACTCTCTGGTTCGTATGGGTTTGTTAGAGAAGGTGGAGACGGTAACGGCGGCCGAAAGGGTTTGAGGTTGAAGAAGGTCGAAGGAATTCAAGTGTGGTTCGTTCTTGGTTTTGTTATTGAAGGTTCTGAAAGTGGTTGTGTTGAGAAGAAACTGGTGGATTGGTGTGTTTTTGAGTTGCTGTGTTCGTGGAAAATCTTTTTCTCGGAATCGAAGAACAAAAGAACAAAAGGTAGTGTATTTCGAAAGACAAAAAAAATTTCATTCGTTTTTTCCTCTCCCTCTTTCTTTGTTCTGGGTTTGAAATTGATTTGGGTTTGAAATTGATTTGGGTTTGTTTCAGGGTGTTATTGTATTGTTTGAAAGAGTGAAAGATTGGTTGAAGTGGTGGGTGTGTCGAAGAAGGATTTGTGATGAGCGTGAGAGACAACTCGCCGTGATAAGGTTAGACGAAGGGAGGTTAGAGGTCAGAAGGAAAACGATGGTTTGATGCTGTTCTTGGTGAGTCTTGTATGTCTGTTCGTGTGAGGTTGATATAAGAAGAGTGAGTGAAGATGATTGAGGAAGAGGTTGTTGGTGGTTCTGTTGAAGGTTTTTTTTTGAAATGGTTGTTATTGGAGGTATGATGAAGGTGTTATGTGTGTAGAAGAAAGTGAGGCTACATGGTGTATTTTGGTTACTGCAATATGAAAATGATGAACAAGAAACTTGGCTCGTGTTCTCTATTGAACTGAGGGAGAGAGATCAATGTCAAGAAGGTTCGGTTTTCTTTTTTTTTCTCTATCGTTCTCCCCACCTTTTCTTTTTAACTCTGTCTCTTCTTTTAAAATCAAAACCACAAAACTTGTTTTTTTTAGAGATTGGTTGCCTTTTTTATGCTTTGAACGTACAGTTTTTGTTTTGTAAGCCTTTGTGTTGTTGATTGCTGTTATTTGCTGGTTTTTGCAGGTATTGTTGTCACATTTTTATGTAAATTTTGGTTGGTGTGGAGCTATGCTGTAGCAGGTTGAGCAGAATGGCGCAGGGCGTGTTGTCGTTGTTGATGGGCAGAGAGATGTTGTTGTTAGCAGGCTGTGGTTTTGGATGCTTGTGGCTTGCGTGTGGGGCATATTGAGGAGAAATAGCAGTAGAATTTGACCACTTGCATTTGGTTTTGTGATAAAAAAAATGTATGGATGTTTTTTTATGATTTTTTGGACAAAAGAAAAATAATTAGATGGAAGTAATTAAAAGCTAAACCTAAATTAATTGAAATTAAAATTAGCATTAAAAGCTAAATCAAACTAAGTCAAATTAACAAAATTAATCTAATTAAAGCTAGAATTAAATTGAATTAAAATTAACCAAATTACTAAACTAAAAAACTAAATTAAAGATTAAAATTGAATTAAAAGGTATAGACTAAACTAAATTCAAAATTAAACTAGAATAAAAAAGAAATTGAAATTAATATGGATAAATAAAGATTAAACTAATTGAATTCAAATTAAGTATGAATTTAACTAAAATATAAACTACATTAAAAATAATTATGCTAAAATCAAAATTAAACTAAATTGAAAAATTAAACTCAACCAATTCTAAATAAATCTTAAAATAAGACAAATTCTAAAATGAAATGATAACATGACAAAAAATGCATGATTATGAGCTAAGACCTCATGGAGATGCATAGATGATATGATATGCAAGGCTAGGGTTAGGGTGAAAATGAGGGTGTGACAACTGTGATAAACATATGAGATATCTCCCTTTAGAGATGATAAATTCTCTCTCAATAAAACCATCTAGCTTTAATCTTGGGCTTTAAACAAGACACAAATACTCAACCCTTTAGCTTCAATCTTGGGCTTTAAACAAGACACCAAACATCTTTCCTCCCATAGAATAGGAGGAACTACGATTGCTCTAATTTCCCTGTTTTATTTAACGGGAATACGTAGGCATAAGATTGCGAAATCTTAGCGAGCACACATAACAAAAACCTTAGGTCCAGTACCTTACCAAAAACATCTAAAAACCCGAAAAAAACAACAAAAATACTCTCTCAAGCATTCCCAAAGGAGAAACTTTCCCATTTTCGACAAAAAAACACCAGTAAGTAGATAACAGAAGAAAATGCCAAACAATCTATGGATAACGATATATAGGATGGGTAATTGACAACCCCCCATTGTATAACCTGACCCCGGACCCCCCAATCTCTTAGTATTTGTTAAAGAAAACATTTGTGTGCAAGGTTAGTTTTAGATAGCTTCCATTTCCTTTCCAGCTTCATAGGATAAATAAGAAATCAGAAAGTAACACCAATTCGAACTAATGCGGTAAGGTGGTCACATCACCGACAAAAATCGCATGCTACAGCGTGCTATGAGCAACACTCACTTGACCTATATATAGTGTTGGGGTTCAAATCATTTTCTCACAATTCTCCCTGTACTCCTTCTGTTGTATATTCATTTATTTGAGCATTCTCTGCATAATTTTCTTCCTTTTCTCTATGCAGTATTGTTTTTATGTTATGTTGTTGTAGGTATAATGGCTTCAAAGAGAGCACGAATGGAAAGAGGATCATCTTCAAGGGCTGCCCCCACTCCGAATGTTCCTACCTACCCCAACCTCAAATTTCTTTCTGAGGCCCATGCTGAAAAATATCTCAAGATGGTGGATTACCACATTGTGAGAGAAATAACCTTTTTTTGTTAAGATTTGCAAGGTTTTGATGAGATGGTCGAGATGCTTCAACAAAGGTGATGGGTAAACTTTAATAATTTAATTTGTGAAACAAAAAAAACAATAGGCCTAGAGTTTCATGTTAATACGGCATTTGGCGAGGTAGGCACCTACACCTCCTATGTGCGAGGTAAGTATATAGATTACTCTCCTTCTAATATAATTTCTCTTTTTAATTTGTAGCCTCCCTCTGCATGTTCCCTTAGGAATTATAGACACGAGCATAAAGTGATAAATGAGGCATTAGGCCAAGAAATAGTAGAAACTTTTTGTAGAACTGAAGCAGAGTAGGTGGTGGAGCGTGGCTTAATGTTGCGTCTCAAAACCGTCGAATTTAGCCAAGTTCCTAGGGCTTGGCCATCATATTTTGTGCAAACTTTAGAAGTCGTATATAATCAATCACAATTCATTGTGAAGCGGTGTTTAGGTCTTTTAGCTCTTTTGAGGGGGAACCAATTGACTTGGGGCGTTTAATTGCTAAAAAATATAAAATATATGACTAACGTTGCACAACGAGTTTGTGGACATTTTTATGTTATAAATGAACAATGCATGAGAATAGGTGTACCCGAGTACCGCGATAATGAGACGATTATCCCGAAGGCATATCTCAACTCTTCGACTATAAGGAGGCTAAAACATATGCATCAAGGAGAAGCTGCTCAAAATGATCAAGAGAAAAATCAAGAAGGAAATACCAAAATATTCTACTAACCACAAATTAAAAATCAACCACAACAAGTGCAAGGTTAGCAAACTCCAAAATTCCAAAGAAGAATGGAAACTCATGTTGTGGGGGTTACAAGGTGGATTATAGAAGTTTCACCCACTTTGTATGCTGACCCTCCTAAATTCGCTATAGTGTTCAGAGACTTCTAAAATCAGCAAGAACACCATATGCCGGCTCAAAGCTTAATAACCTAGTTTGCATTAAATGAGGAGATGGATAATTACTTCACCAACCAAGATCAAGAGCAAGCACGAAAGAGAGACCATATGCCCGCAAAATTGACTAGGAAGAACAATGACTCAACAACATTATGAACGATATGCATGATCTTTTCCGCAATGATAACATGTGGTGGAAAAAGATACTTCTTAAAAAAAAGAGAGAGAAAATAAGGACCAAATCTCTAGTACCGTCAAGAAGGAACAAAGGGGTATGAGAATAGAGGAGAACTAGGCACCTAACTCCAAAGGTATAAACATTTTCCTAAAAATATCCTACTCGAACATAAGCCAAGATACAACCTAAAAAGCCCTCAAGTGTGTGTGTTGTGATTTCTACGATGAATTATATTAGAACATGATCAAGCTAAGTATAACTTATTTTGAATTTTGATTGAGAGAAGACCTTGTCCATTGAGTGAGTCAAAGTGATCTAAGAGACAGGTTGAGTACTCGTCAATGTTTGAGGATGTTTTCCGAATTTTCTTGATGGAAGTTGAAAGCTAGAACGATGGTCAGGTAACGAAAAAAATATATCTGTAGCGTGCAATTTTTGTCGGTGAAGCGACCACCTTATCGCAAATGGGTTTCTCCTCACGACAATGGTAGGAGTGGGTGTAGCGCG
Organism: Lathyrus tuberosus; assembly: GCA_022829125.1. Lineage (NCBI taxonomy): Eukaryota > Viridiplantae > Streptophyta > Magnoliopsida > Fabales > Fabaceae > Lathyrus > Lathyrus tuberosus. The sequence continues at coordinate 3,960,788 of JALAZF010000427.1, forward strand.
ATTTTTGTGGTTTCGAAGCACTATCGCTTGAGTACTACAGTTCGATTCATTTTTTATCCTATTAAAGCTGATAAAGGAAAGGGAAATAGATGTCTCCAATTAACCCTGCTTGCAAACTGAGGTTAAACAGTCAAAACTGTTGATTTACAGATGCTATCAAAATAGGGGAGTTCTCCCTTTGGGTTATTTTTGATGAAAACAATGTCTGGGTTAAGGGTAGGACGCTGGGACTGATGCTTTTCGGTTGATGTGTGAAGGTACGGGATTTTGAGTTTTCGATTAGTGTGCTCGCTAAGATTTTTCAATCTTTTGCCTACTGTAGCACCCCAAAATTTGCTCTCCTTACTTTAGTACTAACTGGCTTATGTTTCATCTCATTTTGCATTATCATGTGTGTATATCATTGGTTCTTAGCATGGGGTCAAGGTGCTTGAGGCAACTCAAGAGGAGAAGATGTTCTTCAAAGAGTCAAGCAAGAGTCCTTGTATTGTGGATCACTCACTCCTAACCAGTGCATAAATTAGGGTTTTGAGATTCTTGGGTTTACTGCTCCAATGGGCAAGCTTCTAGGGTTTTTATCATCACCAAATGGCATATCTTATCTTTGTTGGAGAGGATGCACATCATATTCAGAGGAATTTGGATTTAGAGACTGTGATATTTCCTCATAGACTGAGGGTACCCAGATTAGGGTTTGCCATAAAGTCAGTTTATTTCTGATTTTTTGGGAAAGACTTGATTCCATGGTATTCCTTGGGTCCCTAAGTATCTAAGAATGGGAGATTGTCCATCAGTTTGGTTCATGAGAAGTTCAATTGGCCAATGGATTGGGAATCAGGAGAATTTGGGGAAAGTCAACAGTAAGAGGGGAAGTCAACTGTGAAATTTTAAGGTTCTCTTCAAGGGTTTCAAGGTCTCACATCCTCATATGGTATTCAAGGGTCAAGTTTCATACCATTCATCAAGAATCAAGGGTTGGTGCAAAAGTTACTAAATATGGAAATGACCTATAATTTGAAAGTTTCCTTTTTGGGAAAATTCTTACACTACATTCAACTTGACTTTTCATCATCAAAGAAGCTTCAAATGAATTTTCCTCAAACATGAAAGTTGAATATATTTTTCTCCCCTTTCCAACAAGTACTAGTGGGTCTCCATATCATTTGTGAAACTCAAGTTATGACCAAAAGAAGGCAAAGTGGTTTTTAGGGTTCCATTTTCACAACTTTTGTATTTTGGGACATATGGACCTATATTTGGTTCCATTGCTTCTTGTCACATTCTAACATCAAAGAACATTCCTTAAGGATCATTTTGGGCCTTTGAACCAAGAAATTTCATGACTTATTCATTACTTATTTCACATGGTGCAAAATTGCCAAATTATTGAAAACTCATGAACCAAGACATCTCAAGGCCCAAAGTCCATACAGGTGTGATTAGCAATTGAAACATAAGTGAACCATCATAAGAGGTTTGGATATACATGCATGGAGGAGGGTGTATTTCACATAATGCAATTTTCCAAAATCACCCAAAACTCATTAAGTGGGGAATTAACAAGGCCCAAGTGATTATTAGTGGACTAACCCTAAGTATTTAAAGTTACTCATGCACTGGCTGGAAAAAAACACACTTGATTTGGTGGAGAAAAAAGTTTGAACCCTAAAAGCTTCTCTCCTTCGTATCTCTCAATCAAGAAGAGCTTTTCCAAAACTTCTTTCACCATCTGAGTCCTGAGGATCCATAGAGCACAAAGCAATCATCACTTGAAGCTAATAGCAACGGAATAGGTGGCGTGATCTCAGGTTGGTGGTATTTTTCATGATCTTAAAACTCAAATTTTTGACATGCATAATGTTGTGTGGCATTCATTGATCATTATGGTATATTTTGTTTTGAATTTGGACGTGTAATTTGGTTGCTGGGTGAGTTTCAAATTTTTGAACCAAACCTTTTCTCATTCGTTTTGCTTTATGTGGTGGTTGTTTGTAAAAAATAATTTGATATTTGGAATCCTCATCAAATTCTGGTCAAGAAGGTGTGCTTGTTTGCATTTTTTGGGTTCTTTTGAGTTGCAGGTGGCCGGAACCCTAGCTCCGGCGACTGGTAAGGGTTCCGGCGAGATTAGGGTTTGGAGGTAGGTGATGATCTCCCAGCCGTTGATGCATTTGATCGCACGGTCCATAGCTTGCCACGACATTTAAAATTTTGTTTTATATTTTGGTTTGTGTGTGTGACATTCATGATAATTATTGTGTACGTTCAATCCAAACCACGCATCATGTTTATTTTTGTTTTTTATTAACTAATCTTGGGCGTTGGATGAATCATGTGGCTTACAGGATGCCAACACATTAAAATAACCATGTGCCTTACCACGTGCTATTTTTTATTTTATTTATTTTCTGAGCAATTGTGTGTGGGTGCGTGCATCTTTATAATGGTGTGCTTGAGATCTGGAACGTTCATCATTATTACTTTGTGGTTGTGTTGACTGGTTAAGGAGCGCAAGATTGATCTAAAGGTGAGTATGGAGTCAATCAGTTGACTGGGTCACATGTGTTCTCTTTTTTTATTTTATTTTCGCTAATGGACCTCTTGTGTTGGGCTTGCTTTCCACACCCCTCATTTTGAGCCCATGTTCATACTCAACGTGTTTTATTGCTGTTCATACCCCCCACTCATTTTCTTTCTATTTTATTTTTACTTAATTATTGCATTTCATTTTTATTTTCTTAAAAATAGTTTCTTGCATTAAAAAATTCCCAAAAAATTCATGAATCATATTTTTAGTTTTATAAAATTTTGTCAAATTTTATTTTTTATTTTTATTTTATTTTTATCATCTGAAATAATTATTTGTTTATTTTCTTTTTGAATTTATTTTATACAAGCATACCATGACTTGTTTATTTTATTTCTCATCATCCATAAAGCATTTTGAACTCATTATTTTTGAATTGTTTCACCAACACATGGAATTGCATTAAAATATTTTTCTCACATTTTTAAAATCATTTAATATTGCATTTTAGTCCTCCTCTTTTGCATATTAAGTCTTGTTTCTTGTCTGAACTTTGCATAATTGTTTGGGTGACTTATCTGGGGAATTTTGGCATGATTTTTTGATATGTTGTTTGTTTCTGGTTGAGCTATGTTGATAATTAACTTGGTGATTTTAGAAGGTGTGTTACTAATTGTCTAATTGCTCTTTGTGTGAGATCTTCTTGTATGCACATCCTTAATCATGTCTGATTACTTGTTTGAAAAGGCACTTGTGCCATTGCTTGGGGGTTGTTTCCTTGACTTCATAATCCATGTTTGAATTGTTATAGGTCACTTGATTGCCATTATATGTCATTGGTGTGAGGTTATTGCATACTTTGTGCCTATGTTCAATGTTTGATTTACACGTCTCTTTGTGTTTCATATGCACACTTCCCCTCATCTGTGTTTCTTCATGACTTATGCTTGGTTTGTGTTTGCCATGCCATCTCATTCATTTTCATTTTTATTTGATGTATGTTTCTGACTTTGGAGCTTTGCATTCATTTCATATGTCATTCATGTTTCCTCTTGCATGTTATTCATGTTTCACTTATATGCCTCCCTCTCTTTCTTCTGATGATTCTTGATACCTGTTTGCATGCCTCATGTGACATTTGCATAGCATGTTTAGGCACATGTTTATGTCATCCAAATTCTGGTTTGGATGAGTTTCACTTGGTTTGTAACCACTTCTCTTTGGTTTATGACTTGTTTGGGTTTCATTTATCTTATTGTTACGTATGTCTGTTTTGTACTAACCTTTTATGCAGAGGTAGAGGTAAGTTATTTAAGGGTGTGGATAGTTATCCATGCTCACTCTCATTCTTTCTTTCTCTCATCTTTTATTTTCTTTAGGCTTAGATTGTTGTCAAACCTCCCCTTAGGGCCATATTTGCATGATAACATTAGGATAGATTTTCCCCGTAGTGTTTTTCTTTTCTCTTGAGTCCCTCTTCTCATCTCATAACATATCTAAGATACTTAATAAGGTCAACTTGCCTTGCACACGAGCCTTAAACATAGGAAATGAAGATTGAGGGGTCCCCCTTCTCTCTTTTAGAGTGTTGAGCATACGTCCCATTGGGGGCGACCATGCGACGCATTCGTTCCCGTGTCATAGACTTTGGTTCAAGTTGAGTTACGAACTAACTCAAGTCACTTCTGTCCTAAAAAATACGAACAAACTTCAAACCTTTTTGTCCTTCGGGATCGTCAAACTAAAGGCTATTTTCAAAAAGGGCACGTTACTTTCCATCTGAGTCGCAAACAGGCATCGACCCTAACTGCCGGACCCGAACTTAACGTCGCTCATAAAAAACACAAAAAGAATTTGGTCCGAACTACGTTGACTCTGAATTCCCCATTGCACAAAGGGGGTACGTAGGCCTAGGACGTCGACGTCCTACCAAGTCTGTCTTAGTTTTTCCCTTCCCCGTTTTAGTACATCCATAGATGATAGGATAACTCACCCTTAGAATAGACAACAAGCGTGGATCCCATCGAGTACGATGGACGCGTGGGGTGCTAGCACCTTCCCCTCGCGTAACCGATTCCCGAACCCAGGTTATGGTTGCGATGACCATTCCTTTCCCTCTTCCTCAGGTTTGTGCGGTGTTCCCTTTCCCTCTCTTGGGATAAAATTTACACGGCTGGCGACTCTGTTTTCCGCGCCACTCTCGCGTTTGTACCTGGATGAAAATCCCTGGAGCGACAGCTGGCGACTCTGCTGGGGACTCTGGTTGACCTATGCTGGTCCATCCCTAAGCGGGTCAATCATAGCGCTTGCTTGTCTTTGTTCTCTTTGGGTGTTTTTGTTTTTTTATTTTGCTTTATTTGTTGTATTTTATTTTTACTGCATTTTTGCATTGCATATTATTATCATCTGCTGCACTGTTTTTCTGTTTGGCGGGTTGGGGTTCCGAGAGATAAGCCCAATACCCAGGCTTGAGCGTACACGTAGGATTAGCGTGGCAAGTAGTGTGACTCGTGTGGCATTTGGCCAGACATAGTATACATGAAAACTTCACATCCAGACGAGGTTTTCTTTGGTAATGTTCTATCCTGCGCATTGGTGCATATGATTGAATGTAACCTGGAAAACTGTCGACTCTGGCGGCCATTCCCGAGGACTCAGTAATGGCACTCCTCCTGAGACGTGATAATGGCAGACCAGAAATGGTAAACCCATTACACATGTCGATCCGAGGACCCAATGCTGGGAACTTACTATAGGGTTTCCTTTTGGAAAAGAATCAGTGGAGGCGCTCCTCGATTGGCGATAGTACTGTACCCCGAGGGATGAATGTACTATTGCTTCTCGACCTCAGTGCCGAAGCTGAGGACTTTCCATAGGATGTTTTCTTTTAGAGGAGAATCAGTTAAGGCCTCCTCGATTGGTGATGATGCCAAACCAGAAATGGTGAATGTATCATCATTTCTCGACCTGAGAGCCTGTGATATTGAGGATCCTCGGCTTTCTAGTACCCACATGTGAGAGGGCAGGGTGTTTACAGGTTTTCAGGTAACCTTGACCTTCAACATACCCGGTTTTCTGATCAGCAGATTTATCTGTGTGGTACTATGGTTATGTTGGTATTCTGGGTGTTTGGGCAGACCTTTGGGATTATGCAGTTGTTCAGTGCAACAGTTGTCCAGTCCGTGTGGCATCCTTGATCCCATGCGTGCATTTGCATCATCATTCTGCATCCTAACATGTTTGTTCATTTGCAGGGTTGCATCCTAACTTTGATTCTGGTTTTTGAAGACTATTAAGGATGAGTGCTGAGAAGAGAAAGAGCATCATAATGTACAAGTTCCCATCACTTATTCTGGATCCTGTTCACAAGATTGTGTCTATGGAAGAACATGGGGTATTGGCAGACTTTAGAGGAGAGTATGGAAGAATTCTGGATTTTGCTCGCAACATCACTAAATACGAGTATAGGGCTTTGTACACTCTGGTGCAATTCTATGACCCACACCTGCGTTGTTTTCTATTCACTGATTATCTTTTGGCTCTGACATTGGAAGAATTTGCTCTCATTCTGGAGGTTGACATTAAAAAAGAGGCTCCTTTCTATCCTTCTAAAGAACTTCCTGATTTGGGAAAAGTTTCCGAGGCTTTGTATTTGGATTTGTCTTTGTTGAAAAACAATGTTGCCAGTAAGGGAGGGTGTAAAGGCTTTCACGTGAAATTTTTGGTAGAACAGGCTGCTGTGTATGCTAAGGCTAGATGTTGGTCAGTTTTCAATGCCATCTTGGCTATGTGTGTCTATGGAACGGTGTTGTTTCCAAATATGAAGGATTTTGTGGACATGCACGCTGTTCGGATATTTACCATGAAGAATCCGATACCTACTTTGCTTGGAGATCTGTATTATTCAGTGCATTATAAGAACGAGAAGAGGAGGGGAGGGCCCCTTTATTGTTGTGCGCTAGTCTTCTACAAATGGTTTGCTGATCGTCTTCCCAAGTCTGGGGCATTTGTAGATACTCAAGGAACATTGGATTGGTCCAAAAGATTGATGGGTTTGAGAGCAAATAATCTAATTTGGGTTAACCGTGACTTGTTAGGCCAAGATATCATGATTAGTTGTGGAGGTCTCCCAAATGTGCCTCTAATAGGAAGGAAAGGGGGAATTAACTACAACCCTATTCTTGCTATTGGGCAATTCGGGTATGCCTTGAAAGAGCCACCAAAAGATGAGGAGGTCCAAGAATCTTTATATCTGAGTGGGGAAATCGATCCAGAACGGTTAAAAGAAGCTGCAAATACTTGGGGAGATCGTCATAAGAAAGGGAAGATTTATTTTGGGAAGAGCAACAACAGAACATTTCCTGCGTATGAAGATTGGATTCAGAAAAGGGTGGAGGAGGAGCTTCTGCCATTCTCCAAAGAACTACCATCTTACCCCTTGCTGATTGAGCCTCCTACCACAGTTGAGATAGAGAAGTTTAACAAGTTGTGGGCTGAAAAAGAAAAGCTGCGAGAAGAAAACAGTGAGCTACGAAGAGAGATTTATCAGTAGAAACATGAGCGGGGTGAAGCTGTTCATACCGCTAAGTTGAAGACAGAGCTTCTCGCTAAGACAGAACAGGAGCTAGTTGACAAGGTCGCAGCCAGACAAAGGATGAAGCAAGCTCTAGATGGTATCAGTAAGGTTCTCGAGTCTAAGAAGGAGGAATTGGGCAAGGCTTTGTTAAAAATTCACAAGTTCAATGCTCACCGAGACACTGCAATGGCTGAGAATAAGCGAAAGGAAGACGATTATCTAGCTAAGATTGACCAATTGAAGTTGAAGCTCAAGAAGAAAGACGCTGAGATCCTATCAGGGGTATTCAAGAGACAAGCAGTCGAAGATCGACTCAATGAAGCCATAGCTTCCATAGAGGAACTGAAGATCCAAGCTGAAGTGAAGAGACCTAGAAATGAGTGTCTTAGCATGAATGGTGTTTCTGGAGAAGACGCTTGGGAGTTGCATTGCCGATACTTGGAAGGGATCATGCATAGGAGAGACGTTCTCATTCAAGAGCTAATTTAGAGACCGAAACATCCCGACACCAAAAAGCTGTTCAAGGAAATTCAAGACTGGAGCAAAGAGTATAATGGATGGGGGGTTTGGCACTTCTGGACTTTGATGACATGCCGTAGTTTTCTATTTTCTTTCATTATTTGGACCACCGCCAGAATTGTTGGTTGGGATCTATGATTATTGTGTTCAGACTTGTTATCTTGGATTTGTGACTGTTGACATTTGGTTTCCTCTGGTTTTCTTAATATATGAGCAGAAGTTCCGTTCTATCTTGTTGTTAAACTGGAATCAAGGGGTGGATCGCCCTGTGAATATTCAAACATGTTCATTTGCATTTGCATATTCATAATCATTTTGCATAACAGGTGTTTCTCTCCGGTGTTCTTACTTTGCTCTCCTCCTCAGTACATGATTGATCAGCCAGTTCATCGGTATTCTACTCAGTCTGTGATAACCAGAGGATAGCCATGGAACAACCCCGTGCAGAGATGCTTGAAATGAAGGTTCAGATGAGGTAATTTGGGGAAGACATGCTGGTCATGTCCCAGGAGCAGAAGATGCTGAGGGAGGAGGTCAATCAGATGAAGATTAAGATGGGTTTGGTCATGGAAATCTTGAAGACAGTGTTAAAGAAGGAAAATAGTCATGTGCTCGCTTCCACAACAGAGGTCCTTACTCCTCCCATCTCTTTGGGATTTGACTGTGGATTGCCTCGTGAATCTCTTCCACAAGCTGAAGTTCCAAGACTTTCCCAACCACAACTAGGTCGTGTCTCCCAAGATAAGCCTAAGAATAAAAAGTGTGCACAGAGACCGAAGCAGCCTGAAAGAGTTTTCATCCACTCCCTATGCCATATTCTCAACTATTGCAGCATCTCCTTCAGTTGCAACTGGTACAGAAAAGGACTTTGGCTCCTCTCACTGGTAATCCCCCACCAGGCTACAATGCAAGAGCCCATTGTGATTTCCATTCTGGGGCACCGAGGCATACTGTGGAGAAATGCAGGGCCCTTCAGCACGCTATCCAGGATCTGATTGATTCGAGGAAAATTGAATTCACACCAAGCGGCGTAAGCATACAAGGTGGTCCCACTCTAGCTGTTGGAAAAGAAGTGGGTATCCTTGTTGCTTCTCCCAAAGCCACATCAGGTCAGGGGCATTCTTGCAGTCCTTGGTCTTAGAATCCCCACATCCGCAAATGCTGCCTACGCCTCGACCAAGTCTGAAGAGAAAAGTGCCTGAAAAGATTATGCGCTTGAATCAGGGTCAACAAGAGAACTGCTCTGGAAGGAGACAACAAAGATCACGAAGGCCTGAGAGAAGGCTTGATCCAATCCCCGTTCCTCACAGCCATGTTCTTGCCCGTCTTCTTGAAAGTTATTTGGTTCAACTAAGGGATGCCAAGCCTATTCCCGACCCTATTCCCCCTGATTATGATCTGGATGCCAGATGTGAATATCACTCAGACACACTGGGTCATTCAATTAAAAATTGCAACGTGTTCAAGCACAAGGTGCAAGACCTGGTAGACTCAGAGATCATTGTATTCACTGAAGATGATATGTACATCAATGGAAGCCTCCTTTCTCAAATGAACACTCAGTCTGCAAGTACGTCCAGACAAAATTAAGCTTCCTCAGCAATGGCAATCTTCAGCTTCTTTACTGCATTTTCATTTGTAGTTTTTCATTTCTTGTTAAAGCATCGTATGCATGTAAGACTTGCTTGTTTTTTTATGACGATATTAATGCAATGAGTATGTTTTTCTTGAAGTAACCCATTCGTGTTCACTCTTAAATGTTTATATGCACTGCAATACCAATTTTCTTGTCTAGAACTCTCGAGGGAGGATGATGAGACGAAAGTGCAAAATCTCTAGTTGTATGTACAAGGATAGAACCCTGTTGAGGATGTACAAGCATTGTTTCAAACCCCTAAACACTGGAGATATAAGGGAGATAGACCCTCGTTAACCCCTTTTGAGCCTTGAAGTAGGAGTTTCTTTCGTACGAAAAAACCCTCATATTTAACCCGGGGGCAGGGTAGGCGTCAGTTAGTTTGACCGAGCATTCAAATTTCAAGGAGACTGTGCATCCGAGGAACCATTACCTTCTATCCAACCGTCAAAAGGCCAAGAGATGTGAACCCACGATGGTTATCTATCAACAACTAAGGAGTGAGGCAGTCACAACCCTTTCAAGCAAGTAATACAACCAGTGTCACACGCTTTGTTCAAAAGGGGAATAAAAAAAAAAGAGAAAAGCCCGCTAAGTCGAAACTTGTGACTTAGGCAAAAGTCAGGGCATCCCGCTGGACTTCAAAATCGAAAAAACTCAAAAGAGTCAGTCCAGGAAAAAATTAGGGATCAAAAAAGCAAAAGAAAGAAAAAGCGAAAAGCGTTACAAAAGAAAATCCTCGATAAGAACAAATTCGTGTGATTACAGACACAAAAGATAAAAGGGGGTGACTGTCACTCCAAAACTTCCTTAGGCGTCAAACCGTTAGCGGCATGGGTCCCTTAAAGATCGTAAACCTTTTGAGAGATGAGCGTTTGTGTCAGATTAACTGAACATAGGACTGGAGAACATCACGAAGAGTGGGTGGGTACCGATAAATTTTGAGCCATAAATCCTTTTTTCTGAAACCGTGAACCAGACCACGTTACAACCCTTAAAAGTCCTAATTGAAACAGGGTTTATTCCGAAAGCGTACTTCAATAGGACAGCGTTCCTGACTCCTATGAGTTGTGCTAATAAGATTTGTTGGTATTGCATGTGCGCGTTGTTTTGCCATCCAAAAATCAAGGTCGCATCCCAGCTAGTGATTCGTTCACAAGGCTCGGCGATGCATCTTCAATAAAAACCTCAAGGTTAACATATTTGTTGCATTAGAATTAGCATTCTCATAATAAACTTGTTCTGCTTGCATACATGTGCCTAAGCATCAATGCAGCTTACACAGTGAACGTCAGTTAAGAAGCTTGATCCTACCAAGCTGGGATGCTTAAAAATTCTGAAGGACAATCATATCAAGGGGCTTGCTGCCAAGGGGCTCAGTGTAGAGTGGGCTCTCCCCAGTAAGTCATGTTAAAGATGTAGCCAATCTGGGGCAGTCACGTCGAGAAATCTCTCCGAAATTCAGTTATTCTGGGGCATTCATTCTAAGATCAGTCAGGGGAAAGGTTTCTTCAAGACTTGGGGCAGGCCACATCTAGAGTGTGAGAAATTGTACACTCCTGAAAGTGGTTATTTGAAAACACCTTTTCAAAGTTCAGAATACTGGGACAAAGTATTTTCCAGTCATTACCAATCCTTTCGAGGTAGTGTACTTCACGGATTATGGAGTCTGGGGCAGTTATGTCGAGATCCGATAAATCTCTCCAAGAATTTGAAGACCCTGGGGCAGTGCGAACGCTCGGTCTTCTATAAAATCCTCTTGAGATGATTTCTTCCATTAGACCTGGTGGTTTGGGGCAAGTGGAAAGTTCAAAGGGTTGTTTATGACCATAAAGACAAGTCAGGTTGGATGGCAGCAGGATTGTACTTCCCCAGTAGAGTTGCTCTCCCCAGCATTGAGATTGCACCTTTCCTCAGCAGAGCAGACCTTCCCTAGCAGGAGACTTGGGAAGTATTTTCTCCGGATCAAGACGTTATTTCCCCACAGAATCAGGGTGTTCACTTTCCCTAGCCAGTCAGGAAGCGCGCTTTCACCGACAACATTATGTTCTAATCCCCAACAAGGTGAGAGTAAAGTCATTCTCCCCATCAGCAGATTAAGTTCAACAGTATCCCCAAGCAGGATGGTATTATGGACTGTTTTCCCCAAGCAGGATGATTATGGGTTGGCATCCCCCAGCAGGTTCTAAGCCCATTTGTTATTGGCAATTCTCAGTAACTGACTTCTGGTTCCGTTATTGGCATTCACTCCCCCAACAGAGGAGAAATCTTAGGTTTTGGATGTTACCTTCAGTATAGGTCATGTGTAATCCCCGGTGGTGTGGATGTTCTTTTGGAATTTCATCCCCAGCAGAAGTTGCTGATCCAAAGAGTCGGTCAGTGTGATCCTTCTTAGCAGAGTTCCTGGATTCGGAAGACAGTTTATTTTTGTCATTCCCTGCTGATTTGGTCTTTTCTCTCCAGCATTTATTTTGCTGGAGGGGCCCTTTTTACATATCATAAGCATTTGCATTGGATCCTTAAACGCGTAGCATTTCCACTTCGTGTGGAGCATTACGGCAAAATCCAAACATTTGCATTCGAAGCATAAGCCAGGTTTGTTGCTTTCCTTTTCAGTTCTCTTTCCCAGCAGAGATGGCATAACTCAGGAGATTTTGGAGGGATGCGTTCCTCATACTTGTGCTCCCCGGCAGGGTCTTTTATTTAGACTTCTCCTTCCCCCAGCGGAGTCATCTTATCTGTGGATCGTGAGTCCGTTAGAAGTTTGGCCTCTCTCTTTTGTGAAACCCAGTTCTCGCCTGGTATTCGGTTCTCGCTTGACATATTTTGTTTTCCAGTAGGGGTGGTTTAAACCAGAAGTTTTGTTTCACGTTATCCCTAGCGAAGTCCACTTTATGTTGGTTATCCTTTGCGGGTACAATTGAGGTTGTATTCGTTTTGTGGGTGCGATTGAGGTCGTATTTGTATTTTCTTTCTGGGTAGAGTGATCAAGGTCAGTCTTCCTTTGAGGGTACAATTGAGGTTGTATTCGTTTGGTGGGTGCGATTGAGGTCGTATTCGTATTTTCTTTGTGGGTAGAGTGATTGAGGTCAGTCTTCCTTTTGAGGGTACAATTGAGGTTGTATTCGTTTTGTGGGTGCGATTGAGGTCGTATTCATTTTTTCTTTGTGGGCGGAGTGATTGAGGTCAGTCTTCCTTTGAGGGTACAATTGAGGTTGTATTCGTTTGGTGGGTGCGATTGAGGTCGTATTCGTTTTTTCTTTGTGGGTAGAGTGATTGAGGTCAGTCTTCCTTTGAGGGTACAATTGAGGTTGTATTCGTTTGGTGGGTGCGATTGAGGTCGTATTCGTATTTTCTTTGTGGGTAGAGTGATTGAGGTCAATCTTCCTTTTGAGGGTACAATTGAGGTTGTATTCATTTTGTGGGTGCGATTGAGGTCGTATTCGTGTTTTCCTTGTGGGTAGAGTGATTGAGGTCAGTCTTTCTTTTGAGGGTACAATTGAGGTTGTATTCGTTTTGTGGGTGCGATTGAGGTCGTATTCGTGTTTTCTTTGTGGGTAGAGTGATTGAGGTCAGTCTTCCTTTGAGGGTACAATTGAGGTTGTATTCGTTTTGTGGGTGCGATTGAGGTCGTATTCGTATTTTCTTTGTGGGTAGAGTGATTAAGATCAGTCTTCCTTTTGAGGGTACAATTGAGGTTGTATTCGTTTTGTGGGTGCGATTGAGGTCGTATTCATTTTTTCTTTGTGGGCGGAGTGATTGAGGTCAGTCTTCCTTTGAGGGTACAATTGAGGTTGTATTCGTTTGGTGGGTGCGATTGAGGTCGTATTCGTGTTTTCTTTGTGTGTAGAGTGATTGAAGTCAGTCTTCCTTTTGAGGGTACAATTGAGGTTGTATTCGTTTGGTGGGTGCGATTGAGGTCGTATTCGTTTTTTCTTTGTGGGTAGAGTGATTAAGGTCAGTCTTCCTTTGAGGGTACAATTGAGGTTGTATTCGTTTTGTGGGTGCGATCGAGGTCGTATCCATGTTTTCCTTGTGTGTAGAGTGATTGAGGTCAGTCTTCCATTGCAGGTACGATTGAGGTCGTATTCGTCTTATTTTTTGTGGGTATGGTTGAGGTCATACTCCTTATTTTTCAGCACGCTCCAGTTTGTTATTCTCATCGTTAGCAAATTCTGGGGCTCTTTTGGTATTCAATCCCCGTGCATCCTGGAATGTCTGACAACGGTTGCTATCACACCTTCAGGACCAAGTTGATTGAATAGGGGCAGCTGTAGCACCCCAAAATTTGCTCTCCTTACTTTAGTACTAACTGGCTTATGTTTCATCTCATTTTGCATTATCATGTGTGCATATCATTGGTTCTTAGCATGGGGTCAAGGTGCTTGAGGCAGCTCAAGAGGAGAAGATGTTCTTCAAAGAGTCAAGCAAGAGTCCTTGTATTGTGGATCACTCACTCCTAACCAGTGCAGAAATTAGGGTTTTGAGATTCTTGGGTTTACTGCTCCAATGGGCAAGCTTCTAGGGTTTTTATCATCACCAAATGGCATATCTTATCTTTGTTGGAGAGGATGCACATCATATTCAGAGGAATTTGGATTTAGAGACTGTGTTATTTCCTCATAGACTGAGGGTACCCAGATTAGGGTTTTCCATAAAGTCAGTTTATTTCTGATTTTTTGGGCAAGACTTGATTCCATGGTATTCCTTGGGTCCCTAAGTATCTAGGAATGGGAGATTGTCCATCAGTTTGGTTCATGAGAAGTTCAATTGGCCAATGGATTGGGAATCAAGAGAATTTGGGGAAAGTCAACAGTAAGAGGGGAAATCAACTGTGAAATTTTAAGGTTCTCTTCAAGGGTTTCAAGGTCTCACATCCTCATATGGTCTTCAAGGGTCAAGTTTCATACCATTCATCAAGAATCAAGGGTTGGTGCAAAAGTTACTAAATATGGAAATGACCTATAATTTGAAAGTTTTCTTTTTGGGCAAATTCTTACACTACATTCAACTTGACTTTTCATCATCAAAGAAGCTTCAAATGAATATTCCTCAAACATGAAAGTTGAAGATCTTTTTCTCCCCTTTCCAACAAGTACTAGTGGGTCTCCATATCATTTGAGAAACTCAAGTTATGGCCAAAAGAAGGCAAAGTGGTTTTTAGGGTTGCATTTTCACAACTTTTGCATTTTGGGACATATGGACCTATATTTTGTTCCATTGCTTCTTGTCACATTCTAACATCAAAGAACATTCCTTAAGGATCATTTTGGGCCTTTGAACCAAGAAATTTCATGACTTATTCATTACTTATTTCACATGGTGCAAAATTGCCAAATTATTGAAAACTCATGAACCAAGACATCTCAAGGCCCAAAGTCCATACAGGTGTGATTAGCAATTGAAACATAAGTGATCCATCATAAGAGGTTTGGATATACATGCATGGAGGAGGGTGTATTTCACATAATGCAATTTTCCAAAATCACCCAAAACTCATTAAGTGGGGAATTAACAAGGCCCAAGTGATTATTAGTGGACTAACCCTAAGTATTTAAAGTTACTCATGCACTGGCTGGAAAAAAACACACTTGATTTGGTGGAGAAAAAAGTTTAAACCCTAAAAGCTTCTCTCCTTCGTATCTCTCAATCAAGAAGAGCTTTTCCAAAACTTCTTTCACCATCTGAGTCCTGAGGATCCATAGAGCACAAAGCAATCATCACTTGAAGCTAATAGCAAGGGAATAGGTGGCGTGATCTCAGGTTGGTGGTATTTTTCATGATCTTAAAACTCAGATTTTTTACATGCATAATGTTGTGTGGCATTCATTGATCATTCTGGTATATTTTGTTTTGAATTTGGATGTGTAATTTGGTTGCTGCGTGAGTTTCAAATTTTTGAACCAAACCTTTTCTCATTCGTTTTGCTTTATGTGGTGGTTGTTTGTAAAAAATAATTTGATATTTGGAATCCTCATCAAATTCTGGTCAAGAAGGTGTGCTTGTTTGCATTTTTTGGGTTCTTTTGAGTTGCAGGTGGCCGGAAGTGGTGGCCGGAACCCTAGCTCCGGCGACTGGTAAGGGTTCCGGCGAGATTAGGGTTTGGAGGTAGGTGATGATATCCCAGCCGTTGATGCATTTGATCGCACGGTCCATAGCTTGCCACGACATTTAAAATTTTGTTTTATATTTTGGTTTGTGTGTGTGACATTCATGATAATTATTGTGTACGTTCAATCCAAACCATGCATCATGTTTATTTTTGTTTTTTATTGACTAATCTTGGGCGTTGGATGAATCATGTGGCTTACAGGATGCCAACACATTAAAATAACCATGTGCCTTACCACGTGCTATTTTTTATTTTATTTATTTTCTGAGCAATTGTGTGTGGGTGCGTGCATCTTTATAATGGTGTGCTTGAGATCTGGAACGTTCATCATTATTACTTTGTGGTTGTGTTGACTGGTTAAGGAGCGCAAGATTGATCTAAAGGTGAGTATGGAGTCAATCAGTTGACTGGGTCACATGTGTTCTCTTTTTTTATTTTATTTTCGCTAATGGACCTCTTGTGTTGGGCTTGCTTTCCACACCCCTCATTTTGAGCCCATGTTCATACTCAACGTGTTTTATTGCTGTTCATACCCCCCACTCATTTTCTTTATATTTTATTTTTACTTAATTATTGCATTTCATTTTTATTTTCTTAAAAATAGTTTCTTGCATTAAAAAATTCCCAAAAAATTCATGAATCATATTTTTAGTTTTATAAAATTTTTCCAAATTTTATTTTTTATTTTTATTTTATTTTTATCATCTGAAATAATTATTTGTTTATTTTCTTTTTGAATTTATTTTATACAAGCATACCATGACTTGTTTATTTTATTTCTCATCATCCATAAAGCATTTTGAACTCATTCTTTTTGCATTGTTTCACCAACACATGGAATTGAATTAAAATATTTTTCTCTAATTTTTAAAATCATTTAATATTGCATTTTAGTCATCCTCTTTTGCATATTAAGTCTTGTTTCTTGTCTGAACTTTGCATCATTGTTTGGGTGACTTATCTGATGAATTTTGGCATGATTTTTTGATATGTTGTTTTTTCTGGTTGAGCTATGTTGATAATTAACTTGGTGATTTTAGAAGGTGTGTTGCTAATTGTCTAATTGCTCTTTGTGTGAGATCTTCTTGTATGCACATCCTTAATCATGTCTGATTACTTGTTTGAAAAGGCACTTGTGCCATTGCTTGGGGGTTGTTTCCTTGACTTCATAATCCATGTTTGAATTGTTATAGGTCACTTGATTGCCATTATATGTCATTGGTGTGAGGTTATTGCATACTTTGTGCCTATGTTCAATGTTTGATTTACATGTCTCTTTGTGTTTCATATGCACACTTCCCCTCATCTGTGTGTCTTCATGACTTATGCTTGGTTTGTGTTTGCCACGCCATCTCATTCATTTTCATTTTCATTTGATGTATGTTTCTGACTTTGGAGCTTTGCATTCATTTCATATGTCATTCATGTTTCCTCTTGCATGTTATTCATGTTTCACTTATATGCCTCCCTCTCTTTCTTCTGATGATTCTTGATACCTGTTTGCATGCCTCATGTGACATTTGCATAACATGTTTAGGTACATGTTTATGTCATCCAAATTCTGGTTTGGATGAGTTTCACTTGGTTTGTAACCACTTCTCTTTGGTTTATGACTTGTTTGGGTTTCATTTATCTTATTGTTACGTATGTCTGTTTTGTACTAACCTTTTATGCAGAGGTAGAGGTAAGTTATTTAAGGGTGTGGATAGTTATCCATGCTCACTCTCATTCTTTCTTTCTCTCATCTTTTATTTTCTTTAGGCTTAGATTGTTGTCAAACCTCCCCTTAGGGCCATATTTGCATGATAACATTAGGATAGATTTTCCCCGTAGTGTTTTTCTTTTCTCTTGAGTCCCTCTTCTCATCTCATAACATCTCTAAGATACTTAATAAGGTCAACTTGCCTTGCACACGAGCCTTAAACATAGGAAATGAAGATTGAGGGATCCCTCTTCTCTCTTCTAGAGTGTTGAGCATACGTCCCATTGGGGGCGACCATGCGACGCATTCGTTCCCGTGTCATAGACTTTGGTTCAAGTTGAGTTACGAACTAACTCAAGTCACTTCTGTCCTAAAAAATATGAACAAACTTCAAACCTTTTTGTCCTTCGGGATCGTCAAACTAAAGGCTATTTTCAAAAAGGGCACGTTACTTTCTGTCTGAGTCGCAAACAGGCATCGACCCTAACTGCCGGACGCGAACTTAACGTCGCTCATAAAAAACACAAAAAGAACTTGGTCCGAAATACGTTGACTCTGAATTCCCCATTGCACAAAGGGGGTACGTAGGCCTAGGACGTCGACGTCCTACCGAGTCTGTCTTAGTTTTTCCCATCCCCATTTTAGTACATCCATAGATGATAGGATAACTCACCCTTAGAATAGACAACAAGCGTGGGTCCCATCGAGTACGATAGACGCGTGGGGTGCTAGCACTTTCCCCTCGCGTAACCGACTCCCGAACCCAGGCTATGGTTGCAATGACCATTCCTTTCCCTCTTCCTCAGGTTTGTGCGGCGTTCCCTTTCCCTCTCTTGGGATAAAATTTACACGGCTGGCGACTCTGTTTTCCGCGTCACTCTCGCGTTTGTACCTGGATGAAAATCCCGGGAGCGACACCTACGTATTCCCGGGATAGGGAAATCAAAGCGATCGTAGTTCCTCCTATTCTATGGGAGGAAATGGTGTTTTGGTGTCTTGTTCAAAGCCCAAGACGTGAAGCTGAAGGTGGTTTGTTTGTATCTTGTTCAAAGCCCAAGATGTGAAGCTGAAGGGTTTTGACTTTAGAGAGAATTTGTCATCTCTAAAGGGGAGTTGTTTGTCACAACAGTTGGGTGACTGATCATAAAGGAGAATTACTTTAACTGGGATATGTGAATCCAGCAAGGCCATAATTTCCTTTATAGGGGATTTTTAACCTGAAGGAGAAGACTTTAACTCAGTTTAGAGTAATGCCATCTTTCCTTAGGAATTTCTCATGCTAAAAGAGGGACAGTGGCATGGATTTAAATAATCCAGAGGCTTGCCGCTTACAACAATTAGATGGGGGAAAAGGAGTTATTGATGTTTGTATGTTGTAACCAAAGCATGTTTTGATGCTAAAGGGTTGATTGTTTCAACCGGGGTTTCCTTATACAAAGCCTAAGAGGAGGCTAAAAGGTTGACTTTTCAGGGGAAAATGTTCTTTCTGTCTTGCACAAAGCCCAAGATGGAGGCTAAAGGGGTTTGACTCAACAAGAGAGTCTTTTTGTATGTCTTGTACAAGGCCCAAGACGGAAGCTAAAAGTTGTTTGACTCAACGAGAGAGTCTTTTATACTCAACAAAAGAGTGTTTTGGTATCTCGTACGAAACCCAAGATGGAGGCTAAAAGGGATTTGACTCAACGAGAGAGCCTTTTGTATCTCGTACGAATGCCCGAGATGGAGGCTATTGGAAGATTGCTCAACAAGAGAGTCTTTTATACTCAACAAGAGAGTGATTTGGGGTCTCGTATGAAGCCCGAGGCGGAGGCTAAAAAATGTTTGTGACCTAACAAGAGGGTCTTTTATACTCAACAAGAAAGTGTTTTTGTATCTTGTACGAAGCCCGAGATGGAGGCTGAAAGGAGATTGACTCAACAAGAGAGTCTGAAAAGGTTAGCTCCGCTGGGGAGACTCATTTGTACAAAGCCCAAGGGAAGGCTAGTGTAACTGTTTCAGTTGAATGACAGGACCAGTATGTTGGTTAAAAGAGCAAATTAGTTCTTATATGAGTAATGTCGTACTCGGGGCTTTGATCTGAGGATCGGGATTATTTCCTGTTCTCTAAGCAAACGGGGAATCCAAAGGAGCTTTAGACTGTCTGAGTCTACGGGTTTTATCTTTTGTACTATGCTTAAGGAACAACAGGAGTAAGATCTAGACTCTTTGAAAGACTTTTCTATTAAGATGACTAATTTATGTTCCTATACCTCTAGGAGGTCGTCGAGACAATTTGTATGAAGCCCAAGAGGAGGCGATAAAAACTTTTAAGAAGCCGAGGGACAATTTGTACGAAGCCCAAGAGGAGGCTATCTTCCCGGAGGAAGAATCATTATACGAAGCCTAAGAGGAGGCTATGAAAACTTCTAAGAAGCCGACGGGTCCTTGTATAATGCCCAAGAGGAGGCGGGAATGCTTTTAGGAAGCCAGTGGGTACCCAAACCCCAAGAAGTTCAAGACATGCCATTCACCGAGAATGGATCAAGCCAGGAAAGTCCGAGAATTTGGAAGAAACTCAAGAGATGCCATTCACGGAGAAAAGATCATCTATGGGGAGTAGAGTCTCTTTGACAACTTCTAAAAGTGACAGTCTGAGAAAGGGTTCAAAAAGAATCTGCCTTTCACATCTCCATATTGTTTAACCCCAAGAGGAGGGAAAACTGTGTCTGGTAATCCTGTGGGGATCTAGTTTTGTTTGTATTTAAGAGTGACCAACGGGGCTTCACCTAGTGCTAGACGTAGTTGTCAGGGAAACTCTAAATATCTATACTATTATTACACAATTTATATGAGTTTATGAAAGAAGACTTACAGTGAAACAGCCCCACAGTACAGTTATATACATATGAAAGCGGTAAATGAAAGCAGGTAAACACTTACTCGGTTGTAGAGCTTCCATGCTGTTTTGTTAGTTTGTTCAACAAAGAAAGCTTTGATAACAACAGTATATTACATAATCAAAAGTGCTTTGAAAGGATAATTGGGGCTTACAGCTCAAGGAGAGGCCCAAGGTTTTATCAGTGATTGCACTGTTGTTTTTAATTTGTACAGGAACTTATACAAGTGACTGAGGCCCGAAAAAGGTTTTCTGTACAAAAGGGGATGGGTCTTACACTCTCTCAAGAGGCCCAAAAAGTTTTAAAGAAAAGAAATGTGGCTTATAACACGAGGGTAGGCCCAAGGGTTTGATTTTTCAACTGGCGATCGTGCCGAAGTAGTCTTTTAACGCAGAGGGAGTTATACAATATCTGAGGCCCAAAAAGGTTTTAGTTAAAAGGGGTATGGGTCTTACACTCTATTAGAGGCCCAAAAAGATTTTGAATGGGTCTTATAGATTGATGAGAGGCCCAAAGGTTTGTTTTAAACGGGCGATGATTGCACCGAACTTTTTTGAAATACAACGTGACTTATACAATAAGTGAAGCCCAAAATAGGTTGTATTTACAAAGGATTGGGTCTTACACTCTATTAGAGGCCCAAAAAGATTTTGAATGGGTCTTATAGCTCGAGGAGAGGCCCAAAGGTTTATTTTAAACGGGCGATGATCGCGCCAAACTTTTTTGAAATACAACGGAACTTATACAATAAGTGAAGCCCAAAATAGGTTGTATTTACAAAGGATTGAGTCTTACACTCTATTAGAGGCCCAAAAAGATTTTGAATGGGTCTTATAGCTCGAGGAGAGGCCCAAAGGTTTGTTTTAAACGGGCGATGATCGCGCCAAACTTTTTTGAAATACAACGGAACTTATACAATAAGTGAAGCCCAAAATAGGTTGTATTTACAAAGGATTGGGTCTTACACTCTATTAGAGGCCCAAAAAGATTTTGAATGGGTCTTATAGATCGAGGAGAGGCCTAAAGGTTTGTTTTAAACGGGCGATGATCGCGCCAAACTTTTTTGAAATACAACGGAACTTATACAATAAGTGAAGCCCAAAATAGGTTGTATTTACAAAGGATTGAGTCTTACACTCTATTAGAGGCCCAAAAAGATTTTGAATGGGTCTTATAGCTCGAGGAGAGGCCCAAAGGTTTGAAAAAAAGTTTGTTAGGGTGAAAATCAATAAAACCCTAATTTCATCATTCTTTAATGTAATTATTCAAAGAAAATTAATAAAAAATGATGAAAAATGCCAAATAAGTTTGAATAAACAACTTGTGATTTTGGTTTTAAGTTTGAAAAATGAAGTTTTAATCACAAGATGAATTAAAACCTATTTGGTGTTGATTTTTTAATATGAATATTTATTTTTAAAAGGTTTAAAAACAAATACAAAGTATTTATTCACAAAAATACTAATTATATTAAATAAATAATGTAAATCCAATTTTTTTGTTGAATAAAATATTTCAACATTTTTGTGATTTTTTGCAAAAAGAACCAATAAAAAATAATTAAAATTGAAGGAGTTATTAATTTTCCAATTAATTAATAAAACATGAAAATATGAGGAAAATAGCAAAAATGTGAGAAAACACAAAATGGCATGGGTGGGGTTTGAACCCATGACCTCAAGGTTATAGGGCGCGCGCCTTACCACTAGGGTGGTGATACATCCGTTGATTGAAGCAAACCAACAAATATATAAGGCATGCCTTGTTTTTGGCCTGGCCCAAGGCGAGGCAAGACAAGTTTTGGCAAGAAACGGGAAGGTCCATAACTTTCTCATTTCTCCATGTTTGGGGAAAAATTTATATGCATCTGGCCTAGAATTTCACAAGGAATCCAATGGTGGTGATAATTTTCTCAGATCATGATCCCTCCTCAAAATCCGATAGGGATTTTGAAATAGGCCTATAATTGCATTTTCTATGCTACACTTTGGTACAGGCATGAATTACATGATGAATTGGTCCAAACACAACACATATGACATATATAAGAGATGCATGATAAGTGGACTTCAAAACAATGCATATTTTGGAAAGTTCAAGTCATGATGCTTACCTCTCTTTGAGTTTTTGGAGTTTTCTGTGCAATCTGCCAAGCCTCTTGTTCCAGAAATGGTTTGATGCTTTGGACACTCTCAAATGATCCCTTAGAAGCTCTTAGGGTGAGTGGAATCAGTTAGAACCTGCAAAAACACAAACTGGCCCTTTCTTGCAAAAGGGGTTAAAATGGCCAAAATAGCAACTCTCTCAAATGGTGTTCCATATGGGGGAATCATTTGGTATAGTTCAAGGATGTTATTTGGAGTGTGTTTGAGGTTTTATCTGGTTTGGAAAGTGACTGAATCAAGACATGGCTTGAAAAATGCACAAAAGTACTATTTTGAGGTTTTGAGAGGTGACTTTGTGATTTAAGGATTACAGGTCACTTGTGAGAGTTTGGATAACTTATACATGACATATATGGGGTGTGTGTGTGATTGGTTTGGTTGGAATTGCTCTCTAACTCAAAAACTCAGAGTTACCTTGCAAAAGAAGGCATTTTTGCCAAGAGAAAGAGATTTTGAGGAAAGCATCTGTTTGATGGTTTTGGTGTCCTCAAACTGAGCACAAATGAGCTCTATTTATAGTAGAGCAAGTTTGTTTTGGGATCAATAGTAAATGGCAACCACAACAGAGGTTTGGCCAATGTTGATCAATGGGAAGCCAAGTCTCCTCTAGCCATTGACTAGAGGTTAGAGCACGGGCCTTTGGTTCCCTAGTTGTTAGATCATTCTTGACTGAATTCAGTTGCAAATGTGTCAGTCTTTGCCACCTCTAAGCATCCATTAAATGCTCCAATCCAAAATTGGAGTCTTGTCCCTCTTTTAGGGATTTCTAGGTTTGGCATGCTACTTCTTGGTCATTTTGGAAAGCCCTCATATGATACAACAACTGTTTGATCATAGTTGGTTTTGATACTTTTTGGATCCAAGTGAAAAATGCCCCTACATTTGGAAAAAAGTAAGGCAGATTCTGACTTAGTGAAAATTTCACTAAGTGTTGGAAAAAGTGACATTTCATGTTTTCAGCCATTTTGATCATTCCATAACTCAAAATCCATAATGAATTGGAATGAGGTGTAGTTGACACTTTTGTAGAGGGCCATGAGGGCTACAAATCCAGCTTTGGATGGGGAAAAATGGCCTTGTGGTTTAGGAGTTATGATCCTCCAAAGTTGGTACCCTAGCCACTTTGTTCATAACTTAGAAAATTTTCTAAGTTTTTATGGTTACCCCTTTTACAAGTTATCCCACTTTTCTTGAATTTTCTTGATGAATGATGATTCCAATCAGACATTAACATCATTTTAGGGTTAAAAAACCATTTTTGTGAAAAATCTCAAAAAGTCAAAGTTGACTTTTGTGCAAAGTTGACTTTTTATCAGATGAATTCCAAACTATGCAATCCTCTATGAAATCAAGTCCTTGACCTAAATCAAACTTGATGGATTGATTTCATAGGTGTCATAGGGTGTATTGAATCATATCTTAGGGTTTGGGAGCATGTCCTGGTCAAAAGTCAAAGATGCAGTTGACTTTTCTCGCGAAACCCTAATTGTGGTGCAGATGAAATTGAAACTTGTTGATCAAGCTTCTTGGATTAATCCATTGTTGCAAATAGATCAATTTAGTATGTTAGAGACCCTCAAATCATGTCTTGAGGTCTTGGCTCATGATTTGTCCCAAAAGTCAACTTAGGGGTGAATTAGGTCAAGAAACCCTAATTCCTGATTTTTTATGTATGCATCCCCTGAGGCTAAATTGACTTTGTGATTGGGTTTATGATGTCCCTTGAGCATCATAGGTTATACCTTTGAGGCATTGGCTCATGCCCAGAGGAAAATTTCTATCTGGAGGCCCTGGTCAACCAAAACCCTAATTTGGTGACACTGTTGCTCTTGAGGCTTGATCCACTTAGAAGGTTGCAGCCTTGTGCTTAATCCTTGATGTGGGAGTCCTCTTGATCCATTGTGGATGTTTGAGAGGTTAGACAAGTTGAAGATCATGTCATTCCTTGATTGATCCTTTGTCTAAGAGCTCTGAGTGGGCTTGAAACCCTAATTTTGATTATAGTGGATGCTCACCCATCTTTGGGGAGACTAATGAGGTATGATGGTTCATCCATATTGTGATGATGATTTCCACAATGATGGGAAATCTTAGTGGTCAAAATTTGGGGTATGACAGATGCCCCTATTTAATCTTCTTGGACCCGAAGGTGTGAATGGCGAAGGTATTCGGGCATTCGGGGTGCAAGAGGAATAAATATCTGAATACCCGAAATTTTGATGGTGGTTATGAATGGTAGTTTACGCATCCTTCTTATTTTGCTAAGCAATGATGCTTAGAAAAGGTAAACTTCCCCTCGATCCTGGTCTCCAGTCAAGGAACTGGTCTCAGTTTCTGATATGAACTTCCCCTCATTCTTGGGTTCCTACCAAAGAACTGGTCTAAGTTTATGATATGAACTTCCCCTCGATCTTGGTTTCCTACCAAGGAACTGGTCTAAGTTTCTGAAATAAACTTCCCCTCGATCCTGGTTTCCTACCAAGGAACTGGTCTAAGTTTCTGAAATAAACTTCCCCTCGATCCTGGTTTCCTACCAAGGAACTGGTCTAAGTTTCTGATGTGAACTTCCCCTCGATCCTGGTTTCCTACCGAGGAACTGGTCTAAGTTTCTGATATGAACTTCCCCTCGATCCTGGTTTTCTACCAAGGAACTGGTCTAAGTTTCTTTTGTCAATAAAATTTCTTGACAAGGGGCGCTATGCGTAGCGGTTTTCCTCAAACTTCTCGCCGAATTTTCCTGGGGAGATGCCATTTGACGGAAAAATTTTTGATGGTAGAGAGGCACAAACTTCTCTGTTGGAGGCGCCATTTGTCGAATCTACTGGGGAGAGCGAGTCTCTTGAGAGACTTCTTTCGTTTGGGGATATTACATCATACTTTTCTCGAGATCTCCTCGGAGAAATGCCATATGATGTGATCCAATTTTGAGGTGCCGATGAGTTCATTAACATTGACTTTCTAGAGAGAAAAACCAATGTGTTGCTGAGAGTCTTTAGTCGCGTGGCTTTCTCTGGGATTTTCCTTAATCCGTGAAAGCGAAGACATCATCTTCACTGGCGAAGAGTGACGTTGGCTGAGGGTTCTCTAGCTCTTCAGAGGTTCAAGTTATCAAAGTGGCCAAGGACCAATTCTAATCCAGAAATAAACTAGAGGAGATAGATTGTTCATATGCGACATTTCCTGACGAGGAAAGAATTGACAACTCGATTGAGAGGACTGTCTATCACTAGGGGACAAGACCGACTGGAGTGATAGTGATGCAATATGAATATGTATATGAATCAATAATGCATGATGTATGTATGTCTATGCTGACAAAACTGACGCGATACACATACTAGTAGATGAACACGACTGGATACTCGGCCACGGTGGGAGACAAAAAGTATCGCTGGTCCAAGAGTAGCAATTCCGCCTTGCTTAGGAGAAATAGTCCCTATGGGGAACAACCGTTGGTTGGGCTTAGGAGGTAAGAACTCTGTCGGGGATGTCAGATGGAGTATTCGCATCTGACATAGCTGATCCTTCATTCAGGCATACTGGCTTAGAAGGAGTACTTCGATTCTGCACTTTGAAGCTTAACCGCTTTTGGGAGAGGCAATCGATGTTCTTTCGATGTTCAACAATCAAAAGAAATTGCCATCTTTATTTTAAAAGCAAAAAAATTTTATCAAGTAAATTCATTTTTGTTTTATTTCAATAATCGTTGATCATGTTACAATGTCGTTCTATAAAGCTAAAATAAATAAGAATTGCAAACAAAAGCACAAGGGCTCAAATTTTATTGATAGGATGGAGACCAGCCAAGCACGTGATTCCATAGAGTATCTACAAAGTTTAGAAAATGGTAATTTACGGGAAGAAGGGCTACATTGAAACATAAAGACCATTATCCTTCTACCAACTTTGAATTCCGGACATCTTGAGCTTCTGTCGAAGATGACCTTGATCGGAGTTTCCCGGACGGACGATGTAACTGCTGCTGAGGGATTTGCCCCTGTTGAACATAGGTACTTGCCATTATCCCTAATTTTTCCTGGATTGTACTGTGATGTTTCCAATCCATCAGGATGATTTTTGATCATGTCTCTAACTTTTGGCTGGACCGCCCTTTCGGGTTTTCAATCCACCGAGACGTTTTTTTTCTTTTTTTTTTTAGTTTAGGCGAAGTATTTCTTGACTAAATCAACATTCGTGGGGTAGGCAAATTCCTCTCCGTCCATGGTTACGAGTATCAAGGCACCGCCTGAGAAAGCTTTCTTGACCACATAGGGGCCGTCATAATTTGGGGTCCATTTGCCCCGAGAATCAGTGAGAAATGATTGTATTTTCTTAAGCACGAGGTCTCCTTTCCTGAAGACGCGAGGTCGAACCTTTTTGTCAAACGCCTTCTTCATTCTCTGTTGATACAACTGACTGTGGCATAGTGTCGTTATTCGCTTCTACCACTCCGTTCATCTTGGGTCGGTAGGGAGATGAGTTATGGTGTTCGATCTTGAACTCTGCGCATAACTCTTTCATCATCTTATTGTTCAAGTTAGATCCATTATCAGTAATGATCTGGCTTGGAACACCATAACGACAGATGAGATTGTTTTTGATAAATCGGACCACCACTTGTCGGGTTACATTAGTGTATGACGCTGCTTCGACCCACTTGGTGAAGTAGTTAATGGCTACCAGGATAAACCGATGTCCGTTTGAAGCCTTGGGTTCGATCACGCCGATCATGTCGATTCCCCATATGGAAAAAGGCCATGGGGAAGAAAGAACTTTGAGATGCGTTGGCGGTACATGGATTTTGTCGGAGTATATCTGACACATGTGACACCTCCTCATGTACTTGTAGCATTCGGATTCCCTGGTCAACCAGTAGTACACTGCTCTTAAAATTTTTCTCGCCATTGTGTGTCTGTTGGCATGAGTTCCAAAGGATACTTCATGAATTTCTTTTATTAGCATGTCTGCTTCTGGTCTGTCTACACATCGGAGCAAGACCATGTCGAAATTTCTCTTATAGAGTGTATCACCGCTCAGGAAGAAGTTGCCAGCCAACCTTCTGAGGGTTTTCCTATCCTTCCTTAGTGCCCCAGGTGGGTACTCTTATTTCTGAAGGAAGCTTTTGAAATCGTGATACCAAGGTTTGTCGTCTATGACTGCTTCGATCGTGAAGATGTAAGCGGGCCGTTCAAGGTGCATTATGTTGATCTTAGGGTTGTTCCATTGACCTACACTAATCATGGAAGAGAGAGTGGCTAATGCATCAGCCATGTGATTCTCCTCACGAGGGATATGATGAAACTCGATTCTGTTGAAGAAGGGTAGCAACCTTCTTGCATAATCTTTGTAAGGAATCAGTCCTGATTGGTATGTGTTCCAATCTCCTTTGATCTGATTGATGACCAGAGCTGAGTCGCCATATACGTCCAAGTTCTTGATCCTTAAGTCGATCGCTTCTTCGAGACCCATGATACAAGCTTCGTATTCGGCCTCGTTGTTTGTACACTTGAATGTCAATCAGGCGATGAAAGGAATATGGGTACCCTGAGGTGTTATGATGATTGCCCCAATTCCGTTTCCGTAATGATTCACATCTCCGTCAAAGATAAGTCCCCATTGAGAACCTGGTTCTGGCCCTTCACTGGGTAGCGGTTCATCGCAGTCTTTCATTTTTAGATACATGACATCTTCGTTTGGGAAGTCAAATCCGACTGATTCCTGATTGTCAATCAGTTGATGAGCCAAATGATCGGCTAAAACACTTCCTTTAATGGCTTTCTGACCGTGGTATTCTATGTCATATTCTGATAACAACATCTGCCAACGGGAAATCCTTCCCGTGAGAGAAGGCTTTTCGAGGACGTACTTGATTGGATCCATTTTAGAGATTAACCAAGTAGTGTAATGAATCATGTACTGGCGAAGACGTTTGGTTGCCCAAGTCAGAGCGCAGCAAGTTTTCTCAAGCATCGTGTATCGAGTCTCGCAGTCGGTGAATTTCTTGCTTAAATAGTAGATGGCGGACTCTTTTCTTTTTGTTTCGTCTTGTTGGCCAAGTACACAACCCATTGAGTCTTCCAAGACTATTAAATAGATGATCAATGGTCTTCCTTCCACTGGAGGTGATAGAATTGGTGGATTCGACAGGTATTCCTTGATACTATCGAAGGCGGTTTGACAATCTTCTATCCAAACGCAGTCCTGGTCCTTTTTGAGTAATTTGAAAATCGGCGCACATGTCGCGGTCATGAGGAATATGAATCTAGAGATGTAGTTCGAACGTCCCAGGAATCCCCTGACTTGTTTTTCAGTTTTCCGAGAAGGCATTTCTTGAATGGCCTTGACCTTGTCAGGATCAACCTCAATTCCTTTATGGCTGACGATGAACCCTAAGAGTTTCCATGAACAGACACCGAAGGTACACTTGTTGGGATTCAAGCAGAGTTTGTACTTCCTCAGCCGCTCAAATAGTTTTAGCAGGTGGGTCACATGCTCCTCCTCTGTTCTAGATTTGGCAATCATATCATCGACATGTACCTCGATTTCCTTGTGTATCGTGTCATGAAACAGAGTAGTCATGGCCCTTTGATAGGTTGCCCTAGCGTTCTTCAAACCGATCGGCATTACCTTGTAACAAAAGGTACCCCATGGGGTGATGAATGAAGTTTTCTCCATGTCTTTCGGCGCCATTTTGATTTGATTATAGCCCGAGAATCCATCCATGAAGGAGAAAACTTTGAATTTCGCTGTGCTGTTTACCAGCATGTCAATGTGTGGTAAAGGAAAGTCATCCTTTGGACTGGCCTTGTTTAGATCTCTGTAGTTGACACACATTCTGACCTTTCCGTCCTTTTTCGGAATGGGTACGATGTTGGCTAACCATTGAGGATATTCTGACGTGGCGAGGAAACCCGCGTCAATCTGTTTTTGTACCTCCTATTTGATTTTGACGGCCATGTCCGGGTGAGTCCGTCTCAACCCCTGTTTTACTGGCGAACATTCTGACCTTAATGGTAGATGATGTTCCACGATGCTGGTATCCAACCCTGGCATATCCTGATAGGACCAAGCGAATACATCGGGAAACTCTCTGAGAAGCTTTGCCAAACTCTCTTTGGCAATTGGACTGAGCAGTGCCCCAATCCTGATCTCTTTTCTCTCTTTTTCTGAACCCAAGTTGACCATTTCCAATAGCTCTTTGTGAGGTTCGATGGACCTTTCCTCTTGTCTGAGTAATCAGGAGATCTCTTCTGGAATTTCGTCGTCTACTTCTTCTTCAACCCCAAATATCGGGAATTCAAAGTTGGGAGAAGGCATCAGATCATATGTTTCAACGGGGTTTAAAACAAGCAATCTGCATGACGTGATGATTTGTGTTTAGAAGAAATGGAGAGAATGCAAGAGTGTGTGCAGTGATTTTTTTGGAAAAACTGCTTGTTTTTATCATTGATTTGTTTTTTAGGATTACCATTTTCTAAGAAAAGCAAAAAGAGAAAACAACAATTAATGCGGAAATTACAGAACGATGTTATTTTATTCATGAACAAGTCGATTCTTGAAACTATAGCCCTATAAAACAAAACTCTGTCACTTTGGGTAAAGCGAAGAGGGAAATTTACAGAAAGTGAGCCCTATCAAAACATCTGTTTCACCTGGGCAGGGTGAAAGGTTAAAGATGGCAATTACTTAGACTTATGCACAATCTTCGGAACATCAACTGCAACCCAATGGCTGCAAACTCCTCGGTGAATCACAAAGTCTGGTACCTTCCTTGATTTGTCTTCAGAAATAATACTGAGTTCTGGCGGAGCAGGATCATTGGAATCTGTCTCCCAGGAAGAGTTGTCATAGGAGAATTCCTCTGTTGTATTTTGCATAGAATTTGTGCTCTCAAGCAAATATCCCCATCCAGTTGGCTGGATGTCTTCGAGCCTGATACGAGAGCTCTCAGGAGCGGTGTACTTGACCATGAAGTCGAATTTTCCACTCGGTTGTCCCAAGGTGTCCCATACTTCTTTGGAACTGGAGGAGTCATCTCTCTCGACGACGTTGACCTCGGGAAAAGCATAGTTAATGAATTCTAGTCCTGCAAAAATTGCGAATTCATCGTCGTGCTGAGTATTTTCAAGATAACCTGGGTGTTGATCCCATGACATGGTGGGGACGCAAGTATTCTTTTCAATGATGCTCAGCTGATTTTCATTGTTCGACTGATTTTCTTGCCCCAAGTCTCCTGGGTAAGGCTGCCACATTGGCAGACCATCCATCGAGCCATAATAACTATGGTCGAAGTTGTCTTTCATCAGAGTGTCCTCTTCTAATGAGTTTGGCGGAGCACGACATCCTTCCGGATCACAATCTCCATATACCATTTCGACATCTGACCGGGGTATAAATCTTCGGCTCTGTGTAGGAAAGCAAAAGGGAGTCTGCGTTTCGTCCTGAGACATATAACCGTCCTCATTGAGATAGGACTTCCACTCTTCCTCCGTATCGGATGAATCATCTTTATTGATGGTATGCACTTCTTGAGTCACTGGTTGAAGGAAACCTCCACTGTGGAAGAAATTCTGAATGGGATGAAGACTTTCACTGTTAGCAGCTGTCTGGGTACAGGTTGCAGAAAAACCAAGACCCTTCTTTGTTTTATTGTCAGTAGGAATGACAAGCCGTCCCCATCCTGTTGTATTGCACTCTCGACCGCTTTGATGGCATCTCTGTATAAGGAAATCGAAGTTCCCCCTTCGGATTGATCGTCCTTGTGTAGCAAAAGCGCCTGGAACTGGGTTCATATTGCCCCGTCCGGTTCTACATAAGTGGATGACGATAAATTGCTTACGAGCAAGGCCTGTTCTCCACAGACTATGACGAGTTGGTCGTTCTGGACGAACTTTAGCTTTTGGTGGAGGGTTGAAGTGACCACCCCAGCCTGATGTATCCAAGGTCTTCCTAATAAACAACTGTAAGTTGCCCGGATGTCCATGACCTGGAAAGTGACTTGGAAGGTGTGAGGACCGATAGTTATGGGAAGGTCGACTTCACCGATAACCGTTTTTCTGGTTCCGTCAAATGCTTTGACAACGACCTCGCTGGTTCTCATCGGAAGGCCTTTGAATGATAATTGCATCAAAGTGGACTTCGGCATAACATTCAGGGCTGACCCTGTGTCTACCAGTACGCTGGCTAAAGCATCGTCCTGGCAGTTGACTGTAATATTGAGCGCCATGTTATGACAACGACCCTCTTCAGGTATTTCCTCATCACTAAATCCCAAGTTATTGCAGGAAGTGATGTTAGAGACTATGTTATCGAACTGTCTGATTGTTACGTCCTGTTCCACAAAGGCTTGCTCCAAGACTTTCTGTAGAGCCTCCCTGTGCGCTTCTGAACTAAGTAACAGTGATAATACCGAGACCCTTGAAGAAGTCTGTAACAGTTGATCAACAATGTTGTATTCACTCCTCTAGATGAGCTTCAGCATCTCATCATTGTTTTTTGAAAGGTTGGGATTACTGGAATGACTGACTGGTGGATTAGGAACTTCTGTCTGAGGTTCCTTCTCTTTGTTGGGTTCTCCAACTCTTCGGTTGAAGATTCTACCGCTCCGTGTTACTCGACTGATGTCTGCAATATTCACGACGAAGGGTAACGGAATTTCCTTTCCATTCTCAACTGTTGTTGCACCATATTTGTAAGGGATATCCTTAGTTGATTCATACGGTAGTGGTCCCGGTAGATAGATGACTATGGGAGCCTTCTGATTTTTCTGACCATCGTACGTAATTTCGATTTGTTCCTGGTTGGGAACTCTCGATTTGTCAAGTAGAGGGATGATGGAACAAACATCCCTATCCCTCTGATGATCAGAGATTATGACAACGTCCTCGATTTGATCAGCGAGGTAGTTGACTGATCCAGAACTTGAGCATGGTTGAATCTCTTTGCAGTCCAACTGACTTTGAAGGGCTGCTCGCATGAGGTAGCATCCTTGACTATCCACTGAGCAAACTCCACACCTCTCATAGTTGTGCAGTGGCACCTGGCGACGTCCGCTTTGAATACAGTGTAACCTGACGAGGTCTGTTTCCATCGACCGAACATCCTGACTTTGATATCTAGTAGGATTTCCGTTAGTGATACTAATTTGTTGGGTGTCTTCATCCATATAGATTGGAAGCCACCAGTGGTTTAACAAGTGCTGAAGTGTTTCCTGGACAAGGGCACAGCCTTGATCGTTTTCGCAACCCGCTTTACAGCTCTGATAATCATGTGAAGTGAGAAAACTGAGTTGGACTTGCGTAGCGTGTAACTCCACCAGGCTGATATTCATCAAGCGAATATCGAAGATTTGAATCATATTAATTTGATAATGATTCCTATCATGGTAGTCTTGGATCTATCCAAGATCCATCTGACGCTGGAGGGCCTCTTGTACAAAAGAGCATCCCTGTTTGTTTACCGAGCAAGTCAGACAGGAATTATAATCGTGATGCGGCAGATTATGATACTGGCTTTGCCTTGAGTGCATTGCCACCAGGTTGATATTCATCGCACGGATATCGTGGTTTTGAATGACGTTAGAATTCGTATAAACCATGTTAACTCCACGAACTCGGTGCCCTTGGATCCATCCGAGATCCATCTGTTCCTGCAGAGCTGATTTCACTACAGAACATCCCTGATTATTTTTAGAGCAGATATCACACTGGTGATAATTATGAGGTGGAACATGGCCATATCCACTCTGTCTACAATGCATCTTGACCAAGTTGGCCCTCAATAAGAGTACATCATGAATTCGATAGACGTTGTTAGACTCTCCCTCTATCAGATTGACTGCAGCTTTCTCATGTTGAGGCAGCGGGTTCATGAGAACATTCAGATTTGTATCTTTGAAAGATAAAACCCCACTCCTAACAAGCTTTTGCACGTCAGATTTGAAACTGAGACAGTTCTCTATGTTATGCCCTGTTCCTCCTTGATGGTAAGGGCAAGTCTGATCCACCTTAAGCCAAAAAGGCAGATTTTCCGGTACTGTAAGAGAAGACTTAGTCTGGACATTCCCCTTAGCCAGTAGTAACAGAAATAGTTTTGTGTACAATACGGGTATAGGATCAAATCCTGGTGGCCGCGTTGTACAGTTGTTGTTGGCTTGAGGACGAGCCTGCTGAAGAGACTGTTGTGTCCTTTGCTGAAGTTGCTGTTGATTAGGTTGGCTCTGCGCAACCTGAGGTTGATACATATGCGCGAGGTTGATAGCAGGAGTTGCAGCTGCTACCGGTTGGTACCGTCGCCTTTGCTTTTCGAGAGAGATATTCCCAATATCTTGCTCTTTTTTCTTAGGGAGAGCACTTCCGTATCATTTTGTACTACTTAATGATCCAGCATCTTTAACTAAACGTCCTTCTCGAACGGCTTCCTCAAGACGCACTCCCATACCGACCATTTCGGTGAAGTCGCTGGGCGCACTGGCAACCATTCTGTCGTAGTAAAATGAGCTCAAGGTCTTTAAGAAAATCTTTGTCATCTCTTTTTCCTCAAGAGGTGGACAAATTTGAGCGGCAATTTCACGCCATCTCTGAGCGTATTCCTTAAAGGTTTCCTTGTCCTTTTGCGACATTGATCTGAGTTTATCTCTGTCTGGTGCCATGTCCAGATTGTATTTATATTGTTGGACGAAGGCAATGCCAAGATCTCGGAAAGTGCTGATCGTAGCGCGGTTTAAACCCATGTACTATTTTAAGGTGGCACCGGTTAAACTACCCTGAAAGTAGTGAATCAGTAAATCCTAATTCTCTGTCTGAGCTGATATTCGCCGAGCGTACATCACCAAGTGGCTCTGAGGGCAAGAGTTACCCTTGTACTTTTCAAAGTCAGGCACCTGGAACTTGTGCGAACTTTCACATTGGGGACCAAGTAGAGGTCTGCGGCGTCCTTTCCAAATAAATCCTGACCGCGAATAGCTTGCAGTTCTTTCTCCATTCCCAAGAACTGCTCTTGGAATGCATCCATTCTGTCAAACATAGTTTCCTTTCTACCAGAAGGTATCTATGGAATCTGTCCTTCCGGGACAGTGTGCACCACTGGGGGTGGTACCGTTACTACGACAGTGAATCTTGGTGTTTCCCGAAGTTTGTAACCTTCAGGAGTTATTGGTATGCCTCTGGCATCTTCGCTTTCCCGAAGTTTGTAACCTTCAGGCCCAGCGGCTCCTGCTGAAGTTCCCTGATCTTCGGTGATCGGCGGAACATATCCTTCTGGGATATAGTTAGGTGGCATGCCCCAAGGACGATCTTTTGGCATTCTGTACCTAGGATCATACTTCTCCACTATGGGCGTTGAGGTGATCTCGGAGATCACAGTTCTTTGTAGCTGAGCTTCTGCCATGGCTTGCATGTCGTTACGAAGCTTTCTCATATCCTCTCTTAGAGCGTCGATCTCTTCTTTCAACTCTCTATTCTCTTGCTCGAGATCATCCATCTTTTTCTGACGATTGGCCCGAGTATTGTACGAATGAGACAGTTTGACTCTAGAACCGAGACACAAACGTGAGATTCGTAGGTAAGAAGAATGCGTTACGTGAGAATGATGAATGCAATGATTATATTAATTGTTTTTATTTTGTTTAATCAAAATAAACTTCGATAATTAGATTGCAAATATCAAATAGTGGGGAAACACCGTTTTATTGAATTCAAAGGATTACGGAAATGAAAATACAGTAAATTACAAGGTGCTGAAACAGAAACCTAAGCTAATGGGTCCTTAGTCCTCTATGAGGAGAAATCGGGTGCTGATTCTGGTACTTTCCTTTTCTTTGACCGGGGCTCTTGGGCCGTTGTCTGGTTTTCATTCCTTTGCCAAGTGAAAGGAGCGAGCAGATTCCTTTGGTCATCCTGATTTTCTACAGCATGTTGCTCCAAAATCTTAATTAGAGCATCCTTATCTTTTAGTAGTTGTTGTATTTTGATACACTCCACATTGAGAATGCGGTACTTATTCTTCCAAGACCTCCTCTCCTGTTGAACTTTGTTAAGAGTAACCTGAAGTTTTTCCGCTTCAGTCATGAAGTACATAACAGATTCCCTTGGCGGAAGAACTCCGTGACGAGGATAAGGTATCTTTAGCTTGAGAGCTCTGGTTTGTACCCAGTCGAGATAAGGCTCCACCGAGACACAGTCTGGTTTTCCTAGAGACTCCCATCCTTTCTTATGAACATGTTTCCAAGCATGCACTATTTCCATCTTTAGTGCCCTGTCATTTTCTCCTTCTTTGAAGAAAAGACCTTCCAGATGAGCATTACGCGGGACATGCCTCATCGGGTATCCAAATTGACGACGAACAAGAACTGGATGGTAATTGATTCCTCCTTTAGTTCCTATGAGGGGTACGTTGGGGAAATTTACACAACGGTCAATGATCCTGATCCCGTTATAAATCCTATTGCACCAATCTATGTCAAAGTTGGTGAGAGACATGATTTTCTGCGACCAACGTAAGGCACTCTTATGATCCCAAAAAGCGGCAGACTTAGGCAAATGGGAGATAAACCATTTATATAGTAGGGGTACGCAGCATGTGATCATTCCTCTTCTATACAAATTCCTTAAGTGTACAGAATGATACGCATCTGCGAGCAAGGTTGGTACAGGGTTTGCGATGAGAAAAACCTTAATGGAGTTGATATCTACAAAGTTATCGATGTTGGGAAACAAAAATAACTTGTAAGTGAGCAAAACAAAAATGCTCTCGAAAGCGGCCATGTTCCCTACACTAGAAAAGTATAGAGCCTTCTTTGTTAAAAACTGGGCTGGAAAACCTTGGATGCCACCCTTAGTGGTCATATGAGTCCTGACTTCTGACTCGTCCAAATAAATTGCTCTTGCAATGGTTTGATCCTTTGGAATTTCTTCCAGTCCAGAAAATGGAGCTCGATCAGTGATATGTAAATCAGTCAGATGAGAATACTCCTCCAGCGTTGGTGCGAGCTGGTAATCTGAGAATGTGAAACAGTGATAGACCGGATCGTAAAACTGAATGAGCGCATCCATGATCCTTTTAATTACTTGGACCCTTAACAGAGGTAGTAGACCTCTGTATTTGGCTCTGAAAGTGTCAGGGTTAGTAATCATCCTTGCTAATCCTCTCAAATCCTCTAGTTTTGGAACCTTGAAGGTATACTTATGAGTTTTCCTTCTACCGAAATCCATGAGCGCAATCTTTTTCTCTGACATTTGCAATCATTGTCTTAGTTTAATTTTGAAAAAGAGAGACTAGAAAAGAAAATTTTCTTTGTTTTTAATGTTTTTTAAATGAATGCATGAATGCAGCACACAAAAACATAGAAAAACCATGGGGTCAAAGGGTCGTTGTCATGAAGCCAAGGCTCTACCCACCCCAAAGGTTTACACTAGTGATTTTTGTACCTGTCTCTCAAAATCATTAATTCTTGTCGAGAAAACACCAGCGGGCCGGGAACCGTGCTAGGTGATGTTTTTTCGAAGAATCTTAGAAGAGGGTAGTATCGCGTAACAACCATTTCCGATAGCTTCCGCGCTACTAAAAGAGGTTTTTCCTAGGTGTATACTCAATCTTTCCACATGCGGCATCACACGCATTCCCATTAGCAGAAAAATAAACACAGATATCAATTAGGAAAAGCAGTATATATATTTGTCCTAATGTCCTAGACTTTTAAGAGCTATGAATCCTATGTTCCTAACAGAAAATGGCTCCCCGAAGGAGTCGCCATTCTGTGGTTCCTTCCCAATTTAAAGGTTTTGACCTAAGATCTTAGTGAAGGCCGATCCTAGTAATAACATTGGTCCCCAGTGACATCACCATGCCTGTGACACCTTGAATTCAAGATTTTCTTCCCTTGGGGGAAACAAGAAAAAATGTCTCCCATTGTGGTCGCCATTTTTCTGTAGCACGATTTTTTTGGTTTCGAAGCACTATCGCTTGAGTACTACAGTTCGATTCATTTTTTATCCTATTAAAGCTGATGAAGGAAGGGAAATAGATGTCTCCAATTAACCCTGCTTGCAAACTGAGGTTAAACAGTCAAAACTGTTGATTTACAGATGCTATCAAAATAGGGGGGTTCTCCCTTTGGGTTATTTTTTATGAAAACAATGTCTGGGTTAAGGGTAGGCGCTGGGACTGATGCTTTTCGGTTGATGTGTGAAGATACGGGATTTTGGGTTTTCGATTAGTGTCCTCGCTAAGATTTTTCAATCTTATGCCTACGTATTCCCGGGATAGGGAAGTCAAAGCGATCGTAGTATAGGAGGAAATGGTGTTTTGGTGTCTTTTTCAAAGCCCAAGATGTGAAGCTGAAGGTGGTTTGTTTGTATCTTGTTCAAAGCCCAAGATGTGAAGCTGAAGGGTTTTGACTTTAGAGAGAATTTGTCATCTCTAAAGGGGAGTTATTTGTCACAACAGTTGGGTGACTGATCATAAAGGAGAATTACTTTAACTGGGATATGTGAATCCAACAATGCCATAATTTCCTTTATAGGGGATTTTTAACCTGAAGGAGAAGACTTTAACTCAGTTTAGAGTAATTCCATCTTTCCTTAGGAATTTCTCATGCTAAAAGAGGGACAGTGGCGTGGATGTAAATAATCCAGAGGCTTGCCGCTTACAGCAATTAGATGGGGGAAAAGGAGTTATTGATGTTTGTATGTTGTGACCAAAGCATGTTTTGATGCTAAAGGGTTGATTGTTTCAACCGGGGTTTCCTTATACAAAGCCTAAGAGGAGGCTAAAAGGTTGACTTTTCTGGGGAAAATGTTCTTTCTGTCTTGTACAAAGCCCAAGATGGAGGCTAAAGGGGTTTGACTCAACAAGAGAGTCTTTTTGTGTGTCTTGTACAAGGCCCAAGACGGAAGCTAAAAGTTGTTTGACTCAACGAGAGAGTCTTTTATACTCAACAAGAGAGTGTTTTGGTATCTCGTATGAAGCCCAAGATGGAGGCTAAAAGGGATTTGACTCAATAAGAGAGTCTTTTGTATCTCGTACGAAGCCCGAGATGGAGGCTATTGGAAGATTGACTCAACAAGAGAGTCTTTTATACTCAACAAGAGAGTGATTCGGTGTCTCGTATGAAGCCCGAGGCGGAGGCTAAAAAATATTTGTGACCCAACAAAAGGGTCTTTTATACTCAATAAGAGAGTGTTCTTGTATCTCGTACGAAGCCTGAGATGGAGGCTGAAAGGAGATTGACTCAACAAGAGAGTCTGAAAAGGTTAGCTCCGCTGGGGAGACTCATTTGTACAAAGCCCAAGGGAAGGCTAGTGTAACTGTTTTAGTTGAATGACAGGTCCAGTATGTTGGTTAAAAGAGAAAATTAGTTCTTATATGAGTAATGTCGTACTCGTGGCTTTGATCTGAGGATCGGATTATTTCCTGTTCTCTAAGGAAACGGGGAATCCAAAGGAGCTTTAGACTGTCTGAGTCTACGGGTTTTATCTTTTGTACTATGCTTAAGGAACAACAGGAGTAAGATCTAGACTCTTTGAAAGACTGTTCTATTAAGATGACTAATTTATGTTCCTATACCTCTAGGAGGTCGTCGGGACAATTTGTACGAAGCCCAAGAGGAGGCGAGAAAAACTTTTAAGAAGTCGAGGGACAATTTGTACGAAGCCCAAGAGGAGGCTATCTTCCCGGAGGAAGAATCATTATACGAAGCCTAAGAGGAGGCTATGAAAACTTCTAAGAAGACGATGGGTCCTTGTATAACGCCCAAGAGGAGGCAGGGATGCTTTTAGGAAGCCTGCGGGTCCCCAAACCTCGAGAAGTTCAAGACATGCCATTCACCGAGAATGGATCAAGCTAGGATAGTCCGAGAATTTGGAAGAAACTCAAGAGGTGCCATTCACGGAGAAAACATCATCTCTGGGGAGTAGAGTCTCTTTGACAACTTCTAAAAGTGATAGTCTGAGAAAAGGTTCAAAAAAAATCTGCCTTTCACATCTCCATATTGTTTAACCCCAAGAGGAGGGAAGACTGTGTCTGGTAATCCTGTGGG
Organism: Lathyrus tuberosus; assembly: GCA_022829125.1. Classification (NCBI taxonomy): domain Eukaryota; kingdom Viridiplantae; phylum Streptophyta; class Magnoliopsida; order Fabales; family Fabaceae; genus Lathyrus; species Lathyrus tuberosus. The sequence goes on from JALAZF010000427.1 coordinate 3,999,936, forward strand.
GATCTAGTTTTGTTTGTATATAAGAGTGACCAACAGGGCTTCACCTAGTGCTAGACATAGTTGCCGGGGAAAATCTAAATATCTATACTATTATTACACAGTTTATATGAGTTTATGAAAGAAGACTTACAGTGAAATAGCCCCACAGTACAGTTATATACATATGAAAGCGGTAAATGAAAGCAAGTAAACACTTACTCGGTTGTAGAGCTTCCATGCTATTTTGTTAGTTTGTTCAACAAAGAAAGCTTTGATAACAACAGTATATTACATAATCAAAAGTGCTTTGAAACACTACGCCAAAAATAGGAATAGACAGCACCAAAAAGACAGCGCTTTTATAAAAAAGCGCTGCTAAAAAGAATAAAAAAAATTCGCTAAAAAAAAGCGCAGTAAAAGACAGGCTTTAGAAAGCGCTTTTAAAAAGCGTTGTTAAATGAAATAAATTGATGCCACCTTAGAAAGCGCTTTTTTGGAAAGCGTTGTTATAGGTATTACTTTAGACAGTGCATTTAAAAAGCATTGTTTAAAGTTAACCTTAGAAAGCGCTTTCAGAAAAGCGCTCTTATAGGTCTTAAATTCTTTTCACTTTAGAAAGCGCTTTCTAAGGGAAGCGCTCTTATAGGTTGCACATAAGAAAGCGCTTTCTTAAAAGCGCCCTCTAAGGTCATTTACGAATTAAAATATAAAACAATTTCTAAACATTTTCAGACACTTCTATTCATTTTCTTCTCTTGACCGTTTCTTCTACTGAAACCCTTGCTGTTGTTCTTGCATTGCCATTGCCGTCGTTCTTGCATTCCCATTGCCGCCACCGTTGCCGTCACCATTGCAGTCACCGTTGCCGTCACCGTTGTCGTCACTGTTGCCGTCATTGTTGCATTCAATTCGTGAACATGTTGTTGTTGTTGTTGTTGTTCTTATTCTCTTATCCTCTGAAAACGAATAAGGTACGTTGTTGCTGAACTGAGTGATCTCTTTTATTATTCATTTCTCTGTTTTTAATTTTTGTTTTTGATTTGATTTTTATGGGGAAAAATTTTTCACGATGAGGATACAAAGCTCCCTCTTCTGATTTCAAGTTGAGGAAATTTGTAGGCAGAATCGAACCTTAATTAATCTAGCCACTACTGAGTGAATTTTTCCCAAACTATTTTTTGCTTTTATTTTTCATGTGAATTGAAATTTAATATATTTATTTGAAGTATTTTTAATGTAAATTCAGTTTTAATAACTTTGAGGTCAGTGATGCTCTTCATTTGCCTACATTGGCTGATTACTTAGATTATGATGTATTTATACTTAAATGACTTGAGACCTCTTATTAAATAGTTTAATGTATCTCAAGTAATTTGCATAATTTTTTTGTGGAAGGTTACTTTTAAATATTTTCTACTGTATATTTGGCAAAGTTGATTAGTATAAACAACCTAGTATTGATTGAAATTGTATTTCGCTAGTTGTGTTGTACTGTTTTTCCAATTGATTGTGTTTGGTCTATCCTTTTTTTCCAAGTTCATTTCTTTTATTTTCTAGAACTTGTGACTTTTTGTTATAAGTTAATTGTCTACTTTATACTTATTGAGGAGAGAATTTTTTTGATACTTTAAATTATAATTTTTCGTGGTTTTTAAAGTTATATTATAAGTCAATGAGCCTAAATTAATGGTTGTCTCTCACCTTTCTTCTTGTATTTTGATCTGTTCTCTAAACTTAGTGATTCTAAAGTATTTATTTTGCTCTTGAGTACTTGGAATATGTAGGTGTTTACCTCTAATTGTTGCTTGTTTGTGATTACATATTGTCACTTATCAAGTTATGACTCATAATTGGTCAATTAATGATATTTCATTTTATGATACGTGTATAGGGGTTACTTGTGTTCAAAGTGTGAAAGTCGGATCGTTTCCCTACAGGTATAACATTTTTTCTTTTTGTTTTTGTTTAGTTTAATTAGTATAACTATGGATAAGAAATGGATGTCTTCAAGTTGATTGTCGAAAGAGTACGACAATGGGGTATCGGAATTCGTTAAGTTTACTGTTGCGCACGCCAAAGACCCCAGTCAAATGATATGTCCTTGCTTGGGGTGCTGTTTTGGGAGTCAGGTTGACGCGATTCAGTTGGCATCGCATTTATTGAGGAGTGGAATTGATAGAAGTTATACATGTTGGAATTTGCATGGTGAGAAAATTAACGGGAATGTTGAATCAGGGGATAATACGACCTACGCTTCATACGACAATGGCACAGATACATACGATTCTGATCGAGTCGAAGAGATTGCAGAAGCACTTGAAGAAGATCTTAAGGATTGTCCCAAAATGTTTGAGAGGTTGGTAAGCGATGCAGAGAAACCGTTGTATAATGGTTGCACCAAATTCACAAGATTCTCTGCGGTATTAAAGTTGTACAACTTAAAGGCGGGAAATGGATGGTCGGATAAAAGTTTCACAGAGTTATTGGCCCTTATGAAAGATATGCTTCCAGAGGATAATGCTCTTCCCAATCGAACATATGAGGCCTAAAAGATGTTGTGCTCTATTGGCATGAGCTATGATAAGATACATGTCTGTCCAAACGATTGCGTATTGTTTCGAAATGACAAAGCATCGTTAAATGAGTGTCCTAAATGCAGTGTCTCTCGATATAAGAAAAAGTTGTCTCCAACAAAAGTCTTATGGTATTTTCCTATAATTCTGAGATTTAGACGCATGTTTCGTAGTGAGACCGATTCAAGACACTTGACTTGGCATGCAGATGAAAGAATTATTGATAGAAAGTTTCGACATCCGGAAGATTCACCACAGTGGATGAAAATTGATGATGATTATCCTGAATTTGGAAAAGAAGCAAGAAACCTTCGCTTGGCATTATCTACTGATGGAATGAACCCACGCGGTATTCAAAGTATCTCACATAGCACTTGGCCTATGATCATAATGATTTATAACCTACCTCCATGGCTATGTATGAAGCGTAAGTACATGATGTTATCTATGTTAATTTCTGGGCCTAGCAACCAGGGAATGACATAGACGTATACTTGGCACCCTTAATCGAAGATTTAAAATTTTTGTGGGAGAACGGTGTGGAGGTTTATGATGGGTATAGGAAAGAAAGTTTCAACTTGAGGGCGATCTTGTTTGGCACAATTAATGATTTTCCAGCATATGGAAATCTATCAGGGTACATCATAAAAGGTCAATGTGCATGTCCTATTTGTGAAGATAAAACAGATTGGACGCGATTGGAGTTTGGTCAGAAGAATTTCTTTCTCGGTCATCGTAGATTCTTAAATTCTAATCATCACTATCGTGGGTGGAGAAAAGCATTCAATGGAGAGCCAGAACATGGTAGAGCTCCAACTATATTGACAGGTGATCAAATTTTTGAAAAGGTGAAAGATGTGAGAACTCAGTTTGGAAAGCCTTTTGCACATACACTTGTCAAGAGTGGGTGGAAGAAGAGGTCAATTTTTTTTGAACTGCCATATTGGAAGTCGTTGTATGTAAGACATTTTCTCGATGTTATGCATATTGAAAAAAATGTATTTGACAGTGTTATTGGTACGTTACTCAATATACCAGGAAAGTCTAAGGATGACCTTAAAGCAAGAAAGGACTTGGTACATATGGGGATAAGAACTAAATTAGGACCTTTGAAGAAAGGAAAACGAACATATCTACCACCTGCTGCGTATACTCTATCTAGAAAGGAGAAAAAAGTATTGTGTAACTTTCTAAGTGAAGTTAAAGTTCCAGAAGGATACTCTTCAGATATTAGAAGACTTGTGTCTATGAAAGACCTCAAGTTAAAGAGTTTAAAGACGCATGACTGCCATGTTATAATGGAACATTTTCTATCAATAGGTATACGTTCTATTCTGCCAGAAAAAGTAAGAAGCGCAATAACTAAATTGTGTTTTTTCTTCAAGTCAATTTGCAGTAAGGTGATCGATCCTGCGATCTTACCAACATTGCAAAAAGAAATAGTTATTACTTTGTGTGATCTTGAAATGTATTTTCCTCCCTCGTTTTTTGACATAATGGTTCATCTAGTTGTTCATCTGGTGAAAGAGACACAATTGTGTGGACCGACTTATATGAGATGGATGTACCCTGCTGAACATTATATGATAATATTAAAAGGGTATGTGAAAAACCGAAGTCGACCAGAGGGTTGTATTGCCGAACGATATGTCGGAAAAAAAGAAGGAAAAAAGTTAATTGGAAATGAAGTTGTGACAGTATCAAGGGTCGAACGGGATCAAGTGCATTTGTATGTTCTGCACAATGAGAATGAGGTTGAGCCGTATGTTGAAATGCACAAGGATGTTCTCCGAGGTTTAAATCCGAATAGAAATGAGAATTGGATAGTACGAGAGCACAATCGAAGTTTCATACCTTGGTTTAAGGATCATATTTATTTAAAGTATTATTCAGACCGCGCTTCAATAACAGAAAGGTTGAGATGTTTAGCATATGGTCCAAGTATGGTCGTGTTTTCTTATAGCGCATACGCAATTAATGGATACACATTTTATACCAAAGAACAAGATGATAAAATTACTATGCAAAATAGTGGTGTCACCGTGATAGCTGAAGCAATGCACATTTCAAGTGTGAAAGACTTAAACCCCAAATTTGCAAATCTGTCATATTTTGGGGTTATCGAGCGCATTTGGGTGTTTGATTATGAGAAGTTTCAGATTCCTATATTTCGTTGCAAGTGGGTTGAAAATAATAATGGAGTACGAATGGATAAGTCAGGATTTTTGCAAGTGGGTCTTAATAGGGTGGGGTACAAAGATGAGCCTTTTATTCTAGCCTCTCAAGCTAAACAAGTGTTCTATGTCACTGATCCGACAAGTACAAAATGGTCTATAGTGCTTTTATCTAACAAAGTAATTGATGAAAACGTTGGAGATCAAGGTGATATTGATGTTGATATTGAATCATTTACTAGAAATGATCAAGATGAAAATATTATAGCGAATGAATCATATACTAGAAATGATCATAATGAGGGTATTTGGATTAATCCAACCGTCCGTGTTGTTAAGAGACGGGTAGAACATACTCCAAACAAGAAAAGAAAGAGACGTTAGTGAAAAAGGTACTAGTTGTAAAATTATAGCTTATATCATTCAATATAGCTTATATCATTCAATGGATTAGGATTATGGATTTTTATATTTGTCATTTAATTTCTGTTTTTTCTTTCTTACAGGTCAAATGTCTAGTAACCAGGAAGATACGCACGAGTAGCACGGGCTAGAGCAACCAATATTACATGGGTCAAAGTGGAGGTATATTAATTTTCACAATATTGCTTATCAGTGATGCTACTTGATAACACAAAACATCTATATATTATTTCTTATTTTTTTGTCTATGTGTAGTGCCCTCGTCAGCGTAATGACATAGACTGCGGGTACTTCGTTTTGAGGTTCATGAGAGAAATACTTCAAATGGGACAATTGGAGATTCCTATTACGGTATGCATGGTTTTATAACTTAGGATTTATTTTAATATTTATCGGATATGTCAAATAATTTATTATTTTTAACTAAATAATGCGTATTTTGTTTTGTTATGTAGTATTTCGATGATATGGCGTGTCCTTATTACACGAGGAAACAATTGCAAGATACTAAGGAGGAATTGTGCGAATTTTTTATTGCAAGAAGAATTCTTTCTTGAATGTATAGTTTTGTGAATGTAAATTCTAGTTTATTGAAATGTAAATTCTATACAGGTTTGAAACCATACAATAGAATTTGTGCGAATTCTGCATGTAAATTCCAGTTTATTGAAATGTACAAATTCTAGTTTATAGAATTTGTGCGAATTCTGCATTAATGTAAATTCTAGTTTTGAAATAGAATTTGTTGATGGAAATGCGTATCCATACTGGTTTATTGAAATGTGAATTATACAGGTTTATGGAAATGTGAATTATACAAGTTTCTGCATAAAAAAATGGTTAAAATGAGATTTTAAAAAAAAAAATCTTCAAAATTATACGTAAACAAAAGACAGTGCTTTTGAGAAAAAAACACTGTCTAAAGTTATACATTAGACAGCGCTTTTAAAAAGTCCCCCTTTAGAGAGCGCTTTTAAGGAAAAAGCGCTCTCTAAAGATATATAAAAAAACCATTATACATATACATTAGACAGCGCTTTCAAAAGCGCTGTCTAAAGTCCCCCTTTATAGAGCGCTTTTGAAGAAAAAAGCGCTCTCTAAAGTATGTAAAAAATTCTTTAAAATTTTAAATGTATACATTAGACAGCGCTTTTAAAAGCGTTGTCTAAAGTCCCCTTTTAGAGAGCGTTTTTCATAAATAAAAAAGCGCTGTCTTTACCTACGACAGTGCAGGCTTAGACAGCGCTTTTAAGCGCTGTCATAGGCCAAAAAAAGCGCCCTCTTTTCCCTTGTTTGGCGTAGTGAAAGGAAAATTGGGGCTTACAGCTCAAGGAGAGGCCCAAGGTTTTATCAGTGATTGCACTGTTGTTTTTAATTTGTACAGGGACTTATACAAGTGACTGAGGCCCGGAAAAGGTTTTCTGTACAAAAGGGGATGTGTCTTACACTCTCTCAAGAGGACCAAAAAGTTTTAAAGAAAAGAAATGGGGCTTATAACACGAGGGTAGGCCCAAGGGTTTGATTTTTCAACTGGCGATCGTGTCGAGGTGTTCTTTTAACGCAGAGGGACTTATACAATATCTAAGGCCCAAAAAGGTTTTGGTTAAAAGGAGATTGGGTCTTACACTCTATTAGAGGCCCAAAAAGATTTTGAATGCGTCTTATACCTCGAGGAGAGGCCCAAAGGCTTGTTTTAAACAGGCGATGATCGCACCAAACTTTTTTGAAATACAACGGGACTTATACAATAAGTGAAGCCCAAAATAGGTTATATTTACAAAGGATTGGGTCTTACACTCTATTAGAGGCCCAAAAAGATTTTGAATGGGTCTTATAGCTCGAGGAGAGGCCCAAAGGTTTGTTTTAAATGGGCGATGATCGCGCCGAACTTTTTTGAAATACAACGGGACTTATACAATAAGTGAAGCCCAAAATAGGTTGTATTTACAAAGGATTGGGTCTTACACTCTATTAGAGGCCCAAAAAGATTTTGAATGGGTCTTATAGCTCGAGGAGAGGCCCAAAGGTTTGAAAAAAAGTTTGTTAGGGTGAAAATCAATAAAACCCTAATTTCATCATTCTTTAATGTAATTATTCAAAGAAAATTAATAAAAAATGATGAAAAATGCCAAATAAGTTTGAATAAACAACTTGTGATTTTGGTTTTAAGTTTGAAAAATGAAGTTTTAATCACAAGATGAATTAAAACCTATTTGGTGTTGATTTTTTAATATAAATATTTATTTTTAAAAGGTTTAAAAACAAATACAAAGTATTTATTCACAAAAATACTAATTATATTAAATAAATAATATAAATCCAATTTTTTTGTGGAATAAAATATTTCAACATTTTTGTGATTTTTGGAAAAAAGAACCAATAAAAAATAATTAAAATTGAAGGAGTTATTAATTTTCCAATTAATTAATAAAACATGAAAATATGAGGAAAATAGCAAAAATGTGATAAAACACAAAATGGCATGGGTGGGGTTTGAACCCACGACCTCAAGGTTATAGGGCGCACGCCTTACCACTGGGGTGGTGATACATCTGTTGATTGAAACAAACCAACAAATATTCAAGGCATGCCTTGTTTTTGGCCTGGCCCAAGGTAAGGCAAGGCAAGTTTTGGCAAGAAACGTGAAGGTCCATAACTTTCTCATTTCTCCATGTTTGGGGACAAAATTTATATGGATCTGGCCTAGAATTTCACAAGAAATCCAATGGTGGTGGTATTTTTCTCAGATCACGATCCCTCCTCAAAATCCGATAGGGGTTTTAAAATAGGCATATAATTGCATTTTCTATGCTACACTTTGGTACAAGCATGAATTACATGATGAATTGGTCCAAACACAACACATATGACATATATAAGAGATGCATGATCAGTGGACTTCAAAACAATGCATATTTTGGAAAGTTCAAGTCATGATGCTTACCTCTCTTTGAGTTTTTGGAGTTTTCTGTGCAATCTGCCAAGCCTCTTGTTCCAAAAATGGTTTGATGCTTTGGACACTCTCAAATGATCCCTTAGAAGCTTTTAGGGTGAGTGGAATCAGTTGGAACCTGCAAAAACACAAACTGGCCCTTTCTTGCAAAAGGGGTTAAAATGGCCAAAATAGCAACTCTCTCAAATGGTGTTCCAGATGGGGGGGGGGGGGAACCATTTGGGACAGTTCAAGGATGTTATTTGGAGTGTGTTTGAGGTTTTATCTGGTTTGGAAAGTGACTGAATCAAGACATGGCTTGAAAAATGCACAAAAGTACTATTTTGAGGTTTTGAGAGGTGACTTTGTGATTTAAGGATTACAGGTCACTTGTGAGAGTTTGGACAGCTTATACATGACATATATGAGGTGTGTGTATGATTGGTTTGGTTGGAATTACTCTCTAACTTAAAAACTTAGAGTTACCTTGCTAAAGAAGGCATTTTTGCCAAGAGAAAGAGATTTTGAGGAAAGCATCTGTTTGATGGCTTTGGTGTCCTCAAACTGAGCACAAATGAGCTCAATTTATAGTAGAGCAAGTTTTTTTTGGGATCAATAGTGAATGGCAACCATAGCAGAGGTTTGGCCAATGTTGATCAATGGGAAGCCAAGTCTCCTCTAGCCATTGACTAGAGGTTAGAGCACAGGCCTTTGGTTCCCTAGTTGTTGGATCATTCTTGACTGAATTCAGTTGCAAATGTGTCAGTCCATGCCACCACTAAGCATCCATTAAATGCTCCAATCCAAAATTGGAGTCTTGTCCCTCTTTTAGGGATTTCTAGGTTTGACATGCTACTTCTTGTTCCAAGGACTTTGGAGGCTTGGCTCAGTGCTTGCCCCCTTTGGATTTGATCCTCAGATATGTCCAAGATGATGACAAGGCTTGAATTAGCTGATTTTTCCAAATCGAGCAAAAATGCAAAATTCTGCCTAGCCTTGGCAGTTTACAGCAGGGCATATTGCCCTTGTCATATCTCATGGCTCAAGTGGAATTTGGAGATGTTCTTGGTCATTTTGGAAAACCCTCATATGATACAACAACTGTTTGATCATAGTTTGTTTTGATACTTTTTTGATCCAAGTGAAAAATGCCCCTACATTTGGAAAAAGTAAGGCAGATTCTGACAGTGAAAATTTCACTAAGTGTTGGAAAAAGTGACATTTCATGTTTTCAGCCATTTTGATCATTCCATAACTCAAAATCCATAATGAATTGGAATGAGGCGTAGTAACACTTTTGTAGAGGGCTATGAGGGCTACAAATCCAACTTTGGATGGGGAAAAATAGCCTTGTGGTTTAGGAGTTATGATCCTCCAAAGTTGGTACCCTAGCCACTTTGTTCATAACTTAGAAAATTTTCTAAGTTTTTATGGTTACCCCTTTTACAAGTTATCCCACTTTTCTTGAATTTTCTTGATGAATGATGATTCCAATCAGACATTAACATCATTTTAGGGTTAAAAAACCATTTTTGTGAAAAATCTCAAAAAGTCAAAGTTGACTTTTGTGCACAGTTGACTTTTTATCAGATGAATTCCAAACCGTGCAATCCTCTATGAAATCAAGTCCTTGACCTAAATCAAACTTGATGGATTGATTTCATAGGTTTCATAGGGTGTATTGAATCATATCTTAGGGTTTGGGAGCATGTCCTGGTCAAAAGTCAAAGATGCAGTTGACTTTTCTCGCGAAACCCTAATTGTGGTGCAGATGAAATTGAAACTTGTTGATCAAGCTTCTTGGATTAATCCATTGTTGCAAATGGATCAATGTAGTATATTAGATACCCTCAAATCATGTCTTGAGGTCTTGGCTCATGATTTGTCCCAAAAGTCAACTTAGGGGTGAATTAGGTCAAGAAACCCTATTTCCTGATTTTTTATGTATGCATCCCCTGAGGCTAAATTGACTTGGTGATTGGGTTTATGATGTCCCTTGGAGCATCATAGGTTATGCCTTTGAGGCATTGGCTCATGCCCAGAGGAAAATTTCCATCTGGAGGCCCTGGTCGACCAAAACCCTAATTTGGTGACACTGTTGCTCTTGAGGCTTGATCCACTTAGAAGGTTGCAGCCTTGTGCTTAATCCTTGATGTGGGAGCCCTCTTGATCCATTGTGGATGTTTGAGAGGTTAGACAAGTTGAAGATCATGTCATTCCTTGATTGATCCTTTGTCTAAGAGCTCTGAGAGGGCTTGAAACCGTAATTTTGATTGTAGTGGATGCTCACCCATCTTTGGGGAGACTAATGAGGTATGATGGTTCATCCATATTGTGATGATGATTTCCACGATGATGGGAAATCTTAGTGGTCAAAATTTGGGGTATGACAGTGGGGTGCTACGTTCTGATTTCTTATTTATCCCGTGAAGCTGGAAGTGAAAGGAAAGCTATCTAAAACTAACTTTGCACGCGAGTGTTTAACTGAACAAACGCTTAAAGAGATTCGGGGAGTTCAGGGTCAGGTTATACAATGGGGAGTTGTCAATTACCCATCCTATATGTGGTTATCCACAGGTTGTTAGCAATAGGTTCTACTTTTAAACTTGATGGTGTTTATCTGTTGATGCGTAGGGAAAGTTTCTTCTTTGGGAGATATGAGAGAGAGAGTTTTTGTTGATGTTTGGGTTTTCCGATGTTTTTGGTAAGGTACTAGAACTAAGTTTTGATTTAGTTTGTGAAGGTACTAGACCTAGAGTTTTTGATTGGTGTGCTCGCTAAGATTTCGCAATCTTATGCCTTCGTATTCCCGTTTAAAGAAACAGGGAAATCAGAGCAATCGTAGTTCCTCCTATTCTATGGGAGGAAAAGAGATGATGTTTTGGTGTCTTATTCAAATCCCAATATTGAAGCTAAAAGGTTTATTTGTGTCTTGTTCAAAGCCCAAGATTGAAGCTAAAAGGTTTGTTTGTGTCTTGTTCAAAGCCCAAGATTGAAGCTAAAAGGTTTGACTGAGAGAGAACTTGGCATAGATATAGATGATCCAGAGGCTTGCCGCTTACAGCGATTAGATGAAGGGAAAGGAGTTGTTGATGTTTGTGTACTGTGAACGAGGCACAGCTTTGATGCTAAAAGGTTGATTGGATCAACCAGTGGTTTTCTTATACAAATCCTAAGAGGAGGCTAATTTCCGCTAGGAAAATCATTATACAAAGCCTAAGAGGAGGCTATTTTGTGTCTCGTACAAAGCCCGAGAGAGAGGCTAAAAGATTTTGACCTAGTGGGGCATATCGTTATACAAAGCCTAAGAGGAGGCTAGCAAAGAGTTCGTCTCTTGCTTAAGGGATTTATATCTCGTACGAGGCCCGAGATGGAGGCAAAAAAAGGGTGATTGACTCAACGAGGGAATTTTTTGTGTCTCATACAAAGCCTGAGAGAGAGGCTAAAAGGTTGTTTTGACTCCACTGGGGAGAATTTTGGTATCTCGTACGAAGCCCGAGATGGAGGCCATTGTAACTGTTTCAGTTGAGTGACAGATCCAATATACTGATTTAAAAGAGAAAATCAGTTCTTATATGAGCAACACTGTACTCAGGGATTTAATTTGAAGATCAGGGATATTTCCTTTTCTTTGAGGAAACGGGAAATCCAAAGGGTATTGAGATTGTCCGAGTCTGCGAGTTTCCTTCCTATTTAACGAATAGTGCTTGAGAATGTCTTTGAGACTCAAGGAAGTTAGACTGTCCGTGTCTAGAGTTTTATCTTTTATACTATGCTTCGAGAAACAGTAGTAGACTCTATGAAAGGAATGTTCTATGAAGATGACTAGGTTCTATTCCTATACCTCTAGGAGGTCGTCGGGACGATTTGTACGAAGCCCAAGAGGAGCCTGGAATCTTTTAAGAAGCCGACGGGTCCTTGTACGAAGCCCAAGAGGAGGCTATCATTCCCGGAGGAAGAGATCATTATACGAAGCCTAAGAGGAGGCTGTGAATACTTCTAAGAAGCCGTAGGGTCCTTGAATAATGCCCAAGAGTAGGCCGGTTACTTTTAGGAAGCCTGTGGGTCCTTGTATAATGCCCAAGAGTAGGCTGATGCTTTTAAGAAGCCCGTGGGTCCCAAACCAAAGAAAAGTTCAGGAAAACTCTTTTAGAGTTAAAACCACTGGTAAACGTGCGAGGTTTACTATCCAGTGACTTTAACTTTTAGAGAGAGTCCGAACCGTTCGGCAGTTTAAAGAAATTCAAGAGAAGTTTCACCGATAATAATTCATCTCTGGGGGATAGAATTTCTTGACGATTCCTAAGGAGGACAGCCGAAGAGAAGACTGTATCTGGTGCTCCTATTGGGGATCTAGGCGTCTATTTCTACGAATAAATGAAACGGCGTCACTTAGTTCTAGACGTAGTTGCCGGGGAAACTCGAAATATCTATACTATTATTACACAGTAGATATGAGTTTATGAAAGGAGACTTACAGTGAGCAGCCCCACAATACAGTTTTATAATATGAAAGCAGTAAATGAAAGCGAGAACCACTTACTCGGTTGTAGAGCTTCCATGCTGTTTGGTTAGTTGTTCAACAAAGAAAGATTAAAAACAACAGTATATTCAAAATCAAAGGAGAAAGTGCTTTGAAAAAGAAAGATCTGGGGCTTACAGCTCAAGGAGAGGCCCAGGGTTTTATCAGTGAGCGCACTGTTTGACTTTGTACAGCGAGACTTATACAAGTGACTGGGGCCCAAAATGGTTTTCTGTACAAAGGGATGGGTCTTACACTCTCTCAAGAGGCCCAAAAAGGTTTAAAAAAAAGTGTGGGGCTTATAACATGAGGGTATGCCCAAATGATTTTTTCGTTTAAAATGGCGATAGCGCCGAGGTTTTCTTTTAACGCAGAGGGACTTATACCATAAGTGAGGCCCAAAATGTTTTGGTTAAAAGGGGGATTGAGTCTTACAGTCTAATAGAGGCCCAAAGTGTTTTGAATGGGTCTTATAGCTCAAGGAGAGGCCCAGATGATTTTTGAAAAGGCGACGATCGCGCCGTTTGTTTTTTTTGACGGTATCGGGACTTATACAATAAGTGAGGCCCAAAGATGATTTGGTCAAAAAAGGATTGGGTCTTACACTCTAATAGAGGCCCAAAGTGTTTTGAAAATAATTTATGAGGGTTGAATTAATCCAAAACCCTAATTTGTTTTCAAAAATGTATTTAATTGAATAAAAATTCAATTAAAATGATCAAAAATTGTTTAACACATGGAAAACAAATTGTGATCTTGGATTAATGCTTCAAAAATTTAGTATTGACCTACAAAATAATTAGAAAGCATTAAAAGTTGCAAAATCAATGTAGAAAAAATATTTAAAATGCCAAAAACAATCAAAATATTAATTCTTTACAAAAATATCAATTATATGAAATAAATAATATTTTTGGGATTTTTTTGATAAAATAAAATATTTTAACATTTTTGTGAATTATTAAAAAAAGAATCAACTCAAAATCATTAAAACTCAGAGAGAAATTAATTTTTGAATCAATTAAACAAAATCACAAAATTCAAATATTCAAATTATTCAAAAATGGCGCCAAGAACAACTGAAGAACACACGCGTGTTCTTGGTTGCCCAGATTTGCATTTTCCATCCAATCTCACTGAATACGTAATTATAACATGCAATCCACATATCATTATGCTCGCCTCAACCTCACGATCATGTCTATGTACTTTAATTTCATTTAAATTAAACATATAACAAGAAATCACGAAGAGACCTCAAGAACCCTAATTTCTGCATGAAGGCTAGGATTTTTGATACACGATTCAAACAATGCAATTAATTGAGGGAAAACATTCCATGCATGATTATGAACATATGGCCAAATTATTGTGCGAGGAAATATGCATAGATTGAGAGATGCCCAAGTTTAGGCTTACCTTCAAGTCGTGACAGCAAGAGCAGATGTGATTTTGAGTTGGAGGTGTTACAGACAAGTTGTGATGATCTGGACAGCTTCCCTACACCATATGGAGTGTGTTTGAACACTTAGATTGAATTGAAATGGACTGGATCAGTTTATGGCATCTCAGCTGCAACTTCACTTCAAACTTGTGTGGATGGCAAGTGATTTTGTGAAATTGATGTTTCAGATGTTATGTGAGTGTTTGATCAGCTCATATGTGATGTATGTGAGGTGTGTGAGTGATTGGTTTGTGCAGAATTGCTCTCAAACTCAAAACCCGATAGCTACCTTGCTAAGAAAGGCATTTTTGCCAAGAGAAAGAGATTTTGAGGAAAGCATCTGTTAGATGGCTTTGGTGTACTCAAACTGACCACAATTGAGCTCTATTTATAGTAGAGCAAGTTTGTTTTGCAAGGAATAGTACATGGCAGCTGGTAAGTAGGTTTCCTCAATGTTGGCCAATGGAAATAAAAGTCTCCTCTAGCCATTGACTAGAGGTTAGGGCACAGAGCTTTGGTCCCCTTGGTCTTGGATAAGTCTTGACTGATTTCAGATGAGAATGGCTCAGTCCATGCCACCTTGATGGTTCCATTGAATGCCTCATTCCAAATTTGAAGTCTTGTCCCTATTTTGGCAACTCTAGGTTCAACATGCTATTCCTTGTTCCTTGGACCTTGGAGGCTTGGCTCAGTGATTGTCCCCTTTGGATTCAATCCTCTGAGGTGTCCAAGTGGATTGGAGCAATTGCAATTGGCTGATTTTGGCAAATCGAGCCAAAATGAAAATTCTGCCTTGCCTTGACAGATTTCAGCAAGGCAACTTGCCAATGTTGTATCTCATGATGTAGGTTGAATTTGGCAATGTTCTTGGCCATTTTGGAAAGCCCTAACATGATATAACAACTGTTTGAACAAGTTTGGTTTTGATCTCTTTTGAGTCCAAGTGAAAAATCCCCCTACATTTGGCAAAAAGTGAAGCAGAATTCTGACTTAGTGAAAATTTCACTAAGTGTTGGAAAAAGTGACATTTTCACTTTTCAGCCACTTTGATCACTCCATAACTCAAAATCCTTAATGAATTGGAATGACTTGTAGTTGAAGTTTTTGTAGGTGATAATGAGGGCTACAAATCCATCTTTAGATGAGAAAAAATGGCCTTGTGGTTTAGGAGTTATGGTCCTCCAAAGTTGGTACCTTTGCCACTTTATTTTTAACTTAGAAAAATTTCTAAGTTTTATGGTTACCCCTTTTACAAGTCATCTCACTTTTCTTGATTTTTCTTGATGAATGATGATTCAAATCATACATTAACATCATTTTAGGGTTAAAAATCCATTTTGGTGAAAAATCTCAAAAAGTCAAAGTTGACTTTTGTGCACAGTTGACTTTTAATCAGATGAATTCCAAACTGTGCAATTCTTCAGGAAATCATGTCCTTGACCTAAATCAAACTTGATGGACATGTTCCATGGGTGTCATAGGGTATATTCAATCATGTATTAGGGTTTGGGAGCATGTCCAGGTCAAAAGTCAAAGTTACAGTTGACTTTTTCCTTAAAACCCTAATTGTGGTGCAGATGAAAATGAAACTTGTTGCTCAAGCTTCTTGGATCAATCCATTGTTCCAAATGGATCAACATGGTGTATTAGAGACCCTCAAATCATCTCTTGAGGTCTTGGCTCATGGTTTGCCCCAAAAGTCAACTTAGGGGTGAATTAGGTCAAGAAACCCTAATTCCTGATTTTGATGAATGCATCCCCTGAGGAAAAATTGACTTGATGTATGGGTTCATGAGGTTCCATGAAGTATATTAGGTCATGTTTTGGATCATTGCCTTGTGCCCAGATGAAAATTTCCATCTGGAGGCCCTGGTTGACCAAAACCCTAATTTGGTGACACTGTCGATCTTGAGACTTGATCCACCTAGAAGGGAGCAGCTTTGTGCTTAATCCTTGAAGTGGGAGTCCTTTTTGATCCATTGTGGATGTTTGAGAGATTAGACAAGTTGAAGATCATGTCATTTCTTGATTGATCCTTTGTCTAAGCACTCAGAGAGGGCTTGAAACCCTAATTTTGATTGTAGTGGATGCTCACCCATCTTTGGGGAGGCTAATGAAGCATGATGGTTCATCCATATTGTGATGATGATTTTCACAATGATGGGAAATATAAGTGGTCAAAATTTGGGGTATTACAAGGTTTCACCGGGAATTAATCCTCTATGGGGAAATGAACTTCTTTGACAATTTCTAATAGTGACAGTCTGAGAAAAGTTTCACCAAAAATAATGCCTTTCTCTTTGTTCTATATTGTATAAGCCCAAGAGAAAGCAAGACTGTATCTGGAAATTCCTATGGGGAACTAGTTTTGACTGTATTTAAGAGTGACCAACTGGCTTTACCTAATTCTAGACTTAGTTGCTGGGGAAAACTCTAAGCAGATATACAAGTATACATACAGTTGATATATGACAAGTATTTAAAAGGATATGAAAGAAGGACTTACAGGTGAGCAAGCTTCCAGCAATACAGACAAATATATATATATATATATATATATATATATGAAAGCATGTAAAGAAAACCGGTATGGTTAGTTGTTCCATTGTAACAGCTGTATGGTTAGTTGTTCAAGAAATTAAAGAAAGTTTTGATAACAACTATGAGTTTGAACCTAAATCAAAAGGAAAAGTTGTTTTTGAACAGAAGATTGGGGCTTATACTCAAGGAGAGGCCCAGATGAAAAACAGTGATCGTACCGTTGATCTGAAAGGTTATATCGGGACATATACAATGACTGAGGCCCAAAAAAGGTTTTCTGTACAAGGGGATGGGTCTTACAACTCAAGGAGAGGCCCAAAGTGTATTTTTAAGAGAAAGATGGGACTTACAACACAAGGGGAGGCCCAAATGGTTTTCGTTCAAAAGGCGACGACCGCGCCAAGATTTTAAAATCGCAGTGGGACTTATACAATGACTGAGGTCCAAAATGGTTTATTTACAAAGGGGTGGGACTTACACTCTATCTAGAGGCCCAAAAGTGTTTTGAAAAAGATTTGTGAGGGTGAAAATAATCAAAACCCTAATTTGATTTTAAAATGTATTTTAATTGAATAAAAATTCAATTAAAATAATCAAAATTATCAAACATATATAAAAAAACAAGTTGTGATCTTGGATTAATGTTTGAAAAATCATGTTTCATTCATGGGATGATTTAAAAATCATTTGAATTTTGCAAAACCAAGAGAAAGAAATATTTTTAATGTTTAAAAACAAAAAAAAAACACAATTCTTTACAATAATATCTAATATATGAAATAAATAATATTTTTATAAAATTTTCATGGAATAAAATATTTCAATATTTTTGTGAATTTTCAAAAAAAGAATCAATAAAAAATAATTGAAATTGAGAGAGAAATTAATTTTTTAATTAATTAACAAAAACATGAAAATATTGAAAAAAAAATAGCAAAAATGAGAGAGTAGTAAAAAAGGTCTGGGTGGGGTTTGAACCCACGACCTCATACACAAACACACATGCGCACTACCACTGGAGTGGTGATACATCCGTGTATCAAAACCACCTCATGTGCATATATGGGGTGCCTTGTTTTCAGGCTTGGCCAAGGCAAGGCAAGGCAAGTTTTGGCAATTTACGTGAAGCCTCTAACTTTCTCATTTCTCCATGGATTTAGACTAAATTTAGGTGCATCTGGCCTAGAATTTCCTGACGAATCCAATGGTGCTTTTGGAATTTTCAGAAAGTGCCCCTATTTAAAAACCCGATAGTGGTTTCAAAATAGGCCTAGATTTCCATGTTCTATGCTATCTCACTACTCAGTCAATAGTAGCAGGGCAAATTGGTTCAAACACAACATATACAACATGCATGAGATGTTTATGATCAGTGGACTTTAAAGCAATGCATAATTCAAAGAGTTCAAGTTGTCATGCACTTACCTCTTGGAGCTTCTTGTACTAACTGTCAATATCCTTGTGCCAGAAGTAATCCAATGCTTTGGACACTCTTGATTGATCCCTTAGAAGATTTTAGGGTGATCAAAACCAGCCGGAATCCTTAGGAACAAGTTTTAGCTCTTTCTTGCAAAAGGGGCAAAAGTGACCAATATGGCAACTCTCTCAAATGGTGTTCCAAATGAGGGGAACCAATTGGGACAGTTTGAGGATGATATTTGAAGTGTGTTAGAGGCTTTGTTTGGTTTTGGAAATGACTGAATCAAGGCATGGCTTGGAAAATGCATAAAAGTCCAATTTTGAGGTTTTGGAAGTGGATTTTTTGATTTTGGTGTTTCAGATCACAAGTGAGTGTTTGGACAACTTAGATATAACATATTGGACGTGTTTAGATCATGAGCTGTGGTGGAATTAATCTCTAATTCAAAAACTCAGAGATGACTTGCAAAAGAAGGCATTTTGGCCTAAAGAGAGAGATTTTGAGGAAAGCATCAGTTGTAGTGTTTTGGTGTACTTAAACTAAGCACAAATGAGCTCTATTTATAGTAGTTTTTGCAAGCAATAGTGAATGGCAGCTGGTACAGGTCTTTGGCCAATGTTGATCCAAGGGAATCTTTAGTCTCCTATAGCCATTGACTTGAGGTTAGGGCACAGGCCTATGGTTCTTTAATTTAGTGCTGATTCTTGACTCATTCAGTTAGGAATGTGTCAGTCCATGCCACCTTGGTGCATCCATTGAATTCTTGAAAACAAAATTGGAGTCTTGGCACCATTTTAGCCTTTTTAGGTTTGTTATGGCTAAGTGCAGATTCTTGGACTTTAGAGGCTAGGGGATCAGATCATTCTCCTTTTGTTTTATCCTCAGATGTGTCCAAATGGATGACAAGGCTTGGAGTTATCCAATTTTGCCAAATCGAGCAAATGCACAAAATCTGCCTTGTACAAGGCAGTTGGAAATAGTGATTTTGAGAGGATCATATCTCCCTGCTCAGGTTGAGTTATGAGAGGCTCTTGTGCTTTTTAGAAAGCCCTCATATGATACAAAACATGTGTGATCATAGTTTGTTTTGAAACTATTTGGATCCGACTGAAAAATCCTCATGAACATTGATGTTCAAGGCTGGTAACTTAGGCAGATTTTCACTAAGTGTTGGAAAAACTGTCATTTTCATGTTTTTGTGATTTTGATCAATCCATAACTCAAAATCCATGAAGAATTTTAGTCTGAGGTAGTTGAAGCTTTTGTAGAGTGTAGCAAGACCTACAAATCCAGCTTTGGATCATGCAAAATGGTTGCTTGGATCTCAAGTTATGATCCTTGGAAGTTGGTACCAAAATCACTTTTGTTCCATAACTTAGAAAAATTTTGGTTTCTTATGGTTGGCCCTTTTGAAAGAAACCTCACTTTTCTTGATTTTTATTAATGAATGATTATCAATACCATACATTAACATTATTTTTTACTTAGGGAAACCATATTTGTGAAAAATTCCAAAAAGTCAAACTTTGATTTTGTGCACAGTTGACTTTTTATCGGATGAAATCCAAACTGTGCGATCCTTTGTGAAATCAAGTCCTTGACCTAAATCAAAACTAATGGATAGATTCCATAGGTGTTATAGGGTGTATTGAATCATGTCCCAAGTTTTGGGAGCATGTCTTGGTCAAAAGTCAAAGGCACAATTGACTTTTTCCTCAAAACCCTAATTGTGGTCCTGGTGAAATTGAAATTTGTGAGCCAAGCTTCTTGGGCCAATCCATTATTGTAAATGGATCAATGTGGTGTATTGGAGGCCCTCAAATCATGTCTTGAGGTCTTGACTCAGGTTTTGCCTCAAAAGTCAACTTAGGGGCAAATTAGGTCAAGAAACCCTAATTCCTGATTTTTGGTAAATGCTTCCCCTGAGGATAAATTGAGTTGATGATTGGGTCCATGAGGTCCCTTGGAGTATCTTGGGTTGTGTTTTGAAGCACTGGCTCATGCCCAGTGGAAATTTTCCATCTGGAGGCCTTGGTCGACCAAAACCCTAATTTGGTGACACTAGCAATCTTGAGGCTTGATCCTCTTGGAATATTGCAACCTTGTGCTTGATTCTTAATGTGGGGGTCCTCTTGATCCTTTATAGGTGTTTAATAGGGCTTGAAACCCTAAGTCTTGATTGTGGTAAATGCTCAACCATCTTTGAGGAGATTGATGAGACATGAAGGTACATCCATATTGTGATGATGATTTTCACAATGATGGGAAATCTTGGTGGTCAAAATTTGGGGTATGACAGATGCCCCTATTTAATCTTCTTGGACCCGAAGGTGTGAATGGAGAAGGTATTCGGGCATTCGGGGTGCAATAAGATTAAATATCAGAATACCCAAAATTTTGACAATGGTTATGAATGGCAGTTTACCCGTCCATCTTCTGTTGCTAAGCAATGATGCTTAGAAAAGGGTAAAACTTCCCCTCGATCCTGGTCTTCAGCCAAGGAACTGGTCTAAGTTTCTTAAATAAACTTCCCCTCGATCCTGGTCTTCAACCAAGGAACTGGTCTCAGTTTCTTTTGTCAATAAACTTCCCCTCGATCCTGGTCTTCAGCCACGGAACTGGTCTCAGTTTCTTTTGTTAATAAACTTCCCCTCGATCCTAGTCTTTAGCCACGGAACTGGTCTCAGTTTCTTTTGTCAATAAACTTCCCCTCAATCCTGATCTTTAACCATGTAATTGGTCTAAGTTTTTATTATTATTTTTTTTATTTTATTATTATTTTTTAGTTCCTTCCTTGACAAGGGACGCTATGTATAGCGGTTTTCATCAAACTTCTCGCCGAGTTTACTGGGGAGATGCCATTTGATAGGAAAATTTTTTGACTCCAAACTTGCTGGGCAAACCCATTCGTCTGAGCTGTAGAGGTGCTCAAACTTCTCTGTTGGAGACGCCATTTGTTGGCGCTACTGGGGGAAACGAGTCTCTTGAGAGGCTGTTTCCTGCTTGGGGATATTGCATCATACTTTTCTTCGAGATCTTCTCGGAGAAATGCCATATGACATTATCCAATTTGGAGTTGTTGATGACCTCATTAACATTGACTTTCTTAGGAGAAAAACTAATGTGTTGCTGAGAGTCTTTAGTTGCGAGGCTTTCTCTGGGGATTTTCCTTAATCCGGGAAAGCAAAGATATCATCTTCAATGGTGAAGAGTGACGTTTGTCGAATGTCTTCTTGCCTTTTAGAGGTTCAAGTTATCAAAGTGGTCGAGGACCGTCTCTAATCCAGAAATAAACTGGGGGAAAACTGCTCAGACGCTGCATTTCCTAACAAGTAAAGGACTGACAACTCGATTGAGAGGACTTTTATCAGTTGGGAACAAGACTGGCTAGAGTGATAGTGATGCAATATGAATATGAATATGAATCAATAATGCATGATGTATGTATGTTTATGCTGACAAAACTGACGCGACATACAGACTAATAGATGAACACGACTGGATACTCGGCCACGGCGGGGGATAAAAGCACCATTGGTTCAAAATACCAATCATGCCTTGCTTAGGAGAGACGGTCCCTTTGGGAATGAGAGAATCGTTCAATCGGTCTTAGGAGGTACGAACTCTGCCGCGGATTTCAAATGAAACATGGCATCTGAAACAGTTGATCCTTCATTCAGGTGCACTGGTTTAGAAGGAGAACTTTGATTTTTCACTTTGAGGTTTAACCACCTTCGGAGAAGCGATCAATGTTCAATAATCAAAAGAAATTGCCATCTTTATTTAAAAAGCAGAAACGTTTTGACAAGTAAATTCATTTTTGTTCTATTTCAAGAATCGTTGATCATGCTAAAAATGTCATTCTGTAAAGCTAAAACAAATAAGAATTGTAAGAAAAATCACTAGGGCTCAAATTTTATTGATAGGATGGAAATCAGCCAAGCGCGTGATTCCATAGAACATTTACAAAGTTTAGAAAATGGTACTTTAACGGAGAAGGGCTACATTGAAACATAACGACCATGATCCATCTACCAACTTTGAATTTTGGACATCCTGAGCTTCCTGATGGATGGCATTACTGATGGGGATTTAACCTCGTCGAACGTAGTTACTTGCCATTAATCCCTAACTTTTGCCTGGATTGTACTTTGAGATTTCCAATCCATCGGGATAATTTTTGCTTATGTCTCTAATTTTTTCCTGGACCTCCCTTTCGGGTTTTCAATCCACCGAGACATTTTTTTTATTTATTTAGGCGAAGTATTTATTGACTACATCAACATTTGTGGGGTAGGCAAACTCCTCTCCATCCATGGTTGCGAGTCACAAGGCGCCGCCTGAGAAGGCTTTCTTGACCACATAGGGATCGTCATAATTCGGAGTCCATTTGCCCCGAGAATCAGTGAGAAATGATTGTATCTTCTTGAGCACGAGGTCTCCTTTTCTGAAAACGCGAGGTCGGACCTTTTTGTCAAACGATTTCTTCATTCTTTGCTGATACAACTGACCGTGACATAGAGCCGTTATTCACTCTTCTTCGATCAGGTTCAGTTCATCGTGTCGACTTTGACACCATTCAGCCTCTGTTAGCTTAGCTTCCATCAATACCCGGATTGACGGGATCTCTACTTCTATAGGGAACACTGCCTCCATGCCATATACTAGAGAGAAAGGGGTTTCCCCTGTTGAAATGCAGACGGATGTACGATTACCGTGAAGAGCAAAGGGTAGAATCTCGTGCCAGTCTTTGTAGGTTATAACCATCTTTTGAACGATCTTCTTGATGTTCTTATTAGTTGCTTCTACCGCTCCGTTCATCTTAGGTCGGTAGGGAGATGAGTTATGGTATTCGATTTTGAACTCAGCGCATAATTCTTTCATCATCTTGTTGTTCAAGTTAGATCCATTATCAATAATGATCTGGCTTGGAATGCCATAACGGCAGATGATATTGTTTTTGATAAATTGGACCATCACCTGTCGGGTTACATTGGCGTATGACGCTGGTTCGACCCACTTGGTGAAGTAGTCAATGGCTACCAGGATGAACCGATGTCCGTTTGAAGCTTTGGGTTCGATCATGCCAATCATGTCGATTCCTCGTATGGAAAAAGGCCATGGGGAGAGAGAACTTTGAGATACGTTGGCGGTACATGGATTTTGTCTGAGTATATCTGACACTTGTGACATTTCCTCATGTACTTGTAGCAGTCGAATTCCATGGTCAACCAATAGGATCCTTCGTGAATTTCTTTTATCAGCATGTTCGCTTCTGTTCTGTCTATGCATCAGAGCAAGACCATGTCAAAGTTTCTCTTATAGAGTGTGTCGTCGCTCAGGAAGAAGTTTCCTGCCAACCTTTTGAGGGTTTTCTTATCTTTTCTTGATGCCCCAAGTGGGTATTCTTGTTTCTGAAGGAAGCATTTGATATCGTGATAGGTTTGTCGTCTATGACTGCTTCGATCGTGAAGATGTAGGCGGGCCTTTCTAGGCGCATTATGTCAATCTTAGGTGCGTCGTTCCATTGACCTACACTAATCATGGAGGAGAGAGTGGCTAATGCATCAGTTATGTGATTCTCTTCACGAGGGATATGGTGAAAGTCGACTCTGTTGAAGAATGGTAACAACCTTCTCGCGTAATCTTTGTAAGGAATCAACCCTGATTGGTACATGTTCCAATCTCTTTTGATCTGATTGATAACCAGGGCTGAGTCTCCATATACATCCAAATTCTTTATCCTTAAGTAAATTGCTTCTTCGAGACCCATGATACAAGCTTCGTAATCGGCCTCGTTGTTTGTGCATTTGAAAGCCAGTCTGGCAGTGAAAGGAATATGGGTACCCTTAGGTGTTACAATGATTGCCCCAATCCCGTTTCCATAATGGTTGATAGCTCCATCAAAGATTAGTCCCCATTGGGAACCTTGTTCTGGCCCTTCATTAGGTAGCGGTTCATCGCAATCTTTCATTTTCAGATACATGACATCTTCGTCTAGGAAGTCAAAACCGACTGATTCTTGATCGTCAATCGGTTGATGAGCCAAATGATCGGCTAAAATACTTACTTTGACAGCTTTCTGAGCATGGTACTCGATGTCGTATTCTGATAACAACATCTGCCACCGGGAAATCCTTCATGTGAGAGCAGGTTTTTCAAAGACATGCTTGATTGGATCCATTTCGGAGATTAACCAAGTAGTGTGACAAATCATGTACTGGCGGAGACGTTTGGCTGCTCAAGCCAGAGCACATCAAGTTTTCTCAAGCATAGTATACCGAGTTTCACAGTCGGTAAACTTCTTTCTCAGATAGTAGATAACAGACTCTTTTCTTTTTGTTTTGTCTTGTTGGCCAAGTACACAACCCATGGAGTCTTCCAAGACTGTTAGGTAGATGATCAATGGTCTTCCTTCCATTGGAGGTGATAGAATTGGTGGATTTAACAGATACTCTTTGATACTGTCAAAGGTGGTGTGGCAGTCTTCTGTCTATATGCAGTCCTGATTCTTTTTGAGTAATTTGAAGATTGGCGCGTATGTCGCGGTCATGAGGAATCTAAATCTGGAAATGTAGTTCAGACGTCCCAGAAATCCTCTAACTTGTTTTTCTGTCTTTGGAGATGGCATTTCTTGAATGGCCTTGACCTTGTCAGGATCAACCTCAATCCCTTTCTGGCTGACGATGAACCCTAGCAGTTTTCCTGAGCGGACACCGAACATGCATTTGTTAGGATTCAAGCGGAGTTTGTACTTTCTCAGACGCTCGAATAGTTTTGACAGGTGGGTCACATGCTCCTCTTCTGTTTTAGATTTGGCAATCATGTCATCGACATACACTTCGATTTCTTTGTGTATCATGTCATGAAACAGAGTAGTCATGGCCCTTTGATAGGTTGCCCCAGCGTTCTTCAAACCGAACGACATTACCTTGTAACAAAAGGTGCCCCATGGGGTGATGAACAAAGTTTTCTCCATGTCTTCCTGCGCCATTTTGATTTGATTATAGCCCGAGAATCCATCCATGAAGGAGAAAACTTTGAACTTTGTTGTACTGTCTACCAGCATGTCTATGTGCAGTAAGGGAAAGTCATCCTTTGGACTGGCTTTGTTCAGATCCCTGTAGTCTACACACATTCTGACTTTTCCGTCTTTTTTCAGAACTGGTACTATGTTGGCTAGCCATTGAGGATATTCTGAGGTGACGAGGAAACCCGCGTCAATCTGTTTCTGCACTTCCTCTTTGATTTTGATGGCCATGTCTGGATGAGTCCATCTTAGTCTTCGTTTTACCGGCGAACATTATGATCTTAACGGTAAATGATGTTCCACAATGCTGGTATCCAACCCTGGCATGTCCTGATAGGACCAAGAAAATACATCGGGAAACTCTTTGAGAAGTTTTATCAAGTCTTCTTTGACAGTTAGACTGAGCAGTGCCCCAATCTTGACTTCTTTCCTTTCTTCTTTTGTACCCAAGTTGAACGTTTCCAACGGCTCTTTATGAGGCTCGATGGACCTTTCCTCTAGTTTGAGTAATCTGGATATTTTATGAATGCCCTGAGTAATGATCCCATTATTTAGTGGGGACGCAGGTATTTTTTTCAATGATACTCAGCTGATATGCATCGTTTGGCTGATTCTTTTGCCCCAAGTCTTCTGGGTACGGCTACCAGATAGGCAAGTCATCCATTGGGTCATAATAGTTATAGTCGAAGTTGTCTTTCATTAGAGTGTCCTCCTCCAATGAGTTAGGTGGAGCACGGCATCCTTCCGGATCACAATCTCCGTACATCATCTTGATGTCTGATCTTGGTATATATCTTGAACTTTGTGTGGGATAGCAAAATGGCGTATGCGTTTCTTACTGAGACATATAACCTTCCTTGTTGAGATAGGACTTCCACTCTTCATCTGGATCGGATGAATCACCCTCATTAATGGTATGTACTTCTTGAGACACTGGGTGAAGGAAGCCTCCACTGTGGAAGAAGTCTTGAATGAGATGAAAACTTTTGTCAATTGTAGCAGTCAGGGTACAGGTTGAGGAAAAACCAAGACCTTTCTTTGTCTTGTTATCCGTAGGAATGACAAGCTGTCCCATCCTTTTGCGTTGTTACTCTCGATCACTTTGAGAGCGTCTTTGAATGAGGAAATTGATGTTCCTTTTTCTGATTGATTCTCATTGCTCATCGAAAGTGCTTGGAACTGAGTTCCAACAACCTCTTCTGGTTCTACACAGGTGAATGATGATAAGTTGCTCACGATTAAGGCTTGCTCTCCGCATACTGTGACTAGCTTGTCATTCTTGATGAACTTCAGCTTCTGGTGAAGTCTCGAAGTGACTGTCCCAGCTTCGTGTATCCAAGGTCTTCCTAATAAACAGCTGTATGCTGCCCGGAAGTCCATGACCAGGAAAGTGACTTGGAAAGTGTGAGAACCAATAGTTATGGGAAGATTGACTTCGCCGATAACTATTTTTCTGGATCCGTCAAAGGCTTTGACAATGACCTCACTGCCTCTCATTGGAGATCCTTGAAATGATAGTCGCATCAGAGTAGATTTTGGCATAACATTCAGAGCTGATCCGATATCTACCAATATGCTGGCTAAAGCATCGTCCTGGCAGTTGACTGTAATTTTAAGCGCCATGTTGTGATTTTTTCCTTCTTCCGGCAGTTCTTCATCACTAAATCCTAAGTTATTATAGGAAGTGATGTTGGAGATGATGTTGTCGAATTGTCTTATTGTCGCATCTTGTTCCACAAAGGCTTGCTCTAAGACTTTCTGTAGGGCTTCTCTGTGAGCTTCGGAACTGAGCAAGAGAGATAACACAGAGATTCTCGAAGGAGTTTGCAACGGTTGGTCTATAATGTTGTACTCGCTTTTCTGGATGAGCTTCATCATCTCATCATTGTTCTTTGAAAGGTCAGGATTACTGGATTGACCGACTGGTTGATTGGGAACTTCTGTTTGAGGTTCCTTTTCTTTAGTGGGTTCTCCAACTCCTCTGTTGAAGATCCGGCCGCTCCGTGTTACTCGACTAATGTCAGCAATGTTTACGACGGAGGGAAATGGAGTTTCCTTTCCATTCTCGATTATTGTTGCACCGTACTTGTAAGGGATAGCCTTATTGGATTTGTACGATATTGGTCCTGGCAGATAGATAACCACAGGAGCCTTTTGATTTTTCTGACCATCGTAGCCGGCCTCAATTGGTTCGAGGTTGAGAATCTTTCTACTATCAATAGGGAGTCTTGATCCATGGAATAGAGGGTGTCATACCCCAAATTTTGACCACTAAGATTTCCCATCATTGTGTAAATCATTACCACAATATGGATGAACCCTCATGCCTCATCAATCTCCTCAAAGATGGTTGAGCATTCACTACAATCAGAATTAGGGTTTCAAGCCCTCTCAGAGCATTTTAGACAAAGGATCAATCAAGAATTAACATGATCTTCAACTTGTCTAAACTTTCAAACACCCAAAAAGGATCAAGAGGACTCCCACATCAAGAATCAGGCACAAAGTTGCAGCATTCTAAGTGGATTGAGCCTCAAGATCGCCAGTGTCACCAAATTAGGGTTTTGGTCGACCAGGGCCTCCAGGTGGAAATTTTCATCTGGGCATGAGCCAATGCTTCAAAGCACAACCTAAGATACTCCATGGAATCTCATGGACCCAATCATCAAGTTAATTTAACCTCAGGGGATGCATCTATAAAAAAATCAGGAATTAGGGTTTCTTGACCTAATTCACCCCTAAGTTGACTTTTGGGATAAAACATGAGCCAAGACCTCAAGACATGATTTGAGGGTCTCTAATACACCATATTGATCCATTTGCAACAATGGATTGATCCAAGAAGCTTGATCTACAAGTTTCAATTTCATCTGAACCACAATTAGGGTTTTGAAGAAAAAGTCAGCTGAGCCTTTGACTTTTAACCAAGACATGCTCCCAAACCTTGGGACATGATTCAATACACCCTATATCACCTATGGAATCCATATATTAAGTTTGATTTAGGTCAAGGACTTGATTTCATAGAGGATTGCACAGTTTGGAATTCATTTGATAAAAAGTCAACTGTGCACAAAAGTCAAAGTTTGACTTTTTGAGATTTTTCAAAATTATGGTTCCTTAACCCTAAAATGATGTTAATGTGTGAGTAGAATCATCATTCATCAAGAAAAATCAAAGAAAGTGGGATAACTTGTAAAAGGGGTAACCAAAAAAACTTAGAATTTTTCTAAGTTATGAAACAAAGTGGCTAGGGTACCAACTTCCAAGGATTATAACTTTAGATCCAAGCAACCATTTTGGATGATCCAAAGATGGATTTGTAGCTCTCATGGCATACTTTAAAAGTGTTAACTACATCTCATTCCAATTCCTCATGGATTTTTAGTTATGGAGTGATCAAAATGGCTGAAAACATGAAATGTCACTTTTTCCAACACTTAGTGAAATTTTCACTAAGTCAGAATCTGTTTTACTTTTTTCAAAATGTAGGGGCATTTTCACTTGGATCCAAAAAGTGTCAAGACAAACTATGGTCAAATATGTGTTGTATCATATGAGAGCTTTCCAAAATGGCCAAGAACTCCATCAAATTCCATCTGAGCTAAGAATTATGACAGCTGCAACATGCTTTCTGCAACTTTCATGACAAGGCAGATTTGTGCACATTGGCTCGATTTGATAAATTTGTGCAAATGCCAAGCAATTTTATCCATCTGCACACCTCAAGGGGAGACCAAGGAGGGACAAACACTGATCCATAAGCCTCCCAAGTCTTTGGAACTTCATATAGGTTTGGCACCCCTAAAAGTTAAAGATGCTTCAAGACTCCAATTTTGTTTTGGAGCATTCAATGGATGTTTAGAGGTGGCATGTATCAGAGCAAAAATGAACACTTCAGTCAAGCCTTATCCTTGAATCAAATAACCGTAGGCCTGTGCTCTAACCTCTAGTCAATGGCTAGAGGAGACTTGAGATTCCAAAATGATCCAATTGGCTAACAGCCTGCTGTAGCCACCATTCACTATTGCTTGCAAAACGAACTTGCTCTACTATAAATTGAGCTCATTTGTGCTCAGTTTAAGTACACCAAAGCTCTCCTCATAGAGGACTCAAGATCCATTAGTTTAGACATTTCCTTTTTCAGCACTTTGTAAATTACTGTATTTCCATTTCCACAATCTTTGAATTCAATAAAACGGGGTTTCCCCACTGTTTGATATTTGCAATCCAATTGTCGAAGTTTCTTTTGAATAACAAAAATCTAATTAATATAATCATTGCATATCATTCATCATTCTCCCATAACACATTCTTCTTACCTTCGAATCTCACATTTGTGTCTCGATTCTAGAGTCAAACTGTCTCATTCGTACAATACTCGGGCCAATCGACAAAATAAAATGGATGATCTCGAGGAAGAGAACAGGGGGTTAAGGGAAGAAATCGACACCTTGAAAGAAGATCTGAGGAAACTTCACAATGATATGCAAGCTCTGGCAGCAGCTCAGATGCAACAACAATGGAATGTGATCTCAGATATCACATCTACGCCCATAGTGGAGAAGTATGATCCTCGGTATAACATGCCAAAGGATCGTCCCTGGGGCATGCCACTCAACTATATCCCAGAAGGATATATTACGCTGATCATGGAAGATCCGGAAACTACAGCAGGAACAGCTGGGCCTGAAGGTTACAAACTTCGGGAAAGCGAAGATGCAAGGGGCATAACAGCAACTCCTGAAGGTTACAAACTTCGGGAAAGGGAAGCACCGAGAGTCACTACCATAATGAATATACCACCACCCGTGGTACATGCTGTCCTGGAAGGACAGATTCCACAAATACCTTCTGGTGGAAATAAAAGTATGAACGATAAAATGAAGGAATTCCAGGAACAGTTTCTGGAGATGCAGAAAGAACTGCATGCTATTCGCGGTCAGGATTTATTCGGAAAGGACGCCGCAGACCTTTGTTTGGTCCCCAATGTGAAAGTTCCGCTCAAGTTCAAGGTGCCCGAATTTGAAAAATACAAGGGTAATTCTTGCCCTCAAAGTCACTTGGTGATGTACGCTCGGAGGATGTCAACTCAAACAGAGAACCAATAGCTACTGATCCATTACTTCCAGGATAGTTTAATCGGTGTCGCACTCAAATGGTACATGGGATTAAACTGCACTAAGATCGTCACCTTCAGAGATCTTGACGCTGACTTCGTTCAACAATATAAGTATAACCTCGATATGGCACCGGACAGAGATCAACTCAGAGCCATGTCGCAGAAGGATAAGGAAACCTTTAAGGAATATGCTCAGAGATGGCGTGAAATTGCTGCTCAGATTTGTCCGCCTCTTAAGGAAAAAGAGATGACAAAGATCTTCTTGAAAACCTTAAGTTCGTTTTACTACGACAGAATGGTCGCCAGTGCGCCTAGTGACTTCACCGAGATGGTGGGCATGGGAGTTCGTCTTGAGGAAGCAGTCCGAGAAGGACGTTTAGCTAAAGATACTGGACCATCAAGCAGTACCAAAAGATACGGTAGTGCTTTCCCTAAGAAAAAAGATCAGGATATTGGCAATATCTCTCTCGGAAAGCAAAGGCGACGTTACCAACCAGTAGCAGCTGTAAATCCTGCTATCAACCCTGCTCCTGTTCCAACGTATCAACCTTAGGTTGCTCAGAGCCAACCAAATCAACAACAATATCAGCAAAGGATATAACAGCCTCTTCAGCAGGCTCGTCCTCAATACAGCAACAACTGTATAACGCGACCACCAGGGTTCGACCCTATACCAATGTTGTACGCATAACTGTTTCCATTACTACTGGTCGGGGGGCACGTCCAAACCAGGTCTCCTCTTACAGTACCGGAAAATCCGCCTTTTTGGTTCAAAGCGAATCAGACTTGTCCTTACCATCAAGGAGGACCAGGGATACAAATCTGATGTGCAAAAGCTTGTTAGGAGCGGGGTCCTACCCTTCAAGGATACAAATCCAAATGTTCAGACAAACTCGTTGCCTCAACACGAGAAAGCTGCAGTCAATTTGGTAGAGGGAGAGTCTAACCACAACTATAAAATTCATGATGTACTCTTATTAAGGGCTAATTTGGTCAAGATACATCGCAGAAAGAGCGGGTACGGTCATGTACCACCTCATAACTATCACCAGTGTGATATCTGCTTGAAAGACAATCAAGGATGTTCTGTGGTGCAATCAACTCTACAGGAACAGTTGGATCTCAGATGGACCCCAAGAGCACCGAATTCGTGGGGTCAACATGACTTATACGAATT
This sequence comes from Lathyrus tuberosus, assembly GCA_022829125.1. Classification (NCBI taxonomy): domain Eukaryota; kingdom Viridiplantae; phylum Streptophyta; class Magnoliopsida; order Fabales; family Fabaceae; genus Lathyrus; species Lathyrus tuberosus. The sequence continues at coordinate 4,031,273 of JALAZF010000427.1, forward strand.
CCAACATCATTCAAAACCACGACATCCATGCGATGAATGTCAACTTGGTGGCAATGCACTCAAGGCAAAGCCAACATCATGATCTTCCACAACACGATTATGATTCCTGTCTGATTTGCTCGGTAAACAATCAGGGATGCTACTTTGTACAAGAGGCCCTCCACCGTTAGATGGATCTTGGATGGATTCAGGATTACCGCGATAGAAACCAGTATCAAGTGAATATGATTCAAATCTTCGATATTCGCTTGATGAATACCAGCTTGGTGGAGTTACACGTTAAGCAAGTCCAGCTTGGTTTTCTGACTTCGCATGAGTATCAGAACTGTAAAGTGTGCCGTGAGAGTGACCAAGGTTTGTACTCGTTCAAAGGACACTTCAACACTTGTTAAACCACTGGTGGCTTCCGATCTATCTAGATGAAGACACACAACAAGTTAGTATGATTAATGGGGACCCTACTAGGCATCAAAGTCAGGATGTTCGATCAATGGAAACCAATCTAGTAAAGTTACAATTCATTCAAAGCGGACGTGGCTGGGTGCCACCACACAACTACGAGCACTGTAGAGTCTGCTCGAAAAATAATCAAGGATGCTACCTCGTGCGAGCAGCCCTTCAAAGTCAGTTGGACCATAAGGAAATTCAACCATGGTCAAGCTCTAATTTAATGTCAAACTATCATCCTGGTCAAAGCAGGGATATTGTCTTGATCCCTAAGCGAGGAAGGGCCAGAGACGTATGCGCCATAATCCCTTTACTCCGTGAACCAAGAGTCCCTCTTGACGGTGGAAAGGTTCTCAAACTCTAACTGATTGAGGCTGGTTATGATGGTCAAAAAAATCAAAAGGCTTTTGTAGTTATCTATCTGCCAGGACCAGTACCGTACAAGTTTGATAAGGTGATCCCTTACAAGTACGATGCAACAACAGTCGAGAATGGAAAAGAAGTTCCATTACCCTCCGTCGTGAATATTGCAGACATCAGTCGAGTAACACGGAGCGATCGAATCTTCAACCGAGGAGTTGGAGAACCTAACAAAGAAAAAGAACCTCAAACAGAAGTTCCCGATCAACCGGTCGACCAATCCAGTGGTCCCGACCTTTCAACAAATAGCGATGAGATGCTGAAGCTCATCCAGAAGAGTGAATACAACATCGTTGATCAACTGTTGCAAACTCCTTCAAAAAATTATGTGTTATCTCTATTACTCAGTTCCGAAGCCCACAGAGAGGCTCTATAGAAAGTTTTAGAGCAAGCCTTTGTGGAATAGGATGTGTCAATAAGACAATTAGACAGCATCGTTTCCAACATCACTTCCTGCAACAACTTGGGGTTTAGTGACGAGGAACTGCCAGAAGAAGGAAAAAGTCATAACATGGCACTCAATATTACAGTCAACTTCCAAGACGATGCTTTACCCAGCATACTGGTAGATACAGGATCGGCTCTGAATGTCATTCCGAAGCCCACTTTAATGCGACTATCATTCAAAGGATCCCCGATGAGGGGCAGTGAGGTTATCGTCAAAGCATTTGACGGATCTCGAAAAGCAGTTATCGGCGAAATCGACCTTCCATAACTATCGGTCCTCACACTTTCCAAGTCAAGGACGTCCAGGCAGCGTACAGCTGTTTATTAGGAAGACCTTGGATACACCAGGCTGGGGCAGTTACTTCAACACTGCACTAGAAACTGAAGTTCATCAAGAACGACCAACTAGTCACAGTCTTTGGAGAACAAGCTTGATCGTGAGTAACTTATCATCGTATACTTGTGTAGAACTAGAGGAGTTTGTTGGAACTCAGTTCCAAGCACTTTTGGTGAGCAATGAGAATCAATCAGAAAAAGGAACATCGATTTCCTCGTATAAAGATGCTCTCGAAGTGATCAAAAGTAACAATGCAAAGGGATGGGGACAACTTGTCATTCCTACTGATAACAAAACTGTTAGTTCCTGGATTGGCTGGAATTTTGGTAAAACAAAGTATATTCAATGTTGATGTCAAGGTGCTGATGTTGCAACATTGAAGTCTTAACACTGGGTTGTGTTAAGTAATTAATTGCTGAAGTTGGATGTCTGATGTCACATAGGTGATGTTGTAACATCAGATCTGCAGAATTAACAACAGCAGGCTGTGATGTTGTTAGGGTTGCGTATTAGCTGGAATTGTGGAGAGCAAGCTGTCTCATTGGATGTGAATATCTTGGGATAGATATTTGCTGCTGCATAGGAGATCTGTTGCAGATTTGTAGGAGATTTAAAAGGTTGAAGATTTAAAAAGATTTTAGGAGAAAATCTATTTTAAATATTCAGTTTTAAATAACAAATCTGGGAGATATTGTAGCAAGTCCAAGACCAATTCAAGGAGCTATATAAAGCGCACAAGACTAAAGGAAAAAGGTACAGAAATATAGAGAGAAGATCAAGAGCATAGGCTGAGTGTCTTGAGTATTTTGTACGAGTTGTGTAACCAGAATTCTAGGGTGAATTGCTGTGTCGTATTTTGTCCTCTCTAGAAGCTGTGAAGTAATAGAGAGTGGTTGCTTGATCGAAGCTGTGAAGTAAGATCAAGGGTACTCAAAGTGGTCTCTTTGAGAGTTTGTAAGGGATTGAGTGGTGTTCTCATACCTAAGTGGTGTCTTAGGTAGGAAGTCATTAGTAGAGTATAAGTTTAGGAGATTGTCAACGGGTTGTTGAGTCTGTAAATTATATCTACAAGTAGTGAATTCCATCCCTGGCTTGGTAGCCCCCAGAGTAGGTTGGTTGTAACCGAACTGGGTCAACAATTCTTGGTGTTATTTTACTGTTATTGCTATCCATTATGCAGAGTGTGTTGTTGTGACATCACACGTCTGATACCAGAATTTCAATTGGTATCAGAGCAGGCATCCTGTCTGTCTCTGGGTGAGATCTAGGGAAGTTACTTTCTGGTGTAAAGATGGACAAATAAGTTGGAGGATTCGTCAACAGACCCCATATTTTGGATGGATCCAATTATGACTATTGGAAGCCAAGGATGACCACCTTCTTAAAATCCTTGGATAGTAGGGCTTGGAAGGCTGTTATTAAAGAGTGGAAAGCACCTGTTGTATGTGAGAAGGATGATGCTGGTAAAGATAAAGAAGGCACCTCTAAGCCAAATCCTGAAGAAGAGTGGACCAAGGAGGAAGACGAGCTTGCCCTTGGAAATTCCAAAGCTCTAAATGCCATCTTCAATGGAGTGGATAAGAATATCTTCAGGTTAATCAATACCTGTGAAGTTCCTAAGCAAGCATGGGATATCTTGCAGGCTACTCATGAAGGAACATCTAGAGTCAAGATGTCAAGAATTCAGATTTTAACATCAAAATTTGAAAGCCTGAAGATGAAGGAAGATGAGACTATTCATGATTTCCACATGAGTGTTCTTGAGCTGGCAAATGCATCTAGTGCTCTTGGAGAGAAGATGTCAGATGAAAAGCTTGTGAGGAAGATCCTTAGGTCCCTACCTAAGAAGTATAAGATGAAGGTTACTACCATTAAAGAATCACAAGACATCAGCAAGATGAGAGTAGATGAGCTCATTGGATCTCTTCAAACTTTTGAGCTTGGGTTGAATGAGGAAGAACCAGAAAAGAAGCCAAAAAGTATAGCCTTGGTGTCAAATGATGCAGAAGAAAAAGGAAAGAGTTTTGAATCGCAGGAGGATCTATCTCAGGCCATAGTGATGTTGGGAAGACAATTCACCAAAGTATTCAAGAGAATGAATAATAACTCCAGGCCTAATGTCAAGAACATGACTTCTGACACCAGCAAGAAGGATGAAGAGAAAACTACCCAAGATAAAGGAGTTCAGTGCTTTGAGTGTGAAGGGTATGGACATGTCAAGAAAGAATGTCCCACCTTCTTGAAAAAGCAGAAGAAGGGCATGACAGTTTCCTGGTCTGACTCTGATAGTGAAAGTGAAGGCGAGTCAGCAAAACATGTGAGAGCTTTAACAGGAGCTGTGGTTTCTGATGATGATTCTAGTGATGGAGAAGTAACTTATGAGGAGTTAGCTTCTACCTATCAAGAGCTGTGTTTAAAAAGTGCTGAGATTTGTCAAGAAAACAAGTGCCACAAACAACAAATTGCTCAGCTAGAGAATGAAAAGACTGATCTGGAAAATGAAGTGGTGCTAGTTAGAGCTCATCTTGATCAAATGACCAAGTCTGTTAGGATGCTGAGCTGTGGTACAGACACACTTGACAAGATTCTTCAGTCAGAAAAAGCTGCTGGAGACAAAGCTGGGATAGGTTATGTGGCTGAGGATAAGGGAACTTCAGAAGAAAGCACTTCAGGTTCAAAGAAGGAAGTGTCACAACTTTCATCCCAACATCAGCCAAAGAAGCAGGATACTACCCCTAAGAAAGCTGATGTTTCACAACCTAAGAAGATTGAGAAGAAGACTGGTCCCTATCAGAAGAGAAAGCAGCCACAAGGAGCTAGTCAGTATATGCCCCCACAATACCACGAGAGCATGCAAGCCGCTCAGTTCAAACAACACATGTCTCATCAGGTGTCTCAACATCAGGACAACTGGTATGGTTATGGATATGGATACACCAATGTTGTTCCTCATATCTATGGAAGAAGAAAGCCACACCATCATGGGAGACAATCAAGGAAACAACATTCTCAGTCGTCCTATGGGAGAAGATGCCAGCATAATAGATAGCAGGGCAGTTATGGTAGGAGGAAACCATATTATGGATGGCAGCATAAGCAATCTCATCATGGCAGAAGATTCAGAGATGAACGGGTGAGATGCTATTATTGTGGAAGGTTTGGACATATGCAGTACTCTTACTACAAGCTGCATGGATACCCTCAACCTCAAAATAGATGGAGAGAGCACATGCCCAAAGTTGTTAAACAATGGGTACCTAAGGAGAAGGTGAAGTGCTTATTGGCTCACATGGGTGATAGAGAGTTTAAAGAAGCAACATGGTATTTTGACAGTGGGTGTTCCAAACACATGTCTGGATGTAGATCCATGTTTGCTGAACTTAAACCTTGTCCCTCTCATGAGGTTATATTTGGCAATGGAGGAAAAGGTATTGTTGCAGGAGTTGGGAAAGTGCAAGGTGATGGTAGACCTGAACTTGACAATGTTATGTTTGTCAATGGGTTAAATGCAAATTTGATCAGCATAAGCCAATTGTGTGATGAAGGTTACAAGGTAAACTACACTAAGCATGAGTATGTGGTTTCTGATGAGCATAATCAGATTGTTATGAAGGGTGCCAGAACCAAAGACAACTGCTATCAGTGGATTTCTCTTGAAGAAAATTCAACTAATGATGTTCAAGTTAATGTTATAACACCAGACTATGACATCAGGATGCTGAAAGGTAACTCAGAGTTAATGAGTCCTGATGTGAATTGTTTAAAAGGAAAGTCTGTATGGAGGGAGAAAATTAGTAATTGGTCTTTAAAGAGTATTCAAAATCAGGCGCCTTACTATATTGATACTACATCAAGACTTACCAAAGCATTCTCATCGCAACGTTTCATCTCCTTAAATCTCAACAGAATAGAAAGTTCTTCTCCAAACCTAGTCTGTCACAAAGGAACGATGTCTGTCCCTTCCAAGAACTCTGAGCAGGTACGAACTAGGGTTTCTTCCGAAGAACTCATTTCTAGTGCTCTTCCTGAGTCAGGTAACCCTAAACCCTCGACCACGATGAATAAACTGAAGCTAGGTCATCATCCTCTCAAGCTGTTGAGGAGAAGTTTGATGTAGACAAGCACTTGGAACAGCTTGCCACCAAAATCCTTGAGAAAGGGATACGGGTGAAAGGGATTTCTGTCCCTTTAAGGCAAATGCCTGCTGAACAAGTCGACTCTCAAGGTGAGGACATAAATTTTCAAAGACAGACCCTGAGTCAAGAAGCTGAAGGTGAAGATCCTGATAACACTGATGTCAGCTTGGATGTTAGAACATCGTCCCCTAGGAATGAAAGTCACAGGGGTAAAGAGAAGGAACAGGTTGAGGTTATAAAGATTGAGGACTCATCTGATGATGATAGAATTGGAAGGGGGAATATAATTTATGCAGTTGGGACAAAGCAAAGAATTGACTATGGCTCCTACATCTATGATCATACTATTAAGCATGCTGCTACAAATGCTGTAAAGATGCCCATTGCTTTTCCCTCTCTCATTTGTGGGATTGTCTTGTCTCAACATCCTGGAATTCTACAGCATTCAGATGTTGCTTGCAAAAGGAAGCCTGACTTGTCACTCCATCACAAGTTGAAACATGTTCCTTACACTGTCAAGACATCTGCTTCAACATCACAACAGTCACCAGCCAAGACTGGGTTGATTACAGAACTAGAGGAGGCTTGCAAGGAGTTAGATGAAGTCATAAGAGTTAGTACTGAAAGGAAACAAAAATTTGAAAGACTTGTCATGTCTCTGAGATTGGCAACAAAGGAAGGTGAAGCTGTCAACACAAGGAAGGATGTTGTTGATGAAGACGATAATGATAATCTCAGCTCAGAAGATTCAAGCTTTTAATGTTTGCCTTCTATTTTAGTAGGGTTAGCTTTATTTTTTGTCTTTGTTTTAGCACTTAATGTGCTTGGTTTTGTAATTTGAATATTGTGCTGTTTTATGCACTGGTTATGTTTTTAGTTTCCTTCTATGATTTGTTTTGCCTGGTTGCTAACTGAGAGGCTAACAATGAGAGCTAGGGTATACTGACTATAGTTAATAGGGCTTCTAACTGAAGTTTGCCTAATTGTGGCTAAAAAGGGGGAGAAATAGCCAAGATAGTCAAGAGTATTATTGCCATATGCTGCTAATGTGATGCAGATATTAAGGGGGAGATAAATTGATGCTGCTAAAAGGTGTTTAGTTGAAAAGTGGTAATGCAGTTATTGAGTAGGAGCTATTGACAGTTGCTATGATGGTGGGGGAGCAACATTGTTGAATGCAACATTGTTGAAAGTTGTTGCTGCATTAAGGGGGAGTTTTGAAGATATCATGACATTTGAAGAGTGCAGCCAAGCAGACATCTAGGGAGAGTAAATTGCTGCACATTGTGAGCTACTGAACAGCTGTGATGCTGGTTCATATCCTTAAGGAGGAACACCAATTGGCTGTTGTCAATAATGAAGATGGTGCTGCAGCAGATCAAGAGATGAAGACTATGAGTATTGTCAAACTGCTGCTGATGAGAGTTTCAATTTTTGAAGATTATTCCGCTGCTGAAGTCTCTGAAGATGCAGAGATTGTTTTAGCCAAAATTAGCCAAAGGGGGAGATTGTTAGTTCCTGGATTGGCTGGAATTTTGGTAAAACAAAGTATATTCAATGTTGATGTCAAGGTGCTGATGTTGCAACATTGAAGTCTTAACACTGGGCTGTGTTAAGTAATTAATTGCTGAAGTTGGATGTCTGATGTCACACAGGTGATGTTGTAACATCAGATCTGTAGAATTAACAACAGCAGGCTGTGATGTTGTTAGGGTTGCGTATTAGCTGGAATTGTGGAGAGCAAGCTGTCTCATTGGATGCGAATATCTTGGGATAGATATTTGCTGCTGCATAGGAGATCTGTTGCAGATTTGTAGGAGATTTAAAAGGTTGAAGATTTAAAAAGATTTTAGGAGAAAATCTGTTTTAAATAACAAATCTGGGAGATATTATAGCAAGTCCAAGACCAATTCAAGGAGCTATATAAAGCGCACAAGACCAAAGGAAAAAGGTACAGAAATACAGAGAGAAGATCAAGAGCATAGGCTGAGTGTCTTGAGTATTTTGTACTAGTTGTGTAACCAGAATTCTAGGGTGAATTGTTGTGTCGTATTCTGTCCTCTCTAGAAGCTGTGAAGTAATAGAGAGTGGTTGCTTGATCAAAGCTGTGAAGTAAGATCAAGGGTACTCAAAGTGGTCTCTTTGAGATTTTGTAAGGGATTGAGTGGTGTTCTCATACCTAAGTGGTGTCTTAGGTAGGAAGTCATTAGTAGAGTATAAGTTTAGGAGATTGTCAACGAGTTGTTGAGTCTGTAAATTATATCTACAAGTAGTGAATTCCATCCCTGGCTTGGTAGCCCCCAGAGTAGGTTGGTTGTAACCGAACTGGGTCAATAATTCTTGGTGTTATTTTACTATTATTGCTGTCCATTGTGCAGAGTGTGTTGTTGTGACATCACACCTTAACATCACACGTCTAATACCAGAATTTCAAAAACAAAGAAGGGTCTTGGTTTTTCCTCAACCTGTACACAGACTGCTACTAACGATGAAAGTCTTCATCCCATTCAGGATTTCTTCCACAGTGGAGGTTTCCTTCACCCAGTGCCTCAAGAAGTGCATACCATCAACGAGGGTGACTCCTCCGATACAGATGAAGAATGGAAGTCATATCTTAACGAGGATAGTTATATGTCTCAGGAAGAGGTGCCTATGCCATTTTGCTATCCCGCACAGAGTCCGAGATTTATACCAAGGTCAGATGTCAAAATGATATACGGAGATTGTGATCCGGAAGGATGTCGTGCTCCACCAAACTCATTAGAGGAGGACACTCTAATGAAATAAAACTTTGACCACGACTATTATGGCCCAATGGATGGCCTGCCTATCTGGCAGCCGTATCCAGGAGATTTGGGGCAAAAGAGTCAGCCGAATGATGCGTATCAACTGAGCATCATTGAAAAGAATACCTACGTCCCCACCATGTCATGGGATCAACACTCAGGGCATTCAGAAAATATCCAGCACGATGATGAATTTGCAAAGCTTGCAGGACTAGAATTCATCAACTATGCTTTTCCCGAGGTCAACAACATCGAAAGGGATGACTCCTCTAGTTACAAAGAAGTATGGGACACCTTAGGACAACCGAGTGGAAAATATGACTACTTGGTCAAGTACACCACTCCTGAGATCTCTCGTATCAGGCTCGAAGACATCCAGCCAACTGGATGGGGAGATTTACCTTAGAGTACAAATACTATTCAAGATGCAACAGAAGAGTTCGTCTACGACAACTCTGCCTGGGAAACAGATTCCAACGATCCTGCTCCGCCAGAAATCAGCTTTATTTCTGAAGAAAAATCAAGAAGGGAAGTACCCGACTTTGTGATTCACCGAGGAGTTCGCCGCCAGTGGGTTGTTGTGGATGTGTCCATAATTCTAAGTAATTGTCGTCTTTATTTTAACCTTTCACCCTGCCCAAGTGAAACAGATGTTTTCATAGGGCTCACTTTCTGTAAATATACCTCTTCGCTTCGCCCAAAGCGACAAAGTTTTGTTTTATAGGGCTGTAGTTTCAAGAATCGACAAAATCATAAATAAAATAACGTCGTTCTGTAATTTCCGCATTTATTGATGTTTTATCTTTTCGCTTTTTCAGAAAATGATAATCCTAAAAAATAACTCAATAATAAAAACAAGCAGTTTTCCAAAGAAAATACACTGCACACACTCTTGCATTCTCTCTATCTCTTCTAAAAACAAATCATCACGTCATGTAGATTGCTTGTTTTAAACCCCATTGAAACGTGCGATCCAATGCCTTCTCCCAACTTTGAATTCCCGGTATTTGAGGCTGAAGAAGAAGTTGACAACGAAATTCTAGAAGAGATCTCCCGATTACTCAAACAAGAGGAAAGGTTCATTGAACCTCACAAAGAGCCGTTGGAAATGGTCAACTTGGGTTCAGAAGAAGAGAGAAAAGAAGTCAAGATTGGGGCACTGCTCAGTCCAACTGTCAAAGAAAGTTTGATAAAGCTTCTCAAAGAATTCCCCGATGTATTTGCTTGGTCCTATCAAGACATGCTAGGGTTGGATACCAGCATCGTGGAACATCATCTACCGTTAAGATCGACATGTCTGCCAGTAAAACAGAGGTTGGGAAGAACTCACCCAGACATGGCCATCAAAATCAAGGAGGAAGTACGGAAATAGATTGACGCAGGTTTCCTCTCCACATCAGAGTATCCTCAATGGCTAGCCAACATAGTACCAGTTCCAAAAAAGGACGGAAAGCTCAGAATGTGTGTAGATTACAGAGATCTGAATAAAGCCAGTCCCAATGATGACTTTCCCTTACCACACATTGACATGCTGGTAGACAGTACATCAAAATTCAAAGTATTCTCCTTCATGGATGGATTCTCGGGAAATAATCAGATAAAAATGGCGCCGAAAGACATGGAGAAAACTTCGTTCATTACCCTATGGGGTACCTTTTGTTACAAGGTAATGCCATTCGGTTTGAAGAACGTCGGGGCAACCTATCAAAGGGCCATGACTACTCTGTTTCATGACATGATACACAAATAAATCGAAGTATATGTCTATGATATAATTGCTAAATCTAAGACAGAAGAGGAGCATGTGACCCACCTGTCAAAACTATTCGATCGGTTGAGAAAGTACAAACTCCGCTTGAATCCCAATAAGTGCACTTTCGGTGTCCGTTCAGGGAAACTTTTAGGGTTCATCGTCAGCCAAAAGGGAATTGAGGTTAATCCTGACAAGGTCAAGGCCATTCAAGAAATGCCTTCTCCAAAGACTGAAAAACAAGTCAGGGGATTCCTGGGACGTTTGAACTACATCTCCAGATTTATATTCCTCATGATCGTGACATGTGCACCAATTTTCAAATTACTCAAAAAGAATCAGGACCGCGTTTGGACAGAAGATTGTCAAACCGCCTTCCACAGAATTAAGGAATACCTGTTGAACCCACCAATTTTATCACCTCCAGTGGAAGGAAGACCACTGATCATATACTTAACAGTCTTGGAAGATTCAATGGGTTGCGTGCTTGGCCAACAACATGAAGCAAAAAGGAAAGAGTCTGACATCTACTATTTAAGCAAGAAATTCACCGACTGCGAGACTCGGTACACTATGCTTGAGAAAACTTGTTGTGCTCTGGCTTGGGTAGCCAAACGTCTTCGCCAGTACATGATTCGTCACACTACTTGGTTAATCTCAGAAATGGATCTAATCAAGTATGTGTTTGAAAAGCCCGCTCTCACGGGATGGATTTCCCGTTGGCAAATGTTGTTATCAGAATAGGACATCGAGTACCATGCTCAAAAAGCCATCAAAAGAAGTATTTTATCCGATCATTTGGCTCATCAACCGATTGACGATCAAGAATCAGTTGAGTTTGAATTTCCAGACGAAGATGTCATGTATTTAAAAATGAAAGGCTGCGATGAACCACTACCCAGTGAAGGGCCAGAACCAGGTTCCCAATGGGGACTTATCTTTGACAGAGCTGTCAATCATTATGGAAACAGAATTGGGGAAATCATCATAACACCTCAAGGTACCCACATTCCTTTCACCGCCCGATTGACATTCAAGTGCACAAATGAGGAGGCCGAATACGAAGCTTGTATCATGGGTCTCAAAGAAGCGATCGACTTAAGGATCAAGGACTTGGATGTATATGGCGACTCAGCCCTGGTTGTCAATCAGATCAAAGGAGATTGGAATACATACCAATCAGGATTGATCCCTTACAAAGATTACGCGAGAAAGTTGTTACCCTTCTTAAACAGAATTGAGTTTCATCATATCCCTCGTGAAGAGAATCACATGGTTGATGCATTAGCCACTCTCTCTTCTATGATTAGTGTAGGTCAATGGAATGACATACCTAAGATTGACATAATGCGCCTTGAAAGGCCCGCTTACTTTTTTGCGATTGAAGCAGTCATAAACGACAAACCTTGGTACCACAATATCAAATGCTTCCTTTAGAAACAAGAATACCCACCTGGGGTGTCCAGAAAAGACAGAAAGACCCTCAGAAGATTGGAAGACAGCTTCTTCCTGAGCGGTGATACACTCTATAAGAGAAACTTTAACATGGTCTTGCTCCGATGTGTAGACAGACTAGAAGCAAATATGCTGATAAAAGAAATTCACGAAGGATCCTTTGGCACTCATGCCAATGGACACACAATGGCGAGAAAAATTCTGAGAGCAGGGTACTACTGGTTGACCATGGAATCCGATTGCTACAAGTATATGAGGAGGTGTCACAAGTGTCAGATATACTCAGACAAAATCCATGTACCACCAACGCATCTCAAAGTTCTCTCTTCCCCTTGGCCTTTTTCCATATGGGGAATCGACATGATTGGCATGATTGAACCCAAGGCTTTAAACGGACATTGGTTCATCCTAGTAGCCATTGACTACTTCACCAAGTATGTCGAAGCAACATCATACGCCAATGTAACCCGATAAGTCGTGGTCCGATTTATCAAAAACAATCTCATATGCCGTTATGGAGTTCCAAGCCAGATCATTACGATAATGGATCCAACTTGAACAATAAGATGATGAAAGAGTTGTGCGTTGAGTTCAAGATCGAACACCATAACTCATCTCCCTACCGACCCAAGATGAACGGGGCGGTAGAAGCGGCCAACAAGAACATCAAGAAGATCGTTCAAAAGATGGTTGTAACCTACAAAGACTGGCACAAAATCTTACCCTTTGCTCTTCACGGTTATCGCACATCTGTCCGCACTTCAACATGGGCAACCCCTTTCTCTCTAGTATATGGCATGGAGGCAATGCTCCCCATAGAAGTAGAGATCCCATCAATCCGGGTATTGATGGAAGCTAAGCTAACAGAAGCTGAGTGGTGTTAAATTAGACACGATGAACTGAATCTGATCGAAGAAAAGCGAATAACGGCACCATGCCATGGTCAGTTGTATCAGCAAATAATGAAGAAGGAGTTTGACAAAAAGGTCCGACCTCGCGTCTTCAGGAAAGGAGACCCTGTGCTCAAGAAGATACAATCATTTCTCACTGATTCCCAGGGCAAATGGACTGTGAATTATGACAGCCCCTGTCAAGAAAGCTTTCTTAGGTGGCGCCCTGAGACTCGCAACCATGGATGGAGAGGAATTTGCCTACCCCATAAATGTTGACGTAGTCAAGAAATACTTCGCCTAAACAAAAAAAAGGTCTCGTTGGATTGAAAACCCGAAAGGGCGGTCCAGGCAAAAATTAGAGACATAATCAAAAATCATCCCCGTGGATTGGAAATCTCAAAGTACAATCTGTCATACCCCAAATTTTGACCACTAAGATTTCCCATCATGGTGCAAATCATCAGCACAATATGGATGTACCTTTGTGCCTCATCAATCTCCTCAAGGAATTGTTGAGCATTCACTACAATCAAGCTTAGGGTTTCAAGCCCTCTCAGAGCCTTTAGACAAATGATCAATCAAGGAATGACATGATCTTCAACTTGTCTAACCTCTTAAACATCCACAAAGGATCAAGAGGACTCCCACATCAAGAATTAAGCACAAGAGTGCAACATTTCAAGTGGGTCAAGCCTCAAGTTCATCTGATACAGAGTCAACTGACGCTGAAAGTCAAAGTTTGACTTTTTGGTCAACTATGAGCTTCACAAGCCATTACTCAAGAAATATGATGGCTGATTTAATTTGATTAAATTTAAATCAAGAAATCATGCAAAATTGCAAAATTGATCAAATTGAAAGAAACTTAGAAATTTTTTCTAAGTTAAAATCATGTTATGGTGCACAACTTTTCAAGGTTGTAACTATTGATCCAAGCATCCATTGATTTTGAGTAAGAGCTACTTTTAAAGAGGGTATTTGATACTTCAACATTGTAGAAGGAATCAACTCAAAATATCATAAGGATTGAAAGATATAAGTGATCAAAGTTTGGAATTCTTAATGTCTGATGTTCTGACATTGCATAGGACATCATTAATATTTTTCCAGCAAGAATGTCCCAACTTCAAGGATGTTTTTCTCCATGATCCAAGTTGATTCAAGCCAAACCTTGAACATCAAAGTTGAAGTACGTTATCTCAGCTTTCCAGAAAGTTGCAGAACGTCCTTGTAGCATACTCGAGCAAGGAGATATGATTTTTGCAAAAAGCATTGATAAAGCAGAATTTTCATGACAGCTTTTAGGACAGATTTGATCACACAAGTTCAAGGTCATTTTTGACAACTTTACAAGTCTTATCTTCACAAAACTTGAACATCAAAGTTGAAGTACATCATCTCAGCTTTCCAGAAAGTCCTAGAACGTCCATGTAGCATACTCGGGCAGGGAATTATGGATTTTACAAAAACGCTTGCTGTAGCTGAATTTTTCATGGGACAGATTTGCACATTTCTTGTGCCACACGAATTTCCAAGCCTTGTCATCATCTTGGACACATCTGAGGATCAAATCTAAAGGGGATCATCACTGAGCCAAGCCTCCAAAGTCCTTGGAACAAGAAGTAGCATGCTATTCCTAAAAATCCCTAAAAGAGGGACAAGACTCCAATTTTGGATTGGAGCATTCAATGGAAGCATCAAGGTGGCATGGACTGAGCCATTCTCAACTGAATTCAATCAAGACTTATCCAAGACCAAGGGAACCACAGCCCTGTGCCCTAACCTCTAGTCAATGGCTAGAGGAGACTTGGATTCTCATTGGACAACATTGGCCAAACCTCTGCTGCAGTTGCCATTCACTATTGCTACGAAAACAAACTTGCTCTACTATAAATAGAGCTCATTTGTGCTCAGTTTGAGTACACCAAAGCCATCAAACAGATGCTTTCCTCAAAATCTCTTCTTTCACCTCAAATTTGCCTTCCAAAGCAAGTAATTCTGAGTTTTTGAGTTAGAGAGCAATTCCACTCAAACTAATCACACACACACCTCATATATATCATATGTAAGCTGTGCAAACTATCACAAGTGACATGTAATCACAAAATCACAAAGTCACCTCTCAAAACCTCAAAATGGCACTTTTTTTCATTTTTCAAGCCATGTCTTGATTCAGTCACTTTCCAAACCAGATAAAACCTCAAACACACTCCAAATATCATCCTTGAACTATCCCAAATGGTTCCCAACATCTGGAACACCATTTGAGAGAGTTACTATTTTGGTCACTTTTAACCCCTTTTGCAAGAAAGGGACAGTTTGTGTTTTTGCAGGTACCAGCTGATTCCAATCATCCTAAAAGCATCCAAGAGGTCATTTGAGGGTGTCCAAAGCATCAAATCATTTCTGGAACAAAGCACTTGGTAGGTTGCACAAAATCTCCAAAAAAAGAGGTAAAATTCATAACTTGAATTCTTTGAATCATGCTTTCCTTTGATGTCCACATACATGCATCATATTGAACAATTCTTGAAGCAAAAATGTAGTCCTTAATGTGTATGTTATGATCCTCCTACTGTTTGCACTTTAACATGTTCATATGTGGAGTTTATGTTGTTTTAAACTTAAGGTGCATATCTGGTTTTTTGCCTTGTGTGTACTGTACATTAAGTTTCAGTATGTATGAGTGATACCATTGGATTCCTTGCGAAAAATTGGTCAAGATAGGTTCTTACGTATTTCAATTTCGTTAAAAATTGAGAGAGTTATGAATGTTTGAAAATTTGATATGCAAAGATGTTTAAACTTAAGGTGCATATCTGGTTTTTTGCCTTGTGTGCGCTGTACATTAAGTTTCAGTATGTATGAGTGATACCATTGGATTATTTGCAAAAAATTGGTCAAGATAGGCTCTTCCGGATCTTAATTCCGTTAAAAATTGAGAGACTTATAAGTGTTTGAAGTTTGATAAAAAAGATGTTGAAAACTCATGAAAGATGTCGAATGTGATGTTGTGACATCTTTCCTCTTTTTCTTAGTTTATCTTCAAAACTCAACCAATTATTTCACATAGCAAAAAGTATCATTTTTCAAATCTATTTTACACACTTTTTATTCATACTCCATAATATTTTAATCCACCAAAAAATCACAAAAAATATTATTATTTGATATATTTTTTATATATTCAAAAATATTGTTTTAAATTGTTTTAAATGCTTTTAAAATGATTTCTTTTTCTTGATTTTTAAAACCAAAATGATTTTAAATATTCATGTGGATAAAATACTTTTTCATAAACCTTAATCACTGTTTATAACATGATTAATGATTTTATTTGATATTTTTTATCATTTTTTACTTGATTTTTCTTTGAAAAATGCCCTTTAAAAAATGAAATTAGGGTTTTTGATTAATTCAACCCTCATCAAACTTTTTCAAACACCTTTTGGGCCTCTAATAGAGTGTAAGACCCAACCCTTTGTAAATACAACCTATTTTGGGCCTCACTTATGGTATAAGTCCCGTTGTATTTCAAAAAGTTCGACGCGATCATCATCCGTTGAAAAACAAATCTTGGGCCTACCCTCGAGTAGTAAGACCCATTTCTTTTCTTTAAACCTTTTGGGCCTCTAATAGAGTGTAAGACCCAATCCTTTTTTTTTGACCAAATCATTTTTGGGCCTCAGTGCATTGTATAAGTCCCGATACCGTCAAAAACAAACAGCGCGATCGTCGCCTTTTGAAAAATAACCTTTTGGGCCTCTCCTCGAGCTATAAGACCCATTCAAAACTTTTGGGCCTCTAATAGAGTGTAAGACCCAACCCCCTTTTAACCAAAACCATTTTGGGCCTCAGATATTGTATAAGCCCCTTCGCGTTAAAAGAAAATCTCGGCGCGATCGCCATTTCAAACAGAAAAACAAACTTTGGGCCTACCCTCGTGTTATAAGCCCCACTCTTTTTCTTTAAAAACTTTTTGTGCCTCTTGAGAGAGTGTAAGACCTATCCCTTTGTACAGAAAACCTTTTTTGGGCCTCAGTCACTTGTATAAGTCCCTCTGTACAAATTCAAACAGTGCGCTCACTGATAAAACCCTGGGCCTCTCCTTGAGCTGTAAGCCCCAAATCTTTCTTTTTCAAAGCACTTTCTCCTTTGAATTTGAATATACTATTGTTTTCAATCTGTCTTTGTTGAACAACTAACCAAACAGCATGGAAGCTCTACAACCGAGTAAGTGTTTATACGCTTTCATTTACCGCTTTCATATACATATAACTGTATTGTGGGGCTGTTTTGCTGTAAGTCTTCTTTCATAAACTCATATCAACTGTGTAATAATAGTATAGATATTTAGAGTTTCCCCGGCAACTACGTCTAGAACTAGGTGACGCCGTTTCATTTATTCGTAGAAATAGACAACTAAATCCCCAATAGGATCACCAGATACAGTCTTCTCTTCGGCTGTCCTCATTAGGAATTGTCAAGAAACTCTACTCCCAGAGATGAATGTATTCTCCGTGAATGGCATCTTTGAGTTTCTTCCAAATTCTCGAACTTTCCTGGCTTGATCTATTCCTCGTGAATAGCCTGTCTTGAATTTCTCGGGGTTTGGGGACCCACGGGCTTCTTAAAAGCATCGGCCTCCTCTTAGGCATCGTACAAGGACCCACAGGCTTCCTAAAAGCAACCCCGCCTCCTCTTGGGCTTAGTACAAGGACCCGTCGGCTTCTTAGAAGTATTCATAGCCTCCTCTTAGGCTTCGTATAATGATCTCTTCCTCCGGGAATGATAGCCTCCTCTTAGGCTTCGTACAAGGACCCGTCGACTTCTTAAAAGTTTCCAGCCTCCTCTTGGGCTTCGTACAAATTATCCCGACGACCTCCTAGAGGTATAGGAACAGAACTTAGTCATCTTCATAGAACAGTCCTTTCATAGAGTCTACTACTGTTTCTCAAAGCATAGTACAAAAGATGTAACTCTAGACTTGGATAGTCTAATTTCCTTGAGTCTCAAAGATATTCTCAAGGGACCCCTTCGTTAAATAGGAAGGAAACCCGTAGACTCAGACAGTCTCAATACCCTTCGGATTTCCCACTTCCTTAAAGAACGGGAAATATCCCTGGTCCTCGAATCAAAAATCCCTGAGTACAACATTACTAATATAAGAACTGATTTTCTCTTTCAAAATCAGCATACTGGACCTGTCACTCAACTGAAACAGTGCCATAGCCTCCTCTTAGGCTTTGTATAATGATCCTTCTCCAGTGAAGTTAGCCTCTCTCTTGGGCTTTGTACAATGATTCTCCCTAGCGGAGTCAAATAAATGTTTAGCCTCTCTCTCGGGCTTTGTACGAGACACATAAGAGACTCCCTCGTTGAGTCAATCACCCCATAGCCTCCTCTTAGGCTTTATATAAGAAAACCACTGGTTGATCCAATCAACCTTTTAGCATCAAAGCGGTGCCTCGTTCACAGTACACAAACATCAACAACTCTTTCCCCTTCATCTAATCGCTGTAAGCGGCAAGCCTCTGGATCATCTACATCCATGTCACTGTCCCTCTTTTAGCATGAGAAATTCCTAAGGAAAGATAGCATTTCTCTACACTGAGTTAAAGTCTTCTCCTTTAGGTTAAAATCCCCTATAAAGGAAATTATGGCATTGCCGGATTCACACATCTCGGTTAAAGTAATTATCCTTTATAAACAGTTGTGACATACAACCCCCTCTTTAGAGATGACAAATTCTCTCTAAAGTCAAACACTTTTAGCATCACATCTTGGGCTTTGAACAAGATACAAACTACCTTTCGCTTCACGTCTTGGGCTTTGAACAAGACACCAAAACAACCCATTTCCTCCCATAGAATAGGAGGAACTACGAACGCTCTAATTTCCCTGTTTCGGTAAACGGGAATACGTAGGCATAAGATTGAAAGAAAAATCTTAGCGAGCACACTAAACAAAAAACCCAAAATCCCATACTTTCATATATCCGTCCTAAACATCCTAACCAATAGCCTAAAAAACCTTTCGTCAACAAAATAACCAAGGAGAGACCCCGAATCTTTGTAGCATCTGTAAACCAACAGTTTTGACTGTTTAACCTCAGTATGCAAGCAGGGTTAGTTGGAGACATCTATTTCCCTTCCTTCATCAGCTTTAATAGGATAAAAAATGAATCGAACTGTAGTACTAGAGCGATCTTGCTTCGCAACCACATCCAAAAATCACTCGCTACAGAAAAATGGCGACTCTGTTTGCGAGTCACATGAGGATCTGTTTTACCTTAGTCATCATCGTCCCCATTTTCCACAGAAAAATGGCGACTCTGTTGGGGACATCGTTATCTTTAGGGATCTTGTCCTCTTCTCGTCTCCTAGGTAGAAACCTTGACGTCACTAGGATCTTAGGTCATAACGCCGTTGATATGGAATGAAACCACAGGATGGTGACTCCGCCGGGAAATCATTTTCTGTCAGGAACTTAAGATTCTTAGCTTTAAAGGTCTAGGATGATTAAGACGAATATATATACTTCTTTTCCTAATTGATATACGTGTTTATTTTTCTGCTAATGGGAATGCGTGTGGTGCCGCATGTGGAAAGATTGAGTATACACTTAAGATAAGTGATGGCGACGAGGTCGACCATCAACCTCAGTGGAGGCTGACCAATGCAACCCATTCTCTCACCTAGACAATGGGCCGATTGTGATGTCTGAGAAGCTAAGGAGCCAAACCCTTTTGTAGTGCGGAAACTATCGGGAATAGTTGTTACGCGATACTACCCTCATTTGAGGCTGATGATCTATTCTCGGTGAATGGCACTTACTCTAAGATTGCTCTATAACTCGCTGGCGATCCGCTTGTTGTTTTGCTTTCCTGGGAGGAGCTGATGATAACGAGTACAGGTACAAAAATCACCCTAGTATAAACCTTTGGGGGATGGGTAGAGCCTTGACTTCATGACAACGACCCTTTGACCCCATGTTTTTTCTATGTTTTTGTGTGCTGCATTCATGCATTCATTTAAAAAACATTAAAACATTCAAAAAACTTCTCTTCTAGTCTCTCTGTTTTTCAAATTAAACTAAGACTGTGATTGCAAATATCAGAGAAAAGGATTGTGCTAATGGATTTCGGTAGAAGGAGAACCCATAGGTATACCTTCAAGGTTCCAAAGATAGAGGATTTGAGAAGGTTAGCGAGGATGATCACTAACCCTGAGGCTTTCATAGCCAAGCACGGAGGTCTGCTACCACTGTTAAGAGTCCATGTGATTGAGGGAATCATGGACGCGCTCGTTCAATTCTACGATCCGGTTTATCACTGCTTTACATTCCCGGATTACCAGCTAGCACCAACGCTGGAGGAGTATTCTCATCTGATCGATCTACACATTACAGATCGAGCTCCATTTTCTGGACTGGAAGAAATTCCAAAGAATCAGACCATTGCAAGAACAATTCATTTGGACGAGTCAGAGGTCAGGACTCACATGACCACTAAGGGTGGCATACAAGGTTTGCCAGCCCAGTTCTTGACAAAGAAAGCTCTGTACTTTGCTAGTATAGGGAACATGATTTCTTTCGAAAGCATCTTTGTTTTACTCACCTACGGATTATTTTTGTTGCCCAACATTAATAATTTCGTCAATATCAACGCCATTAAGGTTTTTCTCATTGGAAATCCTGTGCCGACTTTGCTCGCAGATGCGTATTATTCTGTACACTTAGGGAATTTGTACAGTGGAGGGGAGATCACATGCTGTGTACCTCTGCTTTATAAATGGTTGATCTCCTATTTACCTAAGTCTACCGCTTTCTGGGATCATAAGAGTGCCTTGCGCTGGTCGCAGAAGATCATGTCTCTCACCAACTCTGACATCGATTGGTGCAATAGGATTTATGATGGAATCAGGATCATTGACTGTTGCGGAAACTTCCCCAACGTACCCCTTATAGGAACTAAGGGAGGAATCAACTATCATCTGATATTGGTTCGCCGTCAGTTTGGATACCCGATGAGGCATGTTCCCCGGAGTGCTCATCTGGAAGGTCTTTTCTTCAAGGAAGGAGAAAATGACAGAGCACTAAAGACTGAAATAGTGCACGCTTGGAAACACGTTCATAAGAAAGGACGGGAGTCTCTAGGAAAACTGGACTGTGTCTCGGTGGAGCCTTATCTCCACTGGGTACAAACTAGAGCTCTCAAGCTAAAGATGCCTTATCCTCGTTACAGAATTCTTCCGCCGAGGGAATCTGTCATGTACTTCATGACGGAAACTGAAAAGCTTCAGGTTACTCTCAACAAAGTTCAACGGGAAAGGAGGTCTTGGAAGAACAAGTACCGCACCCTCGATGTGGAGTGTATCAAAATACAGCAAATGCTGAAAGATAAGGATGCTCTGATTGAAATTTTGGAGCAACATGCTGTAGAGAATCAAGATGACCAAAGGAATTTGCTCACTCCTTTCACTTGGCAAAGGAATGACAACCCGACAACGGCCCAAGAGCCCCGGTCAAAGAAAAGGAAGATACCAGAGTCAGCACCCGAGTCTTCTCGGGACCCATTAGCTTAGGTTTCTATTTCTGCACTTTGTAATCTACTGTATTTCCATTTCTGTAATCCTTTGAATTTTAATAAAAAGGGGTTTCCCCACCATTTGATATTTGCAATCTAATTGTCGAAGTTTATTTTGATTAAACCAAATAATAATTAATATAATCAATGCATTCATCATTCTCACATCGCGAATTCTTCTTACGTATGAATCTCACGTTTGTGTCTCGGTTCTGGAGTCAAACTGTCTCATTCGTACAATACTCGGGCTAATCGTCAGAAAAAGATGGATGATCTTGAGGAAGAGAACAGAGAGTTGAAAGAAGAGATCAACGCTCTGAGAGAGGATATGAGAAAGCTTCGTAACGACATGCAAGCCATGGCAGAAGCTCAGCTACAAAGGACTGTAATCTTAGAGATCACCACAACGCCCATAGTGGAGAAGTACGATCCTAGGTATCAGATACCGAAAGATCGTCCTTGGGGCATGCCTGCAAACTATATCCCGGAAGGATATGTTCCGCCGATCACTGAAGATCAGGGAATTATAACAGAAGCCGCTGGTCCTGAAGGTTATCAACTTCGGGAAAGCGAAGATGCCAGGGGCATACTGAAGACTTCTGAAGGTTACAAACTTCGGGAAACGCCAAGACTCATTGTCGTAGTCACGGTACCACCCCCTGTGGTGCACACTGTCCCGGAAGGACAAATTCCACAGATACCTTCTGGTAAAAAGGAAACTATGTTTGACTGAATGGATGAATTCCAGGAACAGTTCTTGGAAATGCAGAAGGAACTGCAAGCCATTCGCGGTCAGGATCTATTTGGAAAGGATGCCGCAGACCTTTGTCTGGTCCCCAATGTGAAAGTTCCGCACAAATTCCAGGTGCCCGACTTTGAAAAATACAAGGGTAACTCTTGCCCTCAAAGTCACTTGGTGATGTACGCTCGGCGAATGTCAGCTCAAACGGAGAATCAGGACCTACTGATTCACTACTTTCAGGATATTTTAACCGGTGCCGCATTAAAATGGTACATGGGTTTAAACCGTGCTACGATTAGCACATTCAGAGATCTTGGTACTACCTTTGTCCAATAATACAAATACAATTTGGACATGACACCGGACAGAGATCAACTCAGATCAATGTCACAAAAGGACAAGGAAACCTTTAAGGAGTACGCCCAGAGATGGCGTGAAATTGCCGCTCAGATTTGTCCACCTCTTGAGGAAAAAGAGATGACAAAGATCTTTTTAAAGACCTTAAGCTCATTTTACTATGATAGAATGGTTGCCAGTGCGCCCAGTGATTTCACCGAGATGGTGGGTATGGGGGTTCGTCTTGAGGAAGCCGTCCGAGAAGGATGTTTGATAAAAGACGCTGGATCATCGAGTAGTAAAAAATGATACGGTAGTGCTCTCCATAAGAAAAAAGAGCAGGATATTGGGAATATCTCTCTCAGAAAGCAAAGGCGACGGTACCAACCAGTAGCAGCTGTAACTCCTGCTATCAGCCCTGCGCCTATTCCTACGTATCAACCTCAGGTTGCGTTGAGCCAACCTAATCAGCAAAGGACACAACAGCCTCTTCAGCAGGCTCGTCCTCCATACAATAACAACCGTACAACACGTCCACCAGGGTTTGATCCTATACCCATGTTGTACGCAGAACTATTTCCATTACTACTAGCTAAGGGGCACATCCAGACTAAGTCTCCTCTAACAGTACCGGAAAATCCGCCTTTTTGGTTCAAAGCGGATCAGACATGCCCTTATCATCAAGGAGGATCAGGGCATAACATAGAGAGCTGTCTCAATTTCAAGTCCGACGTACAAAAGCTTGTTAGGAGCGGGCTCTTATCTTTCAAAGATACGAATCCCAATGTTCTTACTAACCCGCTTCCTCAACATGAGAAAGCTGCAGTCAACCTGATTGAGAAAGAATTTAACAATGTCTATCAAATTCACGATGTACTCTTGTTGAAAACCAATTTGGTCAAGATGCATTGTAGACAGAGTGGATATGGCCATGTGCCACCTCATAATTATCATCAATGTGATGTCTGCTCTAAAAACAATCAAGGATGTTCTGTAGTGCAAGCAGCTCTACAGGAACAGATGGATCTTGGATGGATCCAAGAGCACCAAGTTTGTGGAGTTAACATGGTCTACACGAATTCCAACGTCATTCAGAACCACGACATCCGTGCGATGAATGTCAACTTGTTGGCGATGCACTCAATGCAAAGCCAGTATCATAATCTACCGCGGCACGATTACAATTCCTGTCTAACTTGCTCGGTAAACAAACAGGGATGCTCTTTCATACAAGAGGCCCTCGCGTCAGATGGATCTTGGATGGATCCAAGACTACCATGATAGGAACCCTTATCAGATCAACATGGTTCAGATCTTTGATATTCGCGTGATGAATACTAACCTGGTAGAGTTACATGCTGAGCAGGTCCAACTCGGATTCTTAATATCACACGACTATCAAAGCTGTAAAGCAGGTTGCGAAAACGATCGAGGTTGTACCCTTGTCCAGGAGGCACTTCAGCACTTGTTAAATCACTGGTGGATGCCAATCTATATGGATGAAGATACTCAGCAAATTAGTATCAGTAACAGGAATCCTACTCGACGTCAAAGTCAGGATGTCCGATCTATGGAAGCTAACCTAGTGAGGTTACATTGTATTCAAAGTGGGCGTGGCCAGGTGCCACCACACAACTATGACCGTTGTAGTGTTTGTTCGGAAAGTAACCAAGGGTGCTACCTTGTGCGAGCAGCTCTCCAGGGGCAGGTGGATCGTGGAGAGATTCGCCCATATCCGGGTTCTGAACCCATCAACTGGACGCCGAACTACCTTGCCAATTAAGTCGAGGATGTTGTCACAATTTCTGGTCATCATAGGACCAAGGATGTTTTTGCCATTATCCCTCTACTTGACGAATCTAAAGTTCCCAACCGGGAACGGATCGAGATTACTTACGATGGTCAGAAAAATCAGAGGGCTCCCATAGTCATCTATCTACTGGGACCCCTACCGTATGAATCAACTAAGTCTATCCCTTACAAGTACGGTGCAACAACCATTGAAAATGGAAAGGAAATTCCATTACCCTCCGTCGTGAATGTTGCAGACATCAGTCGTGTAACACGGAGCGGTCGAATCTTCAACCGAGGGGTTGGGGAACTTAACAAAGAAAAGGAACTTCAGACAGAAGTTCCTAATCCATCAGTCGGTCAATCCAGTAATCCCAACCTTTCGAAAAATAATGATGAGATGCTGAAGCTCATCTAAAGGAGTGAATACAACATTGTCGATCAACTGTTACAGACTCCTTCAAAGATCTCAGTATTATCACTGTTACTCAGTTCAGAAGCCCATAGGGAGGCTCTACAGAAAGTCTTGGAGCAAGCCTTTGTGGAACAGGATGTAACAATCAGACAGTTCGATAGCATTGTCTCTAACATCACTTCCTGCAATAATTTGGGATTTAGTGATGAGGAATTACCCGAAGAGGGTCGCCGTCATAACATGGTGCTCAATATTACAGTTAACTGCCAGGACGATGCTTTTGCCAGCGTATTGGTAGACACAGGGTCAGCCTGAATGTTATGCCGAAGTCCACTTTGATGCAATTATCATTCAAAGGCCCTCCGATGAGAACCAGTGAGGTCGTCGTCAAAGCGTTCGACGGATCCAGAAAAACAGTTATCGGCGAAGTTGATCTTCCCATAACTATCGGTCCTCACACTTTCCAAGTCACTTTCCAGGTCATGGACATCCGGGTAACATACAGTTGTTTATTAGGAAGACCTTGGATACATCAGGCTGGAGCGGTCACTTCGACCCTCCACCAAAAGCTAAAGTTCGTTCAGAACGATCAACTTGTCACAGTCTGTGGAGAACAGGCCTTGCTCGTGAGTAACTTATCATCATCTACTTGTGTAGAACCCGAGGAGGTTATTAGGACGCAGTTCCAAGCACTGTCGGTGGGCAAGGACAATCAATCCCAAGGAGGAACCTCAATTTCCTCATACAAAGATGATATCAAAGCGGTCGAGAGTACCGATACAACCGGATGGGGACAACTTGTCATTCCTATTGATAATAAAACAAAGAAGGGTCTTGGTTTTTCTGCAACCTATACCCGGACAGCTGCTAACAATGAAAGTCTTCATCCCATTCAGGATTTCTTCCACAGTGGAGGTTTCCTTCACCCAGTGTCTCAAATAGTTCATGCTATCAATGAGGAGGATCCCTCTGACATAGATGAAGAATGGAAGTCCTATCTTAACGAGGATGGTTATATGTCTCAGGAAGAGGTGCCTATGCCATTTTTCTATCCCGCACAGAGTCCGAGATTTATACCACGATCAGATGTCGAAATGATATACGGGGATTGTGATCCGGAAGGATGTCGTGCTCCTCCAAATTCATTAGAGGAGGACACTCTGATGAAAGACAACTTTGACCACGACTACTATGGCCAAATGGATGGTCTGCCAATGTGGCAACCTTATCCAGGAGACTTGGGGCAAGAGAGTCAGCCGAACAATGAAAATCAGCTGACCGTCATTGAACAGAATACCTGTGTCCCCACCATGTCATGGGATCATCACTCAGGTCATTCAGAAACTTCTCAACACGACGATGAATTTGCAACGTTTGCAGGACTTGAATTCATCAACTATGCTTTTCCCGAGGTCAACGTCATCGAGAGGGATGACTCCTCCAGTTCCAGAGAAATATGGGACACCCTGGGACAACCAAGTGGAAAATTTGACTATATGGTCAAGTACACTGCTCCCGAAAGCTCTCGTATCAGGCTCGAAGATATCCAGCCAACTGGATGGGGAGATACAGCTGAGAGCACAAATACTCTGCAAAATGCAACAGAGGAATTCTCCTACGACAACTCTGCCTGGGAGACAGATTCCAATGATCCTGCTCCACCAGAAATCAGCGTCATTTCTGAAGACAAATCAAGGAAGGTGCCAGACTTTGTGATTCACTGAGGAGTTCGCCGCCAATGGGTTGCCGTCGAAGTTCCGAAGATCGTTCATCAGTCAAAGTAATTGCCATCTTTAACCTTTCACCCTGCCCAGGTGAAACGGATGTTTTGATAGGGCTCGCTTTCTGTAAATTTTCCCTCTTCGCTCCGCCCAAAGCCACAGAGTTTTGTTTTATAGGGCTGGAGTTTCAAGAATCGACTTGTTCATTAATAAAATAACGTCGTTCTGTAATTTCTGCATTAATTGTTGTTTTCTCTTTTCGCTTTTTTCAGAAAATGGTAATCCTAAAAAACAATTCGATAAATAAAAACAAGCAGTAATATAAAATACACTGCACACACTTGCATTTTCTCTATCTCTTCTAAACACGAATCATCACGTCATGCAGATTGCTTGTTTTACACCCAGTTGAAACATACGATCCGATGCCTTCTCCCAACTTTGAGTTTCCGATATTTGGGACTGAAGAAGAAGTTGACAACGACATTCCAGAAGAGATCTCCCGACTACTCAGACAGGAGGAAAGGTCCATTGAACCTCACAAAGAGCCGTTGGAAATGATCAATGTGGGTTCGGAAAAAGAGAGAAAAGAAATCAGGATTGGGGCACTGCTCAGTCCAACTGCCAGAGGGAGTTTGACAAAGCTTCTCAGAGAATTTCCCGATGTATTCGCTTGGTCCTATCAGGATATGCCAGGGTTGGATACCAGCATCGTGGAACATCACTTACCTTTAAGATCGGAATATCCGCCAGTAAAGCAAAGGTTGAGACGGACTCACCCAGACATGGCCATCAAAATCAAAGAGGAGGTACAGAAACAGATCGATGCAGGTTTCCTCGCTACATCTGAATATCCTCAATGGTTAGCCAACATCGTACCCATTCCCAAAAAGGACGGAAAGGTCAGAATGTATGTTGATTACAGGGATCTGAACAAGGCTAGTCCAAAGGACGACTTTCCTTTACCACACATTGACATGCTGGTAGACAGCACAGCAAAGTTCAAAATTTTCTCCTTCATGGATGGATTCTCGGGCTATAACCAGATCAAAATGGCGCCGAAAGACATGGAGAAAACTTCGTTCATTACCCCATGGGGTACCTTTTGTTACAAGGTAATGTTGTTCGGCTTGAAGAACGCCGGGGCAACCTATCAAAGGGCCATGACTACTCTGTTTCATGACATGATACACAAGGAAATAGAGGTATATGTCGACGATATGATTGCAAAATCTAAGACAGAAGAGGAGCATGTGACCCACTTGTCAAAACTATTCGAGCGGTTGAGAAAGTACAAACTCCGCTTGAATCCCAACAAGTGCACATTTGGTGTCCGATCAGGGAAACTCTTAGGGTTCATCGTCAGCCAGAAAGGAATTGAGGTCGATCCTGACAAGGTCAAGGCCATTCGAGAAATGCCTTCTCCGAAAACTGAAAAACAAGTCAGAGGATTCCTGGCACGTTTGAACTACATCTCCAGATTCATATTCCTAATGACCGCGACGTGCACGCCGATCTTCAAACTTCTCAAGAAAATACAATCGTTTCTCACTGACTCTCGGGGCAAATGGACCCCAAATTATGATGGCCCCTATGTGGTCATGAAAGCTTTCTCAGGCGGCACCTTGAGACTTGAAACCATGGACGGAGAGGAATTTTCCTACCCCACGAATGTTGATGTAGTCAAGAAATACTTCACCTAAAAAAAAACGTCTCGGTGGATTGAAAACCCGAAAGGGCGGTCCAGGCAAAAATTAGAGACATGATAAAAAATCATCCCGGTGGATTGGAAATCTCGAAGTACAATCCAGGAAAAAATTAGGGATAATGGCAAGTAACTATGTTCAACAGAGGCAAGTCCCTCAGCAGCAGTTACATCATCCATCGGAGGAAAACTCCAGTCAAGGTCATCTTCGACAGAAGCTCAGGATGTCCCGAATTCAAAGTTGGTAGAAGGATAGTGGTCGTTATGTTTCAACGTAGCCCTTTTCCCTGTAAATTACCATTTTCAAACTTTGTATATACTCTTTGGAATCACGCGTTTGGCTGATCTCCATCTTATCAATAAAATTTGAGCCCGTATGCTTTTGTTTGTAATTCTTATTTGTTTTAGCCTTACAGAATGGCGTTTTAACATGATTAGCGATTCTTGAAATGAAACAAAAATGAATTTACTTGTTAAAACTTTTTCTGCTTTTAAATTAAAGATGGCAATTGCTTTTGACTGTTGAACATCGAAAGAATGTCGGTTGCGTCTCCAAAGGTGTTTGAATTTCAAAGTGCAGAATCAAAGTACTCCTTCTAACCAATACGCCTGAACGAAGGATCAAATGTATGAGATACGGCTTTCCCATCTGATACCCTCGGCAGAGTTCTTATCTTCTAAGCCCGATCAACGGTATTCCCCGCAGGGACTATCTCTCCTAAGCAAGGCAGAATTGCTATCTTGAACCTAGTGATACCTTTCATCTCTAGCAGTGGCCGAGTATCCAGTCTTGTTCATCCGTCAGTTTGTATGTCGCGTCAGTTTTGTCAGCATATACATACATACATCATGCATTTGATTTGCATTCATATTCATATTGCATCACTATCACTCTAGTCGGTCTTGTCCCCTAGTGATAACAGTCTTCTCAATCAAGTTGTCAGTTCTTGCCTCATAAGGAAATGCTGCGTTTGAACAATCTCGCCTCCAGTGTATCTCTGGATTAGAGTCGGCACTCGACCACTTTGATAACTTGAAGCTCTAAAAAGCCAGAGAAGCTTTCTACAAATGTCACTCTTTGCCATTGAAGATGATATCCTTGCTTTCCCGGATTAAAGAAAAATCCCCAGAGAAAGCCTCCTAAGAAGAGATTTGGCAGTACAGCTGCCTTTCTCCGAAAGGCCGCTGATGAAAAGGTCATCGGCACCTCAAAATTGGAGCCCATCATATGGCATTTCTCCGGGAAGATCCCGAGAAAAGTATGATGTAAGACCCCAAGTGGAAGCAGTCTCTCAAGAGACTCATTTTCCCCAGATAGAGTCAACAAATGGCATCTCCAACAGAGAAGTTTGTGCACCTCTACAACTCAGACGACTGGGTTCCCCAGCAAGTCTGACATCAAAACTTTTTCCGTCAAATGGCATCTCCCCAGGAAAATCCAGCGAGAAGTTTGAGGAAAACCGCTACAAATAGCATCCCTTGTCAAGAAATTTTGTTGACAAAAGAAACTAAGACCAGTTCCTTGGTAGGAAACCAGGATCGAGGGGAAGTTTAAATCAAAAACTAAGACCAGTTCCTTGGTAGGAAACTAGGATCGAGGGGAAGTTTAAATCAGAAACTAAGACCAATTCCTTGGTAGGAAACCAGGATCGAGGGGAAGTTTAAATCAGAAACTAAGACCAGTTCCTTGGTAGGAAACCAGGATCGAGGGGAAGTTCATCTCAAAAGAAAACTAAGACCAGTTCCTTGGTAGGAAACTAGGATCGAGGGGAAGTTTACCTTTTCTAAGCATCATTGCTTAGCAAAAGAAGATGAATGCGCAAGCTGCCATTCATAGCCATCAAAATTTCGGGTATTCCGATATTTAATCCTCTTGCACCCCGAATGCCCGAATACCTTCGTCATTCACACCTTCGGGTCCAAGAAGATTAAATAGGGGCATCTGTCATACCCCAAATTTTGACCACTAAGATTTCCCATAATGGTGCAAATCATCACCACAATATGGATGTACCTTTGTGCCTCATCAATCTCCTCAAGGAATTGTTGAGCATTCACTACAATCAAGCTTAGGGTTTCAAGCCCTCTCAGAGCCTTTAGACAAATGATCAATCAAGGAATGACATGATCTTCAACTTGCCTAACCTCTTAAACATCCACAAAGGATCAAGAGGACTCCCACATCAAGAATTAAGCACAAGAGTGCAACATTTCAAGTGGATCAAGCCTCAAGTTCATCTGATACAAAGTCAACTGACGCAGAAAGTCAAAGTTTGACTTTTTGGTCAACTATGAGCTTCACAAGCCATTACTCAAGAAATATGATGGATGATTTAATTTGATTAAATTTAAATCAAGAAATAATGCAAAATTGCAAAATTGATTAAATTGAAAGAAACTTAGAAATTTTTTCTAAGTTAAAATCATGTTCAAGTGCACAATTTTTCAAGGTTGTAACTATTGATCCAAGCATTCATTGATTTTGAGTAAGAGCTAATTTTAAAGAGGGTATTTGATACTTCAACATTGTAGAAGGAATCAACTCAAAATATCATAAGGATTGAAAGATATAAGTGATCAAAGTTTGGAATTCTTAATGTCTTATGTTCTGACATTGCATAAGACATCATTAATATTTTTCCAGCAAGAATGTCCCAACTTCAAGGATGTTTTTCTCCATGATCCAAGTTGATTCAAGCCAAACCTTGAACATCAAAGTTGAAGTACGTTATCTCAGCTTTCCAGAAAGTTGTAGAACGTCCTTGTAGCATACTCGAGCAAGGAGATATGATTTTTGCAAAAAGCATTGATAAAGCAGAATTTTCATGACAGCTTTTAGGACAGATTTGATCACACAAGTTCAAGGTCATTTTTGACAACTTTACAAGTCTTATCTTCACAAAACTTGAACATCAAAGTTGAAGTACATCATCTCAGCTTTCCAGAAAGTCCTAGAACGTCCATGTAGCATACTCGGGCAGGGAGTTATGGATTTTACAAAAAGGCTTGCTGCAGCTGAATTTTTCATGGGACAGATTTGCACATTTCTTGTGCCACACGAATTTCCAAGCCTTGTCATCATCTTTGACACATCTGAGGATCAAATCTAAAGGGGACAATCACTGAGCCAAGCCTCCAAAGTCCTTGGAACAAGAAGTAGCATGCTATTCCTAAAAATCCCTAAAAGAGGGACAAGACTCCAATTTTGGATTGGAGCATTCAATGGAAGCATTAAGGTGGCATGGACTGAGCCATTCTCAACTGAATTCAGTCAAGACATATCCAAGACCAAGGGAACCACAGCCCTGTGCCCTAACCTCTAGTCAATGGCTAGAGGAGACTTGGATTCTCATTGGACAACATTGGCCAAACCTCTGCTGCAGTTGTCATTCACTATTGCGGAAAAAACAAACTTGCTCTACTATAAATAGAGCTCATTTTTGCTCAGTTTTAGTACACCAAAGCCATCAAACAGATGCTTTCCTCAAAATCTCTTCTTTCACCTCAAATTTGCCTTCCAAAGCAAGTAATTCTGAGTTTTTGAGTTAGAGAGCAATTCCACTCAAACTAATCACACACACACCTCATATATATCATATGTAAGTTGTGCAAACTATCACAAGTGACCTGTAATCACAAAATCACAAAGTCACCTCTCAAAACCTCAAAATGGCACTTTTTTGCATTTTTCAAGCCATGTCTTGATTCAGTCACTTTCCAAACCAGATAAAACCTCAAACACACTCCAAATATCATCCTTGAACTATCCCAAATGGTTCCCAACATCCGAAACACCATTTGAGAGAGTTGTTATTTTGGTCACTTTTAACCCCTTTTGCAAGAAAGGGACAATTTGTGTTTTTGCAGGTACCAGCTGATTCCAATCATCCAAAAAGCATCCAAGAGGTCATTTGAGGGTGTCCAAAGCATCAAATCATTTCTGGAATAAAGCACTTGGTAGGTTGCACAAAATCTCCAAAAAAAGAGGTAAAATTCATAACTTGAATTCTTTGAATCATGCTTTCCTTTGATGTCCACATACATGCATCATATTGAACAATTCTTGAAGCAAAAATGTAGTCCTTAATGTGTATGTTATGATCCTCCTACTGTTTGCACTTTAACATGTTCATATGTGGAGTTTATGTTGTTTTAAACTTAAGGTGCAGATCTGGTTTTTTTGCCTTGTGTGTGTTGTACATTAAGTTTCAGTATGTATGAGTGATACCATTGGATTCCTTGCGAAAAATTGGTCAAGATAGGTTCTTACGGATTTCAATTTCGTTAAAAATTGAGAGAGTTATTAATGTTTGTAAATTTGATAAGCAAAGATGTTTAAACTTAAGGTGCAGATCTGGTTTTTTGCCTTGTGTACGCTGTACATTAAGTTTCAGTATGTATGAGTGATACCATTGGATTCCTTGCGAAAAATTGGTCAAGATAGGCTCTTCCGGATCTTAATTCCGTTAAAAATTGAGAGAGTTATGAGTGTTTGAAGTTTGATAAAAAAATGTTGAAAACTCATGAAAGATGTCGAATGTGATGTTGTGACATCTTTCCTCTTTTTCTTAGTTTATCTTCAAAACTCAACCAATTATTTCACATAGCAAAAAGTATCATTTTTCAAATCTGTTTTACACACTTTTTATTCATACTCCATAATATTTTAATCCACCAAAAAATCACAAAAAAAATTATTATTTGATATATTTTTTATATATTCAAAAATATTGTTTTAAATTGTTTTAAATGCTTTTAAAATGATTTCTTTTTCTTGATTTTTAAAACCAAAATGATTTTAAATATTCATGTGGATAAAATACTTTTTCATAAACCTTAATCACTGTTTATAACATGATTAATGATTTTATTTGATATTTTTTATCATTTTTTACTTGATTTTTCTTTGAAAAATGCCCTTTAAAAAATGAAATTAGGGTTTTTGATTAATTCAACCCTCATCAAACTTTTTCAAACACCTTTTGGGCCTCTAAAAGAGTGTAAGACCCAACCCTTTGTAAATACAACCTATTTTGGGCCTCACTTATGGTATAAGTCCCGTTGTATTTCAAAAAGTTCGACGCGATCATCATCCGTTGAAAAACAAATCTTGGGCCTACCCTCGAGTAGTAAGACCCATTTCTTCTCTTTAAACCTTTTGGGCCTCTAATAGAGTGTAAGACCCAATCCTTTTTTTTTTGACCAAATCATTTTTGGGCCTCAGTGCATTGTATAAGTTCCGATACCGTCAAAAACAAACAGCGCGATCGTCGCCTTTTGAAAAATAACCTTTTGGGCCTCTCGTCGAGCTATAAGAGCCATTCAAAACTTTTGGGCCTCTAATAGAGTGTAAGACCCAATCCCCTTTTAACCAAAACCATTTTGGGCCTCAGATATTGTATAAGCCCCTTCGCGTTAAAAGAAAATCTCGGCGCGATCGCCATTTCAAACGGAAAAACAAACTTTGGGCCTACCCTCGTGTTATAAGTCCCACTCTTTTTCTTTAAAAACTTTTTGGGCCTCTTGAGAGAGTGTAAGACCCATCCCTTTGTACAGAAAACCTTTTTTGGGCCTCAGTCACTTGTATAAGTCCCTCTGTACAAATTCAAATAGTGCGCTCAAATCTCCTTGAGCTGTAAGCCTCAAATCTTTCTTTTTCAAAGCACTTTCTCCTTTGATTTTGAATATACTGTTGTTTTCAATTTGTCTTTGTTGAACAACTAACCAAACAACATGGAAGCTCTACAACCGAGTAAGTGTTTATACGCTTTCATTTACCGCTTTCATATACATATAAATGTATTGTGGGGTTGTTTCGCTGTAAGTCTTCTTTCATAAACTCATATCAACTATGTAATAATAGTATATATATTTAGAGTTTCCCCGGCAACTACGTCTAGAACTAGGTGACGCCGTTTCGTTTATTCGTAGAAATAGACAACTAGATCCCCAATAGGATCACCAGATACAGTCTTCTCTTCGGTTGTCTTCATTAGGAATTGTCAAGAAACTCTACTCCCAGAGATGAATGTATTCTTCGTGAATGGCATCTTTGAGTTTCTTCCAAATTCTCGAACTTTCCTGGCTTGATCTATTCCTCGTGAATAGCCTGTCTTGAATTTCTCGGGGTTTGGGGACCCACGGGCTTCTTAAAAGCATCGGCCTCCTCTTGGGCATCGTACAAGGACCCATAGGCTTCCTAAAAGCAACCCCTCCTCCTCTTGGGCTTAGTACAAGGACCCGTCCGCTTCTTAGAAGTATTCACAGCCTCCTCTTAGGCTTCGTATAATGATTTCTTCCTCTGGGAATGATAGCCTCCTCTTAGGCTTCGTACAAGGACCCGTCGGCTTCTTAAAAGTTTCCAGGCTACTCTTGGGCTTCGTACAAATTGTCCCGACGACTTCCTAGAGGTATAGGAACAGAACTTAGTCATCTTCATAGAACATTCCTTTCATAGAGTCTACTACTGTTTCTCAAAGCATAGTATAAAAGATGAAACTCTAGACTTGGACAGTCTAATTTCCTTGAGTCTCAAAGATATTCTCAAGGGACCCCTTCGTTAAATAGGAAGGAAACCCGTAGACTCGGACAGTCTCAATACCCTTTGGATTTCCCATTTCCTTAAAGAACGGGAAATATCCCTGGTCCTCGAATAAAAAATCCCTGAGTACAACATTACTCATATAAGAACTGATTTTCTCTTTCAAAATCAGCATACTGGACCTGTCACTCAACTGAAACAGCGCCATAGCCTCCTCTTAGGCTTTGTATAATGATCCTTCTCCAGTGAAGTTAGCCTCTCTCTTAGGCTTTGTACAATGATTCTCCCTAGCAGAGTCAAACAAACGTTTAGCCTCTCTCTCAGGCTTTGTACGAGACACATAAGAGACTCCCTCGTTGAGTCGATCACCCCATAGCCTCCTCTTAGGCTTTATATAAGAAAACCACTGGTTGATCCAATCAACCTTTTAGCATCAAAGCTGTGCCTCGTTCACAGTACACAAACATCAACAACTCTTTCCCCTTCATCTAATCGCTGTAAGCGGCAAGCCTCTGGATCATCTACATCCATGCCACTGTCCCTCTTTTAGCATGAGAAATTCCTAAGGAAAGATAGCATTGCTCTACACTGAGTTAAAGCCTTCTCCTTCAGGTTAAAATCCCCTATAAAGGAAATTATGGCATTGCCGGATTCACACATCCCGGTTAAAGTAATTCTCCTTTATAAACAGTTGTGACATACTACCCCCACTTTAGAGATGACAAATTCTCTCTAAAGTCAAACACTTTTAGCTTCACATCTTGGGCTTTGAACAAGATACAAACTACCTTTCGCTTCACGTCTTGGGCTTTGAACAAGACACCAAAACAACCCATTTCCTCCCATAGAATAGGAGGAACTACGAACGCTCTAATTTCCCTGTTTCGGTAAACTGGAATACGTAGGCATAAGATTGAAAGAAAAATCTTAGCGAGCACACTAAACAAAAAACCCAAAATCCCATACTTTCATATATCCGTCCTAAACATCCTAACCAATAGCCTAAAAAACCTTTCGTCAACAAAATAACCAAGGAGAGACCCCGAATCTTTGTAGCATCTGTAAACCAACAGTTTTGACTGTTTAACCTCAGTATGCAAGCAGGGTTAGTTGGAGACATCTATTTCCCTTCCTTCATCAGCTTTAATAGGATAAAAAATGAATCGAATTGTAGTACTAGAGCGATCTTGCTTCGCAACCACATCCAAAAATCACTCGCTGCAGAAAAATGGCGACTCTGTTTGGGAGTCACATGAGGATCTGTTTTACCTTAGTCATCATCGTCCCCATTTTCCACACAATCCAGAAAAAAATTAGGGATTAATGGCAAGTAACTACGTCCAACAGGGGAAAATCCCCTAGTAGTAGTCATGCCATCCGTCAGAAAACTCCAGTCAAGGTCATCTTCGACAGAAGCTCAGGATGTCCAGAATTTAAAGTTGGTAGAAGGATAGCGGTCGTCATGTTTCAATGTAGCCCTTTTCCCTTAAATTACCATTTTCTAACTTTTTAAATACTCTATGGAATCACGCGTTTGGCTGATTTCCATCCTATCAATAAAATTTGAGCCCTTGTGCTTTTGTTTGCAATTCTTATTTGTTTTAACTTTACAGAATGACATTTTAACATGATCAACGATTCTTGAAATAAAACAAAAATGAATTTACTTGTCAAAATTTTTCTGCTTTAAATAAAGATGGAAATTTCTTTTGACTGTTGAACATCGAAAGAACATCGATTGCTTCTTCAAAGGTATTTGAACTTCAAAGTACAGAATCAAAGTACTCCTTCTAACCCAGTACGCCTGAACAAAGGATTAGCTGTGTCGGATGCGAATATTTCGTCTGACACCCCCGTCAGAGTTCTTACCTCCTAAGCCCAACCAACGTATTCCCCACAGGGACTATCTCTCCTAAGCAAGACATAATTTCTATTTTGAACCAATGATACTTCTTCATCCCCTGCAGGGGCCGAGTATCCAGTCGTGTTCATCTATTAGTTTATTTGTCAGCATATACATACATACATCATGCATTATTGATCTACATTCATATTCATATTGCATCACTATCACTCTAGCCGGTCTTATTCCCTAGTGATAGAAGTCCTCTTAATCGAGTTGTCAGTTCTTTCCTCATCAGGAAATGTTGCGTCTGAACAATCTCTCTCCTCCAGTTTATTTCTGGATTGAAGTTGGTCCTTGACCACTTTGATAACTTGAACCTCTGAAAGACAAGAAAACTTTTGACAAACGTCACTCTCCATCATGGAAGATGACATCTTCGTTTTCCCAGATTAAGGAAAATCCCCATGGAAAGCCTCACAGCTAAAAGACTCTCAGCAGCACATTAACTTTTCTCTCCAATAGAGTCGATGTTAATAAAGTCACCAGCACCTCAAAAATGGGGTACATCGTATGGCATTTCTCCAAGAAGATCTCGAAGAAAAGTATGATGTAATATCCCCAAATAGAGAGTAGTCTCTCAAGAGACTCGTTTTCCCTAGTAGAGTCGACAAATGGCGTCTCTAAACAGAGAAGTTTGTGCACCTCTACAACTCACACGAATGGGTTCCCCAGCAAGTCTGACATCAAAAGTTTTTCATCAAATAGCATCTCCCCAGGAAAATTCAGCGAGAATTTTAAGGAAAATCGCTACGAATGGCGTCCATGTCAAGAAAGTTTATTGACAAAAGAAACTTAGACCAGTTCCTTGGTAGGAAACCAGGATTGAGGGGAATTTTATTTCAGAAACTTAGACCAGTTCCTTGGTAAGAAACTAGGATCAAGGGGAAGTTTATATCAGAAACTTAGACCAGTTCCTTGGTAGGAAACCAGGATCAAGGGGAAGTTCATTTCAAAAGAAAACTGAGACCAGTTCCTTGGCTGAAGACCAGGATCGAGGGGAAGTTTTACCTTTTCTAAGCATCATTGCTTAGCAAAAGAGGATGGATGGGCAAACCGCCATTCATAACCCCCGTCAAAATTTTGCGCATTTCGATATTTAATCATCTTGCACCCCGAATGCCCGAATACCTTCGCCATTCACATCTTCGGGTCCAAGAAGATTAAATAGGGGCATCTGTCATACCCCAAATTTTGACCACTAAGATTTCCCATTATTGTGTAAATCATTACCAAAATATGGATGAACCCTCATGCCTCATCAATCTCCTCAAAGATGGTTGAGCATTCACTACAATCAGAATTAGGGTTTCAAGCCCTCTCAGAGCATTTTAGACAAAGGATCAATCAAGAATTAACATGATCTTCAACTTGTCTAAACTCTCAAACACCCACAAAGGATCAAGAGGACTCCCACATCAAGAATCAGGCACAAAGTTGCAGCATTCCGAGTGGATTGAGCCTCAAGATCGCCAGTGTCACCAAATTAGGGTTTTGGTCGACCAGGGCCTCCAGGTGGAAATTTTCATCTGGGCATGATCCAATGCTTCAAATCATAACCTAATATACTCCATGGAATCTCATGGACCCAATCATCAAGTCAATTTAACCTCAGGGGATGCATCTATCAAAAATCAGGAATTAGGGTTTCTTGACCTAATTCACCCCTAAGTTGACTTTTGGGACAAAACATAAGCCAAGACCTCAAGACATTATTTGAGGGCCTCTAATACACCATATTTATCCATTTGCAACAATGGATTGATCCAAGAAGCTTGATCTACAAGTTTCAATTTCATCTGAACCACAATTAGGGTTTTGAAGAAAAAGTCAACTAAGCCTTTGAATTTTGACTAGGACATGCTCCCAAACCTTGGGACATGATTCAATACACCCTATATCACCTATGGAATCCATCTATTAAGTTTGATTTAGGTCAAGGACTTGATTTCATAGAGGATCGCACAGTTTGGAATTCATCTGATAAAAAGTCAATTGTGCACAAAAGTCAAAGTTTGACTTTTTGAGATTTTTCACAATTATGGTTCCTTAACCCTAAAATGATGTTAATGTGTGAGTAGAATCATCATTCATCAAGAAAAATAAAAGAAAGTGGGATAACTTGTAAAAGGGGTAACCATAAAAACTTAGAATTTTTCTAAGTTATGAAACAAAGTGGCTTGGGTACCAACTTCTAAGGAT
Organism: Lathyrus tuberosus; assembly: GCA_022829125.1. Lineage (NCBI taxonomy): Eukaryota > Viridiplantae > Streptophyta > Magnoliopsida > Fabales > Fabaceae > Lathyrus > Lathyrus tuberosus. The sequence goes on from JALAZF010000427.1 coordinate 4,069,887, forward strand.
CATAACTTGAGATCCAAGCAACCATTTTGGATGATCCAAAGATGGATTTGTAGCTCTCATGGCATACTTTAAAAGTGTCAACTACATCTCATTCCAATTCCTCATGGATTTTTAGTTATGGAGTGATCAAAATGGCTGAAAACATGAAATGTCATTTTTTCCAACACTAAGTGAAATTTTCACTAAGTCAGAATCTGTTTTACTTTTTTCAAAATGTAGGGGCATTTTTCATTTGGATCCAAAAAGTGTCATGACAAACTATGATCACACATGTGTTTTATCATATGAGAGCTTTTCAAAATGGCCAAGAACTCCATCAAATTCCATCTGAGCTAAGAATTACGACAGCTGCAACATGCCTTGCTGCAACTGTCATGACAAGGCAGACTTGTGCACACTGGCTCGATTTGATCAATTTGTGCAAATGCCAAGCAAGTTTAGCCATATGCACACCTCAAGGGGAGACCAAAGAGGGACAAACACTGATCCATAAGCCTCTCAAGTCTTTGGAACTACATATAAGGTTTGGCACCCCTAAAAGCCAAAGATGCTTCAAGACTCCAATTTTGTTTTGGAGCATTCAATGGATGCTTAGAGGTGGCATGTATCAGAGCAAAAATAAACACTTCAGTCAAGCCTTATCCTTGAATCAAAGAACCATAGGCATGTGCTCTAACCTCTAGTCAATGGTTAGAGGAGACTTGAGATTCCAAAATGATCCAATTGGCCAACAGCCTGCTGTAGCCACCATTCACTATTGCTTGCAAAACAAACTTGCTCTACTATAAATAGAGCTTATTTGTGCTCAGTTTAAGTACACCAAAGCACTACAACTGATGCTTTCCTCAAAATCACCTTCTCACTTCCAAAATTGCTTTCTAAAGCAAGTCACTATCGGGTTTTGAGTTTGAGAGCAATTCCAACCAAACCAATCACACACACACCCCTCATAAACATCATATAGAAGTGATCCAAACACTTAACAACATCTGGAACACCAATTTCACAAAATCACCAGCCAATTGCTTAAGTTCTTGACAGATTTGCAGTTGGGGTACCATATCAAGTTCCAGATCATTTCCATCCATTCCAAGCATTCACACACACTCCATAGCATCTAGGGAAGCTGTTCACATCATTGGAACCAAGCTGTAACACCTCCAACACAAAACACGATCACCAGCTGCAAGAGGTAAGCCACAACTTGGTCATCTATTAATCTATGCATATTTCCTCACACAATACTTTTGCCAAATGTTCATAATCATGCGTAGAATGTTTTCCCTCAATTAAATGCTTTGAATGAATCGTGTATATAATTTCTCATCCTTCATGCAGAATTTAGGGTTCTTGAGGTTTTGTCTTGATTTCTTATTCCATGCTTAAAATAAATGAAATTAAAGACTATAGACATGATCACGAGGTGAAAACGAGTAGATTGATATGTGGATTATGTGATTTCATCAAGTATTCAGTAAGATTGGATAGAAAATGCAAATCTGAGCAAACTCCCTTCGCGCGTGTTCTTGGCCCATGTTCTTGGCGCCTTTTTTAAATTCAAATATTTTAATTTTTGTGATTTTATTTAATTGATTCAAAAATTAATTTCTCTTTGGTTTTTAATGATTTTGAGTTAATTCTTTTTCTAATAATTCACAAAAATGTTAAAATATTTTATTTTACCGAAAATTCCCAAAAATATTATATATTTCATATATTTGATATTTTTGCAAATAATTAATTTTTATTTGTTTTTTAACATTTAAGATATTTTTTCTTTCTTGATTTTCCAAACTTAATTGATTTTCAATCATTTTGTGGATAAAAACATGATTTTTAAAACATTAATCCAAGATCACAACTTGTTTTTCACACATGTTTGATAATTTTGATCATTTTAATCAAATTTTTATTTAATTAAAATACTTTTTGAAATTAATTTAGGGTTTTGATCTTAATCACCCAAAACAAATCTTTTTCAAACACTCATGGGCCTCTAATAGAGTGTAAGACCCAGCCCTTGTTGTACATAAACAATTTTTGAGCCTCAGATATTGTATAAGTCCCGACACAATAAAAAAATCTCGGCACGATCGCCCGTTTAAAATTTGGGCCTCTCCCTGAGTTGTAAGCCCCATCACTTGTACAAAAACACTTTTGGGCCTCTAATAGAGTGTAAGACCCAACCCCTTTGTAAATAATACCTTTTGGGCCTCACACATTGTATAAGTCCCTCTGTATATTTTTAAACGTTCAGCGAGATCGTCGCCTTCTTAACAAAATCAATTGGACTTCTCCTTGAGCTATAAGACCCATCTTTATTCATTTTCAAACTTCTTTGGGCCTCTCCTTGAGTTGTAAGACCCAATCCCCTTTTGACCAAAACTTTTTGGGCCTCAGTCATTGTATAAGTCCGGATATAATTTTCAAAACAACAGTGTCATCACTATTAAAATTTGGGCCTCTCCCTGAGATGTAAGCCCCGATCTCTATTCAAATACTTTCTCCTTTGATTTTGAATCCAAATGTATAGTTGCTATCAAAACTTTCTTTAATTTCTTTGTTGAACAACTAACAAAACAGCATGGAAGCTCTACAACGGGTAAGTGTTTATCCGCTTTCTTTTATATGCTTTCATATCCATAATTGTATTATGGGAAGCTGCGTATGGTTAGTCTTCTTTCATTCTTTTAAATGCTTTCATATACATAACTGTATTGTGGGAAGCTGCACATGGTTAGTCTTCTTTCATACTCCCTGGAATACTCGTTATATATTAACTGTATATATACTAGTATAGTTATTTAGAGTTTTTCCCCGCAACTACGTTTAGAACTAGGTAAAGCCCCATTGGTCACTCTTAAATACAAACAAAACTAGATCCCCATAGGATTTCCAGATACAGTCTTCCCTTCTCTTGGGGTTAATCAATATGGAACAAAGAAAAAGGCAGTATTTTCGGTGAACCTTTTCTCAGACAGTCACTCTTAGAAATTGTCAAAGAAATTCTACTCCCCGAAGTTGATATATTCTCCGTGAATAGCATCGCTTGAGTTTCTTCCAAATACTCGAACTTTACTGGAATAATCTCTTCTCTGTGAATTGCATTTCTTCAACTTCTCTTGGTTTGGGGACCCACAGGCTTCCTAAAAGCATCCCTGCCTCCTCTTGGGCTTTGTACAAGGACCCTTCGGCTTCTTAGAAGTTCTCATGCCTTCTCTTGGGCTTAATACAATGACCCTAACGACCTGTTAAAGGTATAAGACAGAACTTAGTCATCCTTTGCTAGAGCAGTCTTTCCAATGTCAAACCTCTGGCCACTTTAGGGTTGATTCTCATCCCTTAAGCCCTTGCCCTCTTTTGGGCATCCTACAAAAGATAAAACTCTTCAACACCAGTAGACTTGGATAGTCTAAACCCCCATTTCAGTCTCAAAGAAATTCTCAAGTTCCTTTCAAACATAGGAAAAAACACTGATCACTCTGGATCAATCTCTAACAGAAACCCGATCTCTCTCATGAGAGTTTCCCACCCTTGGACCTGCCTATGGATATAATCCTAGGCAGTAAGATAGCCTCCTCTTAGGCTTTGTATAATGACCCTTTCCTCAGGAAAGTCAGCCTCCTCTTGGGCTTTGTACAATGATCCTCCCCCAGCGGAGCTAACCTTTTCAGATTCTCTTGTTGAGTCAATCACTTCTGTGACTCTCTTATTGATTCAACCATTTTTTAGACTCTCTTGTTGTGTCCATCACTTTTCAAGACTCTCTTGTTGGGTCAATCTCCTTTTAGCCTCAATCTCGGGCTTTGTACGAGACAGCAAATCACTCTCTTGTTGAGAATAAAAGACTCTCTTGTTGAGTCAATTCTTTTATCCTCCGTCTTGGGCTTTGTACAAGACATATAAAAGACTCTCTTGTCGAGTAAACTCTTTTAGCCTCCATCTTGGGCTTTTTATAAGACATATAAAAGACTCTCTTGTTGAGTCAACTCTTTTAGCCTCCGTCTTGGGCTTTGTACAAGACATATAAAAGCACTCTCTTGTTACGACAAACTCAATTCAGCCTCCGTCTTGGGCTTTGTACAAGACACATATAAACCTCCCCAGCGGAATCAAAAATCCCTTTTAGCCTCAATCTTGGGCTTTGTACAAGACAGAAATAACATTTTCCTCGGAAAAGTCAAACTGTTAGCCTCCTCTTAGGCTTCATATAAGGATATCCCCAAAGAGTCAGTCTCTTTTTTGCCTCAATCTTGGGTTTGGTACAAGACATATACACTCTCTTGTTAAGTCGATCTTGCCTAGCCTCTTCTTAGACTTCGTATAAAGAAATCCCTAACAGAGTCAATCAACCTTTTAGCATCAAACTTGTGCTTTGATCAAAGCACATAAAAATCAACAATCCCTCTTTAGAGATGACAAATTCTCTTTCAGTCAACCTTTTAGCTTCAATCTTGGGCTTTGAACAAGACACAAATATTCCTTTTAGCCTCTGTCTTGGGCTTTGAACGAGACACCAAAACATCTTTTTCCTCCCTTAGAATAGGAGGAACTACGATTGCTCTGATTTCCCTATTTCGTTTAAATGGGAATACGTAGGGATAAGATTGTGAAATCTTAGCGAGCATATTAATAAAAAAACTCTAGGTCCAATACCTCACCAAAATCATCAAAAACTCTCAACCTTACTCTATCACATTTCCCAAGAAACTTTCCCAAACCCATTAACAGACAATCACCATCAATTACAAAGCAGAACCTAATGTTAACATCCTGTGGATAACCACATATAGGATGGGTAACTGACAACTGCCCATTGTATAACCTGACCCCGGACTCTCCAATCTCTTTAAGCGTTTGTTCAGTTAAACATTCGCGTGCAAGGTTAGTTTTAGATACATTCCCTTTCCCTTTCAGCTTCATGGGATAAATAAGAAATCAGAAAGTAGCACCCCTTTCTCCTCGAGGAGGAAAACCCAACTCCAGCGATAAGGTGGCCGCGTCACCGACAAAAATCGCTCGCTACAGAGGGATTATGGCGCATACGTATTTGGCTATTTCATGATTAGAGATTAAGACAACGTCTTTGCTTTGATCAGGAAGATAGTCGGGTATCCCGTTGATCGACCCAGAACTTGAACATGGTCGAATCTCTTTTCGGTCTAACTGATTTTGAAGAGCTGACCATACAAGGTAGCATCCTTGGTTGTTCTCTGAGCAAACTCTACAGCGCTCATAGTTGTGTGGTGGCACCCGGCCACATCCGCTTTGTATGTAGTGCAACCTCACTAGATCTGTTTCCATCGAGCAAACATCCTGACTTTGATGCCTGGTAGGGTTCCCATCAGTCATACTGATCCGTTGTGTGGAATCATCCAAGTAGATCAGAAGCCACCAATGGTTCAACAAGTGTTGAAGTGTTCTTTAGACAAGTTCACATCCTTGGTCGTCTTCGCGACACACTTTACAGTCCTGATAATCATGTGAAGCCAAAAAACTGAGTCTGACTTGCATAGCGTGTGATTCTACCAGACTGGTATTCATTAAGCGAATATCAAAGATTTGAATCATATTAACTTGATGGCTACTTCTATCACGGTAATCCTGGATCCATCCGAGATCCATCTGACACTAGAGGGCCTCTTGTACAAAAGAGCATCCGTGATTGTTTATTGAGCATATCAGACATGAATTGTAATCGTGCTGTGGCAGATCATGATGTTGGCTCTGCCTTGAGTGCATTGCCACCAAGTTGACGTTCATCATTAGAATGTTGTGGTTCTGAACAATGTTGGGATTCGTGTGAGCCATATTGACCTCACGGATTTTGTGATCTTGGATCCATCCGAGATCCATCTGTTCTTGTAGAGCTGATTGCACTACGGAACATCCCTGATTATTCTTTGAGCAGATATCACACTGGTGATAATCATGAGATGGTACATGACCGTATCTGCTATGCCTGCAATGCATCTTGACCAGATTGGTTCCCAATAAGAGTACATCGTGAATCTGATAACTGCGGTTAAATTCTTCCTCTATCAAATTTACTGCAGTCTTCGCATGCTGAGGCAACAAGTTTGTCTGAAGATTTGGATTTATATAGTTGAAGGATAATACCCCGTTCCTGACAAGCTTATGTACATCGGACTTGAAGCTGAGATAATTTTCTATGTTGTGTCCCGGTCCTCCTTTATGGTAAGGGCAAGTTTGATCTACTTTGAACCAAAAAGGCAGATTTTCCGATACTGTAAGAGGGGTCCTGGTTTGGACGTGCCCCTTGACCAGTAGTAGTGGAAACAGTTCTGCGTATAACATCGGTATAGGGTCAAACCCTGGTGGTCGTGTTGTACGGTTGTTGTTGTTGTAGTGTGGACGAGCCTGTTGAAGAGGTTGTTGTGTCCTTTGCTGATACTGTTGTTGACTTGGTTGGCTCTGAGCAACCTGAGGTTGATACGTTGGAGCAGGCGTAAGGTTGATAGCGGGAGTTACCACTGCTACTGGTTGATACCTTCGCCTTTACTTTCCGAGAGAGATATTACCAATATTTTGCTCTTTTTTATTAGGGAAAGCACTACCGTATCTTTTGGTACTGCTTGATGGTTCTGCACCTTTGACTAAACGTCCTTCTCGGACTGCTTCTTTAAGGCGTACTCCCATGTTCACCATCTCAGTGAAGTCACTGGGCGCACTGACGACCATTCGGTCATAATAGAATGAGCTCAAGGTTTTCAAAAAGATCTTTGTCATCTCTTTTTCCTCAAGAGGGGGACAGATCTGGGCGGCAATTTCACGCCATCTCTGAGCATATTCCTTAAAAGTTTCCTTATCCTTTTGCGACATTGCTTTGAGTTGATCTCTGTCTGCTGCCATGTCCAGGTTATACTTATACTGCTAAACGAAGTCAGCGCCAAGATCTCTGAAAGTGACGATCTTGGTGCGGTTTAAACCCATGTACCATTTCAGTGCGGCACCGGTTAAACTGTCTTGGAAATAATGGATCAGTAGCTGTTGATTCTCTGTCTGAGTTGACATTTTTCTAGCATACATCACCAAATGACTTTGAGGGCAAGAGTTGCCCTTGTATTTCTCAAAGTCAGGCACCTTGAATTTGTGCGGGATTTTCACATTAGGGACCAGACAAAGGTCTGCGGTGCCCTTTCCGAATAAATCATGGCCACGAATGGCATGCAGTTCTTTCTGCATCTCCAGGAATTGTTCCTGGAACTCATTCATTCTGTCGTAAATATCTTCATTTCCACCCGAGATCATTTGTGGAATCTGTCCTTCTGGGACAGTGTGTATCACGAGTTGTGATATAGTCATTACGGCGGTGACTCTTGGTGTTTCCCTGTCCCAAAGTTTGTAACCATCAGGCATTGCTGTCATGACTCTTGTATCTTCACCTTCCCGAAGTTTGTAACCTTCAGGCCTAGCGGTTCCTGCTGCAGTTTCTGGGTCTTTAGTGATCGGTGGGATGTATCCTTCAGGTATAAAGTTGATAGGCATGCCCCAGGGGCGATCTTTAGGCATGTTGTACCGAGGATCATACGTCTCCACTATGGGCGTAGATGTGATCTCTGAGATCACAGTCCTTTGTTGTTGCCTCTAAGCTGTTGTCATAGATTGTATGTCACTGTGAAGTTTTTTCAGATCTTATTTCAGAGCGTCGATTTCTTCTCTCAACTTTCTGTTCTCTTCCTCGAGATCGTCCATTTTCTTTTGTCGATTGGCCCGAGTATTGTACGAATGAGACAATTTGACTCTAGAATCGTGACACATATGTGAGATTCAAAGGTAAGAAGAATGCGTTATGTGAAAATGATGAATGCAATGATATATATTTTTGTTTTTTGCTTTAATAAAAAAGAAACTTCAACAAATAAATTGCAAATATCATACAGTGAGGAGACCCCGTTTTATTGAATTTGAAAGATTGCGGAAATGGAAATACTGTATTTTACAAAGTGCTGTAAAAGGAAAAGTCTAAGCTTATGGACCCTGAGTCCTCTCTGAGGAGAGCTCAGGTGTTGGTTCTGGTATTTTCCTTTTCTTTGATTGGGGCTCTTGAGTCGTTGTCGGGTTGTCGGTCCTTTGCCAAGTGAAAGGAGCGAGCAAATTTCTTCGGTCTTCTTGATTTTCTACAACATGCTGCTCTAATATCTTAATCAGAGCGTCCTTTTCTTTTGATAGTTGCTGAATTTTGGTACACTCCACATTGAGAATATGATACTTATTCTTCGAAGATTTCTTTTCCCGTCGAACTTTGTTGAGAGTGACCTGGAGTTTTTCCGCATCAAACATAAAATAAAGGACATATTCCTTTAGCGGAAGAACTTCTTGACGAGGGTAAGGCAGGGCACTAGTTTGTACCCAGTGGAGATAAGGTTCCATAGAGACACAGTCTGGTTTTCCTAGAGACTCTCTTCCTTTCCTGTGAACATGTTTCCAGGCATGCACTATTTCTGTCTTTAGTGCCCTGTCATTTTCTCCTTCCTTGAAGAAAAGACCTTCCAGATGAACATTACGCGGGATATGCCTCATCGGGTATCCGAGTTGACGGCGAACTAAAATCGGATGATAGTTGATTCCTCCTTTAGTTCTTATGAGGGGTACATTAGGGAAGTTTCCTCAACGGTCGATGATCCTTATCCCGTCATAGATCCGATTGTACCAATCTATGTCAGAGTTGGTAAGAGACATGATTCTCTGTGACCAACATAGAGTACTCTTATGATCCCTGTTAGGTCTTGGATTGGCTGGAATTTTGGTAAAACAAAGTATGTTCAATGTTGATGTCAAGGTGGTGATGTTGCAACATTGAGTCTTAACACTGGGCTGTGTTAAGTATTTAAATTGCTGAAGTTGGATGTCTGATGTCACATGGCGATGTTGTGACATTAGATCTGCAGAATTAATAACATCAGGTTGTGATGTTGTTAGGGTTTGCGTGTTAGCTGGAATTGTGGAGAGCAAGCTGTCTCATTGGATGCAAATATCTTGGGATAGATATTTTCTGCTGCATAGGAGATCTGGTGCAGATTTGTAGGAGATTTAAAAGGTTGAAGATTTAAAAAGATTTTAGGAGAAAATCTGTTTTAAATATTCAGTTTTAAATAACAAATCAAGTCAGATATTGTAGTAGTCCAAGCCCAATTTAGGTTGCTATATAAAGCGCACAAAGACCAAAGGAAAAGTACAGAAATACAGAGAGAAGATCAAGAGCATAGGCTGAGTGTCTTGAGTATTTTGTACGAGTTTTGTATACAGAATTCTAGGTTGAATTGCTGAGTCGTTTTCTGTCCTCTCTTAGAAGCTGTGAAGCAATAGAGAGTTATTACTTGATCAAAGCTGTGAAGTAAGATCAAGGTTGCTCAAAGAGGTTGTTCCTTGAGTATTGTTTTAGGGATTGAGTAGTGTTCTCATATCTAAGTGGTTTCTTAGGTAGAAAGTCACTAGTAGGAATTAAGTTTAGGTGATTGTCAACTGGGTTGTTGAGTCTGTAAATTAATTCTACAAGTAGTGAATTTCATCCCTGGCTTGGTAGCCCCCAGACGTAGGTAGTTAGACCGAACTGGGTGAACAATTTTGTGTGTTATTCTGCTGTTTATTTTGTCCATTGTGCAGAGTGTGTTGTTGTGACATCGCACCTTAACATCACACATCTGATACCAGAATTTCAATTGGTATCAGAGCAGGCATCCTGTCTGTCTCTGGGTGAGATCTAGGGAAGTTACTTTCTGGTGTAAAGATGGACAAAGAAGTTGGAGGATTCGTCAACAGACCCCCTAGTTTGGATGGATCCAATTATGACTATTGGAAGCCAAGGATGACTACTTTCTTAAAATCCTTGGACAGCAGGGCATGGAAGGCTATTATTAAAGAGTGGAAAGCACCTGTTGTGTGTGAGAAAGATGATGCTGGCAAAGATAAAGAAGGTACCTCAAAGCCAAAGCCTGAAGAAGAATGGACAAAGGAAGAAGATGAGCTTGCCCTTGGTAATTCCAAAGCTCTAAATGCAATTTTTAATGGAGTGGATAAGAATATTTTCAGGTTAATCAATACCTGTGAAGTTGCTAAGGAAACGTGGGATATTTTGAAGGCCACTCATGAAGGTACATCTAGAGTTAAAATGTCAAGACTTCAGATTCTAACATCAAAATTTGAAAGCCTGAAGATGAAGGAAGATGAGACTATTCATGACTTCCACATGAATGTTCTGGAGCTGGCTAATGCATCCAGTGCTCTTGGGGAAAAAATGTCAGATGAAAAGCTTGTAAGGAATATCCTTAGGTCCTTTCCTAAGAAGTATAAGATGAAGGTAACTGCCATTGAAGAATCACAAGACATCAGCAAGATAAGAGTTGATGAGCTCATTGGATCTCTTCAAACTTTTGAGCTTGGGTTGAATGAGGAAGAACCAGAAAAGAAGCCAAAGAGTATAGCCTTGGTGTCAAGTGATCAAGAAGAGAAAGGAAATAGCTCTAAATCCCAGGAGGATCTATCTCAGGCCATAGTTATGTTGGGAAAACAGTTCAACAAAGTGTTCAAGAGGATGAATAATAACTCCAGGCCTAATGTCAAGAACATATCTTCTGACATCAGCAAGTCAAAAGAGAGGGATGAAGAGAAAACTGCCCAAGATAAAGGAGTTCAGTGCTTTGAGTGTGAAGGGTATGGACATGTCAAGAAAGAGTGTCCCACCTTCTTGAAAAAACAAAAGAAGGGCATGACAGTTTCCTGGTCTGACTCTGATAGTGAAAGTGAAGGTGAGTCAGCAAAGCATGTTAGAGCTTTGACAGGAACTGTTGTTTCTGATGATGATTCTAGTGATGGAGAAATAACCTTTGAGGAGCTAGCTTCTACTTATCAAGAGCTTTGCCTAAAGAGTGCTGAAATATGTCAAGAAAACAAGTCAAAAGGAACAGATTGCTCAGCTTGAGACTGCTAAAGCTGATTTGGAAAACGAAGTCTCACTGGTCAAAGCTCATCTTGATCATATGACCAAATCTATTAGGATGTTGAGCTGTGGTACAGACACACTTGATAAGATCCTTCAGACAGAAAAGGTTGCTGGTGATAAGTCAGGTATAGGATTTGTGGCTGAGAACAAGGTTTCTGCTGAAGCAAGCACTTCAGAAACAAAGAAGGAGGTGTCCCAAACAATGTCTCATCATCAAACAATGAGACAAGATTCTACCCCTAAGAAGGTTGGTCAGCCTCAGAATGTTGAGAAATAGAATGGTCCCCATCAGAGGAAGATGCAGCCTCAAGGAGCTAGTCAGTATATGCCTCCCCAATATCACAAGAGCATGCAAGCTACAAGGTTCAAACAGAACATGTCTCATCAGAGGTCTCAACATCAGGAAAACTGGTATGGATATGGATACTACAATGTTGTGCCTATGGAAGAAGTAAGCCTCATCACCATAGGAGACAGCCTAAGAGACAGCATTCTCAGTTCAGAAGAAGATAATCCAACTATGGAAGAAGGAGACAACATTATGGGTGGCAGCCACAGCATTATCATCAAAGTGGCAAAAGATTTAACCACTTTAGAGATGACAGGGTAAGATGCTTCTATTATGGTAGGGTTGGACATATGCAGTCCTCATGCTTCAAGCTCCATGGTTATCCAAATTTTGTTCCTCAAACTAGACAGAAGGAGGTCAGATCCAAAGTTCCTAAACAATGGGTTCCTAAAGCTCAGGTCACGTGTCTATTGGCTCATACCTCAGATGGACATTTTGCCATGAATGCATGGTACTTTGACAATGGATGTTCAATGCATATGACTGGATCAAGGGAGCAGTTGGTGGAATTCAATCCTTGCCATGCAAATAAGGTTGTGTTTGGCAATGGAGAAGAAGGAGTAGTAGAAGGAAGTGGAAGAGTGAAGAATCTTGATGGTCTTACTCTTAATAATGTGATCCTTGTCCAAGGTTTGAATGCCAATTTGATCAGCATAAGCCAACTGTGTGATGAAGGGAATAAAGTTAGCTACACCAAAGATGAGTGTGTGGTATCTGGTGAGCATAATCAAGTTGTTATGAAGGGTGCCAGAACCAAAGATAACTACTATCAGTGCATTTCCCTTTAAGGTAATTCAACTAATGATGTTCAAGTTGATGTTATAACATCAGACTATGACATCAGGATGCTGAAAGGTCACTCAGATTTAATGAGTTCTGATGTGAATCCTTTTAAAATTTTAAAAGGAAAGTCTTTATGGAGGGAGAAAATTAATGATTGGTCTTTAAGAGGTACTCAAAATCAGGCGCCTTACCATATTGATTCTATATCAAGATTCATCAAAGCATTCTCGTCTCAACGGTTCATCTCCCTTAATCTCAAAAGAATAGAAAAATATTCTCTAAACCTAGTCTGTTACAAAGGAACGATGTCTTCCCCATCCAAGAACTCTGATTCTCAAAGACCTGCGCATGTACGAACTAGGGTTTCTTCGGAAAAAGAACTTGTTGACAAAGAACACATTCCTATGGCACTTCCAATTTCAGGTAACTCTAAACCTTCAACCAAGTTGAATAAAACTGAAACTAGGTCATCATCCACTCAAGCTATTGAGGAAAAGTATGATGTGGACATGCATTTGGAGCAGATTGCCACCAAAATTCTTGAGAAGGGAATACGGGTGAAAGGGATTTCTGTCCCATTAAGGCAAATGCCTGCTGAACAAGTGGACTCTCAATGTGAGGACACAAATCTTCAAAGACTGGCCTTGTCTGTGATTCAAGACGCTGAAAGTGGTAGTAAAGAAGAAGATCTTGAAGATACTGATGTCTTCTTTGATGTCAGAACATCGTCCCCTAGGAATGAAAGTCACAGGTGTAAAGGGAAGGATCAGGTTGAGGTTATAGATGTTGAGGACTCATCTGATAGTGATATCATTGGTGATGCAAGAAGAATGAAGGATAGGAAAGGGAAAGGAGTGGAGTCACTTCCTAATGAAAAGAAAAGGACTTCAGTTGCAGACTCTCCCAAGTAGTGGGGCAAAGGTGCCAGGTCTGGCAAGAAGAGAAGAATCAGGGAAGAATCAGATTCAGAGTGTGATGTTCAAGACATCAACCCTGTGATGAACAGAGCTGCTAATCAAGTGCCTGATAACATCTCATTTCACTGTGCCAGAAGTGCTTCCATGTGGAATTGTGTAAGCCAAAGAAGGATAGCTCTGGAAAGAGAGCTAGTAGCAGTTGACTTAGAGTCTACTGGAATTGTGGATCTAATCAAGTTTGCTGGTTTCATAAGGAGGATGTCAGGATTGACTAGTTGCTATGATAGACTGGTAAGAGAATTTATAGTGAATATCCCCGAGTCTATTGATGACAGCAAAAGCTTAACCTTCAGAAGAGTCACCGTCAGGGGTAAGTGTGTCTGGTTCTCTCCTAAGGTGATCAATGCCTACTTAGGAAGAAGTGAGGAAGATTATGAAGAATTAGAAGTTTCTAATAATGTTATCTGCAAAGAAATCACAGCTGGTCAGGTAGAAGTTTGGCCTTCAAAGGGAAAGTTATCAGCAAGTTTATTAAGTGTGAAATATGCTCTTCTTCATAGAATAAGTGCTGTTAACTGGGTTCCTACAAACCACAAGACCTCTGTTTCTGCTGGGTTGGGCAAATTAGTTTATGCCATTGGAACAAAGAGACTAATTGATTATGGCTCTTACATCTATAATCAGACTATCAAGCACGCTGCAACAAGAGCTGTGAAATTGCCTATTGCATTTCCATCCCTCATTTGTGGGATAATATTGTCTCAGCATCCTGGGATTCTTCACCAGGATGATAGTGTATGTAGAAGGAAGCCTGAATTGTCTTTTCATCAGAAGCTGTTTAAAGGAAAACATGTTACTGATAATGTCAAGGCATCTGCCTCAACATCTACTAATCATACTCATGTCAAGACTGATATGATTTCTGAACTGGAGGAAGCCTGTAAAGAACTAGATGAAGTCATCAGAGTAAAAATTGAAAGGAAGGACAAGTTTAAAAGATTACTTATGACTCTGAAGATGAAGGAAAGTGAGAAAGATGAATCTGATAATGACTGTCCAAAAGAAGATGAAGAAGATGATGTTCTCAGCTCAGATGATTAAAGCTTTTAATGTTTATCTTAATTAAGTAGTTTAGTTTTATTTTCTATCTTTGTTTCAGCACTTTATGTGCTTGGTTATGTAATTTGAATATTGTGTTGTATATGCACCTTTTATGTTTTTCTATTCTATGATTTGTTTTGCCTGGTTGCTAACTGTGAGGCAAACAATGAGAGCTAAGCTTCTGATTGAAGATGTCTAATTGTGGCTAAAAAGGGGGAGAAGTAGCCAAAGAAAGAAAGCCAAAAGTACAATTGTCAAATGCTGTCAAAGGAGTTGTTGTAATGTCAAATGCTGCTAAAGTGATGTGATGCAGAAGTGCAGAAATTAAGGGGGAGTAATTGCTGAACAGCTGATATACTGGTTGTTGCATTGAGGGGGAGTGCTCATTGCTGCTAATGGTGAAAAATATGCAGCTGGTTGAAGATTGTAGCTATTTTGCATTGGTGCTGCAGCAGAGTTTTTGTGTGAAGCAAAGTCTGTATTGAAGTTTTATGATGCTGCTGATGCTGCTTGGAGTTTCAAAATTATTGAAGTTTTTTTTCCGCTGCTGAAGTCTCTGAAGGTGCAGAGTGCAGAGATTGTTTTAGCCAAAATTAGCCAAAGGGGGGGATTGTTAGATCTTGGATTGGCTGGAATTTTGGTAAAACAAAGTATGTTCAATGTTGATGTCAAGGTGGTGATGTTGCAACATTGAGTCTTAACACTGGGCTGTGTTAAGTATTTAAATTGCTGAAGTTCGATGTCTGATGTCACATGGCGATGTTGTGACATTAGATCTGCAGAATTAATAACATCAGGTTGTGATGTTGTTAAGGTTTGCGTGTTAGCTGGAATTGTGGAGAGCAAGCTGTCTCATTGGATGCGAATATCTTGGGATAGATATTTTCTGCTGCATAGGAGATCTGGTGCAGATTTATAGGAGATTTAAAAGGTTGAAGATTTAAAAATATTTTAGGAGAAAATCTATTTTAAATATTCAGTTTTAAATAACAAATCAAGTCAGATAATGTAGTAGTCCAAGCCCAATTCAGGTTACTATATAAAGCGCACAAAGACCAAAGGAAAAGTACAGAAATACAGAGAGAAGATCAAGAGCATAGGCTGAGTGTCTTGAGTATTTTGTACGAGTTTTGTATACAGAATTCTAGGTTGAATTGCTTAGTCTTTTTTTGTCCTTTCTTAGAAGCTGTGAAGCAATAGAGAGTTATTACTTGATCAAAGCTGTGAAGTAAGATCAAGGTTGCTCAAAGAGGTTATTCCTTGAGTATTGTTTTAGGGATTGAGTAGTGTTCTCATATCTAAGTGGTTTCTTAGGTAGAAAGTCACTAGTAGGAATTAAGTTTAGGTGATTGTCAACTGGGTTGTTGAGTCTGTAAATTAATTCTACAAGTAGTGAATTTCATCCTTGGCTTGGTAGCCCCCAGACATAGGTAGTTAGACCGAACTGGGTGAACAATTTTGTGTGTTATTCTGCTGTTTATTTTGTCCATTGTGCAGAGTGTGTTGTTGTGACATCGCACCTTAACATCACACATCTGATACCAGAATTTCAATCCCAAAAAGCAACAGACTTGGGTAAATGGGAAGTGAACCATTTGTAAATTAGGGGTACACAACATGTGATTATTCCTCCGCTGTACAAATTCCTTAAGTGTACAGAATGATAAGCATCTGCGAGCAAGGTCGGTACAGGGTTTCCAATCAGAAATATCTTAATGGCATTGGTATCAACGAAGTTATCGATGTTGGGAAAAAGGAACAACCCGTATATGAGAAGAACAAAGATATCTTCGAAAGCAGTAACGTTTCCTATACTGGTAAAGTATAGGGCTTTCTCTACCAAAAACTTGGCCGGTAAACCTTGGATGCCTTCCTTAGTGGTCATGTGAGTCTTGACTTCTGACTTGTCCAAATAGATTGATCTTGCAATGGTTTGATCCTTTGGAATTTCTTCCAGTCTAGAAACGAGAGCTTGGTCAGTGATGGGTAAATCAGTCAGGTGAGAGTACTCTTCCAGTGTTGGTGCTAGTTGATAATCCGAGAATGTGAAACAGTGATAAACTGGATCGTAGAACTGAATTAGCGTAGACAGGATTCCTTCAACTACATGGATCCTTAACAGAGACAGCAGTCCTCCATGCTTAGCTCTAAAAGCATCAGGGTTGGTGATCATCCTTGCCAACCCCCTTAAATCCTCTAGTTTTTGAGCCTTGAAGGTGTACTTGTGCGTCTTCCTTCTACCGAAATCCATAATGCAATCTTTCTCTCTGATATTTGCAATCATTGTTTTAGTTTAATTTGAAAAAAGAGAGAAGAGAAAAGAAGATTTTTTCTTTGTTTAAGAGTTTTTTAGATGAATGCATGAATGCAGCACACAAAAACATTGAAAAAAACATGGGTTCAAGGTTTCAACGTCACAAGCATGGAGTCATGGCTCTACCCATCCCCAAAGGTTGTATTCTGGTGAATTATTGTACCTGTAGAATGGGTTAAAATTTCCCAAAATCATTGACCCCCCTAGGGATAACAACAGCAAGCTGGTTCACCCGAGCGAGCTGTAGCATCCTAGGGTAATCTCAATTGAGTGTAGTATCGCGTGTCAACTATTTCCGAAAGCTACCGCACTACCAAATGGCCACATGGTTACTGTCTACTAAATCCTCAGTTTCACGGATACCATATTGGGACAATCTGCCTTCACAATGGAGTTGTTAAGCATTGAATCCGTAAAGGGTATCTCCACTGATTTGATGGTCTACCGGGATAGCTTATTCGGGATTCACTCCCTGTAAAACTGCCCGTCTATGCCATCACCTATCTTAGGGTTTTCTCATACTTTCCACATGCGACATCACTCACATTCCCATTAGTAGAAAAATAAACACGGATATCAAGTAGGAAAAGCAGTATATATATATATATATATATATATATATATATATATATATATATATATATATATATGATTCCTAAAACTAACATCCTAGATCTCTAGGGAATTCTAATCCTAGTCCTAGACAGATCAAAGACGTCCCCAGCAGAGTTGCCATCTCACTGTAGCGTGCGATTTTTGTTGGTGACGTGACCACGTTATCGCAAATGGGTTTCTCCTCACCGTAATGGTAGGAGTGGGGTGCTACTTTCTGATTTCTTATTTATCCCGTGAAGCTGGAAGAGAAAGGGAAGCTATCTAAAACTAACCTTGCACGTTAGTGTTTAACTGAACAAACGCTTAAAGAGATTCAGGGAGTTCGGGGTCAGGTTATACAATGAGGAGTTGTCAATTACCCATCCTATATGTGGTTATCCCCAGGTTGTTAGCAATAGGTTCTACTTTTATACTTGATGGTGTTTATCTGTTGATGGGTTGAGAAAGTTTCTTCTTTGGGAGATATGAGAGAGAGTTTTTGTTGATGTTCGGGTTTTCCGATGTTTTTGGTAAGGTACTGGACCTAAGTTTTGATTTAGTGTGTGAAGGTACTGGACCTAGAGTTTTTGATTGGTGTGCTCGCTAAGATTTCGAAATCTTATGCCTACGTATTCTCGTTTAAAGAAACAGGGAAATCAGAGCAATCATAGTTCCTACTATTCTATGGGAGGAAAAGAGATGATGTTTTGGTGTCTTGTTCAAAGCCCACGATTGAGCTAAAAGGTTTATTTGTGTCTTGTTCAAAGCCCAAGATTGAAGCTAAAAGGTTTGTTTGTGTCTTGTTCAAAGCCCAAGATTGAAGCTAAAAGGTTTGACTGAGAGAGAACTTGTCATCTCTAAAGGGAGACATCTCGTCTGTTTATCACAGTTATTGGGTAACTGGTTATAAAGGAGAATTACTTTAACTGGGATATGTGAATCCAACAATGCCATAATTTCCTTTATAGGGGATTTGTCCTGAAGGAGAAAACTTTAACTCAGTGTTAAGCAATGTCATTTTTCCTTAGGAGTCTTTCATGCTAAGAGAGGGACAGTGGCGTGGATGTAAGTAATACAAAGGCTTTCCACTTACAACAATTAGATGAAAGAGGAAGTTTTCCAGGATAAGAGATGGACGACATCTTGGATATTTGAATCCACAAGTGTGCCACTTACAACAGTTATCTGGGATTAAGGTTTGTTTTGATGTGTGATTGTATAGAGAAATGTCTTCCTACAGTGAGTTTTTTTATTTCCTCTAAGGGGATGTTGATTTTTGTGTGCCTTGATTAAAGCCCAAGGTTGAAGCTAAGAGATTGATTGACTCCACTAGGGAAATCCTTATACAAAGCCTAAGAGGAGGCTAGAAAAGACTAACTCAACAAGAAAGTGTTTATCTGTCTTATACAAAGCCCAAGATTGAGGCTAAAAAGAGACTGACTCTTTGGGGGGTATCATTATACAAAGCCTAAGAGGAGGCTAAAAGTTGACTTTTCTGGGGGAATATTTTGTCTGTCTTGTACAAAGCCCAAGATTGAGGCTAAAAGAAGATTGACTCTGCTGGAGAGATTTATACGGTGTCTTGTACAAAGCCCAAGATTGAGGCTGAAAAGAGATTGAATCTGTCGAGGATATTTTAGGTGTCTTGTACAAAGCCCAAGATTGAGGCTGACCTTATTGGAGAAAATCATTATACAAAGCCTAAGAGGAGGCTGAAAAGAAGGTTAATTCTGCTAGCCTAAAAGAAGGTTGGGAGGAATTGACTCCGCTGAGGAAGATATTTATCCAGAGCATAAGAGAAGGTTATGAAGATTTTGACTTTGTGGAGAAAGTTTATATATGTCTTGTACAAAGCCCAAGATTGAGGCTAAAAGGGTGACTCAATGAGAGTGTTTTTGTACCATTTGACTCAACAAGAGAGTATGGAGAGGTGATTGACTCAACAAGAGAGTACTTTGAAAGGTGATTGACTCAACAAGAGAGTCCTTTTGAAGCTAACTCAGCTGGGGAAAATCATTATACAAAGCCTAAGAGGAGGCTGAAAAAAGGTCGACTCAACAAGAGAGTGCCTTAAGAAAGAAGATGGACTCAACAAAAAAGGATGTTATTGGGAGTAATTTTGTTGAGGAAAATCATTATACAAAGCCTAAGAGGAGGCTGGCTTCTGCTGAGGATTATTGAAATCCAAAGGCAGGTCCAAGTCAGGGGATCTATTCTTGCTGAGGGTTTACAGAAGAGTTGAGGTATCAGATTCCTTGAGGTTCTGATTTGGGATAGTGGTATACTGATGATAAGTTGACCCTGGTTGGGGAAATTTTAGGATAAAAGACTGAGTTTTACATCCTGTGAGGGTTTTAACTCTACTGGAGATTGGTTAAAAGACCAGGGCTTTTCCTGTGTTTGTAGGGAACTTGAGAATGTCTTTGACATCCAAGAGGGGATTAGACTGTCCAAGTCTACTGGTATGGAAGAGTGTATCTTTGTATGATGCCCAAGAGGAGGCCGGTGTTTTAAGGGATGAGAATCAACCCTAAATTGGTCTGAGGTTTTGACTATGGAAAGACTGCTCTAGCAAAGGATGACTAAGTTCTGTCTTATACCTTTAGGAGGTCTTCAGGGTCCTTTTATTAAGCCCAAGAGAAGGCATGAGAACTTCTAAGAAGCCGAAGGGTCCTTGTACAAAGCCCAAGAGGAGTCGGGGGTGCTTTTAGGAAGCCTGTGGGTCCAATCTTAAGAAGAGTTCAAGAAAAGTTTCACCGGGAATAATCTTTTCTTTAGTGAACAGTTCTAGGGTTTGAAGAAATTCAAGAGAGGTTTCACCGGGAATTAAACCTCTCTAGGGAAATGAACTTCTTTGACAACTTCTAATAGTGACAGTCTGAGAAAAGTTTCACCGGGAATAATTCCTTTCTCTTTGTTCCATATTGTATAAGCCCAAGAGAAGACAAGACTGTATCTGGAAATTCCTATGGGGAACTAGTTTTGACTGTATTTAAGAGTGACCAACTAGCTTTACCTAATTCTAGATTTAGTTGTCGGGGAAAACTCTAAGTAGATATACAAGTATATATACAGTTGATATATGACAAGTATTTAAAAGGATATGAAAGAAGGACTTACAGGTGAGCAAGCTTCCTGATGACATTGAATTTCACCGTATTTTTTACTCCGATTTCGCATGCATTCTTAGTCTTTTAATGTCATTTTATTATGTTATTATTATGTTTTTCTTTGTTTTCAGGTTTTTAGTCTAATCGGAGCCCCGAGCGAGAAAAGGAGCGAAAAAGGAGCCGAAATGAGCTAAAATAGAGAAAATCAGCATTTTACACTTATGGCATCCACTGTGGCGGCCGCCACAGGGTCTTCCATGACGTGGCCATGTCTCAAACTCCTCCCAACTGTTTTTCCCCACGATCTCCAACTGCCCAAGCAACTTTACACTCATGGCGGGCGCCATGGTGTTGTGGCGGGCGCCACAAGAACAAAACGAGTTCCCTCCCAAATTCAAATGCTAGGGGCATCCTTGTCTTTTCCACATGTTTCCTTGCCTATAAATAGGACTTTAGATTTTCGTTTTTCTTCATCCAAGCTTAGTTGTTCATAAGCATATATCAGTGCAATAGTGGTAATCGCTTCACATCGAGGTGTTACTACATTCGAGAGATCGAGTCTTTAAGAGCCTGTGAGATTGAGTCTTGGAGCACTCTGGAAGGAAGTTAATCCTGCCGCCATTTTACTTTCAGTTCTCATTTTATTCAACCACTCCGATTGGAGCAGGTTTTTATTACTTTACCTTTTGTCAACTTTATTTCTTGCACTGTCTTTTAATTTCATTTATTTTCCGCACTGCTTTACTTTCATTTACTTTCCGCACTGCTTTACTTTCATTTACTTTCCGCACTCGCACTACTTTCATTTACTTTCCGCACTCGCACTTAAATACTTTTTTATGAAAAATCTAAAAATGAACTTTTACTTTACCATGTCTGGCTAATTTTATAAAGGTTAGAATGTGAAGATCATAACTGAACCGATAATCTGTACAATTGTTAGTAGAAACACTTAAGGGCTATTTTAACTTTCAATATAAGTTTTCCTGTTCTTAAAATCCGTTGGGTAAGATCGAAAGCCGTCCAACGCCTATCTAAACTTAATTGTTTTTAAACTATTTCAAAAACAGCGAAAGCGCTTTGTCTAGTTTTTTAGGAGTTTTTAATTTAAAAGGAAAAGAGATTTTAAAACCATTTTCGGACGCGTTAAGAAGTTTAAAGTCTGGTTCGTAAGAACCTCTTTTTTTTTTAGAAAATCCAGGTTAAAATACTTTTCAACTTGGTCAAGATACTATATTTCTTAAAAATAGGTTTACTACTCTAACGCAATGCGCGCCTTTTTATCCGTGACAATAAGAGGGTTTGATTAGGGGGTACAACTCGGTTCTGAATACGCGAAAGCGACAGTTCCTGTCAAATTAGTTCTTTTCAAAGTAGAAAACATTGCCCGTAAGTAGTTCTATTGGCAAGTACTTGGATTATCAAGTGGTTGTGTGAATTGCATTCGAACCTGTCTTTATCAATTAATTTTAATTACTTTATTTACTACCGTGCACTCTTCAAAACTACTATTTTCAATCGCCTTAGATACACACCTTAACAATAGATAGCGATAGATTGACACTTGGTCTCTGTGGATACGATAATCTTTTATATTACTCTGACGCGTTCGTACACTTGCGAAAAAACACGCATCAAGTTTTTGGCGCCGTTGCCGGGGACCAATTTCGTCAAATTTCGTACCCTGTTGTTATACCGTTTAGACTAAGGAAGTTACCCGCCGGTCAATGCGAAAAACTCGTAGTACCGATAGTTTAGTAGACCCTCTAGCTGAACCAGAACGTTACGCTCGCGCACGTTTATATTTCCGTAAACTTAGGAAAGCTATGGCCGAAGATCAAAATCAAAGACCTCTTAAGGATTTCGCCCAACCATCCAACGAGGAACCTAGTTCTAGCATAGTAAATCCAGCCATACCAGCTAACAATTTTGAACTCAAACCATCCCTGCTGCAGTTAGTACAGCAGAGACAATTCACAGGTCTTGCTACAGAGAACCCAAACCAACATTTGAAAAACTTTCTCCAACTAGCAGACACCTTTAAAACCAATGGAGCCCCTCCTGAGGCGATTCGCTTAAGATTATTTCCTTTTTCCCTCAGAGATAAGGCCCTATCTTGGTTAGATTCCCTTCCACCAAATTCCATAACAAGTTGGGAAGACCTTAGAAAAGTATTCCTTGCCAGATATTTTCCCCCGAGTAAGACCGCTGTTCTTCGAAACCAAATAACTAGATTTACCCAAAACCAAGGAGAATCGTTGTTCGAAGCCTGGGAGAGATATAAAGAGCTGTTAAGAGCATGCCCACATCATGGTTTAGAAAATTGGTTAATCATTCAAACCTTCTATAATGGACTTCATTATAACACTAAGATGACCATCGACGCCGCCGCAGGTGGCGCACTGATGAACAAACCTTACCCTGAAGCTAGTGCCCTTATCGAAGATATGGCCCAAAACCATCAATCATGGGGAGTAGAACGAGCGACAGTGGAAAAGAAGGAAGCCCAAGGAGGAATACATGAGTTAAGCTCTATAGACATGATGCAAGCTAAAATGGACGCATTAGCCCTAAGAGTTGAGCATATGTGTACAACCCCGAATACTGCCGCCGCAGTTTCGTCAGATTGTGAGATATGTGGGACGAAAGGACACCAATCTGCAGAATGCAGTCTGTTAAACGAGACCAGCTCTGAACAAGTGAACTACACCCAAGGGAACCCATTTTCAAATACCTATAACCCTGGATGGAAGAATCACCCAAACTTTTCCTATAAGAATAATAACCCTATCCAAAATACTGCCCCTCCGAGACAATCAAGTTATCAAGCCCCAAGATCAAATCAACCTATGCAACCTGTACCACCAAAACCGAGCCTTGAGAAAATCGTGGATAATTTTGTCGCTGCTCAAATCCAACAAAACAAGGAGTTCATGAACCAAAACGTTCATGTTAACGAACTAATTACCCAGTTAGGAACCAAGGTTGACCAAATAATCACTCACAATAAGATGCTTGAAACCCAAATCTCGCAGGTAGCTTTAAACCAAGCCCCTCAGACCACACCTGGAGGACAATTCCCTGGACAACCTCAACAAAACCCGAAAGGACAAGCAAATGCCATTACTCTACGAAGTGGGACCGCTTATGATGAACCTTGTAACCCAAGGTTGAGTGATCCCAAAACTTCTAAGGAAGATGACAACATCCCAGATAAAAAGAAGAAACCAAAGGAATCTGTAAACCAGGAAAGTCAAGAAAAAGGAGAAGAACCCAAAGACAAAACCTATATACCACCCCCGCCATACAAACCACCAATACCATATCCGCAAAGACTTAAACAAACCCAGATCAATAATCAGTATCAGAAATTCATTAAAGTTATAGAAAAACTTCACGTAGAAATCCCGTTCACAGAAGCCATTACCCAAATACCATCATACGCAAAGTTTCTCAAAGACATCCTTACCAATAAACGTAGACTTGATGATCCGAAACCCTTGGAATGTAATTCTATTGCCGAGAATAAATTAGCAAAAAAGGATAAAGATCCTGGAAACTTTTCCATTCCTTGTATTTTGGGGAGTCATGTCATCGAAAAAGCTTTTCTAGACTTAGGAGCTAGTGTGAGCTTAATGCCCTTAGCGGTTTGCGAAAGGTTAAATTTAGGAGAGTTGCAACCTACCAAGATGTCACTTCAATTAGCCGATAGATCTGTTAAATATCCGATAGGCATACTTGAAGACGTCCCTGTTAGGATAGGTCAGCTGTTTATCCCTACTGATTTTGTTGTCATGGACATTAAAGAAGATGATGACATACCAATTCTTCTAGGTAGACCATTCTTATCGACTGCTGGAGCCATAATAGATGTCAAAAAGGGGAAGCTAACCTTTGAGGTAGGGAACGAGAAGATAGAATTTATACTTTCAAAATTTCTTATGGCACCTGTGATAGGAGACGCGTGTTATGCAATAGATGTCATTGATGAATGTGTTAGGGAGTTAGAGCAAGAAGAAGTCATTGAAACAATTAAGCTGCCATCAACTCTTATTTTGGAAGATGACAATTATAAGAAACCCTACATCGATGATAACCTTTACGAATGTTTATCCCTTACCCCAGATCCTATGCCTTGCCCTATTAAACCAGCCTTGGAACTTAAGGAACTGCCTAAGAACCTGAGATATGAGTTTCTTGATGAAGAAATGAATCGTCCGGTTATAGTTAGTGCTGCCTTGAGACAAAAAGAAACAGATCAACTCTTGGACGTTTTATGAAGATATCCCTCAGCCTTAGGATATAATATCTCTGATCTGAAAGGTATAAGTCCATCCATATGCATGCATCGGATTTCGCTCGAAGCAGATTCAAAACCTTCCAGAGAACACCAGAGAAGGATAAACCCTATACTGAGTGATGTTGTCAAGAAGGAAGTTCTGAAGTTGCTAGAAGCAGGTATAATATATCAGATCTCGGGCAGTAAGTGGGTGAGCCCTGTGCATGTGGTACCCAAGAAGGGAGGCATCACAGTTGTGCAAAATGAGAAAGGTGAACAAATAGCAAAGCGGATAGAAGGAGGTTGGCGTATGTGCATAGACTATAGAAAGTTAAATAAAGAAACTAGGAAGGATCATTTCCCTTTACCGTTCATAGACCAGATGTTAGAACGTCTTGCCAGACATTCTTACTTCTGCTATCTAGACGGGTATTCGGGATTCTTCCAAATACCTATACATCCAGAAGATCAAGAAAAAACTACCTTTACATGCCCTTTTGGAACTTTTGCCTACAGACGAATGCCTTTTGGACTCTGTAATGCCCCTGCTACTTTCCAACGTTGCATGATGTCAATCTTTGCAGATTATCTAGACGGAATCATGGAAGTATTTATGGATGATTTCTCGGTTTACGGTTTTGATTTCCAAAATTGTCTTATCAACCTTGAGAAAATCCTGGAAAGATGTGTGGAGGTGAACCTTGTGCTGAATTGGGAAAAATGCCATTTCATGGTGACTGAAGGAATTGTTTTAGGACATATAATCTCCGAAAGAGGTATAGAGGTAGATAAAGCAAAAATAGAAGTTATAGAGAACCTAAAACCACCCAAGACAATTAGGGAAGTTAGAAGTTTCCTTGGACACGCTGGATTCTACCGCCGTTTCATCAAGGACTTCTCCAAAATAACAAAACCTTTAGCTGGCCTGTTAATGAAAGATGTTGAATTCATCTTTGATGAAAAATGCAATGAAGCATTCAACCTTTTGAAGCAAGCATTGATTTCAGCACCCATTATGAAACCCCCTGATTGGTCTGAACCGTTTGAGATAATGTGTGACGCCAGTGATTATGTTGTAGGAGCCGTTCTAGGTCAGAGAAAAGATAAAAGATTACATGTAATATATTACGCCAGTAGAACCCTAGACGCCGCCCAGCTCAATTACGCAACAACCGAGAAAGAACTCCTAGCGGTAGTTTTCGCTATAGACAAATTTAGATCATATCTAGTAGGAGCCAAAATTATAGTTTACACCGATCATGCTGCCATCCGTTACCTACTAAGTAAAAAAGATGCTAAACCCAGGTTACTTCGATGGATTTTGTTGCTACAAGAGTTCGACTTAGATATCCGAGATAAAAAAGGCACAGAAAATGTAGTAGCCGATCACCTATCTAGGTTAGAATACCTGAATCCTGAATTAGTACCCATAAATGATGATTTTGCCTATGATAGACTGATAGCCCAGTTGGAAACCATTGAAGATAAAAAACCAGACCCTCATGAGCACTTTCAAAAATCCTTAGCTGTAAGTAACGTGCCCTGGTACGCTGATTTTGTTAATTACCTAGCTGCTGATATAATACCCCCTGATCTCGATTACCACAAGAAGAAGAAGTTCTTAAGTGATGTTAGAAACTTCTATTGGGACGAGCCACTTCTTTTCAAGAGAGGTAAAGATGGCATTTTCCGCCGTTGCGTTCCAGAAGACAAGGTAGAAAGTATAATTCAGCATTGTCACTCTGCGCCTTATGGTGGACATGCAAGCACCTCTAAGACCTACGCCAAGATTCTTCAAGCTGGCCTATTCTGGCCTACCATGTGGCGTGATGTCCATGCTTACATTGTCAAATGTGATAGATTCCAACGCACAGGAAATATTTCAAGACGCGACGAAATGCCTGTAAGAAAAATCCAAGAAGTAGAACTCTTCGACGTATGGGGTATAGATTTCATGGGACCATTCCCACCATCTTTAGGAAACAAGTATATCTTAGTTGCAGTAGACTATGTGTCTAAATGGATTGAAGCGATAGCTGCACCCACAAACGACACTAGGGTAGTGATTAAATTATTTAAAAATTATATATTCCCCAGATTTGGAACACCCCGTTTAGTTATAAGTGATGGAGGATCTCACTTCATATCAAGAATTTTTTATAAGCTTTTAAGCAAGTATGGAGTTAAGCATAGAGTAGCAACACCATATCACCCACAGACTAGTGGCCAAGTGGAAGTATCTAATAGGGAGATTAAACAAATTTTAGAAAAAACTGTCTCTGTATCCAGAAAAGATTGGTCGGAAAAGCTTCAAGAGGCTTTATGGGCCTACAGGACCGCTTTCAAAACCCCTATAGGAACAACCCCCTACCAACTAGTCTATGGAAAATCTTGTCATTTACCTTTTGAGTTAGAGCATAAGGCCTATTGGGCCATTAAAACTTTGAATTTGGATTACCTAACTGCTGGTGAGAAACGTATCCTTGACATCCACAAATTGGAAGAACTCAGACAGCAAGCCTACGAGAATGCCATAATATACAAAGAAAGAACAAAAGCTTGGCACGACAAAAGAATCGTAAGAAAAGACTTCAACTTAGGCGACCCTGTTCTCCTGTTCAATTCTAGGCTACGACTCTTCCCAGGAAAGCTCCGTTCAAGATGGACCGGCCCCTTCAAAGTATCAAAAATTCTGAGGTCTGGAGCTGTTGAACTAAAAAATGAGACATGTAAACCATTCATCGTCAATGGACAAAGACTGAAGCTCTACGAAGGAGGAGACATTCCAACAACCTACTCCAGCCACACTCTAAGCGATCCACCAATCCCGACAAGAGATGTATAAGTTCCAGTCGTCAAGCTAACGACGTTAAACAAGCGCTGCATGGGAGGCAACCCATGATTTTCTTACCTTATTTACTTTTTCTACATTTTGTTTTATTTTATTTCTTGTTATATTTTTTCAGGACTAATGTTTGAAATGTTTGTGTTTTACAGGACCTTCTTCCTAACTCTGTGCAGAATGCAGAATTTTGACGACATGCATGTGACTTTCAGGAATGACGCCCAGAGAGAGCGTTACTTTGTCCACTTCAGGCGTCCTATGGCACCTACGAGGTACCCAGATCAGGCTTGCATGGAGGCTTTAGGCATTGAGCCTAGTGTCAGATTCTTATGCCACCAGCTTCAATGGGACCAGTTCGACGACCTGAACAACACCTATAGGAACCTCACTTTGGAGTTCCTCAGCTCGTTTTCTTATGACCCCTGGGCCGGACCAGATGGATGTGCTATTTTCAGGTTATTTGGGACTGAGTACTCCTTCACTCATAAGGAGTTTGGTGATTTATTAGTTTTCAGACGACCCCTGATGCTATTCCTGAGACACCTATGGGATACTTTCTGAGTAGGGAAGTGGAGAAGTTCTGGAGTGATATCTCTGGTGGAGGGAGTCAGGATCCTTCCACCCAGTTCTCACATGTTATCCACAACCCTGCATTGAGGTATTTTCAGATGATCATAGCACACTCTTTCTTTGGATTGCCAGATGCTGAGACCTTGCTTAGTGAGGAGGAGATCTTTCTACTGTTTTGTACGACCCAGTCACGTCCTGTGGCTTGTGGGAACTTTCTGCTGAAAGGTCTTAGCAGTATTGCCAGGTCATCAGTAGGTATTATTCATGTGGGAGGTATTGTTACCCAGATTGCTGCTGCTTTAGGCCTATCACGTAAGTTGTTACATCTCAGGGTTTTCAGTGAATACACCACCATGGGCGTTGATTTCTGCCTAGACAGAGGGTTGATAAGGAGAGCCTCTGCAAACCCCAACCAGTTCAGATTGTTGATCGACAACGAGGCTGTTCATTACTTTTTGCTGCCTGATCCGATGATGACCAGTGTTCATGACCCAGCTAATTGGAGATATGCTTTGGAGGGTTATGGGGAGACTATTGAGGAGCCTAGATCGCCTCCTATTGCTGAGTACACCCCTTCACCTCCGTCTCCCAAAATCACTGTTTTATCTAATAATTTGTCTTTGCAGCCACCCGATTTATACACCCAGGTTGTTGAGCTCCGCAGAGAGACTGTCAAGCTCAAACAGGAGGTAGCTGATCTT
Organism: Lathyrus tuberosus; assembly: GCA_022829125.1. Taxonomy (NCBI): domain Eukaryota; kingdom Viridiplantae; phylum Streptophyta; class Magnoliopsida; order Fabales; family Fabaceae; genus Lathyrus; species Lathyrus tuberosus. The sequence goes on from JALAZF010000427.1 coordinate 4,098,413, forward strand.
GCTTTGCAGATTGAGGTATCTGATCTCACTCATGCTACTGAGGCAGACTCTTTATACCAGGAGATCGGAGAGCTTCGTCGCGAGATCGCTGAGCTTCGTGGATCCAGCCAGGAGGAGGAGCCAGCTGATTGATCATATTTCCCTGACTTACTACTCTATTATTTAGTATTCAGTATTTCTGCGTTTTCTTTACTTTTTAGCATATCTGGACACATTTCGTATTTTCGCATTTCCTACTTTTCCTATGTACTTTGATTTTATATATATATATTATGTGTGTTTTTATTTTTCCTTTTATATATATATATATATATATATATATATATATATATATATATATATATATATATATATCCAATAATAATTTTATTTCTTAATATTTGATTTTTATTTCCACAAAAATTGTGCAAGTCCCGTGTTGAAGAGGAAAACAAATGAGAACGCTATCGGGACCCCCAAGACGCAAAAGGTAAGAGAGGCCCATTCCAAAATTCAAAATTTTGGCCCAGGTCCGAAAATGACCTTATGGCGCCCGCCATAGCCTTATGGCGCCCGCCACGGCATCCTGGTAAATACGGGGGAGAACTTCATCTTCCACCATTTTTGAACCTCTAAACTCCCAAAACCCATTTTTCTCCTCTTCCAAAACTCCATTAAAACCCATAAAAGCTCCCACCTTTATTTAATACCCACTATCCATTAACCCTTTCAAACTTCCATTTGAAATTCCGCCGATTAAATTCCATAAAAATCTCACCTTTACCAACTTATATTTAAACCCATCTTCACTATCTTCAAATCAATTCAAAGAGCAAGCTATGGAGTTCAAAGGATTTATTTTGCGAGAAGGAAAACCCGGGGATAGGCAGAGGAGGAATATTCAAAGGCTTCAAGGTCGAGAAATTCTCTCGACGAGGTACGTGGACGACAACGGTCTCTATACTTTGGGTATTTATTATAGTGTTTATCATTTACTTGATTTTTTGGGACTGCACGCTATTTTTGAAAACCGAGAACCAACCTTTGAGAAACTGACAGTTGAGTTTTTAAGTTCTTTGATCTACACTGTCTCCCCTAACACTGCTAGCACAGTCGGTACTGTCTAATTTAGAATGTTTGGACTAGAATATAAGTACAGTACCGACGAACTAACAAGTCTGTTAGGGATTCCTCTTTGGGAAGGTGCTATTTGTGAGACCCCTTTGGATGACGGATGGTCGGTCGATGCATTTTCTTTTTGGCAGAGATTGTCGAATAATTTAATAACTTCTTTTGAAGGAATTCTCGCATCGACCATCCACAACCCGACCATCAGAGTTTTTAGATACCTGTTGGCATGTACTATTTTTGGCCGGGATAATCCAAATAAGGTTAATGCTAAAGAGCTTCAGTTTTTACAAGGAAGTCTCACAAATAGAAGGATCAATCCGGTCCCGTTTATGCTTTCTCACATGTCTGTTACTATCAATAAAGCAGGACCGATTGTTTTTGGAGGACTAATTACGTCTATTGCTCGGGCCCTTAACCTGAACAATGAGATAGCCACACTAGAGCCCTTAACTCCTCGCACAATCAACCTAAAATTTCTCAAAGATATGAAATTGTGCCGAGCGAGAAGAGAGGGTGGTTTTGTATTGATGATCCATGGTGTAGCTATCCCATCTGTTGCCTTGCCCTGCAGTAGACGTACCGACGTACGTAATGAAAGGAACTGGACCTATGATTTAAATGCTCCACCTGTTCTAGGTCCGCTTCCTCCTAATATTCCTGATGCGGAGGGACACGACACTGACGAAGAATTTGAGCGGAGAGATCAGTCTCCCATACCTCATGTGTCCCCCCATCATCCTTCACCACCACACACCGCACCCTCTTCCTCTAACCCTTTTGCAGGTTCGGTCCCTGGATCCTATGTCACTGAGGAGATGTGGCGTGACCTTATGGCTAGAGAAGAAAGGCGAGATAACCTTCTCTTTACCATTCAACAACAACTGACGGATAATATGAGCTTCATGGAAGAATCACGACGGAGGACAGATCGATCCTTCGAGTCCGTTTCTCACACCTTGCTTGCGATAGCAAACGAGCAATCCCGTCAGCAAGACTTCAAACGCCGGCATTACGAGCTTATGGAGGCTACTCAAGGTTCCGTTCTAGGTAACCTTCGACAGGTCAGAGATGCCCAGGCAGCCTTATCAGCCCGATTGGACCGGAGAGACCAGCATCGCAGCAGATCCCGTCGTCCCAGGCATTCCCAGCAGGACGACGAGGGCACCAGTGGTCCACATCAGTAGTTTTACTGGTTACTCTCCTTATCTTATTTCGAAACATTGGGGACAATGTTCGATTTAAGTGTGGGAGGGGATTTTATTGCTTTCTATTTCCATTTTTAGTCAGTTGTTTATTTCTTGTTTTTGTCTATGTCTTTTTTCTAGAAAATGCATGAGTCTGACGAGTCACCAGTACAGTGTATCCCTAGTGCACCCTCATTTTCCCCCATTTCTTTAGGCCTGTCAAAAAAAAAAAATTTGCAAAAAGAAAACATTGTTGTTCTACACGTTTTTTCGGCTTTAAGACAGGTTTGGATTAGGATGTGGTGACTTAGGTGAACTTTTTGAAACATTAGTATCGTTTTAGCACCGTAGACTTCACGAATATAGGAATCATTCCAAAACCCCATGTACCATGGCCTTAATTATCATTTCCAAATTTGTCCTAAGTAGTTTATTTCAGCAGTCAGCTCCGGCCTAAGCATGTTCTACGTAGGGGACTGATGAACATAAGTGAATGATCCAGTAAAATAAATAAAGAAAAAGGCAAACTCCGGATAAATGACCCTCACAAGGTCGTTTAAACCAAAAAGTTGAATCGTTGCCACAAAAAAAAAAATATATATATATATATAATTTTAGCTCACCCATCGTTAGTTAGTTCAGAGGTATCTGGCGCTGAACTCGGTAGGGCGGATTGCGATCCGATCCCCCACAACTGCATTTGGGTCAAATAAAAGGGTTTACACAGTCATATGTGCCAGAAACCCTATGTTTTGGATCAGAATCACTAACAGGTCACTCTACTATGAAACATGTACGGATAACGGGCTTAATGTGATTGCGCCTGAATGAAAAGGACCCAAAAAGAGATGAAGAGGTAGACCTAGTTATTGTGGGATGATACGGTTGATTAATATAAGAATGAAGTTTATGTCCGCCTCTGCGGATAAGTGTCATTACGATACCCTTGGTTCACTTAGTACCTGTCACTACATCCTGACTTGAACTTAGAAGCCCTTTTTGCCCGAATCACGTGTCAGCACTAGTTTTCTTACTTTGAGCTTTAAATGTTTTGCTTGAGGACAAGCAAAGGTCTAAGTGTGGGAGAATTTGATGACACTGAATTTCACGGTATTTTTGACTCCGATTTCGCATGCATTCTTAGTCTTTTAATGTCATTTTATTATGTTATTATTATGTTTTTCTTTGTTTTCAGGTTTTTAGTCTAATCGGAGCCCCGAGCGAGAAAAGGAGCGAAAAAGGAGCCGAAATGAGCTAAAATAGAGAAAATCAGCATTTTACACTTATGGCATCCACTGTGGCGGCCGACACAGGGTCTTCCATGACGTGGCCATGTCTCAAACTCCTCCCAACTGTTTTTCCTCACGATCTCCAACTGCCCAAGCAACTTTACACTCATGGCGGGCGCCATGGTGTTGTGGCGGGCGCCACAAGAACAAAACGAGTTCCCTCCCAAATTCAAATGCTAGGGGCATCCTTGTCTTTTCCACATGTTTCCTTGCCTATAAATAGGACTTTAGATTTTCGTTTTTCTTCATCCAAGCTTAGTTGTTCATAAGCATATATCAGTGCAATAGTGGTAATCGCTTCACATCGAGGTGTTACTACATTCGAGAGATCGAGTCTGTAAGAGCCTGTGAGATTGAGTCTTGGAGCACTCTGGAAGGAAGTTAATCCTGCCGCCATTTTACTTTCAGTTCGCATTTTATTCAACCACTCCGATTGGAGCAGGTTTTTATTACTTTACCTTTTGTCAACTTTATTTCTTGCACTGTCTTTTAATTTCATTTATTTTCCGCACTGCTTTACTTTCATTTACTTTCCGCACTCGCACTTAAATACTTTTTTATAAAAAATCTAAAAATGAACTTTTACTTTACCATGTCTGGCTAATTTTATAAAGGTTAGAATGTGAAGATCATAACTGAACCGATAATCTGTACAATTGTTAGTAGAAACACTTAAGGGCTATTTTAACTTTCAATATAAGTTTTCCTGTTCTTAAAATCCGTTGGGTAAGATCGAAAGTCGTCCAACGCCTATCTAAACTTAATTGTTTTTAAACTATTTCAAAAACAGCGAAAGCGCTTTGTCTAGTTTTTTAGGAGTTTTTAATTTAAAAGGAAAAGAGATTTTAAAACCATTTTCGGACGCGTTAAGAAGTTTAAAGTCTGGTTCGTAAGAACCTCTTTTTTTTTTAGAAAATCCAGGTTAAAATACTTTTCAACTTGGTCAAGATACTATATTTCTTAAAAATAGGTTTACTACTCTAACGCAATGCGCGCCTTTTTATCCGTGACAATAAGAGGGTTTGATTAGGGGGTACAACTCGGTTCTGAATACGCGAAAGCGACAGTTCCTGTCAAATTAGTTCTTTTCAAAGTAGAAAACATTGCCCGTAAGTAGTTCTATTGGCAAGTACTTGGATTATCAATTGGTTGTGTGAATTGCATTCGAACCTGTCTTTATCAATTAATTTTAATTACTTTATTTACTACCGTGCACTCTTCAAAACTACTATTTTCAATCGCCTTAGATACACACCTTAACAATAGATAGCGATAGATTGACACTTGGTCTCTGTGGATACGATAATCTTTTATATTACTCTGACGCGTTCGTACACTTGCGAAAAAACACGCATCACTTCCAGTAATACAGGCAAATATATATATGAAAGCATGTAAAGAAAGCCGGTAAAAACTTATAGGTGAGCAAGCTTCCATTGTAACAGTTCTATGGTTAATTGTTCAAGAAATTAAAGAAAGTTTTGATAACAACTATGAGTTTGAACCTAAATCAAAAGGGAAAGTTGTTTTTGAATAGAAGATTGAGGCTTATACTCAAGGAGAGGCCCAGATGAAAAACAGTGATCGTATCGTTGATCTGAAAGGTTGTATCGGGACTTATACAATGAATGAGGCCAAAAAAAAGGTTTTCTGTACAAGGGGATGAGTCTTACAACTCAAGGAGAGGCCCAAAGTGTATTTTTAAGAGAAATATGGAACTTACAACACAAGGGGATGCCCAAATGGTTTTCGTTCAAAAGGTGCGACCGCGCCGAGATTTTAAAATCACAGTGGGGCTTATACAATGGCTGAGGCCCAAAATGGTTTATTTAGAAAGGGGTGGGACTTACACTCTATCAAGAGGCCCAAAAGTGTTTTGAAAAAGATTTGTGAGGGTGAAAATAATCAAAACCCTATTTTGATTTTAAAATGTATTTTAATTGAATAAAAATTCAATTAAAATAATCAAAATTATCAAACATGTATAAAAACAAGTTGTGATCTTGGATTAATGTTTTAAAAATCATGTTTCATTCATGGGATGATTTAAAAATCATTTGAATTTTGCAAAACCAAGAGAAAGAAATATTTTTAATGTTTAAAAACAAATAAAAACATAATTATTTACAAAAATATCAAATATATGAAATAAATAATATTTTTGTAAAATTTTCATGGAATAAAATATTTCAATATTTTTGTGAATTTTCAAAAAAAGAATAATTAAAAAATAATTAAAATTGAGAGAGAAATTAATTTTTGAATTAATAAACAAAAACATGAAAATATTGAAAAAAAATAGCAAAAATGAGAGAGTAGTAAAAAAGGTCTGGATGGGGTTTGAACCCACGACCTCATACACAAACAGACATGCGCGCTACCACTAGGGTGGTGATACATCCGTGTATCAAAACCACCCCATATGCATATATGGGGTGCCTTGTTTTCAGGTCTGGCCAAGGCAAGGCAAGACAAGTTTTGGCAATTTACGTGAAGCCTCTAACTTTCTCATTTCTCCATGGATTTTGACAAAATTTAGGTGCATCTAGCCTAGAATTTCATGAGGAATCCAATGGTGTTTTTGGAATTTTTAGAAAGTGTCCCTATTTTAAAACCCGATAGTGGTTTCAAAATAGGCTTAAATTTGCACGTTCTATGCTATCTCACTACTCAATCAACAATAGCAGGGCAAATTGGTTCAAACACAACATATACAACATGTATGAGATGTTTATGATCAGTGGACTTCAAAGCAATGCATAATTCAAAGAGTTCAAGTTGTCATGCACTTACCTCTTGGAGCTTCTTGTGCTAACTGTCAAGATCCTTGTGCCAGAAGTAATCCAATGCTTTGGACACTCTTGATTGATCCCTTAGAAGCTTTTAGGAAGATCAAAACCAGCTGGAATCCTCAGGAACAAATTTTAACTCTTTCTTGCAAAATGGGCAAAAGTGACCAATATGGCAACTCTCTCAAATGGTGTTCCAGATGAGGGGAACCAATTGGGACAGTTTGAGGATGTTATTTAGAGTGTGTTTGAGGCTTTGTTTGGTTTTGGAAGTGACTGAATCAAGGCATGGCTTGGAAAATTCAGAAAAGTCCAATTTTGAGGTTTTGGAAGTGGATTTTCTGATTTTGATGTTTCATGTCGCAAGTGAGTGTTTGGACAGTTAGATATAACATATTGGATGTGTTTGGATCATGAGCTGTGGTGGAATTGCTCTCTAACTCAAAAACTGGAAAGCATCAGTTGTAGTGCTTTGGTGTACTCAAACTGAGCACAAATGAGCTCTATTTATAGTAGAGAAAGTTTATTTTGCAAGCAATAATGAATGGAAGCTGGTACATGCCTTTGGCCAATGTTGATCCAAGGGAATCTTTAGTCTCCTATAGCCATTGACTTGAGGTTAGGGTACAGGCCTATGGTTCATTAATTCAGTGTTGATTCTTGACTCATTCAGTTAGGAATGTGTCAGTCCATGCCACCTTGGTGCATCCATTGAATTCTTGGAAACAAAATTGGAGTCTTGGCACCTTTTTAGCCTTTTTAGGTTTGTTATGGCTAAGTGTAGATTCTTGGACTTTGGAGGCTTGGGGATCAGATCATTCTCCTTTTGTTTTATCCTCAGATGTGTCCAAATGGATGACAAGGCTTGGAGTTGTTCAATTTTGCCAAATCGAGCAAATGCACAAAATCTGCCTTGTACAAGGCAGTTGGAAATAGTGATTTTGAGAGGATCATATCTCCCTGCTCAGGTTGAGTTATGAGAGGCTCTTGTGCTTTTTAGAAAGCCCTCATATGATACAAAACATGTGTGATCATAGTTTGTTTTGAAACTATTTGGATCCAACTGAAAAAATCCTCATGAACATTGATGTTCAAGGCTGGTAACTTAGGCAGATTTTCACTAAGTGTTGGAAAAAGTGTCATTTTCATGTTTTTGTGATTTTGATCAATCCATAACTCAAAACACATGAAGAATTGGAGTCTGAAGTAGTTGAAGCTTTTGTAGAGTGTAGCAAGACCTACAAATCCAGCTTTGAATCACCCAAAATGGTTGCTTCGATCTCAAGTTATGATCCTTGGAAGTTCGTACCAAGGTTTGGGAGCATGTCTTGGTCAAAAGTCAAAGGCACAGTTGACTTTTTCCTCAAAACCCTAATTGTGGTCCTAGTGAAATTGAAATTTGTGAGCCAAGCTTCTTGGGCTAATCAATTGTTGAAAATGGGTCAATGTGGTGTATTGGAGGCCCTCAAATAATTTCTTGAGGTCTTGACTTAGGTTTTGCCTCAAAAGTCAACTTAGGGGTGAATTAGGTCAAGAAACCCTAATTCCTGATTTTTGGTAAATGCATCCCGTGAGGCTAAATTAACTTGATGATTGGGTCCATGAGGTCCCTTGGAGTGTCTTGGGTTGTACTTTGAAGCACTGGCTCATGGCCAGAGGAAAATTTCCATCTGGAGGCCTTGGTGGACCAAAACCCTAATTTGGTGACACTGGCGATCTTGAGGCTTGATCCACTTGGAATGTTGCAACCTTGTGCTTGATTCTTAATGTGGTAGTCCTCTTAATCCTTTATAGGTGTTTAAGAGGGTTTGAAACCCTAAGTCTTGATTGTGGTGAATGCTCAACCATCTTTGAGGAGATTGATGAGGCATGAAGGTACATCATATCGCACTCTAATTTTTGACCCTAAGATCATCCTTCTTTTTGCATAGCAGTTTTAGATCGTGTGATTCTTGTGTGCGTACTTTACTACTAACAAGTTTGTGCAGGAACATGAGTTTAGGTGAAGACAATATTTATCCTCAAAGTCAAGTGTTTCATGGGACATGACCAGTTTATCCTAAGTTGAAGTGGTATGAGAGTTTCTAATTGATCCAGGCTCCATTTCTAAAGGAGGGTTTGTCAAATTGAGATTTGGTACAAATTATAAGTCACGGCGTGAAAGAGGAATTTATGGATTCATTAAGATTAAAAGGGCATAAATTGGTTTTTTAAATTTCTGCATGACATCAAAGCTTCACAATGTCGTAGCTCAAATTACTCAAAGTGGTTGAACTTAAAATTGGGATTTCAAGATTCATAATCTTCACAGGATTCAAGTTGAAAGGGTCAAAATGCAAATCCGAGTCACCATGGAAATCAAGTATTCAAGAAGATTCAAATGTTAAGCTCAAGTGATTTCAAAATTCATGTTCACATTACAAATCCAAGAAATTAATATTCAAAGTTTACGAGTCAGATTGTAAAGACAGCTTGCGTTAAACTCAAAATAATTCAGTTGGTACAAATAGTTTCAAGTATCAATGGTTAGGCTCAATACAAAACTTTGCATAGAGAGCAGATCCCGTCGAGTGTGTCCAATGAAGAAACAAAACGTGAAAAAACTTTTGGAAGCCGAGAAAAGCCATGGTATATGCAAACTCCTCCAATCCTATCAACATCTGAAGCTAAAAGAAGAACCTAAATTAGATTTTGTTACGAACACGTCACTAAAAAAAAATCTTAACTTGTCACAAGAGAAAACAGAATTATGCTACAGAAAACAACTTATGCAACTATGCAAAAGAGAGTGGGTCCCAGACAACTAAAACCTTCATATAAAAAAACTTAGTACAGGAAACGATATAATATTACATTAAATCACACGAGTCTTCCTCCTATCCGCTCTCACGTCTCACCACCTCTTCAATCCTGCCATTTGTTAGAAAAATCACTGCTCGCGATGAAAGTTTAAGACTAGAAGCTGCTCTTGGTTTAGTGCGAGTACGGATAATGGTATGTCATAAGCTCTTGCTCCGACAGACTCGTCTTCAACTCACATGCTGCTGCTAGCGTCATTTGATACAACTCACGGAATAACATTTCAGAAATGAATCATCAAGCATTTGTTTCAAATAAAGGGGATCAAAGGTGAACAAAATAGTTAGGTTCTCAGAGAAACGCTTCTGTCCATATTGCATCCACGCGGCTCTGAACAACAAGCGTACAATCAGCAATCGTCATCAAACAACCTGCATAACACCACCTGCAAATTGAGAAAATGCCAATTGGATTGCAAACAACAAGATGGCTTCGTGAATACCAAATGCTGCCATCAAAGACTCACCTGCATACACCTGAACAAGATCCCACTAGTATAAATGAGTGCTTCACAATTTAACCCACCAGGAGCTTATATTAAACTTTGACCAACCACCACGGGGGATTTCGAAGTGGAGTTGACTCACAAAGCTGCTTCAAAACACACCAACCTTCAGGCTCTTATCATTGATCAAGAATTCAAGACCACTAAGCGCCATGACTATTCAAACTGTTAAATTCCTCGGGACCTATACCATCACCACAACCTGCCGAATTAAGTTGATGGCTTAACCGTCTGAACATGTTCTTTCGATGCCGTTGTAATTGATGAAGTTGCCCAAACTCTTAAGCCACCTACCATTTATAGGGGAGCTGCCCTTCACGCTCGTTGCAAGACCACAATATCTACACAATATAAGAGTAAAAGTATCAGTTCATATGTTCGCAATCTATCGGTTTCTGTACACATACACAACAACTTCAGAATGATGGCAATGGTAACTAAGAGCTTTTCAAAATCACAATCGACAATTTGCGGATGTAAATAAATAAAAAACGGAGAACTTCTTGAGAGACACATAGAGTTTGTCTATTGTAACAGAACATATGAAGTTCGAAGGGATCATACCTATCAAAGCAAACTGACCGGGTTTGTTAGCAATTTCCAGAGATTGGGGACGACAGAGTCGTTACCGCTGCAAGCACAAGTTAGAAACGGAATTATCATTATCAGTCCATGAAGATGTTACAAGTACGAGCACCAAGCAATACTCCATAATGAATTGGGTCCAGTGACAACGTCATCCTAGCAATGTTACCACTAATTCAAGCATCAAGTTTCGACCCTCACCAATCTTGGCCTATCTATCAGCACTCTATGGATTTCCCCTGCAAAATGTGAAAACTCGGATTTTAATTGTTGAAAGTTGTTATTGAAATGGTCCTAAGCAAATGCTAATAAGTGTATCTCAAAAGAAAACTACATGATTATCCAAAATACCACCAGGATTAAAAGATACCTGCCATTATAAAGTTGGCGTGCAACGGATGATGTTCTCGTCCTTGTTAGTGCCTCAATAATGTGCGAAATTCGCATAAGCGACATTCTCGGTGATGGAGCAATCAAGAGCAGATTATGGTCATTTGCTTCTGCAATTCTTGTTGGACATTAATAGTTTGAATAAGATGATCGATTGAAATTGGAGTTGCAATAGTCGTGAAAATAACAAATACCAAATCATCACTTTCAAGACCAATTCAAATCCTTTCTAAAACAACAGCATTCAAGAGGCATAAATCACGCATTCATGGAAATATCACAGCAAATTTACAATCTAACGTGTTTCAGACACAAATAAATGGCCAGGAAATTTCAAAATTTGTTGACTATTAAAGCTTGAATCATAAATTTCCACAGGAGGGTACTTAAATTAGCACACGCATTGCAGAGAGGGGAGGATCAGAAAAACACGGTTTCAAGCATACTCCAGTCAAAAAAGGGAAGTGTATCATCATAAGAGGAAATTTTCAAATTACAATCAACACGAGATCAACACGGTTTTGGCAATGTTTGAGAATGCAAACACAATCAAGACGTATCCCAAACTCATTCAAGCATACTCATTGCAGAGAGGGGAGGATCAGAAAAACACGGTTTCAAGCATACTCCAGTCAAAAAAGGGAAGTGTATCATCATAAGAGGAAATTTTCAAATTACAATCAACACAAGATCAACACGGTTTTGGCAATGTTTGAGAATGCAAACACAATCAAGACGTATCCCAAACTCATTCAAAACGAAATCAGACATTGCTTTTAAATATTGCCAAAAATAATCAAACATGTTCAGATATAGATCCAAGACAGTATTGAACACATTCCAAAACCGTATCAGACAAATTCGAACCAAAATGGAAACATCATTACTAACCCATCAAGTGATAACAACTACCTTGGGTCTATAAAAGGAGATGATTGAAAAACAGTTCAGAGGAACCACCCTCAGGCACACAAAAAATCAGAGAAACATCATTGTTCAGACTCACACGCATACCTTAAGAAAATTCACACAAAAGTCACAACACCATACATAGAACACACACCAAAATCATACACGCATATCACAACAGATAGCACATATACCAGAAAAAAGGGAAGCTTTCACAACAAACACACACGAGCAGCAACCAACACGGATTCAAAATCTCAACAACATCAACAATAATACGCAACAATTGGAAAAGAAGATTGGAGGAGAAAAGAAAGAGACGTATCTTGGAATAGGGGATATCGAGGTTGCGGTCGCATCTCCTCGCCTTCAACCGTCGGCAGCTTTTTTTTCCTTTCCTTTTTTTTTTCATTGCTCTAAATCTTTGTAATTGTAATCAACATAAACATAGTGGATTGGGGTATTGGGCTGTGTGGGGTTAGGGTTATTGTTTGTTGATCGAGAGAGAAGATGATGAGAGAATGGGGAGTGAAAACGAGAGATAGCGGCGGCGAGAGTTAGGGTTTCTCAAACCCTAATCGTTGCAGAGAGGAATTCCGAGCGAGAGATTTGGAGAGTAACGAGAGAGGACTCCCCTTGTTCCTTTTTCTTTCCGTTCGTTTTTTATCTTTTTCTTTATTTTAAATTAATTCAAACTTTTTTTCTTAAATAATGATTAAAATTAAAACAATTTTCTAATTAATTCAAAACTTTTTTTTAATGATTAAACTTAAAACTTTCCTGGTTAATGCAAAAAAAAAACCTTTTCTTTTCATAATAATTTAAACTTTTAATAATTAATTTTAAAACTTTTTTTAAACTTTGTTATAATAATAATTAGAATTAAAACTTTTTAATAATAATTAATTTAAAACATTTTTATAATCATAATTAAAATTTAAAACTTTTTTTTATTAATGTTTTTTTTATAACCAAAATTAAAAACTTTTATAATTAAAATTAAGATATTTTTTAAGATTAAAAAAAATAAAAAAAACCTTTTATTAATAATCTAATTTAAAAGCTTTCCTTATATAATAATTAATTCAACTTTTTATAATTTTAAACTTTTTTTTCAATTCAAACTTTTTATAAAAAAAACTAAAACTTCTTAAACTTCTTTTTATAATTAATCTAATTTGTCTATGTAACCTAATCTTTTTTTTTTAATAATATTCAAAACTTTAATAATATTTAATTTAAACTTTTTCTTGATAACAATAATTAATCCGAAACTCTTTTTCATAATAAATATTAAATTGAAAACACTTGTATTAATGTCCAATTAAACATTAGAACAACATTAGACTTTCAAGAATACACTAAGTCTTTTCTATCTACAACACTTTTATTTTTGATTCTAAGAACTAAATAATAAGAATCCTTTTTAATTAATTATAAAAAAAACTTCCCTAACGTCCCCAGGTAATAATAATAATAATAATAATCTCAAAATAAAAATAATAAAATTAAACTTTTAGATCGCCTCCGTTTAGAAACCTCTTACCGCGCTTAGTCATACGTGTGAGGACGTTTTGTTGTTATGTCTTGGTTATTATTATTTATTTGATTTATTGTTTCTGCTTCAAACCCTTTTCAAAAATAAAAATTTCAATCCAACGTCGAATCCCTTTTCACCTATGTAAGTCGATTGCCTTAGGGCATCACATTCGACCTATCGATCACAAAACACAAGTCTAGCATCACTTTGCTAGCACCCTCGCCTAAATAATAATAATTAACCGCATAAATATCCAAGGGAAAATCCCATGCATGATAACCACGTTATCGTGCATGGTGCACATCATTTGCATCTCATAATCGACACCTTAAGATAAGTCAATTAGACAACTTATGATAGATTTCTTAGGTTAGTCCCCCCTCAATTTTGATTTAAAATCAAACTTTAGCCCACCAAATTCTCCACACAAGAGAATTAGATGTTAATCATCTCAAAGAAGGGACATACAATCCCATACCCCACAAAATACAAACATTTTCAAAAACTGTGGTGGTTTCTTAAGATGATGACTCATCTCTTCTCCTAAACCTTTTTCAAACCTTTAGTATCCTTCAAGAGGAACTACATGTGCTCTGATTCCTTCCCGATAGGATATGTAGGCACAAGATGCGATATCTTATCGAGCACACCTAGGAATAGAATTCTAGGTCACCAACCCTTAACCCACAGATAACAAATAACGAATAACATAAAAATAAAATCAAGAGGTTCCTGTAGAGTACTACAGATATCTAGGATGCTAACACATTCCCTAGGTATAACCAACCCCCGAACTTAGAATCTTAGTGCATTTGCATTGCATTGTGGGTATTCGATCTTTCTCCCTTCCCTTGGATAAAATCAAAGACGGTGGTGACATTAAAAAAAATGTGATCCTAGTCAACAAATAACTACGGTATCCAATTTTCACCGCGACAGAAATGGCGACTTCACTGGGGATTCTCATAAGAGGGTTCCCCCTAACTTGATTATCTATGTTTTTTGTTATATATTTGTATTTGTTATGTTTGCTTGGGTTGTCACTTTGAGTGGTGAGACAAAGTCCTACACCCGGACTAGAGTGAAAATTATGATAGGAACGGTGAGAATTCAAGGATACTTTGAGGGAGTCGATTCCTGAAGAAGTTAAATTGAGACTTCACCACTCAGTCTAGGCCCTCTCGAATTTAATATTGTCCAACGAGTCTATTCGTGAAGACGATATTATTTCGAACTAAAGGCCATCGAGACTGGGGACCGTAGTTACCTTTATCCTAACTTGGCCTATTAGGATGTAGTGCGGGGACTATGCGAGAGTCTATTTCTGCAATAGTCGCTACGCGATACTACACTCAGACGAGATTCTCTTGAGAATATTATTGACTACCAAGTGATTTGGAAAATCGATAATATCCTAAAGATGGGTTGTAGACTCTGGGAACTTTGTAGAACCCGTTCGGCAGGTACATTTAAAACCATAGTGCACTCCTATTGGGATGGATAGACCTTGGCTCCATGCTGTGACCTTTCCAACCTAGGACTTTTTGTCTGTTTGATTGCTTGTGTGTGCTTTGTGCTTTGTGTGTTTGCATCCAGGAATTCATAAGCATCATATCATAAAGATTCATGGAACTTAGTCTTATTTGTAAACATCGTAGGGATACCAATAAACTCCAAAAAAGAAAGAAAACGTTGAAGTACACTTACAAGAGTCATAACCTGGACGATCTAAGGGGACTGGTGACCTTGCTGACATATAAAGAAAGATTCGAGACCAGAAATGAGAAGTTATTATCGCCATTCTACTACTGTTTCCTTGATTATCAATTGGTACCTATCCTTGAAGAATTTCCTCAGCTGACGGAGTTACTAATTCAATACCAATATTCATTTCTCATATTCGGTTAATATTCAAGCCAACATGACTACAAAAGGAGGAATTCTTTAAAAAGGCTATCCTTAATCAATACCTTGGAGGCTCAATTGAAAGAAGAACTCGAAGAAGACCGTTGGGAAAGTCTCCTTAGATCTATCATTTTTAGCTTTTATTTAGCTTTACGTTATGACTGTTGTAAGGCGTACATACGCGTTTTAATTAAATCAATTTTTAGTATTCCGGTAATAATGATTATAACCTCTTTTTCATGATTAATAAGCGAGCCTATTGATATTCCTCAATGATTATAAATAGCCGAGTTCCATGAATCTTGTTGCATAGCATTCGCATTTTCATTTGCATTCCTTTGTATTCCAGGTTCTCATTCGTGTTTCTCTTCTCAGACAAGCTGAATCATCGATACGATTCTCGAGTCGGTCACAAGAAAAGAATGGATCAACTCGAGCAGGAAAACAGAGCGCTTCAAGAAGAGGTTTCAACATTGAAAGAAAGTATGGAGAAGATCAATGGGATGATGGAAGCGTTAAGGGCTACTCAGAATCAGCCATCACATAGTGCGCCATCGCACAACACTGTTATCTCTGAGGTAATATCTGCATCGATCCCAGTAATGCCCGTTATAAGTGAAGTTTTAGTATTCTATGCCTCCTGGTTACCCGTGGGGTATGCCTCCTAACTTTACTCCAGTTGGATACCGCCCAATTGTTTCTCAAGTTCTCGCCACAACTGCTGTAATAACTATGCCACCACCTGTGGTCAATACTACTCCTTTCCAGCTAAAAGAGCCTGTGTTCCATGCTGCTCCTAGTGAAATTTTTGGGATGGAAAAGCGAATGGATGATTTCCAGGACCAGTTTTTGGAGATGCAGAAAGAAATCAAGGCCTTTCGCGAGAAGGAGTTGTTCGGAAAGAGTGCTTCTGAGCCATGTTTGGTTCCTAATGTTAAGGTTCCCCCAAAGTTCAAAGTCCCTGAGTTTGAGAAGTATAAGGGAAATTCTTGCCCACATATTCATATAGTTATGTATGCGCAGAAAATGTCTACTCAGAAGGATAATGACCCACTGCTGATACATTATTTCCAGGATAGTTTGACTGGTGCAGCCCTCAAGTGGTACATGGGGCTAGATAGTTCAAAGATCCACAACTTTAATGACCTCCGTGATTCTTTTATTAAGTAATATAAATATAATGTCGACATGACACCAAATAGAGACCAGCTGAGAGCCATGGCCCAGAAAGAAAGAGAGAATTTTAAGGAGTATGCCCAGCGTTGGCGTGAACTTGCTGCTCAAGTTACTCCACCTCTGGAGGAGAAAGAGATGACCATAATTTTTCTGAAAACACTGAGCCCATTTTTCTATGAGAGAATGGTAGCAAGCGCTCCCAGTGATTTTACTGAGATGGTAAACATGGGGATGCGTTTGGAAGAAGGTGTCCGTGAAGGAATAATGGTTAGAGAAGGGAGTGCTTCCAGCAGTTCCAAGAAATATGGAAGTAACTTCGGGAAAAAGAAGGAACACGAAGTAAGTGTCGTGCATCAAGGACGACCAAAAAGAAGAAGGTATCAGCGACCTCAACATATCGCTGCTATATCTCCCGTCACCAACACTACTACTTATCAACCACAGGCTCGTCTCTCATTCAATAATCAAAACCGTGTTCAAAGACAGTTTGATCCGATTCCGATGACCTATGCGAAATTGTATCCATTTTTGATACAAAGGAATATGGTGCAGACACGAGCTCCGTCAGCCATCTCGAAGGATCTCCCGTGGTGGTATAAACCTGAGGCTCATTGTGCTTTCCATCAAGGTGGACCCGGACATGACATCGAAGACTGTTTTCCTTTGAAACATGAAGTACAAAGGCTAATGCGACGTGGTGTTTTGTCTTTTGAAAACTCTGGACCTAATGTGAAGACCATAAGCTCAAACTGAGATAGTCTCCTCAAAGCTTTAGTTAATTTACTGTTTTTCGCATGTAATTATCTTTGTTTGTTAATGCATTTGTGGTTTGCATGTAGGAACTTGTTCGTTTCGAATGATTGATGCAATGAATAATGTTTGTTTTGAAGAAATCCATTCGTTTCACTCTTTTTTTTTTAAATGATTTTTCTATTTTATAATGCCAATGTTGCCCAATCTCTTGTCTTAGCAGAGAATTGAATGGAGGATGACGAAAACAAACACAAGATCCCTTGTTGTATGCTTTTGAATAAAATTCCGCTAATGATATGAGGCATTGTTTCAAATCCCTAAACACTAGAGATATAAGGAGATAGACCCTCGTTAACCCTTTTGAGCCTTTGAAGTAGGAGTTTTCTTCTCCAAATAAAAAACCCTCATCTTAACCTGGGGCAGGGTAATTTTCAAAAAAAAAAAAGGAGTAAAATATCACGACGATTGGGTGGGCACAAACAAACTTTGAGCCTTATGTCCTTTGTTTCTTAAACCGTGAACCAATCCATAATACAACCCTTAAAAGTCCTAATTGAAGCGAGGTTTATTCCAAAAGCATACTCATTGAGATATCATTTCCTGACTCCTATGAGTTATGCTCAAATTCGCGTTGGCATTATAAAATCGGTAATTCAACCATAAAAATTCTTTTCAAAATAAAAACTTCAAGACAAATATATGTTGCATTAGCAGTTTCAGAATTAACATTTTTCTGCATGCTAGCATTGCTTGACATCATAGGAGCTAGCATACGAGCATCAGCGATGAGCTAGATCTTTGATATTCGAAACTCTGATGAGTAAATGGCGAATCATTTCAAAAGGATGACTATACTCAGGGGCACGATACCCGAAGGCTTTACTGAACAGTGGCAATTTGTTCCCAGTTGTTTTTCACAGTCTGAGCTGGGGCAAGTTTGAAGACTCAGATCATAGTCAATCTGGGCCAGTTACGTCGAGACTTGATAAATCTCTCCAAGTCTGAAGAACAAGTTTGAAGACTCAGAACACCGTCAATCTGGGGCAGTTAAGTCGAGATTTGATAAATCTCTCCAAGTTCAAAGATTCATATACAGATCACAGTCAACCTGGGTCAGTTACGTCGAGATTCGACAATCTCTCCAAGAGTTTGAAAACATTGGGACAGTTGGATGCCAAGTTTTCTGTAAAATCCTCTTGAGATGACTTCTTCTCATAAACCATGTACCATCGGGCATTTTGAGAAGTGAGGATTACTTTTTCATTCGTTCACAACAACTTTTTTTCAAAATGGCGACTACCATAACATAACTACTTTATTTCTATCCCAAGTAATGTGACGAATCCCCAGTAAGTTTTACTTCAGGTAGTCACGACTATTCCCCGGTAAATCGCCACTTCAAGATTGTCATGGCACATTGGATGCAAGATTTCTCCAGTCGGCAACCTAAGAATCCTCAGTGGATTTTCTTACAACTTCAACTTTCCCCAGCAAAGCAAGTGTTTATTTCACTCCTCAGTGGATTTTCTCACTATCTCAATCTTCACCAGTGAAGACGGGTGTTTATTTCATCCCCTCGAAGTTTTATCTCCAAAATTTTCAACTACTATTGATTCAAGCTTCCCCGATTGAAGTGGATATTTATTTTATCTAGTTACAACTTTCATTCAGACTATTTCAGTTCACAGTGGATATTTATTTTATCCTCCATGAAGTCTCTCCAATCATGATTTTGATTCATTCCCAGTGAATCTTTCTTATCCCCAACAGCATCATAAGGTTCATCCTGACAATCCTAAGTGAAGTCACGATGTCCATCCCCAAGTGGAGTGTTCTCTTTTCCCCAGATAAATTCGGAAGCTTCGAAGCAGGATTGTGACTCCATATATAGCTCTACATTCATCCCCAGTGATGCTTCTATCTTGCGAATATTGGCCGAGTATCCGTATCGAGATGCTTGTTTTTATCTCCAGTTTGCTTCTTATTCGATGTTTTGTCAGCATAAGCATAAGCATAACATGGCATTCTTTCATGTAGATTCATGGCATGTGCACATTTTGCATCTTGCATTTTTGCGTTGTTTGTTTTGTTCTTTCACTTTGGCTGTGTTTATCCCCAAGTGATCGGGTTTGTCTGCTCCCTCCAAGTAGAGTCGTCAGCCCTAGGCAGAAAGAGCACATCCTTTCTAATTCCCCACTGAGTTCGATCCTCGTGGAAGATGGTTGCTTTAGTTTTCTTTCCCGTTGCGGGATAAAGATAAACCTCGTTGAGCTCAGTCCTCAATGGATGGAGTCTTGTTTGACCGTTTCTTTCCAGTTATTTCCTGGATTGAACTTTGGTCCCTGACAATCACGATTTCGGATATTTCTGAACTTTTGAACCTAGATCGAGTGTGCCTTTATTTTGCACTTTGTCTCCCCAGGAAGAGTTTAGTTGAAGATCTCTATGGAAGACATAAATTATTTCTCCGGCAGTTATTACAACATTTTCGTGGAATTCATACCACACGACAAGTTGCAGCCTCTTTATTTGAGCAATTCGATTCGTTCTCAAATTTTCTATTCGAATGACAAATGGCAATCTCTCCTCAAAATAGTTTGTCTATCCCCAGCAGATAATATCTTCTATGTTGACTACCCAATAAACCGGTAGCAGGTAATGTTTCCTTATCGACTACCCAGTAAACCGGTAGCAAAATTACCTTTTGTCGACTACCCAGTAAATCGGTAGCAGGTAATGTTTTTCTACCCAGTAAATCGGTAGCAAGTAATATTTTTTCTACCCAATAAACCGGTAGCAAGTAATATTTCCTTTGCTGACTACCCAGTAAATCGGTAGCAGACAATCTGACTACCCAGTAAATCGGTAGCAAGTAGTATTTTTCTACCCAGTAAATCGGTAGCAAGTAATATTTTTCTACCCAATAAACCGGTAGCAAGTAATATTTTCTTTATAGACTACCCAGTAAATCGGTAGCTAACAATCTTTTTCTTTTCTGACTACCCAGTAAATCAGTAGCAGGTAATATTTTATTTGTGGACTACCCAGTAAATCGGTAGCGGATGATCCTTCCTTTGTGAACTACCCAATAAACTGGTAGTGGATATTCTGTCCCAAAGAAGAAATTGAGACCAGTCTGTGGCTTATGACCCGAGACTATGGGAGGTTTATTTTTACCCTTTTCAAGTGAAAGACTTGATTAAAGAAGAAACTAAGACCAGTCCGTGACTTATGACCCGAGACTAGGGGAGGTTTATTTTTACCCTTTTCAAGTGAAAGACTTGATTAAAGAAGAAACTGAGACCAGTCCGTGGCTTATGACCCGAGACTGGGGGAGGTTTATTTTTACCCTTTTCAAGTAAAAGACTTGATTAAAGGAGAAACAGAGACCAGTCTGTGGCTTATGACCCGAGACGAGGGAAAGTTTAATTTTACCCTTTTCAAGTGGATTTTGGCTCGAGGCAGACAACCTCGTAGCATTTTATTTCAAGACGTTGCAACATCTAGTTAAATAAGAAATTGAATCATATTTTGACCATCGGAAGCTTATTTTGGTTCATCACCCCGCTTAGGACACCCTGTGATTGTTAGTTGGTAGTCTCTTTCCCCAGTGGAGTTAGATCTTTCCCCGTGGAGTCTTGCTTTGCTTAGTTGTTCCTCGTCAGGTCCTCCTTTCTTTCTTTGTGTTTTTACATCGGCTATCCCCTGTGACGTTATTCCTCACAGGATCCTTGTCTTGCATCTCATATTATTTCGTATCATATCATGTGCATTCAGTGGCATCTTAGGGCCAAAAATTGTGCATGTTTGTATTTAAGTCCCTCCTATCTCGTCGAGATGAAGATTTCAATCTCCATATCTCCGAATAGGAGAAACTTAAATAGGGGCATCTGTCGCACCCTAATTTTTTACCATAAGATCCTCCTTCTTTTTGCATAGCAGTTTTAGATCGTGTGATTCTTGTGTGCGTGCTTTACTACTAACAAGTTTGTACAGGAACATGAGTTCAGGCGAAGACAATATTTATCCTCACAGTCAAGTGTTTCATGGGACATGACCAGTTTATCCTAAGTTGAAGTGGTATGAGAGTTTCTAATTGATCCAGGCTCCATTTCTAAAGGAGGGTTTATCAAAGTGAGATTTGGTACAAATTATAAGTCACGACGTGAAAGAGGAAGTTATGGATTCATTAAGATTAAAAGGGCATAAATTGGTTTTTTAAATTTCTGCATGACATCAAAGCTTCACAATGTCGTAGCTCGAATTACTCAAAGTGGTTGAACTTAAAATTGGGATTTCAAGATTCATAATCTTCACAGGGTTCAAGTTGAAAGGGTCAAAATGCAAATCCGAGTCACCATGGAAATCAAGTATTCAAGAAGATTCAAATGTTAAGCTCAAGTGATTTCAAAATTCATGTTCACATTACAAATCCAAGAAATTAATATTCAAAGTTTACGAGTCAGATTGTAAAGACAACATGCGTTAAACTCAAAATAATTCAGTTGGTACAAATAGTTTCAAGTATTAATGGTTAGGCTCAATACAAAACTTTGCATACAGAGCAGATCCCGTCGAGTGTGTCCAATGAAGAAACAAAACATGGAAAAAACTTTTGGAAGCTGAGAAAAGCCATGGAATATGCAAACTCCTCCAAACCTATCAACATCTGCAGCTAAAAGAAGAACCTAAATTAGATTTTGTTACGAACACGTCACAAAAAAAATCTTAACTTGTCACAAGAGAAAACAGAATTATGCTACAGAAAATAACTTATGCAACTATGCAAAAGAAAGTGGGTCCCAGACAACTAAAACCTTCATATAAAATAACTCAGTACAGGAAACGACGTAATATTACATTAAATCACACGAGTCTTCCTCCTATCCGCTCTCACGTCTCACCACCTCTTCAATCCTACCATTTGTTAGAAAAATCACTGCTCGCGATGAAAGTTTAAGACTAGAAGCTGCTCTTGGTTTAGTGCGGGTACAGATAATGGTATGTCATAAGCTCTTGCTCCGACAGACCCGTCTTCAACTCACATGCTGCTGCTAGCGTCATTTGATACAACTCAAGGAATAACATTTCAGAAATGAATCATCAAGCATTTGTTTCGAATAAAGGGGATCAGAGGTGAACAGAATAATTAGGTTCTCAGAGAAACACTTCTGCCCATATTGCATCCACGCGGCTCTGAACAACAAGCGTACAATCAACAATCGTCATCAAACAACCTGCATAACACCATCTGCAAATTGAGAAAATGCCAATTGGATTGCAAACAACAAGATGACTTCGTGAATACCAAATGCTGCCATCAAAGACTCACCTGCATACAACTGAACAAGATCCCACTAGTATAAACGAGTGCTTCACAATTTAACCCACCAGGAGCTTATATTAAACTTTGACCAACCACCACGGGGGATTTCAAAGTGGAGTTGACTCACAAAGCTGCTTCAAAACACACCAACCTTCAGGCTCTTATCATTGATCAAGAATTCAAGACCACTAAGCGCCATGACAATTCAAAGTGTCAAATTCCTCAGGACCTATACCATCACCACAACCTGCCGAATTAAGTTGATGGCTTAACCGTCTGAACATGTTCTTTCAATGCCGTTGTAATTGATGAAGTTGCCCAAACTCTTAAGCCACCTACCATTTATAGGGGAGCTGCTCTTCACGTTCGTTGAAAGACCACAATATCTACACAATATAAGAGTAAAAGTATCAGCTCATATGTTCGCAATCTATCGGTTTCCGTACACATACACAACAATTTCAGAATGATGGCAATGGTAACTAAGAGCTTTTCAAAATCACAATCAACAATTTGCGGATGTAAATAAATCAAAAACGAAGAACTTCTTGAGAGACACATAGAGTTTGTCTATTGTAACAAAACATATGAAGTTCAAAGGGATCATACCTATCAAAGCAGTCTGATCGGGTTTGTTAGCAATTTCCAGAGATTGAGGACGACAGAGTCGTTACCGCTGCAAGCACAAGTTAGAAACGAAATTATCATTATCAGTCCATGAAGATGTTACAAGTACGAGCACCAAGCAATACTCCATAATGAATTGGGTCCAGTGACAATGTCATCCTAGCAATGTTACCACTAATTCAAGCATCAAGTTTCGACCCTCACCAATCTTGGCCTATCTATCAGCACTCTATGGATTTCGCCTGCAAAATGTGAAAACTCGATTTTAATTGTTGAAAGTTGTTATTGAAATGGTCCTAAGCAAATGCTAATAAGTGTATCTCAAAAGAAAACTACATGATTATCCAAAATACCACCAGGATTAAAAGATACCTGCCATTATAAAGTTGGCGTGCAACGGATGATGTTCTCGTCCTTGTTAGTGCCTCAATAATGTGCGAAATTCGCATAAGCGACATTCTCGGAGATGGAGCAATCAAGAGCAGATTATGGTCATTTGCTTCTGCAATTCCTGTTGGACATTAATAGTTTGAATAAGATGACCGATTGAAATTGGAGTTGCAATAGTCGTGAAAATAACAAATACCAAATCATCACATTCAAGACCAATTCAAATCCTTTCTAAAACAACAGCATTCAAGAGGCATAAATCACGCATTCATGGAAATATCATAGCAAATTTACAATCTAACGTGTTTTAGACACAAATAAATGGCCAGGAAATTTCAAAATTTGTTGACTATTAAAGCTTGAATCAGAAATTTCCACAGGAGGGTACTTAAATTAGCACACGCATTGCAGAGAGGGGAGGATCAGAAAAACACAGTTTCAAGCATACTCCAGTCAAAAAAGGGAAGCGTATCATCATAAGAGGAAAATTTCAAATTACAATCAACACAAGATCAACACGGTTTTGGCAATGTTTGAGAATGCAAACACAATCAAGACATATCCCAAACTCATTCAAAACGAAATCAGACATTGCTTTCAAATATTGCCAAAAATAATCAAACATGTTCAGATATAGATCCAAGACAGTATTGAACACATTCCAAAACCGTATCGGACAAATTCGAACCAAAATGGAAACATCATTACTAACCCATCAAGTGATAAAAACTACCTTGGGTCTATAAAAGGAGACGATTGAAAAACAGTTCAGAGGAACCACCCTCAGGCACACAAAAAATCAGAGAAACATCATTGTTCAGACTCACACGCATACCTTAAGAAAATTCACACAAAAAATCACAACACCATACATAGAACACACACCAAAATCATACACGCATATCACAACAGAGAGCACATACACCAGAAAAAAGGGAAGCTTTCACAACAAACACACACGAGCAGCAACCAACACGGATTCAAAATCTCAACAACATCAATAATAATACGCAACAATTGGAAAAGAAGATTGGAGGAGAAAAGAAAGAGACGTATCTTGGAATAGGGGATATCGAGGTTGCGGTCGCATCTCCTCGCCTTCAACCGTCGGCAGCTTTTTTTTCCTTTCCTTTTTTTTTCATTGCTCTAAATCTTTGTAATTGTAATCAGCATAAACATAGTGGATTGGGGTATTGGGCTGTGTCGGGTTAGGGTTAATGTTTGTTGATCGAGAGAGAAGATGATGAGAGAATGGGGAGTGAGAACGAGAGATAGCGGCAGCGAGAGTTAGGGTTTCTCAAACCCTAATCGTTGCAGAGAGGAATTCCGAGCGAGAGATTTGGAGAGTAACGAGAGAGGACTCCCCCTGTTCCTTTTTCTTTCCGTTCGTTTTTTATTTTTTCTTTATTTTTTCTTAAATAATGATTAAAATTAAAACAATTTTCTAATTAATTCAAAACTTTTTTTTAATGATTAAACTAAAAACTTTCCTGGTTAATCCAAAAAAACCTTTTCTTTTCATAATAATTAAAACTTTTAATAATTAATTTTAAAACTTTTTTTAAACTTTGTTATAATAATAATTAGAATTAAAACTTTTTAATAATAATTAATTTAAAACATTTTTATAATCATAATTAAAATTTAAAGCTTTTTTTGATTAATGTTTTTTTATAACCAAAATTAAAAACTTTTATAATTAAAATTAAGATCTTTTTTAAGATTAAAAAAATAAAACAAAACCTTTTATTAATAATCTAATTTAAAAGCTTTCCTTATATAATAATTAATTCAACTTTTTATAATTTTAAACTTTTTTTTCAATTCAAACTTTTTATAATAAAAATTAAAACTTCTTAAACTTCTTTTTATAATTAATCTAATTTGTCTATGTAACCTAATCTTTTTTTTAATAATATTCAAAACTTTAATAATATTTAATTTAAACTTTTTCTTGATAACAATAATTAATCCGAAATTCTTTTTCATAATAAATATTAAATTGAAAACACTTGTATTAATTTCCAATTAAACATTAGAACAACATTAGACTTTCAAGAATACACTAAGTTTTTTCTATCTACAACACTTTTATTTTTGATTCTAAGAACTAAATAATAAGAATCCTTTTTAATTAATTATAAAAAAACTTCCCTAACGTCCCCAGGTAATAATAATAATAATAATAATAATAATCTCAAAATAAAAATAATAAAATTAAACTTTTAGATCGCCTCCGTTTAGAAACCTCTTACCGCGCTTAGTCATACGTGTGAGGACGTTTTGTTGTTATGTCTTGCTTATTATTATTTATTTGATTTATTGTTTCTGCTTCAAACCCTTTTCAAAAATAAAAATTTCGATCCAACGTCGAATCCTTTTTCACCTATGTAAGTTGATTGCCTTAGGGCATCGCATTCGTCCTATCGATCACAAGACACAAGTCTAGCATCACTTTGCTAGCACCCTCGCCTAAATAATAATAATTAACCGCATAAATATCCAAGGGAAAATCCCATGCATGATAACCACGTTATCGTGCATGGTGCACATCATTTGCATCTCATAATCGACACCTTAAGATAAGTCAATTAGACAACTTAGGATAGATTTCTTAGGTTAGCCCCCCCTCAATTTTGATTTAAAATCAAACTTTAGCCCACCAAATTCTCCACACAAGAGAATTAGATGTTAATCATCTCAAAGAAGGGACATACAATCCCATACCCCACAAAATACAAACATTTTCAAAAACTATGGTGGTTTCTTAAGATGATGACTCGTCTCTTCTCCTAAACCTTTTTCAAACCTTTAGTATCCTTCAAGAGGAACTACATGTGCTCCGATTCCTTCCCGACATGATATGTAGGCACAAGATGCGATATCTTGTCGAGCACACCTAGGAATAGAATTCTAGGTCACCTACCCTTAACCCACAGATAACAAATAACAAATAACATAAAAATAAAATCAAGAGGTTCCTGTAGAGTACTACAGATATCTAGGATGCTAACACCTTCCCTAGGTATAACCAACCCCCGAACTTAGAATCTTAGTGCATTTGCATTGCATTGTGGGTATTCGGTCTTTCTCCCTTCCCTTGGATAAAATCAAAGACGGTGGTGAAATTAAAAAAAATGCGATCCTAGTTAACAAATAACTACGGTATCCAATTTTCACCGCGACACATCCATATTGTGATGATGATTTGCACAATGATGGGAAATCTTGGTGGTCAAAATTTGGGGTATGACAATATGGTGATGTTCAATTGTTATTGCGTGTCTTATTTTCTATTGAAATGTGTAGTTGCAGGCGAGTTACTTGAGGACAAGCAACGATTCAAGTTTGGGGTTATGATGGTAGTCTATCATTGCATGAATATAATCAAAGAATCATATCAAAACAAGGTAAAGATGAGCTAAAATGAAGAAGAAATACCAACTAATGAGGAAAAATAGCTAAGTATGGAGAAATTGTACTTAGTGAAAAATTAAATGAAAAAACGAGCAAATACATGCAACTACTGGAATAATCACATTCAGCATCTCGCACACGATGACCCCTTTTCTGGGCTTTTTCTGACGCGTCTGATCCATTTTGAACTTTTTTAACGGGGAATTTCTGCACTTTTGCAAGGGTTACGAAAATTGGCACTACAACTACGATTTTTACAGCATCAAGGATGATTTAGAGAGCCATTGGAGGCCAATCCTTCAAGGGAAATCATGTGTTATTCTTCTTTATTCAATTAGTAATGTAATCTAAATTACAAGTAACTAAACTCCTCTAGGTTAGGTTGTGTGTGATGAACCTTTTTCAATATTGTTGGGTAATATGTTGATTTGATTTTGTATGAATCCTTTGATCTATAATCTTATTCAATTGCTTATTGTTCGTAATGCTTTTTATGTGAGATACTCTTTTAAACTGATTTTGGGCACATAGGGACTACTGACCATTAGTCTATGTGTTAGACTTAGGGCAATTATTGTACTTACGCTAGTTGAATAAGAATAGGAGATCCTGAGTAGTGGCATAGGGAATTAACGATTTGTGCATCACCTAATCCTGCTTACGCTGGTGGACTAGGGATAGGAAACTCCGAGTAGTGATTAGTGAGCTATTTCGCAAGGGATTGGTTATAGTGGCTTTGTTAATTCGCCGTGAGATTATAGTGATAAGATCATTCATATAAGGCATCAAACATCAACAATAGAGAAATTAAATGATTCAATACACAACCTAACCGCTTTCATAATTCTGTTAAACACTTTATTTACTTTTTCGAATTGCAAACTCAAAATTCCCCCTATTTTACTCTTTCTATACATTACACAAATTTGTCTTGTTTAAACATAATCCCTGTGGATTTGATCTTAATTATTACTTCTACTCTATCAATACACTTGCCGAGAAGTCATCAAATATCATGCTCTACCCGCTGCAACTTGTGAACTACGATGACTTGTGTTTTTAGTTGTAGACATGAATACCTCATCAGCCAAACCACCAACCCTGTATTGTGACAACCTAAGTGCTATTCACATAGCTACAAACCTTGTGTTCCACAAATGTACCAAACATCTAGAAATTGACTTCCACCGTATTTGAGAAAAGCTTCAAAATGGCTTATTCATGCTCCTACCCGTATCTTCCAAAGATCAAGTGGCTGACTTTTACACTAAGGCTCTTCTTCCTCAACCTTTTCTAGTGATTCTATCAAAGTTAGGGATGATTTCTATCTATCATCCAACTTGTGGGAGATATCACACAACAAATATGATCAAGAGGTCACAAGTTATTTAGGTCTCTAACTACTTTGTTTTAGAACTTTCCCTATTTGGCAAGTCAATTAGTTACTGTCTTTGTAAACTTTCTTGTTATAGTAAGTTGCAATTAGGAGTTAGTGAGGTTTATTTAATGTACTCGACACTTGCTTAGAGATCTTGCAACTTTTCTCTTAAGTAGCCTTGTAACATAATTTTCACATTCATATCACTTTGTTCATAATATAAACAATTCTCCAAATAAAAGCCAACAAAAATGCATGCTTGCGATTATCTGATTATGCATGATATTGAATATGCATGCTTTTGAAATGAAGGTGATGAATGTTGTTATAAAGCATATGGTATGCATGAATGTTGCGATGAAAGCTAATGGTACGCATGAGTAAAAAACGTGTTTTGAACTTTTGTTAACTCAATGCAAGAATCTTGCATTCAGAAGCGATAAGTGAATGGATTCTTAACCCATTTTTCTAGTTACTAATAATTAAAATTAGGATTGTTTGATATAGTGTTGCTAATTTTTCCAGGGAATGAAAGGCTTATGCACGACCTCTCGTGTCTTTGTCTTAGTCTAAGGTAAGGGATCAAGTTTGAATTCGGGGACAAGAGAAACAACCTGAAATGTAAAATCATGTAAAATTCATTCATGTGAGAGAAAAACTAAAGATGAACCATTAGAGGCATAATTGATTTCTTAAATGAGATAATATCAATTGAATATAGTTTTGCTTTTATCAATTCTTTACAAATTACGAATAAATTCAATAAATATCAATTGCTTTATTTTACATAGGTCAAGTATTTCCTTAAAAAAAATACAAATCAATTCTCTTTTTCTTACTAACAATTACCCGAACATAACTTATATCCTAAAGACAACCCATACATTTTTTTCAAATCTGGATTCGTCCATATTTTTGGAGCATTGCATATATGGTTTTCAGTTTGTAATTACAAATTACTCTATTAGATCTAATTTTAATAAAAAAGTATCTAAACATATTTTGCAACTTTATTTTTCAGTGGAATTTGATATTGATGGTGGTTATTCATAACTACACAACGAGTAATGTAAGAGAAAATTTAATGTAAAATTGAAAATTATTTTAAGTGTATTTAATTTATATAATATTATTAAAAAAAATAAAACCGGACCTAACTGTAAATATAGAAGCTTATATACTATTTGAATATTTAAATTAATACAATGGGAGTAACTTATAACTATATTAAGTTTATATTTTTATAAGCACTATATTAAATTTATACATTAGAACCAATATATTTAATTCATATACTATTACAATTATTTTTCTTTAGTGTTAAAATTGAAAATTTCCTAAAAGGATAATTTCAACTTGAAATAAAATATAAATTTATAAGTTAAATTTTATCCTTAAATATATACATTACACTTATTCCTCATTAATGTTTGAACAATCTTTAACCATTTTTCCTGAGATGACTTGTTTAAGAGTGGTAAAAGGTAGTTTGTTTTAACTTTAAAACAATGATTTTTTCTTTGTATTTTTTAAAAATGAGTTTTTATAAAAATATTTTTTAAAATAGTAAAAGTTTTTATAAATTCAAAAATTAATTTTGACATCCTATAATATAATACAGTATTGAAGATTAAAACATAATCAAAATAAAAAAAATTTCAAAAAAAATAAATCTCAAAAATGATTTTTATAAAAAACTATTTGAAATAATTTTAAATTTAAATAATTTTTTGAAATTTTGATATCTAAAAATAGTTTTAGCAAAAGAATGAAATACCTAAAATAACATTTGAAGAATAACTCTTTAAAGCAATTATTCATTTGAAGTTTTTTTTAAATAAATAATTTAAATAATATTTTTCAAAAAAAAAATGTAACACTATAAAAATCATTAAGAAAAAAACTAAAACAAACAGGTCCTAAGTCTCACAATGCTTATGAATGATTGAAATGTTAAATTTATAAAAGAGGCGACTCATTGAACAATAAAGTTGTTATTTAGTCATGCAATTTGAACAAATTCATGCAATACTATATTTTGTTTGTAAGTTTGATCATGGAATAATAAATTTGCTTTTTTAATCATGTTATTTGGATAAATTCACGCAACATTAGGATGTTCATATTGCAGTTTGGATTGATTTTGTGACAAAAATTCATTATATTCAAACATAAAATTACTCGTAGATATATTCTAGTAAAAATATTTATGCAGTTTAATTTAGAATGGTTTTTTAATATCCAAATTACAAATTATAATATTTTTATTAGTATTAATATAAAAAAAAACACTAAAAAATATATTTAAAATTAATATTATGAAATGACAGCGATCAATTATATTTGAAACAAATAAACGCAATATATTATACACAATAGTAACATCAATTAAGCCTTATCTCATTAAGTGGGTCAGATACATAGATTAAATTTCACCATGTTATTTTATCCAAGATCATGTTAATTTTAAAATCTTTCTTAATAGTCTTTCTTTTAGTTTTTCTAAGTTTTCCTTTACCTCTAGTTCTTTGACTCTTCTCCATCTAATCTACTCTACTTACAATAGAATTTACAAATCTTCTCTCTACATGTTCAAATCGCCTAAATTTATTTTCCACCATATTTTTTTAGTATAAGTGTTACCCCAATACTTCCTTTAATATTGTCCTTTCTAATCTTAACTCTTAAGACTCTCCTAAAATTAAGCTAACAAACTTGAATTCGATGCAATATATTGTATTAATAAAAATAAATAAGTTTTAAAATATATATACACGTTGTTTGCTTCTGTTTGGATTAGTTTTAAAAAATCAATTTGAAATCCAATATGATTCAATATTTTTTTTAAAAAAGACGTCCAAATACATCTAATAATATTAGTTCTTTTTGTAGTTTATCAATTTTTTGTGTGATTGATTTGAGAGTTTTATTTGGATCGATTAGGATTTGAATTCTCTTATGCAATGCTATGTTTTTTTTTAAGTTTGGCGTGCAAAAGTCTTCCAAAAAATCATATGATTATAAGTAATGTGTTAAGCTTACATATTTGACCTACATTTGTAACCTATGTTGTGTAAATTTAATTCAATTAAATTCATAAAAGTAGTAACATATTGTTGGTCCAAAGAAAGTCTCAACTTGACTTGGTAATTGTATACATATGATGATAAATCTATGATTATTATAAAGTTTTTTTTAATGTGAGTTGGCATGATAAATTATAGGGATGTTGTTTTTCTTATTTAATATAATTACATAGTGCAAGAGATTCCATATAATATAATTGCACATTATGTGGGATTATATTTGAATATAAACGGACTGTCATAATTTCCTATAATAGCATATTGAAGAATATATATATATATATATATATATATATATAAATGGCTAAATTACAGTTTTGGTTTTCCTATTTGTCAAAACTCACGGTTTTGGTCCCCATTTTTTTTTAACAGTTTTGGTCCCCACCCCAATTTAGGCCTCACTGTTCATGGACTGTTCATGTACGGACATGTACTGTTCATGTACGGAACAGGTACTGTTCATCATATTTTTGGGCCAAAATTGGGGTGGGAGACCAAAACTGTTAAAAAAAATGGGGGATCAAAACCGTGAGTTTTGACAAACAGATGGACCAAAACTGTAATTTAGCTTATATATATATATATATATATTCTGTGTACAGAAACATATACAAAAAAATATAGAAACATGTTTATATGTTTTTCCATGTTTTAGAAAGGCATTCGAGCGAAGTTTTTTTTTTAGTTTCTCTCTTTAAGAAACCTAGGTGCAAATATACCATGGAGTCCCCCATTGAAATCCCACACCAACTAGTGGATCCTCTACCAGCAATCTACTTGAAGAGCTAACCTCTAAATTGACTCGAATACTAACCCAAACACCACCTCAAACACATACCAAAATACAAACAAATGACTCTTCCGTTGCATAAATCGACATCAAGTTGGACGATACCAAATATGCTTTGTGGTCCTAAGTTGTTGAGATGTTTATCTCTGACAAAGACAAATTGGGTTACAGCAACGGAGACCTTCCACAACCAGAATTGACGGATCCCTTGTACAGAGGACGGAGGACGGAAAATTCCATTGTCAAGGGATGGCTTGTCAACTCCATGAAACCGGGATTGATCGACAATTTATCTGATTTTCTATAGCAAATGCAGTACGGGATGTGATTGCTACGACTTACTTTGACAGCACAGACACCTCCGAGATGTATGATCTGAAACGAAAAGTCACAAGACTTAGACAAGAACAAGGATCGATTGGGATGTACTACAACATCCTCCATGGTCTTGTTGGGATATCCCTCCTATTTGGAGAGGACCATATTGGTGTGGGTTAGTGGCACATTTGTTTCTATGCCTTTGTTATTACCCAACAAAGAGAATTAGGTTAATTTAATCCATTATGAGTAAAAAACAACAAGAAAAGTAGAGAGAAGAGTGAAATCTCGTAGCCCTATTTCAGCACAGAGCAGTTCCACTAAATCGGAGATTTCGCAAAATCAAACGGTCGGATCGTCCTAAAATTTTGACACAACGTTCATGACTCATAGGAGCACATTCTGAACGATTTTTCATTGGATTCAGAGCTTTCTAAGTCGGTCTGTCGAGTCCATCTTTGAGGTCTGAATTTCTTGGTGTTTTTGGGTTGTTTTCGTCTCTCTTGATTATTTTTGTATTCCAAAATTGATTGCAAATCTTGATGATGTTTATGTATGCCTCTAACTAGTGTTATAGAGAACCTTGATTGTACCCATTTGAAATTCTGGCCTATGCAGACAGCAGATGTCCTAACACATGTCAAGACATTGTGCTACATAACCATTTAAACTTGGAGGCCCAACAGCAGACTGATACCTTGAATATCAGAACTGCACACTCACAGATGTTACGACATCTGATCCAACATGTTAATCAAGACTGAACTGAAAATAACAGAAAGATAAACAACACAGAATATGATGACCCAGTTCGGTTCAACTCACCTACATCTGGGGGATACCAATCCAGGAAGAAGTAATCACTATCAGTAGTATAGTTTTATGCAAACAACCTCAGGTTTACAGAAAGCACCCACGTTAACCTATCACTATCCAATGAAGACTTTATCATTAGAAGTCACATCTAAATGATAAGAAAACCCCCTTTCACTTCCTAAATCACAACCTGTGATTATCTAACAGTTACTACATCATAACTGTATCTACCGTATTGAAAGACACCCCTTCCAATACAAAGTTCAGCCAAGACTCTTGACTAACAACAATACTCGGTTTTGCTTAAAAGCTTCAACCAAGAACAATACTCAACTCTTGCTTCAAAGCTTCAAGTGAGAACAATTTACAACAACCTATGTCGACCACATAGTATCAAAAGATACATGGGTGACTTACAAACTACACAAGAGACTCTCAAAGCCCTAAACCCTTATGTTGCACCGACGGCTTGTTGTTGTATGTGCTGCCTATTTTAGGTCTAGCAAGTCCTTATTTATAGACTCTTGCAGTATGGGCTTGGACTCTTTAATCAGATCCAATCTTCACATTTTAATTCAGCTGCAAGATCTTCTCCACAAAAATAGGAACAAATCTCCAAATAGTTTCCTAAAAAGTCTCCAAGATCCTTTTTATGAAATTCAATCAAATCTGCACTTTGTTCCTAATAAATCTCCTTGACATGCGTATAATGATGAGGTATATCCAAAAAGATTTCATCAAATCAAATCAAATCCGTCAAGAGATATACAATAGCAGCACCCGCTGTATCAGACAAAGATGTCGTGACATCTCCTTCGACATCTTGATTACCCATCACATGACAGCAAAATAGCAACACCTGTTGTACCAGACTAAGATGTCATGACATCTATCTTCGACATCTGTCTGAACCACATAACAGCAGTACCTGCTGTACCAGATCAAACTGTCATGACAGTTGATGATGCTTCAACATCTTACTCGACATCCTGCCAAGTATTATAACCGCATCTGTACTGATGTCTGATCAACCATGGCAGGACATCTTACCCAACATCTTGCTGTAAACTTGTTTTAGCCAAAATGTAGCCAATCAAAGACCTAACAATCTCCCCCTTTGGCAAATTTGGGCTAAAACAACCTTTGGATAACACAACCAACTCCCCCTCAAGGAAACAACCAAGGAACACTACTACTACTTACTTCTCCCCCTTTTTAGCCATAATATGCCAAACCAAGCAATTATGCATTTAAGGGCAAACAAGAAAGTCAATAGCAGAACACATCCAACTCAGAAGCTTATACAATCTGACAGGTTACAGTACTCCCCCTGTCATAGATAACCAGTGCTCCATTATAAGAAGAACACCCAAAATGAATGGAAAACATAAGACACATCTTCATGTCTTCAAGAGCGTACCCTCTGTTCAACACACCTGTTGAACACATTCACCTATTGCTTGACCTTCAAGCAACCCATGTACCATACCAGTATAAAATCAGAGAGAAGTTCTCCCCCTATCTCTCTCAATGATGCTTCTTCATCAAGAACCACCCCAAAACCACTACATGATATCCCATGACAGCTTCATGATCATATAGTGAGAGTACCAGGAACGCATCCTTGTACCATAACTAACAAACTCTTAGATTGAGACCAAAGCTCCATTGATCCCTCTCGTCCAGAAACTATCCATACACCACACGAATTCCTCTTGAATTCTCATGTATAGATCTCCTTGTTCCCTGAGATACAACCCAATTGAATCTGAATGCTTCACATTCCTCAAAGAGACGCACAGGGCCCCTTAGTTTGCTAGCTCACCCATATGTTCTTCACACTTGAAGGACATCAAACACATGCTCCAGAAATTTTCAGCCCATTTGCTCCACAAGCACCAAACTGATCCACTTCTAACATGTCTCATTCACCCGTATGATAAGATAAATACCTCTTAGATAAGATGTGAACTCAGAATCCTACTCCAAGGATAACTAACCCCGAAAATGTTCTTACATCTGTTAGGACATTCTTCACACATCACAGACACCACACACCATGGTTCTTGATATGCTCCACCACTGGACTTACTATCCATACTGAAGATCTTCACACAACACTGCGCCACCAGCTTGAACAAAGAAATCTTCAGAAACCCAGAGAGAAATAAACTCTCATCCACCAAAAGAAGGTATGCTTCCATTCTTAACCCAGAACTTCTGCCACAAGCTCCCAGAGAACCAGAACCTACTTACAATTTCAACTAACTGCTCTTCTGTACAAGAGCAATCAGTTTCAAGCATCATGCTTGAATGCACATTGTGAAACCAACCAAATGCCACTTTTTGATTGACCTCACTCTTCTTTAGAACTCCCACAAGATACACTGATCCACTAATGAAATCAGATCTTCAAGTCACATGAACTACTTGCCCCATAGCAAGACATCTTGGATTCACCAAGCCTCTTAGTCATATAACATATTCCCATCGACAGCTCCCGCAAACTGCATGAGATTGACCTTTTTGAAGAATCAATCACTCCCATTCTCCTATAGATCACCTTATCTTAAGTTGATGTGCCACATCACCAGCTGAGACTTCTGATGTTAAGGTAGATGTCAAAACATTATGACATCCAACTGTTGAATTCAGCTCTTCCTTCTTCCACTTAGAAGAACGTCCTCCCTTTGTAGAAACAGATTTCCATGCTCTCATAGAATTGATTCAACAACCAAGTTTGAGTAGACAACCTCCATCCTGCATAGAAACTCCAAAGACTTCAAACCTGCCATGTCTGAATCTTCAAAAAATAAGTAGTCCAAGACTACCCCATAGCAATACCAAAGAATGCCACTTCCCTTAGTAGAGCCGTCAGTAGAAAGCCAGAGATAACTGCCACTTATCCTCGACCTTCACAAACAGAGTAAACACTATACTCCAAAGCACCTGGACTAGAAATAAACTGACCCAAGCTGTAACCATCAAGATTATGATGTCTTCATAGTCTTCCATCTCCATCTTCAACAACATCACCATCTGGATAAGTCATTCACAATACTTTCCAGGAACAGATGATAAGCCAATAATCCCAGGTCAACACCTAGGAGACTTTTGAGCGAATGCAGAACCCCTCCCATGATTCTCCAAGCCTCTGATGAAAAGATGTTAGAACATCACACAGAACATCCTCAATCTTGACTTTCAAGGATAATCAGTTAAATACATGTGAATTCCACAAATATCAATTGATCTTAAATCCTTGTATAATAACCCTTCTTCACTGCTGTAGGTGAGCTCCTCCAGATCATGTCATGGACACTTATACAGTATTCAATCTTTTTGCAAGCATCTTCTTCAATGACAATGTTGAGATACCAAGGCTGCCACCCTTGACTCAAGTAACTAAGACTTTCTCTGAACAAGTCTTATTTACCTCAACAAATCTTCAATCAGTTTGGATTCACTCTTAGGGTCAAGAGAGATGAATCCTTCCTTGCTGTTTTTGGATGGTGAAAATAAATCACCTCCACGTTCTTCAGATTGTGTCTCAAGGAAACACCTTCTAGTCAGAAGAGTAACTAGAAGACTCCAGATACACGACATAGATGTCTTTATGAGTGGACTTGAGAGAATTCTCAA
Organism: Lathyrus tuberosus; assembly: GCA_022829125.1. Classification (NCBI taxonomy): domain Eukaryota; kingdom Viridiplantae; phylum Streptophyta; class Magnoliopsida; order Fabales; family Fabaceae; genus Lathyrus; species Lathyrus tuberosus. The sequence goes on from JALAZF010000427.1 coordinate 4,135,197, forward strand.
GTATCTTTGACAACCTAGCCGATCAAACATTTATCAAACTCCTAGAGAAAGAACCTGATAAACTATAACTCAATTCCTCTCCTCTTCAACTGACTCCAAACTGCACTAAGAAACCAAGCTTCCTAGTACCAAGTCACCATACCAGATATCTAACCACAACTCCCTTTACTCCATTGCTCCCGACTTTGGAATAAAAGAATACAAATATCTTCAAACATAGAGGCCGAAGATTGAGACCTTCCACCAACTGTCTTCAGTAACAACTCCAAAATCCCATAATTCTAGAGCTCTTCCATCAGAAACATATGCAGCGGAACCACCAAGGAACAGATCCTGCTTGCCCTAAATAGATGTCACCATATCTTATAAGACACACACACAAGAGAACTAGCCACTTCTCCTGTAGTTGTTGTAGAATCTCCTCAGCAACATGAACAACCTCCGGGTTGCTCCCTTCGATCCAGAACATTCATCTCATCCATTAATACCCTTGGTTATGTTTAAGTTGATTGATCTGATCTCCAAAACTCCTCCTTGTTTAAACGCCATAAAGTATCTCCCAAAGATCTCATCCAGAACCAGACAGGATGCCTGCTCTGATACCAATTGAAATTCTGGCCTATGCAGACAGCAGATGTCCTAACACATGTCAAGAAATTATGCTACATAATCATTTAAACTTGGAGGCGCAACAGCAGACTGATACCTTGAATATCAGAACTGCACACTCACAGATGTCACGACATCTGATCCAATATGTTAATCAAGACTGAACTGAAAATAGCAGAATGATAAACTACACAAAATATGATGGCCCAGTTCGGTGCAACTCACCTACATATAGGGGATACCAATCCATGTAGAAGTAATCACTATCAGTAGTATAGTTTTATGCAAACAACCTCAGGTTTACAAAAAGCACCCACGCTAACCTATCACTACCCAATGAAGACATTATCATTAGAAGTCACATCTAAATGATAAGAGAACCCCCCCTCACTTCCTAAATCACAACCTGTGATTATCTAACAGTTACTACACCATAACTGTATCTACCCTATTGAAAGACACCCCTTCCAATACAAAGTTCAGCCAAGATTCTTGACTAACAACAATACTCGGTTTTGCTTAAAAGCTTCAACCAAGAACAATACTCAACTCTTGCTTCAAAGATTCGAGTGAGAACAATTTACAACAACCTATGTCGACCACATAGTATCAAAAGATACATGGGTGACTTACAAACTACACAAGAGACTCTCAAAGCCCTAAACCCTTATGTTGCACCGACGGCTTGTTGTTGTATGTGCTACCTATTTTAGGTCTAGCAAGTCCTTATTTATAGACTCTTGCAGTATGGGCTTGGACTCTTCAGTCAGATCCAATCTTCACATTTTAATTCAGCTGCAAGATCTTCTCCACAAAAATAGGAACAAATCTCCAAATAGTTTCCTAAAAAGTCTCCAAGATCCTTTTTATGAAATCCAATCAAATCAGCACTTTGTTCCTAATAAATCTCCTTGACCTGCGTATAATGATGAGGTATATCCAAAAAGATCTCATCAAATCAAATCAAATCCGTCAAGAGATATACAATAGCAGCACCTGTTGTATCAGACAAAGATGTCGTGACATCTCCTTCGACATCTTGATTACCCATCACATGACAGCAAAACAGCAACACCTTCTATACCAGACTAAGATGTCATGACATCTGTCTGAACCATATAACAGTAGTACCTGCTGTACCAGATCAAACTATCATGACAGTTGATGATGCTTCAACATCTTACTCAACATCCTGCCAAGTATTATGACCACATCTGTACTGATGTCTGATAAACCATATCAGGACATCTTACCCAACATCTTGCTGTAAACTTGTTTTAGCCAAAATGTAGCCAATCGAAGACCTAACACCATTGATTGATAATAGTGGAGGATTTAAGTGGCCAACGGGTCCCATGATTTTTTACTCCTAGTCAACGGAGGTTTTTCCACGCTAAAATCTTGTTGTGCTGTTTTATGTGTTTTGTTGATTGTCGTTGCATTTGGTATTTGGGAGAGATTGTCTTGTTGGTTTATTCCGTTGTGTTTGTGGATTTCCTCCCAACAAGTGGTATCTAGAGTCGTGTTTTGATTTGTGTAACGATGGAGACGAACACATCTAGGATGGCGAGTTTGAATGGTTCCAATTATAATGTTTGGAAAGGAAAAATGGAAGATTTGCTTTATGTGAAAGATTTTCACTTACCGGTTTTCTCTAATGGAAAACCCGATGGAAAGAGTGATGAAGAATGGACTTTGTTGCATAGACAAGTTTATGGTTATATTCGTCAATGGGTGAGTGATAATGTTTTAAATCATGTGAGCTCGGTGACCTATGCTCGCTCTCTTTGGACCAAACTTGAGGAGTTGTATGCAAGAAAGACGGGAAACAATAAGTTGTTCTTGTTCAAGCAATTAATGTCATTGAGGTATAGTGATGGTTCACCAATGACCGATCACTTGAACATTTTCCAAGGGATTCTAAATCAATTGTCGGAGATGAATCTTACTTTTAATGATGAAATTCATGGCTTATGGCTTCTTGGTACTTTGCCTAATTCTTGGGAGACTTTTAGGACATTCTTGTCTAACTCCGCTCTGAATGGTATCATCTCGATGGACTTGGCTAAAAGTAGGGTGTTGATTGAGGAGTTGAGGCGTAAGTCACAAGGTCCTTCTTCACATTCCGAGGTGTTGATTACCAAATCAAGGGGGGAGACATCAAATTAGAGGTTCAAGTAATCGTGGAACTTCACGTGGTAAATCACAAGGAGGCTCTAATAGATTCTCTCATATTGAGTGTCATCATTGTGGAGAAAAAGGACACTTAAAGAGGTATTGCCATAAGTTGAAAAGGGAAAACAAGAAGAAGAGCTACAACAATGATAAAAAGGAAGGTTACAATAATGAAGATGTTGCTATTGTTGATGATTTCTTTATTATTTGTGATAGTTGTATTGAGAATGTCAATCTATCATGTGATGAGATGGATTGGGTGGTTGATAGTGGTGCTTCTACTCATGCAACCTCGAGACCTGATCTTTTTTCAAATTACGAGACCGGTGACTTTGTGGTTGTTCGTATGGGAAATAATGGGCAAGCTAATGTCATCGGAATGGGAGATATTTGTGTCAAAACTAGCAATGGGACAACTCTAGTTCTCAAAGGTGTGAAACACACTCCAGAACATCGATTCAATCTTTTATCTGTTGGAAAGTTGGATAACGAAGGATATGATAATTCTTTTTCAAGCAATGAGTGGAAGTTAAAGAAATGCTCAATGGTGGTTGCTAAAGGAAAAAGGAATTCGAACTTATATGTCATCCAACTTGGGATTTCGAAGTGCTACATCAACACTTGTGACAATGATAACTCATCAGAATTATGGCACAAACATTTGGGTCATATGAGTGAAAAAGGTTTGAACATTTTAGCAAAGAAGAATGTGTTGAATGGTGTTTCCGATGCAAAGTTGAGAAAGTGTTCACATTGTTTGGTGGGTAAGCAAAGCCGAGTTTCCTTTATGTCATCCAAACCAAAGAGGAAATCAGAAGTGTTGGATTTAGTACATTCTGATGTGTGTGGTCCGATGAAGACACGGTCACTTGGTGGTGCATATTACTTTGTGACTTTCATTGATGATTGTTCTCGGAAAACATGGGCTTATACATTGAAAACGAAAGATCAAGTGTTAGATACTTTCAAGTTGTTTCAAGCATCGGTTGAAAGAGAAACCAGTAAAAAGCTCAAGTGTATCCGAACCGATATTGGGGGAGAGTATATTGGACCTTTCGACAAGTATTGTCAAGATCAAGGTATACGTCATCAAAAGTCTCCTCCAAAGACACCACAATTGAACGGGTTAGCCGAAAGAATGAATATAACTTTGGTGGAAAGAGTGAGATGTTTACTTTCTCAGTCAAAGTTACCGAAATATTTTTGGGGAGAAGCATTGAGCACAGTTGTACATCTTTTAAACCTCACTCCATGTGTTCCATTGAAGTTTGATGTTCTAAATCATGTTTGAAGTGGTAAAGATGTTACCTACAACCATCTTCGGGTGTTTGGATGCATGGCTTATGTGCATATTCCGAAGGACGAGAGATCGAAATTGGATGAGAAGTCGAAGAAATGTGTATTTGTTGGGTATGGACTTGATGAGTTTGGGTATCAATTTTTTGATCCGATTCAACAGAAACTTATTCGTAATCGTGATGTCGTATTCATGGAGGATTATACCATTGAGGACATAGACAAAGTTGAGAATAAAGATCCGATTTTTAAAGATGAAGAAATGGTTGATACGGACTCAACTACCATTGCTCCTATCCCTATCACTATCGAAGATGTTCCAATTGAAAATTAAGGCATGGATTTGAATATTGATAATGTTTTAAATCCTAATGACATTGTTGATGTAGGTGCTACGGAAGATGTTGTTAAAAATGAGGTTGATCAAGAGGTTGAAAGTGTTGAGCAACCGGTTACTTCTAATGAGTTGAGGAGGTCTATTCGGGATAAAAGGCCTTCCGTTCGATACCCCTTAAATGAGTATGTTTTTCTTACCGATGGTGGAGAACCCGAAAGCTTTAAAGAAGTTTTGGAGGATGAGAACAAAAAGGAGTGGATGGATTCCATGGAGGATGAAATGCAATCACTTCGTGAGAATAATACCTTTGAGTTAGTGAAGTTGCCAAAGGGTAAGAGAACATTGAAGAATATATGGGTTTATCGGATTAAGCAAGATGAGTGTACTTCTCAAATAAGATACAAGGCTCGCTTGTTGGTAAAAGGTTTTAAACAACGAGAAGGTGTTGACTTTGGTGAGATTTTTGCTCCGGTTGTGAAGATGCAATCTATTCGAGTGGTTCTTGGGCTAGCCGCTAGTCGAGATCGAAATGAGAAGAAGTTGTACATGTCACAAGAAAAGTATGTGGAGAAAGTCCTTCGGCGTTTTAGTATGGATAAGGATAAAGCAATGAGCATTCCACTTACTTCTCATTTCAAGCTTAGTCATAAACTATGTCCATCTACGGATGAAGAAAAGTTGAGTATGAAGAACATTTCGTACTCGTCAGCCGTTCGTAGTTTGATGTATGCTATGGTTTATACAAGACCCGATATTTCTCATGCCGTGGGAATAGTGAGTCGTTATCTCTCAAATCCGAGAAAAGATCATCGGGAGGCCGTGAAGTGGGTAATGAGATATTTGCATGGCACTTCGAATTTGAGACTAACTTTGGGATGCAAGAAGCCTATGTTGGTTGGATATACGGATTCAGATCTAGCCGGAAGCTTAGATGATTGAAAATCCACTTCAGGGTATATGGTGACTTTTGCCGGGGGAGCCGTGGCTTGGCAATCAAAGTTGCAAAAGTGTCTTTCACTCTCTACTACTGAAGTCGAGTTTATAGCCGTCATGGAAGCGTCAAAAGAGTTGTTAAGGTTGAGGAAATTTGCAATGGAACTTGGTGTGAAACAAGAAAAGTATGTCTTGTTTTGTGATAATCAAAGTGCCATTCACTTATCGAAAAATTCCTCCTTCCACTCGAGGTCGAAGCATATTGATGTTTGTTATCATTGGATTCATGATGCATTAGATTCCAAGTTGATGGAGCTTGAGAAGATTTACACTGATGACAATGGTTCTGATATGTTGACGAAGGTGTTGCCTAGAGGAAAGTTTGAGTTTTGTCGTATGGAAGCCGGATTGGTGTTGCCCTTCAACTAGTTGGTCGGGGGAGTTTGTTGGGATATCCCTCCTATTTGGAGAGGCCCAAATTGATGTGGGTTAGTGGCCCATTTGTTTCTATGCCTTTGTTATTACCCAACAAAGAGAATTAGGTTAATTTTATCCATTGTGTGTGAAAAATAACAAGAAAAGTATAGAGGAGAGTGAAATCCTGCAGCCCTATTTCAGCAGAGAGCAGTTCCACTAAATCGAAGATTGCGCAAAATCCAATGGCCACATCGTCCTGAAATTTTGACACAATATTCATGACTCATAGGAGCACATTCTGAACGATTTTTCATTGGATTCAGAGCTTTCTAAGTCGGTCTGTCGAGTCCATCTTTGAGGTCTGAATTTCTTGGTGTTTTTGGGTTATTTTTGTCTCTCTTGATTATTGTTGTATTCCAAGATTGATTGCAAATCTTGAATATGTTTATGTATGCCTCTAACTAGTGTTAGAGAGAACCTTGCTTGTACCCACTGATTGATAATAGTGGAGGATTTAAGTGGCCTACGGGTCCCGTGGTTTTTTACTCCTAGTTAACGGAGGTTTTTCCACGCTAAAATCTTGTTGTGTTGTTTTATGTGTTTTGTTAATTGTCGTTGCATTTGGTATTTGGGATAGATTGTCTTGTTGGTTAATTTCGTTGCGTTTGTGGATTTCCTCCCAAAAAGTGATATCTAGAGCCGTGGTTTGATTTGTGCAACGATGGAGACGAACACATCTAGGATGGCGAGTCTGAATGGTTCCAATTATAATGTTTGAAAAGGAAAAATGGAAGATTTACTTTATGTGAAAGGTTTTCACTTACCGGTTTTCTCTAATGAACAACCTGATGGAAAGAGTGATGAAGAATGGACTTTGTTGCATAGACAAGTTTGTGGTTATATTCGTCAATGGGTGGATGATAATGTTTTGAATCATGTGAGCTCGGTAACCCATGCTCGCTCTCTTTGGACCAAACTTGAGGAGTTGTATGCAAGAAAGATGGGAAATAATAAATTGTTCTTGTTCAAACAATTAATGTCATTGAGGTATAGTAATGGTTCACCAATGACCGATCACTTGAATATTTTCCAAGGGATTCTAAATAAATTGTCGGAGGTGAATCTTACTTTTGATGATGAAATTCAAGGTTTATGGCTTCTTGGTACTTTGCCTAATTCTTGGGAAACTTTTAGGACATCTGTCATACCCCAAATTTTGACCACTAAGATTTCCCATCATTGTACAAATCATCATCACAATATGGATGAACCATCATGCCTCATCAAATGCCTCAAGGGTTGTTGAGTATTCACTACAATCAAAATTAGGGTTTTAAGCCCTCTCAGAGCCTTAGACAAAGGATCAATCAAGGAATGACTTAATCTTCAACTTGTCTAACCTCTCAAACATCCCCAATGGATCAAGAGGACTCCCACCTCAGGGATTAAGCACAAAGCTGCAACATTCTGAGTGGATCAACTCTCAAGATCGCCAGTGTCACCAAATTAGGGTTTTGGTCGACCAGGGCCTCCAGATGGAAATTTTCCTCTGGGCATGAGCCAAAGATCCAAAACATAACCTAATATACTCCATGGAACCTCATGGACCCAATCATCAAGTCAATTTGACCTCAGGGGATGCATACATCAAAAATCAGGAATTAGGGTTTCTTGACCTAATTCACCCCTAATATGCTTTGAGGGTCTCTAATATGCTATATTGATTCATTTGCAACAATGGATTAATCGAAGAAGCTTGAGCAACAAGTCTCAATTTCATCTGCACCACAATTAGGGTTTCGCGAGGAAAGTCAACTGTAACTTTGACTTTTGACCAGGACATGCTCCCAAACCCTAAGACATGATTCAATACACCCTATGACACCCATGGAACATGTCCATCAAGTTTGATTTAGGTCAAGGACATGATTTCCTGAAGAATTGCACAGTTTGGAATTCATCTGATAAAAAGTCAACTGTGCACAAAAGTCAACTTTGACTTTTTGAGATTTTTCACCAAAATGGATTTTTAACCCTAAGATGATGTTAATGTATGATTTGAATCATCATTCATCAAGAAAAATCAAAGAAAGTGGGATAACTTGTAAAAGGGGTAACCATAAAAACTTAGAAAAATTTCTAAGTTATGGAAAAAGTGACACTAATGTACCAACTTTGGAGGACCATAACTCCTAAACCACAAGGCCATTGTTCCCCATTCAAAGCTTGATTTGTAGATCACATTGACCTCTATAAAAGCTTCATACTGACCTATGTCCAAATTCCTCATGGATTTTGAGTTATGGAGTGATCAAAATCAAGAAAAGTCACTTTGTTCCAACACTTAGTGAAATTTTCACTAAGTCAGAATCTGCCTTTACTTTTTTCCAAATGTAGGGGGATTTTTCACTTGGATTCAAAAGAGATCAAAACCAAACATTTTCAAACAGTTGTTGTATCATGTAAGGGCTTTCCAAAATGGCCAAGAACATTACCAAATTCAATTTGAGCTATGAGATATGACATTGGCAAGGTGCCTTGCTGAAATCTGCCAAGGCAAGGCAGATTTTTGCACTTTTAGTCGATTTGCCAAAATCAGCCAAACCAAACACTCCTATCCACTTGGACACCTCTGAGGATTGAATCTAAAGGGGACAATCACTGAGCCAAGCCTCCAAAGTCTTTGGAACAAGAAATAGCATGTTGAACCTAGAATTGCCAAAATAGGGACAAGACTCCAATTTTGGATTGGAGCATTCAATGGAAGCATCAAGGTGGCATGGACTGAGCCATTCTCAACTGAATTCAGTCAAGACTTATCCAAGACCAAGGGAACCAGCAGCCTATGCCCTAACCTCTAGTCAATGGCTAGAGGAGACTTGGATTTTCATTTGCCAACATTGGTCAAACCTACTCAGCAGTTGCCATTCACTATTCCTTGCAAAACAAACTTGCTCTACTATAAATAGAGCTCAATTGTGATCAGTTTGAGTACACCAAAGCCATCAAACAGATGCTTTCCTCAAAATCTCTTCTTTCACTCCAATTTTTCCTTCTAAGGAAAGTCACTATCGGGTTTTGAGTTTGAGAGCTTTTCCAATCAAACCAATCACACACACACCTCATATACATCACATATGAGCTGATCAAACACTTAAACAACAACTGGAACACTGATTTCTCAGAATCACCAGTCAATTGCTCAAGGTTTTAACCAAGTTGCAGTTGAGATGACATGAAGTGATCCAGCCAATTTCAATCAAGTCCAAACATTCAAACACACTCCATAGGGTGTAGGGAAGCTGTTCAGATCATCACAACTTATCTGTAACACCTCCAACTCAGAAATCAATTTGCTCTTGCTGTCACGACCTAGAGGTAAGCCTAAACTTGGTCATCTCTTAATCTATGCATATTTCCTCGCACAATACTTTTGCCAAAAGTTCATAATCATGCATGGAATGTTTCCCCTCAAGTAATTGCAGTGTTTGAATCGTGTATCAAAAATCCCAGCCTTAATGCAGAAATTAGGGTTCTTGAGGATTTTTCGTGATTTCTTGTTTTATGCTTAATTTAAATAAAATTAATTGTCATAGACATGATCGTGAGGTTGAAACGAGTTGCTTGGTATGTGGATTGCATGATATGATCAAGTATTTAGTGAGTTTGGAGAGAAAATACAAATCTGGGCAAACCCAGAACACGCGCGTGTTCTTGGCGCCATTTTTTGAAAATTCAAATATTTGAATTTTGTGATTTTATTTAATTGATTAAAAAATTAATTTCTCTCTGAGTTTTAATGATTTTGAGTTGATTTTTTTTTAATAATTCACAAAAATGTTGAAATATTTTATTTTCCCAAAAAATCCCAAAAATATTATTTATTTCATATAATTGATATTTTTGCAAAGAATTAATATTTTAATTGTTTTTTACATTTAAAATATTTTTTCCCTTTTGATTTTGAAAAGATTAATGACTTCTAATTATTTTGTAGGTCAATACTTGATTTTTGAAGCATTAATCCAAGATCATAATTTGTTTCCCACATGTTAAACAATTTTTGATCATTTTAATTGAATTTTTATTCAATTAAAATACATTTTGGAAATAAATTAGGGTTTTTTTTATTAATTCAACCCTCACAAATCATTTTCAAAACTTTTTGGGCCTCTAATAGAGTGTAAGACCCAATCCTTTTTTTGACCAAATCATTTTTTGGCCTCAGTGTATTGTATAAGTCCCGATACCGTAAAAAACAAACGGCGCGATCGTCGCCTTTTGAAAAATAACCTTTTGGGCCTCTCCTTGAGTTATAAGACCCATTCAAAACTTTTGGGCCTCTAATAGAGTGTAAGACCCAATCCCCTTTTAACCAAAACATTTTTGGGCCTCAGATATTGTATAAGCCCCTTTGCGTTAAAAGAAAATCTCGGCGCGATCGCCATTTTAAACGAAAAGTCATCTGGGCCTACCCTCGTGTTATAGGCCCTACTCTTTTTCTTTAAAAACTTTTTGGGCCTCTTAAGAGAGTGTAAGACCCATCCCTTTGTACAGAAAACCTTTTTGGGCCTCAGTCACTTGTATAAGTCTCTATGTACAAATTCAACAGTGCAATCACGAGTAAAACCCTGGGCCTCTCCTTGAGCTGTAAGCCCTAAACCTTTCTTTTTCAAAGCACTTTCTCCTTTGATTTTGAATATACTGTTGTTTTCAATCTGTCTTTGTTGAAATAACTAACCAAACAGCATGGAAGCTCTACAACCGAGTAAGTGTTTACCCGCTTTCATTTACCGCTTTCATATACATATAACTGTATTGTGGGGCTGTTTCGCTGTAAGTCTTCTTTCATAAACTCATATCAACTGTGTAATAATAGTATAGATATTCAGAGTTTCCTCGGCAACTACGTCTAGAACTAGGTGAAGCCGTCGCGTTTATTCGTAGAACTAGACAACTATATCCCCAATAGGATCACCAGATACAGTCTTCTCTTCGGCTGTCCTCATTAGGAATTGTCAAGAAACTCTACTCCCAGAGATGAATGTATTCTCCGTGAATGGCATCTTTGATTTTCTTCCAAATTCTCGAACTTTCCTGGCTTGATCTATTCCTTGTGAATAGCCTGTCCTGAATTTCTCGGGGTTTGGGGACCCACGGGCTTCTTAAAAGCATCGGCCTGCTCTTGGGCATTGTACAAGGACCCACATGCTTCGTAAAAGCAACCCCGCCTCCTCTTGGGCTTAGTACAAGGACCCACCGGCTTCTTAGAAGTATTCACAGCCTCCTCTTAGGCTTCGTATAATGATTCTTCCTCCGGGAACGATAGCCTCCTATTGGGCTTCGTACAAGGACCTATCGGCTTCTTAAAAGTTTCCAGCCTCCTCTTGGGCTTCGTACAAATTGTCTCGACGACCTACTAGAGGTATAAGAACAGAACTTAGTCATCTTCATAGAACAGTCCTTTCAAAGAGTCTACTACTGTTTCTCAAAGCATAATACAAAAGATGAAACTCTAGACTTGGACAGTCTAATATCCTTGAGTCTCAAAGACATTCTCAAGTGACCCCTTCAAAAATAGGAAGGAAACCCGTAGACTCGGACAGTCTCAATACCCTTTGGATTTCCCATTCCCTTAAAGAACATAGAATAACCCTGATCCTCGAATGAAATCCTTGAGTACAGTGTTACTCATATAAGAACTGATTTTCTCTTTAAATCAGCATACTGGACCTGTCACTCAACTGAAACAGGAACCATAGCCTCCTCTTGGGCTTTGTACAATGATTCTCCCCAGCGGAGTCAAACAACGTTTAGCCTCTCTCTCGGGCTTTATACGAGACACATAAGAGACTCCCTCGTTGAATCAATCACCCTTTAGCCTCCATCTCAGGCTTTATACGAGATACAAAAAGGTTCTTATTGGGCCAAACAAATTTTTGCCTCCATCTCAGGCTTTGTACGAGATACAAAAACTCTCTTGTTGAGTCAAATAGCCTCCATCTCGGGCTTTATACGAGATACCAAAAGACTCCATCGTCGAATCAAAACCTTTTAGCCTCTCTTTCGGGCTTTGTACGAGACACAAAAACACGCTCTTATTGGGCCCATAGCCTCCTCTTAGGCTTTAAAACCACTGGTTGATCCAATCAACCTTTTAGCATCAAAGATGTGCCTCGTTCACAGTACACAAACATCAACAACTCCTTCCCCTTCATCTAATTGCTGTAAGCGGCAAGCCTCTGGATCATCTACATCCATGCCACTGTCCCTCTTTTAGCATGAAAAATTCCTAAGGAAAGATAGCATTGCTTTACACTGAGTTAAAGTCTTCTTCTTCAGGTTAAAATCTCCTATAAAGGAAATTATGGCATTGCCGGATTCACACATCCCAGTTAAAGTAATTCTCCTTTATAAACAGCTGTGACATACAACCCCCTTTTTAGAGATGACAAATTCTCTCTAAAGTCAACACCTTTTCCGCTTCACGTCTTGGGCTTTGAACAAGACACCAAAACAACCATTTCCTCCCATAGAATAGGAGGAACTATGAACGCTCTGATTTCCCTGTTTCGGTAAACGGGAATACGTAGGCATAAGATTGAAAGAAAGATCTTAGCGAGCACACTAAATAAAAATCCAAAATCCCATACTTTCATATATCCGTCGTAACATCTTAACATCCCACCAATCGACCGAACACCACTTTTAAAAAAATACACCCAATAGAGACCCCGAATCTTTGTAGCATCTGTAACCTAACAGACCGCTGTTTAACCTCAGTTTGCAAGCAAGGTTAATTTGAGACATCTATTTCCCTTCCTTCATCACCTTTAATAGGATAAAAAATGAATCGAACTGTAGATACCAAAGAGCGGTAGTGCTTCGCAACCACATCCAAAAATCGCTCGCTACAGAAAAATGGCGACTTCACTAGGGACCTGGCGATTCTTCTAGGGACGTGTCATTAGGATCTACCTCACCCTTTGTAGCGAGATCTTGTACTCTTCCCATCTATTAGGTGGAAACTTTAAAAGTGGCGCCCACCGTGGGGTTCCTCTAACCTTTTTTCTCTTCTCTTGTGTGAAAACCACAGATTGGGGCTTCCGCTGGGGAACCCATTTTCTGTCAGGAACATAGGATTCATAGCTTTTAAGGTCTAGGATGATTAGGACAAATATATATACTGCATTTCCTAATTGATATTTGTGTTTATTTTTCTGCTAATGGGAATGCGTGTGATGCCGCATGTGGAAAGATTGAGTATACACTTAAGATAAGTGATGGCGACGAGGTCGACCATCAACCTCAGTGGAGGCTGACCAATGCAACCCATTCCCTCTCATAGGCAATGGGCCGATTGTGATGTCCGAGAAGCTGAGGAGCCAACCCTTTTGTAGTGCGGAAACTATCGGAAATAGTTGTCACGCGATACTACCCTCATTTGAGGCTGATGATCTATTCTCGGTGAATAGCATTTACTCTAAGATTTCATACAGCTCGCTGGCGATCCGCTTGCTATTTGTTATCCTGGGAGGAGCTGATGATTTTGAGTACAGGTACAAAAATCACCCTAGTATAAACCTTTGGGGATGGGTAGAGCCTTGACTTCATGACAACGACTCTTTGACCCCATGTTTTTTCTATGTTTTTGTGTGATGCATTCATGCATTCATTTAAAAAACATTAAAACATTCAAAAAAATTTCTCTTCTAGTCTCTCTGTTTTTCAAATTAAACTAAGACTGTGATTGCAAATATCAGAGAAAAGGATTGTGCTAATGGATTTCGGTAGAAGGAGAACTCATAAGTACACCTTCAAGGTTCCAAAGCTAGAGGATTTGAGAGGTTTGGCGAGAATGATCACAAACCAAGAGGCCTTCAGAGCCAAGTACGGAGGTCTGCTACCTCTGTTAAGGGTCCATGTGATTGAGGGAATCATGGACGCGCTCGTTCAATTCTACGATCGGGTTTATCACTGCTTTACATTCCCGGATTACCAGCTAGCACCAACGCTGGAGGAATATTCTCATCTGATCGATTTACATATCACAGATCAAGCTCCATTTTCTGGACTGGAAGAAATTCCAAAGGATCAGACCATTGCAAGAGCAATTCATTTGGATGAGTCTGAGGTCAGGACACACATGACTACCAAGGGTGGCATACAAGGTTTTCCAGCCTAGTTTCTGACAAAGAAAGCTCTGTACTTCGCTAGTATAGGGAACAGGACTGCTTTTGAAAGCATCTTTGTTTTACTCACCTACGGATTATTTTTGTTGCCCAACATTAATAACTTCGTCGTTTCAACGCTATTAAGGTTTTTCTCATTGGAAACCCTGTACCGACTTTGCTCGCGGATGCGTATCATTCTGTACACTTAGGGAATTTGTACAGCGGAGGGGAGATCACATGCTATGTACCTCTGCTTTATAAATGGTTTATGTCCCATTTACCTAAGTCTACCGCTTTTTGGGATCATAAGAGTGCCTTGCGCTGGTCGCAGAAGATCATGTCTCTCACCAACTCTGATATAGATTGGTGCAATAGGATTTATGATGGAATCAGGATCATTGACCGTTGTGGAATCTTCCCCAACGTACCCCTTATAGGAACTAAGGGAGGAATCAATTACCATCCAGTTCTCGTTCGTCGTCAATTTGGATACCTGATGAGGCATGTTCCCCGGACTGCTCATCTGGAAGGTCTTTTCTTCAAGGAAGGAGAAAGTGACAGAGCACTAAAGACAGAAATAGTGCACGCTTAGAAATACATTCATAAGAAAGGACGGGAGTCTCTAGGAAAACTGGACTGTGTCTCGGTGGAGCCTTATCTCCACTGGGTACAAACTAGAGCTCTCAAGCTAAAGATGCCTTATCCTCATTACGGAGTTCTTCCACCGAGGGAGTCTGTCATGTACTTCATGACGGAAACTGAAAAGCTTCAGGTTACTCTCAACAAAGTTCAACGGGAGAGGAGGTCTTGGAAGAACAAGTATCGCACCCTCGATGTGGAGTGTATCAAAATACAGCAACTACTGAAAGATAATGACGCTCTGATTGAAATTTTGGAGCAACATGCTGTAGAGAATCAGGATGACCAAAGGAATTTGCTCGCTCCTTTCACTTGGCAAAGGAATGACAACCCGACAACGGCTCAAGAGCACCGGTCAAAGAAAAGGAAAATACCAGAATCAGCACCCGAGTTCTCTCGGGACTCCTTAGCTTAGGTTTCTGTTTCTGCACTTTGTAATCTACTGTATTTTCATTTCTGTAATCCTTTGAATTTCAATAAAAAGGGGTTCCCCCACTGTTTGATATTTGCAATCTAATTGTCGAAGTTTATTTTGATTAAACAAAAAAAAAACAACAATTAATATAATCATTGCATTCATCATTCTCACATCGCGTATTCTTCTTACCTACGAATCTCACAATTGTGTCTCGGTTCTAGAGTCAAATTGTCTCATTCGTACAATACTCGAGCTAATCGTCAGAAAAAGATGGATGATCTTGAGGAAGAAAACAGAGAGTTGAAAGAAGAGATCGACGCTCTGAGAGAGAATATGAGAAAGCTTCGTAACGACATGCAAGCCATGGCAAAAGCTCAGCTACAAAGGACTGTGATCTCCGAGATCACCTCAGCGCCCATAGTGGAGAAATTTGATCCTAGGTATCAGATGCCGAAAGATCGTCCCTGGGGCATGCCTGCAAACTATATCCCGGAAGGATATGTTCCGCCGATCGTTGAAGATCAGAGAATCGCGACAGATGCCGCTGGTCCTGAAGGTTACAAACTTCGGGAAATCGAAGATGCCAGAGGCATACTGAAGACTCCTGAAGGTTACAAACTTCAGGAAACGCCAAGATTCACTGCTGTAGTCATGGTACCACCCCCTGTGGTGCACACTATCCCGAAAGGACAGATTCCATAGATACCTTCTGGTAAAAAGGAAACTATGTTTGACCGAATGGATGAATTCCAGGAACAGTTCTTGGAAATGCAGAAGGAACTGCAAGCCATTCGCGGTCAGGATCTATTTGGAAAGGACGCCGCAGACCTCTGCTTGGTCCCCAATGTGAAAGTCCCGCACAAGTTCCAAGTGCCCGACTTTGAAAAATACAAGGGTAACTCTTGCCCTCAGAGTCACTTAGTGATGTACGCTCGGCGAATGTCAGCTCAGACAGAGAATCAGGACTTCCTGATTCACTACTTTCAGGATAGTTTAACCGGTGCCGCATTAAAATGATACATGGGTTTAAACCGTGCTACGATTAGCACATTCAGAGATCTTGGTACTGACTTCGTCCAACAATACAAATACAATTTGGACATGGCACCGGACAGAGATTAACTCAGATCAATGTCACAAAAGGACAAGGAAACCTTTAAGGAGTACGCCCAGAGGTGGCATGAAATTGCCGCTCAGATTTGTCCACCTCTTGAGGAAAAAGAGATGACAAAGATCTTCTTAAAGACCTTAAGCTCATTTTACTATGATAGAATGGTTGCCAGTGCGCCCAGTGATTTCACCGAGATGGTGGGCATGGGAGTTCGTCTTGAGGAAGCTGTCCGAGAAGGACGTTTGGCAAAAGACGCTGGACCATCAAGCAGTACAAAACGATACGGTAGTGCTCTCCCTAAGAAAAAAGAGCAGGATATTGGGAATATCTCTCTTGGAAAGCAAAGGCGAAGGTACCAACCAGTAGCAGCTGTGACTCCTGCTATCAGCCCTGCGTCTGTTCCTACGTATCAACCTCAGGTTGCGCAGAGCCAACCTAATCAGCAAAGGACACAACAGCCTCTTCAGCAGGCTCGTCCTCCATATAACAACAACCGTACAACACGACCATCAGGGTTTGATCCTATACCCATGTTGTACGCAGAACTATATCCATTACTACTAGCTAAGGGGCACATTCAGACTAAATCTCCTCTTACAGTACCGGAAAATCTGCCTTTTTGGTTCAAAGCAGATCAGACATGCCCTTATCATCAAGGAGGATCAGGGCATAACATAGAGAATTGTCTCAATTTCAAATCTGACGTGCAAAAGCTTGTTAAGAGCGGGCTCTTATCTTTCAAAGATACGAATCCCAATGTTCTCACAAACCCGCTGCCTCAACACGAGAAAGCTGCAGTCAACCTGATTGAGAGAGAATCTAACAATGTTTATCAAATTCATGATGTACTCTTATTAAGGACCAATTTGGTCAAGATGCATTGTAGACAGAGTGGATATGGCCATGTGCCACCTCATAATTATCATCAATGTGATGTCTGCTCTAAAAACAATCAAGGATGTTCTGTAGTGCAAGCAGCTCTACAGGAACAGATGGATCTCGGATGGATCCAAGAGCACCGAGTTCGTGGAGTTAACATGGTCTATACGAACTCCAACGTCATTCAGAACCACGACATCTGTGCAATGAATGTCAACTTGGTGGCGATGCACTCAAGGCAAAGCCAGTATCATAATCTACCACGACACGATTACAGTTCTTGTCTGACTTGCTCGGTAAACAAACAGGGATGCTCTTTCATACAAGAGGCCCTCCAGCGTCAGATGGATCTTGGATGGATCCAAGATTACCATGATAGGAACCCTTATCAGATCAATATGGTTTAAATTTTTGATATTCGCGTGATGAATACCAACCTGGTAGAGTTACATGATGAGCAGGTCCGACTCGGATTCTTAATATTACACGACTATCAAAGCTGTAAAGCAGGTTGCGAAAACTATCGAGGTTGTACCCTTGTCCAGGAGGCACTTCAGCACTTGTTAAATCACTGGTGGATGTCAATCTATATAGATGAAGATACTCAGTAGATTAATATCAATAACAGGAATCCTACTCGGCGTCAAAGTCAGGATGTCTGATCTGTGGAAGCTAACCTAGTGAGGTTACATTGTATTCAAAGTGGGCGTGGCCAGGTGCCACCACACAATTATGACCGTTGTAGTGTCTGTTCGGAAAGTAACCAAGGGTGTTACCTTGTGAGAGCAGCTCTTAAGTGGCAGGTGGATCGTGGAGAGATTCGCCCATATCCGGGTTCTGGACCCATCAACTGCACGCCGAACTACCTTGCCAATCAAGTCGAGGATGCTGTCACAATCTCTGGTCGTCACCAGACCAGGGATGTTTTTGCCATCATCCCTCAACTTGACGAATCTAGAATTCCCAACCGGGAACGAATTGAAATTACGTATGATGGTCAGAAAAATCAGAAGGTTCCCATAGTCATCTATCTACCGGGACCACTACCGTATGAATCAACTAAGGTTATCCCTTACAAATACGGTGCAACGACAGTTGAAAATGGAAAGGAATTTCCATTACCCTCCTTCGTGAATATTGCATACATCAGTCGTGTAACACGGAGCGGTCGAATCTTCAACCGAGGAGTTGGAGAACCTAACAAGGAAAAGGAACTTCAGACAGAAGCTCCTGATCCATCAGTCGGTCAATCCAGTAATCCCAACCTTTCGAAAAATAATGATGAGATGCTGAAGCTCATCCAAAGGAGTGAATATAACATTGTTGATCAGCTGTTACAGACTCCTTCAAAGATCTCGGTATTATCACTGTTACTCAGTTCAGAAGCCCACAGGGAGGCTCTTCAGAAAGTCTTGGAGCAAGCCTTTGTGGAACAGGATGTAACAATCAGAAAGTTCGATAGTATTGTCTCTAACATCACTTCCTGCAATAATTTGGGATTTAGTGATGAGGAATTACCCGAAGAGGGTCGCCGTCATAACATGGCGCTCAACATTACAGTTAACTGCCAGGACGATGCTTTAGCTAGCGTACTGGTAGACACAGGGTCAGCCCTGAATGTTATGCCGAAGTCCACTTTGATGCAATTATCATTCAAAGGCCCTCCGATGAGAATTAGCGAGGTCGTCGTCAAAGCGTTCGACGGATCCAGAAAAATAGTTATCGGCGAAGTTGATCTTCCCATAACTATCGGTCCTCACACTTTCCAAGTCACTTTCCAGGTCATGGACATCCGGGCAACATACAGTTGTTTATTAGGAAGACCTTGGATACATCAGGTTAGAGCAGTCACTTTGACCCTCCACCAAAAGCTAAAGTTCGTTCAGAACGATCAACTTGTCACACTCTGTGGAGAACAGGCCTTGATCGTGAGTAACTTATCATCATCTACTTGTGTAGAACTCGAGGAGGTTATTGGGACGCAGTTCCAAGCGCTGTCGGTGGGCAAGGACAATCAATCCCAAGGAGGAACCTCGATTTCCTCATACAAAGATGCTATCAAAGCGGTCGAGAGTACCGATACAACCGGATGGGGACAACTTGTCGTTCCTATCGACAATAAAACAAAGAAGGGTCATGGTTTTTCTGCGACCTGTACCCAGATAACTGCCAGCGATGGAAGCCTTCATCCTATTCAGGATTTCTTCCACAGTGGAGGTTTCCTTCACCCAGTGTCTCAAATAGTTCATGCTATCAATGAGGAGGATCGCTCTGACACAGATGAAGACTGGAAGTCCTATCTTAATAAGGACGGTTATATGTCTCAGGACGAAACGCAAACTGCCATTTTGCTATCCCGCACAGAGTCCGAGATTTATACCAAGGTCAGATGGTGAAATGCTATATGGATATTGTGATCCGGAAGGATGCCGTGCTCCACCAAATTCATTAGAGGAAGACACTCCGATGAAAGACAATTTTGACTACACCTACTATGGCCCAATGGATGGTCTGCCAATGTGGCAACCTTATCCAGGAGACTTGGGGCAAGAGAGTCAGCCGAACAATGAAACTCAGCTGAGCATCATTGAACAAAATACCTGTGTCCCCACCATGTCATGGGATCAACACTCAGGTCATTCAGAAATTACTTAACACGACGATGAATTTACAACGTTTGCTGGACTTGAATTCATCAACTATACTTTTCCCGAGGTCAACGTCATCGAGAGGGATGACTCCTTCAGTTCCAAAGAAGTGTGGGACACCTTGGGACAACCGAGTGGAAAATACGACTATATGGTCAAGTACACCGCTCCTGAAAGCTCTCGTATCAGGCTCGAAGATATTCAACCAACTGGATGGGGAGATACAGCTGAGAGCACAAATACTCTACAAAATACAACAGAGGAATTCTCCTACGACAACTCTGTCTGGGAGACAGATTCCAATGATCCTGATCCACCAGAAGTCAGCGTTATTTCTGAAGACAAATCAAGGAAGGTGCCATACTTTTTGATTCACCGAGGAGTTCGCCGCCAATGGGTTGCTGTCGAGGTTCCAAAGATCGTTCATCAGTCAAAGTAATTGCCATCTTTAACCTTTCACCCTGCCCAAGTGAAACGGATGTTTTTGATAGGGCTCGCTTTCTGTAAATTTCCCTCTTCGCTTTGCCCAAAGCGACAGAGTTTTGTTTTATAGGGCTGTAGTTTCAAGAATCGACTTGTTCATTAATAAAATAACGTCATTCTGTAATTTCCGCATTTATTGTTGTTTTCTCTTTTCGCTTTTCTTAGAAAATGGTAATCCTAAAAAACAATTAAAAATAAAAACAAGCAGTAAAATAAATACACTACACACACTTGCATTTTCTCTATCTCTTCTAAACACGAATCCTCACGTCATGCAGATTGCTTGTTTTAAACCCAGTTGAAACATACGATCCGATGCCTTCTCCCGACTTTGGGTTCCCGGTATTTGGGGCTGAAGAAGAAGTTGACAACGAAATTCCAGAAGAGATCTCCTGATTACTCAGACAAGAGGAAAGGTCCATTGAACCTCACAAAGAGCCGTTGGAAACGATCAACGTGGGTTCAGAAAAAGAGAGAAAAGAAATCAGGATTAGGGCACTGCTCAGTCCAACTGCCAGAGAGGGTTTGATAAAGCTTCTCAAAGAATTTCCCAATGTATTCGTGTGGTCCTATCAGGATATGCCAGGGTTGGATACCAGCATCTTGGAACATCACTTACCGTTAAGAACGGAATGTCTGCCAGTAAAGCAAAGGTTGAGACAGACTCACCCGGACATGGCCATCAAAATCAAAGAGGAGGTACAGAAACAGATTGACGCAGGTTTCCTCGCTACGTCTGAATATCCTCAATGGTTAGCCAACATCGTACCCGTTCCCAAAAAGGACGGAAAGGTCAGAATGTGTGTTGATTACAGGGATCTAAACAAGGCAAGTCCAAAGGACGACTTTCCTTTACCACACATTGACATGCTGGTAGACAGCACAACAAAGTTCAAAATTTCTCTTTCATGGATGGATTCTCGGGCTATAACAAGATCAAAATGGCGCCGAAAGACATGGAGAAAACTTCGTTCATTACCCCATGGGGTACCTTTTGTTACAAGGTGATGCCGTTCGGCTTGAAGAACGCCGGGGCAACCTATCAAAGGGCCATGACTACTCTGTTTCATGACATGATACACAAAGAGATAGAGGTATATGTCGAGGACATGATTGGAAAATCTAAGACGGAAGAGGAGCATGTGACCCACTTGTCGAAACTATTCGAGCGTTTGAGGAAGTACAAACTCCGCTTGAATCCCAACAAGTGCACCTTTGGTGTCCGTTCGGGGAAACTCTTAGGGTTCATCGTCAGCCAGAAAGGAATTGAGGTTGATCCTGACAAGGTCAAGGCCATTCGAGAAATGCCTTCTCCGAAAACTGAAAAAAAAGTCAGAGGATTCTTGGGACGTTTGAACTACATCTCCAGATTCATATTCCTTATGACCTCCATGTGGGCGCCGATTTTCAAATTACTAAAAAAAACAGGATTGCGTTTGGTTAGAAGATTTCCAAACCGCCTTCGACAGTATTAAGGAATACCTGTTGAATCCGCCGATTCTATCACCTCCAGTGGAAGGAAGACCACTGATCATTTACCTCACAGTCGTAGAGGACTCAATAGGATGTGTACTTGGCCAACAAGACGAAGCCAAACAGAAAGAGTCTGCCATCTACTATCTGAGCAAGAAATTCATCGACTGCGAGACTCGGTACACGATGCTTGAGAAAACTTGTTGCGCTTTGGCTTGGGCAGCCAAACGTCTTCGCCAATACATGATTCGTCATACTACTTGGTTGGTTTTCGAGATGGATCCAATCAAGTATGTATTTGAAAAACCTGCTCTCACGGGAAGGATTGCCCGTTGGCATATGTTATTATCAGAATATGACATAGAGTACCACGCTCAGAAAGTCGTTAAAGGAAGTATTTTAGCCGATCATTTGGCTCATCAACCGATTGACGATCAAGAACCAATCGGGTTTGACTTCCCAGACGAAGATGTCATGTATCTAAAAATGAAAGATTGCGATGAACCGTTACCCAGTGAAGGGCCAGAACCAGGTTCCCAATGGGGACTTACTTTTGACGGAGCTGTCAATCATTATGGGAACGGAATTGGGGCAATCATTGTTACCCCTCAGGGTACCCACATTCCTTTCACTGCCAGACTTACATTCAAATGTACGAACAACGAGGCCGAATACGAAGCTTGTATTATGAGTCTCGAAGAAGCGATTGATTTAAGGATAAAAAACTTGGACGTATACGGCGATTCAACCCTGGTTATCAATCAGATAAAAGGAGATTGGAACACATACCAATCGGGACTGATTCCTTACAAAGACTATGCAAGAAGGTTGTTACCCTTCTTTAACAGAGTCGAGTTTCATCACGTCCCTCGTGAGGAGAATCACATGGCTGATGCATTAGCCACTCTCTCTTCTATGATTAGTGTAGGTCAATGGAATGACCTACCTAAGATCGACATAATGCGCCTTGAACGGCCCGCCTACGTCTTCACGATCGAAGCAGTCATAGACGACAAACCTTGGTATCACGATATCAAATGCTTCCTTCAGAAACAAGAGTACCCTCCTGGGGCACTAAGGAAGGACAGAAAAACCCTCAGAAGACTGGCTGGAAACTTCTTCCTGAGCGGTGATACTCTCTATAAGAGGAACTTTGACATGGTCTTGCTCCGATGCGTAGACAGACCAGAGGCAGACATGCTGATAAAAGAAATTCATGAAGGGTCCTTTGGCACTCATGCCAACGGACACACAATGGCGAGAAAAATTCTGAGAGCAGGGTATTACTGGTTGACCATGGAATCCGACTGCTACAAGTACGTGAGGAGGTGTCATAAGTGTCAGATATACTCTGACAAAGTTCATGTACCGCCATCACATCTCAAAGTTCTTTCTACCCCGTGGCCTTTTTCCATATGGGGAATCGACATGATTGGCTTGATCGAACCTAAGGCTTCAAACGGACATCGGTTCATCCTGGTAGCCATTGATTCTTCACCAAGTGGGTCGAAGCAGCGTCATACGCTAATGTAACCCGACAAGTGGTGGTCCAATTTATCAAAAACAATATCATTTGCCGTTATGGTGTTCCAAGCCAGATCATTACTGATAATGGATCTAACTTGAACAATAAGATGATGAAAAAGTTGTGTGCAGAGTTCAAGATCGAACACCATAACTCATCTCCCTACTGACTTAAGATGAACGGAGCGGTAGAAGCGGCTAACAAGAACATCAAGAAGATTGTTCAGATGATGGTTATAACCTACAAAGATTGGGACGAAATGCTACCCTTTTCTCTTCATGGTTATCGAACATCTGTCCGCACTTCAACAGGGGCAACCCCTTTCTCTCTAGTATATGGCATGGAGGCAGTTCTCCCCATAGAAGTAGAGATCCCATCAATCCGAGTATTGATGGAAGCTAAGCTTTCAGAAGCTGAATGGTGTCAAAGTCGACACGATGAACTCAACCTGATCGAAGAAAAGCGAATCACGGCTCTATGCCACGGTCAGTTGTATCAGCAGAGAATGAAGAAGGCATTCGACAAAAAGGTCCAGCCTCGTGTCTTCAGAAAAGGAGACCTCGTGCTCAAGAAGATACAATCATTTCTCACTGACTCTCTGGGCAAATGGACCCCAAATTATGATGGCCCCTATGTGGTCACGAAAGCTTTCTCAGGCGGTGCCTTGAGACTTGCAACCATGGACGGAGAGGAATTTGCCTACCCCACAAAAGTTGATGTAGTCAAGAAATACTTCGCCTAAACTAAACTAAAAAAAAAACGTCTTGGTGGATTGAAAACCCGAAAGGGCGGTCCAAGCAAAAGTTAGAGGCATGAAAAAAATCATCCCGATGGATTGGAAATCTCATAGTACAATCCAGGCAAAAATTAGGGATAATGGCAAGTAACTATGTTCAACAGAGGCAGGTCCCTCAGCGGTAGTTACACCATCCATCAGAGGAAAACTCCAGTCAAGGTCATCTTCGACAGAAGCTCAGGATGTCCCGAATTCAAAGTTGGTAGAAGGATAGTGGTCGGTATGTTTCAATGTAGCCTTTTTAACTGTAAATTACCATTTTCAAACTTTGTATATACTCTTTAGAATCACGCGTTTGGCTGATCTCCCTCTTATCAATAAAATTTGAGCCCTTGTGCTTTTGTTTGTAATTCTCATTTGTTTTAGCTTTACAGAACGACATTTTAATATGATCAATGATTCTTGAAATAAAACAAAAATGAATTTACTTGTTAAAACTTTTTCTGCTTTTAAATTAAAGATGGCAATTGCTTTTGACTGTCGAACATCGAAAGAACGTCGATTGCGTCTCCAAAGGCATTTGAATTTCAAAGTGCAGAATCAAATTACTCCTTCTAGGCCAGTACGCCTGAACGAAGGATCAACTGTATGGGATGCGGCTTTCCCATCTGATACCCTCGGCAGAGTTCTTATCTCCTAAGCCCGATCAACGGTATTCCCCGCAGGGACTATCTCTCATAAGCAAGGTAGAATTGTTACTTTTTTGACCAACGATACTTCTTCGCCCCGCGATAGTCGAGTATCCAGTCGTGTTCACTCGTCAGTCTGTATGTCGCGTCAGTTTTGTCAGCATATACATACATACATCATGCATTTGGTTTGCATTCATATTCATATTGCATCACTATCACTCTAGTCGGTCTTGTCCCCTAGTGATACCAGTCTTCTCAATCGAGTTGTCAGTTCTTGCCTCGTCAGGAAATGCTGCGTTTGAACAATCTCGCCTCCAGTGTATCTCTGGATTAGAGTCGGCACTCGACCACTTTGATAACTTGAACCTCTGAAAAGCCAGAGAAGCTTTCTACAGATGTCACTCTTCGCCATCGAAGATGATATCCTTGCTTTCCCGGATTAAAGAAAAATCCCCAGAGAAAGCCTCCCAAGCAGAGATTTGGCAGTACAGTTGCCTTTCTTCAAAAAACTGCTGATGAAAAGGTCATCGGCACCTCAAAATTGGAGCCCATCATATGGCATTTCTCCGGGAAGATCCCGAGAAAAGTATGATGTAAGACCCCAAGCGGAAGCAGTCTCTCAAGAGACTCATTTTCCCCAGATAGAGTCAACAAATGGCGTCTCCAACAGAGAAGTTTGTGTACCTCTACATCTCAGACGAATAGGTTCCCCAGCAAGTCTGACATCAAAACTTTTTCCACTCAAATGGCATCTCCCCAGGAAAATTCAGCGAGAAGTTTGAGGAAAACCGCTACAAATAGCGTCCCTTGTCAATAAATTTTATTGACGGAAGAAACTGAGACCAGTTCCTTGGTAGGAAACCAGGATCGAGGGGAAGTTTAAATCAGAGACTTAGACCAGTTCCTTGGTAGGAAACCAGGATCGAGGGGAAGTTTAAATCAGAGACATAGACCAGTTCCTTGGTAGGAAACCAGGATCGAGGGGAAGTTTAAATCAGAGACTTAGACCAGTTCCTTGGTAGGAAACCAGGATCGGGGGGAAGTTTAAATCAGAAACTAGGACCAGTTCCTTGGTAGGAAACCAGGATCGGGGGGAAGTTTAAATCAGAAACTAAGACCAGTTCCTTGGTAGAAAACCAGGATCGAGGGGAACTCTACCTTTTCGAAGCATCATTGCTTAGCAAAAGAAGATGAATGCGCAAGCTGCCATTCATAGCCATCAAAATTTCGGGTATTCCGATATTTAATCCTCTTGCACCCCGAATGCCCGAATACCTTCGTCATTCACACCTTCGGGTCCAAGAAGATTAAATAGGGGCATCTATCATACCCCAAATTTTGACCACTAAGATTTCCCATCATTGTGTAAATCATCATCACAATATGGATGAACCATCATGCCTCATCAAATGCCTCAAGGGTTGTTGAGCATTTCCTACAATCAAAATTAGGGTTTTAAGCCCTCTCATAGCCTTAGACAAAGGATCAATCAAGGAATGACTTGATCTTAAACTTGTATAACCTCTCAAACATCCCCAATGGATCAATAGGACTCCCACCTCAGGGATTAAGCACATGGCTGCAACATTCTGAGTGGATCAAGTCTCAAGATCGCCAGTGTCACCAAATTAGGGTTTTGGTCGACCAGGGCCTCCAGATGGAAATTTTCCTCTGGGCATGAGCCAAAGATCCAAAACATAACCTAATATACTCCATGTAACCTCATGGACCCAATCATCAAGTCAATTTAACCTCAGGGGATGCATACATCAAAAATCAAGAATTAGGGTTTCTTGACCTAATTCACCCCTAAGTTGACTTTGGGGACAAATCATGAACCAAGACCTCAAGACATGATTTGAGGGTCTCTAATATGCTATATTGGCCCATTTACAACAATGGATTAATCCAAGAAGCTTGAGCAACAAGTCTCAATTTCAGCTGCACCACAATTAGGGTTTCGCGAGGAAAGTCAACTGTAACTTTGACTTTTGACCAGGACATGCTCTCAAACCCTAAGACATGATTCAATATACCCTATGACACCCATGGAACATGTCCATCATGTTTGATTTAGGTCAAGGACATGATTTCCTGAAGAATTGCACAGTTTGGAATTCATCTAATAAAAAGTCAACTGTGCACAAAAGTCAACTTTGACTTTTTGAGATTTTTCACCAAAATTGATTTTTAACCCTAAAATGATGTTAATGTATGATTTGAATCATCATTCATCAAGAAAAATCAAAGAAAGTGGGATAACTTGTAAAAGGGGTAACCATAAAAACTTAGAAAAATTTCTAAGTTATGGAAAAAGTGACACTAATGTGCCAACTTTGGAGGACCATAACTCCTAAACCACAAGGCAATTGTTCCCCATTCAAAGCTTGATTTGTAGATCACATTTCCCTCTACAAAAGCTTCATACTGACCTATGTCCAAATTCCTCATGGATTTTGAGTTATGGAGTGATCAAAATCAAGAAAAGTCACGTTGTTCCAACACTTAGTGAAAATTTCACTAAGCCAGAATCTGCCTTTACATTTTTCCAAATGTAGGGGGATTTTTCACTTGGATTCAAAAGAGATCAAAACCAAAAATGTTCAAACAATTGTTGTATCATGTAAGGGCTTTCCAAAATGGCCAAGAACATTACCAAATTCAATTTGAGCTATGAGATATGACATTGGCAAGGTGCCTTGCTGAAATCTGCCAAGGCAAGGCAGATTTTTGCACTTTTGGTCGATTTGCCAAAATTAGCCAAATCCAAACACTCCTATCCACTTGGACACCTCTGAGGATTGAATCTAAAGGGGACAATCACTGAGCCAAGCCTCCAAAGTCTTTGGAACAAGAAATAGCATGTTGAACCTAGAATTGCCAAAATAGGTACAAGACTCCAATTTTGGATTGGAGCATTCAATAGAAGCATCAAGGTGGCATGGACTGAGCCATTCTCAACTGAATTCAGTCAAGACTTATCCAAGACCAAGGGAACCAGCAGCCTGTGCCCTAACCTCTAGTAAATGGCTAGAGGAGACTTAGATTTTCATTTGCCAACATTGGCCAAACCTACTCAGCAGTTGCCATTCACTATTCCTTGCAAAACAAACTTGCTCTACTATAAATAGAGCTCAATTGTGATCAGTTTGAGTACACCAAAGCCATCAAACAAATGCTTTCCTCAAAATCTCTTCTTTCACTCCAATTTTGCCTTCTAAGGCAAGTCACTATCGAGTTTTGAGTTTGAGAGCTTTTCCAATCAAACCAATCACACACACACCTCATATACATCACATATGAGCTGATCAAACACTTAAACAACAACTGGAACACTGATTTCTCAGAATCACCAGTCAATTGCTCAAGGTTTTAACCAAGTTGCAGTTGAGATGCCATGAAGTGATCCATCCAATTTCAATCAAGTCCAAACATTCAAACACACTCCATAGGGTGTAGGGAAGTTGTTCAGATGATCTTAACTCATCTGTAACACCTCCAAATCAGAAATCAATTTGCTCTTGCTGTCACGACCTAGAGGTAAGCCTAAACTTGGTCATCTCTCAATCTATGCATATTTCCTCGCACAATACTTTTGCCAAATGTTCATAATCATGCATGGAATGTTTCCCCTCAAGTAATTGCATTGTTTGAATCGTGTATCAAAAATCTCAGCCTTCATGCAGAAATTAGGGTTCTTAAGGATTTTTCGTGATTTCTTGTTTTATGCTTAATTTAAATGAAATTAATTGTCATAGACATGATCGTGAGGTTGAAACGAGTTGCTTGGTATGTGGATTGCATGATATGATCAAGTATTCAGTGAGATTGGAGAGAAAATGCAAATCTGGGCAAACCCAGAACACGCGCGTGTTCTTGGTGTGTTCTTGGCGCCATTTTTTGAAAATTCAAATATTTGAATTTTGTGATTTTATTTAATTGATTCAAAAATTAATTTCTCTCTGAGTTTTAATGATTTTGAGTTGATTTTTTTTTAATAATTCACAAAAATGTTGAAATATTTTATTTTCCCCAAAAATCCCAAAAATATTATTTATTTCATATAATTGATATTTTTGCAAAGAATTAATATTTTAATTGTTTTTGACATTTAAAATATTTTTTCCCTTTTGATTTTGAAAAGATTAATGACTTATAATTATTTTGAAGGTCAATACTTGATTTTTGAAGCATTAATCCAAGATCATAATTTGTTTCCCACATGTTAAACAATTTTTGATCATTTTAATTGAATTTTTATTCAATTAAAATACATTTTGGAAATAAATTAGGGTTTTTTTGATTAATTCAACCTTCACAAATCATTTTCAAAACTTTTTGGGCCTCTAATAGAGTGTAAGACCCAATCCTTTTTTTGACCAAATCATTTTTGGGCCTCAGTGTATTGTATAAGTCCCGATACCGTAAAAAACAAACGGCGCGATCGTCGCCTTTTGAAAAATAACCTTTTGGGCATCTCCTTGAGTTATAAGACCCATTCAAAACTTTTGGGCCTCTAATAGAGTGTAAGACCCAATCCCCTTTTAACCAAAACATTTTTGGGCCTCAGATATTGTATAAGCCCATTTGCGTTAAAAGAAAATCTCGGCGCGATCGCCATTTTAAACGAAAAGTCATCTGGGCCTACCTTCATGTTATAGGCCCCACTCTTTTTCTTTAAAAACTTTTTGGGCCTCTTGAGATAGTGTAAGACCCATCCCTTTGTACAGAAAACCTTTTTGGGCCTCAGTCACTTGTATAAGTCCCTCTGTACAAATTCAACAGTGCAATCACTGGTAAAACCCTGGGCCTCTCCTTGAGCTGTAAGCCCCAAACCTTTCTTTTTCAAAGCACTTTCTCCTTTGATTTTGAATATACTGTTGTTTTCAATCTGTCTTTGTTGAAACAACTAACCAAACAGCATGGAAGCTCTACAACTGAGTAAGTGTTTACCCGCTTTCATTTACCGCTTTCATATACATATAACTGTATTATGGGGTTGTTTCGCTGTAAGTCTTCTTTCATAAACTCATATCAACTGTGTAATAATAGTATAGATATTCAGAGTTTCCCCGGCAACTACGTCTAGAACTAGGTGAAGCCGTCGCGTTTATTCATAGAAATAGACAACTAGATCCCCAATAGGATCACCAGATACAGTCTTCTCTCCGGCTGTCCTCATTAGGAATTGTCAAGAAACTCTACTCCCAGAGATGAATGTATTCTTCGTGAATGGCATCTTTGAGTTTCTTCCAAATTCTCGAACTTTCCTGGCTTGATCTATTCCTTGTGAATAACCTGTCTTGAATTTCTCGGGGTTTGGGGACCCATGGGCTTCTTAAAAGCAACGGCCTCCTCTTGGGCATTGTACAAGGACCCACAGGCTTCCTAAAAGCAACCCCGCCTCCTCTTGGGCTTAGTACAAGGACCCGCCGGCTTCTTAGAAGTATTCACAGCCTCCTCTTAGGCTTCGTATAATGATTCTTCCTCCGAGAACGATAGCCTCCTCTTGGGCTTCGTACAAGGACCTATCGGCTTCTTAAAAGTTTCCAGCCTCCTCTTGGGCTTCGTACAAATTGTCCCGACGACCTACTAGAGGTATAGGAACAGAACTTAGTTATCTTCATAGAACAGTCCTTTCAAAGAGTCTACTACTATTTCTCAAAGCATAGTACAAAAGATAAAACTCTAGACTTGGACAGTCTAATATCCTTGAGTCTCAAAGACATTCTCAAGTGACCCCTTCAAAAATAGGAAGGAAACCCGTAGACTCGGACAGTCTCAATACCCTTTGGATTTCCCATTTCCTTAAAGAACAGGGAATTACCCTGATCCTCGAATCAAATCCTTGAGTACAGTGTTACTCATATAAGAACTGATTTTCTCTTTAAATCAGCATATTGGACCTGTCACTCAACTGAAACAGCAACCATAGCCTCCTCTTGGGCTTTGTACAATGATTCTCCCCAGCGGAGTCAAACAACGTTTAGCCTCTCTCTCGGGCTTTGTACGAGACACATAAGAGACTCCCTCATTGAATGAATCACCCTTCAGCCTCTATCTCGGGCTTTATACGAGATACAAAAACATTCTTATTGAGCCAAACAAATTTTTGCCTCCATCTCAGGCTTTGTACGAGATACAAAAACTCCCTTGTTGAGTCAAATAGCCTCCATCTCGGGCTTTATACGAGATACCAAAAGACTCCATCGTCGAATCAAAACCTTTTAGCCTCTCTCTCGGGCTTTGTACGAGACACAAAAACACCCTCTTATTGGGCCCATAGCCTCATCTTAGGCTTTAAAACCACTGGTTGATCCAATCAACCTTTTAGCATCAAAGTTGTGCCTCGTTCATAGTACACAAACATCAACAACTCCTTCCCCTTCATCTAATTGCTGTAAGCAGCAAGCCTCTGAATCATCTACATCCATGCCACTGTCCCTCTTTTAGCATGAAAAATTCCTAAGGAAAGATAGCATTGCTCTACACTGAGTTAAAGTCTTCTCCTTCAGGTTAAAATCTCCTATAAAGGAAATTATGGCATTGCCGGATTCACACATCCCAGTTAAAGTAATTCTCCTTTATAAACAGTTGTGACATACAACCCCCTTTTTAGAGATGACAAATTCTCTCTAAAGTCAACACCTTTTCTGCTTCACGTCTTGGGCTTTGAACATGACACCAAAACAACCATTTCCTCCCATAGAATAGGAGGAACTACGAACGCTCTGATTTCCCTGTTTTGGTAAACGGGAATACGTAGGCATAAGATTGAAAGAAAGATCTTAGCGAGCACACTAAACAAAAACCCAAAATCCCATACTTTCATATATCCGTCCTAACATCTTAACATCCCACCAATTGACCGAACACCACTTTTAAAAAAATACACCCAATAGAGACCCCGAATCTTTGTAGCATCTGTAACCTAACAGACCGCTGTTTAACCTCAGTTTGCAAGCAGGGTTAATTTGAGACATCTATTTCTCTTCCTTCATCAGCTTTAATAGGATAAAAAATAAATCGAACTGTACATACCAAAGAGCGGTAGTGCTTCGCAATCACATCCAAAAATCGCTCGCTACAACATCCTTGTCTAACTCCGCTCCGAATGGTATCATCTCGATGGACTTGGCTAAAAGTAGTGTGTTGAATGAGGATTTGAGGCGTAAGTCACAAGGTTCTTTTTCACATTCCGAGGTGTTGATTACCGAATCAAGGAGGAGAAATCAAAGTAGAGGTTCAAGTAATCGTGGAACTTCATGTGGTAAATCACAAGGAGGCTCTAATAAATTCTCTCATATTGAGTCTCATCATTGTGGAGAAAAAGGACACAAAGAGGTATTGCCATAAGTTGAAAAGGGAAAACAAGAAAAATACCTACAACAACAATAAAAAGGAAGGTAACAATAATGAAGATGTGGCTATTGTCTCTCAAATTAATGTCGCACAGGCTTAGTCGGAATGCAGGTGGTGATCACACTATAGGTCAGAAGGCAACACCCTATAATATGAAGTTTAGCAAGCTAAAGTATCAATTTAAAGGTTAGGGTTGTACACATTATGGGAATGCTAAGCACACTCACAAAACATGCTTTAAATTACACGGATGTCCCGATTGGTGGGATGAATACAAGGACAAGAAACCACGTGAAGCTGCTGCAAAAAATGGGTCGCGATCTGCTGCTATTTCACATGCAGAACCACAACTATCATCGTTGCCACAACTTGGATCTTTTAATGTACCAGCACAAAATTATGGCTCCTAAATTTAGATTTCAGGTAACCTCGATTTATCATTAATCAGTGCAGCTGAACGTGACTATGATGTTAGAACAAGATTTCGGTTCTGCATATAATCTCTAGTTTTGATGATAACAATGCATATATTTTATATGTAACAATTTTGTACTCTAATATTTTTCTTAAGTGTGCAGATATAAAGTTTAATTTGATTCTGGATAGCTATCTTGAAATCTCATCAGAATCAATTCTGGCACGCCTCAAGAAACTACTTCAACCGCATCTGAAGGAACATAAGCAGTTCTGATGAATGTTGAATGCCTATGAAAAATAAAGTTGTGTGCTTCTCAGATAATCTTCACTTCCAACTCTAGAGTCAAGGTTCTGGGTTCTGAAGATCTGTCCATTCCCTGCTGATAATCAAATTTCTGGCTTTGACAGAATCATTCTAAGAAGACTAAAGTGAAGATAGCTTCTGACTCTGAAGACTCTGATACTTCTTGGCGTCTTTATCCAAATGCAATACCTTCTGGACTCATCATCACTTTACATTAGAATAATTTCATCAGAAGATAAGATTAAGACAAAACTTGCTTTGAAAGGATTCATACAATAGTACAATCCCAAATTGGTAAAAACTGATTGTGCGTCAATATTGTTTAGGAATGTCTGTGAGACTTTACTTCTCTTGTCTCCCATAATCTTTGGATTACCGTTATGGCAGCTGGCACTGATCTCTCCAACGTTCTACCATTGAGCCTATATAAAAGAGTCACTACTTCATTGCAAATACAACAAACAACATTGCAAGAGTGAAAACGCAAAGTCTCAAAATTCTATCAAGAGAGTATTCTCAAACACAAAGAGTTGTTGCTAATATTTGTGTATAAATATTGTTCTTTATTTGTTTCATTCGCTTATCAGAAACACTATTGTAAACACTTTCTATTGTAACCTCTTTGAAATTATTTTTCCTCAAGTGACTAAGTGTTAGTCTGTATACTTGAGAGGGTTAATGTGCTTTATAACACTTAGACGAACTTTTGTAATCTTTCAAGATTACTGGATTAAGTCCTTATTGAAGGTGAAATCACCTTGGTCGGGTGAACAAGACGTAGCCTCATTATAGGTTAACTTGTATAAACCAGACGTATCAATTTCCTTCTGAGTTTATATAACTTGTTTGTGTGTGTAAAGCATTCCTATCGAAAAAGTTTTGAAAATCCAATTCAAGCCCCCTTTCTTGTGTTTTTCTCTATCTTCAATTGGTATCAGAGCTTTGGCTCTGTTATTGATTTGTCAATCAAACACTTAACTGTGTAAAGAGATCTAATGTGAGAAAAATACTCTATGGTTGTTGCCAACACAAACCAGAGAAATAGTTACAATGATAAGTCTCCTGTCTTTGACGGAGAAAAATTCAACTACTAGAAATATTGAATAGAAAGTTTCTTTCTAGGCTATGATGCATATCTTTGGGACATTGTCACAAATGGCTATGAAATACCTGTTTCTGTGATAGGTATCCCCATTCCTAGAAATAGAATGAATGATGAACAAAAGCGTGAGTTCAAGAATCACCACAAAGCCAGAACTATTCTTCTCAACGCTATCTCTTATAATGAATATGAAAAGATTACTAACAGAGATACATCAAAGGATATTTTTGACTCATTGAGAATGACACATGAAGGCAATACTCAAGTCAAGGAAACTAAGGCTCTGGCCTTAATCCAGAAATATGAGGCCTTCAAGATGGAAGACGACAAAACTGTTGAGACTATGTTCTCAAGATTTCAAACCTTAGTAGCAGGACTTAAAGTTCCGGACAAAGGTTACTCTATAGCAGACCATGTCAAAAAGAACATAAGATGCCTCCCCAAGAAATGGAGACCAGTGGTTACTGAACTAAAGCTATCCAAGGATCTGAACAACATAAGCCTTGAAGAGTTGGTTAGCTCACTCAAAAGTCATGAAATAGAGTTAGAGGAATATGAGCCTCAGAAAAGGGCAATTATGTCGCTCTAAGATCTAGATTAGAAAGAAACAACTCAGAAAAGAAGAAATCCTTCCAAGCTGAGGAAGAAGAAGTAGAAGATTCTGATGACGAAGATGAATTGTACCTTCTCTCCAGAAGAATCAAACAACTCTGAAAGAAAAGGAAAAATAACATCCGAAGGTCCAAAAATAGAGGAGATCATCCAAATTCATCTTCAAGAGGAAGAACAAGCAAGGAAGTAACATGCTATGAATGCAAAGAGCCCGGACACTACAGAAATGTATGTCCGAAGCTTAAGAAAGAAAGCTCCGGAAAAAAAAGCTTCAAGAAGGATGTGTTCAAAGGCAAGAAGAAAGGTCTCATGGCAACATGAGATGACTTTGACTCTAAAGTATCAGAATCTTATTCAAAAGAGAAGCATGCCAACGTAGCATTCATGGCTACCACATCTAAAGGAAACACATATGAAACAGAGTCTGACTCAGAAGAGGTATTCTCGGAAATTTCTAGTCCTGATTTATAATTATGTCTGTCTGAATCTCTGAATAGGTATCAGAAACTTCAACGCAAATTCAAGGACTTGAAAAAGGCTCATGAATATGAAGTTGAAGAGTGTGTTAAGCTAGAGAAACAGGTTTCTAAACAAAAACATAACAATTCTATTTTGGAAAAAGAAAATGCTTTTCTTAACAAAATGTTTAAAACTTGAAGAAACTCTTTCTAAAGATCCTCCATCTTCTGAAACCATCTTATATAAATATGATAAGGCATTTCAGAAATTCTTGAACAATAGAATAGACAGAAGCATAATGGCTTCTATGATCTATGGTGCTAGTCACAATGGGAAGAAAGGAATTGGTTATGATTCTAACAATGATGATCAAATCCCACTTCAAGAAAACAAACCAAAATCTCCCCTCTCTTATAACTATACACTAGCACAGACACAAAAATTCAATGCTGCACGAAAACCCAAGGTTGTCAGAAACTCTGGGAAAACTAATCCAAAAGGACCCAAAAGATTATGGGTACCAATAATAAAATAGTATATGTTGTAGATATCCTATGTAGCAGAGTTAAAACACCAGTCATGGTACTTGGACTCTAGAAGCTCGCGACACATGATGAGAAGAAAGCATATGTTCTAAAACATAGAACTTAAAGATGTTGGGTATGTAGGTTTCGGAGGAAACTAGAAAGGAAGAATCAAAGGATCTGGAACAGTTGGTAATGGATCTATTCCTTTTATATCTAATGTACTTTATGTTGAGGGTCTAATTTATAATTTGTTATCCTTAAGTCAATTAAGTGATAACAGTTATGACATTATTTTTAATCAAAAAACGTGCAAGGCTGTTAGTCAGAAAGATGACACAGTTCTCTTCACTAGAAAGAGGAAAAACAACATTTACAAAATAAAGCTATCTGATCTTAAAATCCAAGATGTTAAATGCTTAATGTATGTTAAAGAAGAGCAGTGGGTGTGGCATAGACGCTTGGGTCATATTAGCATGAGGAGGATTTCTCAGCTAAATAAACTTGAGTTAGTCAGAGGCCTACCTAAGCTGAAGTTTACTTCAGATGCTCTCTGTGAAGCATGTCAGAAAAGCAGGTATTCCAAAACATCTTTCAAAACTAAAAATGTTGTTTCCACCTCTAGACCTTTGGAGCTTCTACATATTGACTTGTTCGGTCCAGTAAAAACAACATCAGTCAATGGTAAGAAATATGGACTTGTCATCGTAGATGACAATAGTCGTTGGACATGGGTACAATTTCTAAGGCACAAGAATGAGTCACATTCTGCGTTTACTAGTTTCTGTTTTAAAGTGCAAAATGAGTTTGACTCTAAGATCGTTAGAGTCAGAAGTGACCATGGTGGAGAGTTTGAGAATAACTGGTTTGAAGCGTTATTTAACTCTAATGTCATATCCCATGACTTCTCTTGCCCTAAAACTCCACAGAAAAATGGAGTTGTAGAAAGGAAGAATAGGACATTGCAAGAGATGGCCAGAACAATGATCAACGAAACTAATGTGGCTAAGCACTTTTAGGCAGAAACTGTGAATACAACATGTTTCATTCAGAATAAGATCTCTATCATACCTATTTTGGAGAAGACTCCTTATGAATTGCGTAAAGGAAGAAAACCCAACATCTCTTATTTCCATCCTTTTGGATGCTCTTGTTTTATTATGAATACTAAAGAGAATCTTAACAAGTTTGACTCTAAAGCACATAAATGTATTATGTTGGGATACTCAGAACGCTCTAAGGGCTACAGAGTATACAATACAAAAACACGTATTGTGGAAGAGTCAATCCACATTAGATTCGACGATAAGCTTGACTCAGAAAAGTCAAAGCTAGTTGAGAATTTTGCAGATCTAGAAATAATCCTTGCAGGTTCTAAAGAAAAGGCAAAAGACTCTGAGGACAAAGACTCAAAGGATGCTGATAAAGATACATCAAAAGCAACTGAATCTCCACCAATCCAGAAAAAGCAAAGGCATAAACAAACTGTCTTTGAAGAATTGATCCTAGGAGATAAAGTTGAACCTGTCAAAACAAGATCCACATTTAAATAAACTGAGGAAATGCTCATGGGATTGGTGTCTCTGATAGAACCAACCTCCTGTGAAGAAGCACTTCTGGACAATGAATGGATTCTGCCAATGCAAGAAGAACTAAATCAGTTCTCCATAAATGATGTTTGGGATCTGGTGCCCAAGCCCAAGGGGACTCATGTTATTGGAACCAAGTGGGTGTTCAAAAACAAATTAAATGAGAAATGAGAAGTTGTCAGAAACAAAGCACGACTGGTTACACAAGGTTACAGTAAACAAGAAAGGATTGACTACAATGAAACCTTTGCTCCAGTCACCAGGTTAGAATTTATTTGTCTTCTAATCTCTTTTGCTGTTAATAATGGTATAAACCTATATGAAATGGATGTCAAAAACGTGTTTCTAAATGGATACATTTCTGAAGAAGTATATGTTCACCAACCTCCAGGTTTTAAAAACATCAAGTTTCCAGAACATGTTTTTAAACTTAAAAAGTCATTGTATGGTCTGAAACAAGCTCCCAGAACTTGGTATGATAGACTAAGTTCTTTTATTTTAGAAAATGACTTTAGCAGAGGCAAAGTGGACACTACACTTTTCTATAAAAACTTTGGAAACGATCTAATGATTTGCCAAATCTATGTAGATGACATAATTTTTTGTTCTGCTAATCCATCTGTTTGTCAAGAGTTTTCTAAGTTAATGCAGGCAGAGTTTCAAATGAGCCTGATGCAAGAGCTAAACTACTTTCTGGGAATAAAAATAAATCAAAATCCAGAAGCCACGTATATTCATCAAAGCAAATACACAAAAGAGCTTCTAAAGAAATTTGATATGAAAAATAGTAAACCAGCAAAGACTCCTATGCATCCTACATGCATTTTGGAGAAAGATGAGGTAAGTAAAAAGGTTTGTCAGAAGCTTTATCATGGTATGATAAACTCTCTTCTCTATCTGACTGCTTCTCGTCTAGATATTTTATTTAGCACATGTCTTTGTGCTCGCTTTCAATCAGATCCAAGGGAAACTCACTTAAAAGTTGCTAAGAGAATCCTAAGGTATCTGAAAGGAACATCTAACCTGGGATTGATGTATAAGAAAACATCATAATACAAGCTATCAGGTTTTTGTGATGCAGATTACGCCGGAGATAGATTAGAACGTAAAAGTACTTATGGAAACTGCCAGTTTTTGGGTGACAATCTCGTTTCGTGGGCAATCAAAAGCCAATCAACCATTACTCTATCAACTGCTGAAGCATAATATACCCCAACATCACTTTGCAGCACTCAGATGCTCTAGATAAAAAATCAACTTGAAGACTTCCAGATATATGAGAGTAACATTCATATCTTCTAAGATAACACAACTTCTATTTTCCTAAGTAAGAATCCTATTTTACACTCTAGAGCTAAACACATAGAAAACAAACACCATTTCATTAGAGACTATGTTCAGAAAGGGATTATTGTTTTAAAATTCATAAATACAGACCACCAGTGGGCTGATATCTTCACAAAACCCTTAATTGAAGATAAATTTCTGTTCATTCTGAAACATTTAAAAATGGAACTTTGTCCAGAATGAATTCTCCGTCTATTGTGTTAAACTCTTTCTGTAAAAATATGATTTTGAATTTGTGCAAATACTTTTCTTTTAATCTGTCTTTTCAATGATACTTCTACAAGTTAGAAGATGTCTTGGTCAGAAATATCTCAAGTCAGAAACCTCTTGGTATTCTTGACTCTGAGAACATCAAACCGTGTCTTTTCAAATGTATGGCTATGACTTGCTTAGCCACCTTTCTAATTCAAATCATTACTTGTCGGTTGAAGTGACACCTCAAGCGATGGGATGTCTTGAGATTAGATTTTAAAGTCATCATTATTATTTATTACTCTCCCTCTTGTTCATTTTCAATGCTTAGTAATCATTTCATTTTTTCCTTATATACTCACTATTCTCACTCTCACACACTACGCTACTTAACTCCCCACACTTAATTCCTTTAACCTAAACCCTTGTTCTATGCAAATATCTCCTCCATGGATGCTCAACAAGAAGAATTTTTCAAATTCTCTCAACAAATGCAACAACAAGATGAATCGTCTTAACATATGGTTGCCAACACCATACCACTAGAATCTTCAACCTTGTAATAGTCTTTGTCCACTTTTTAACAACCCCATGTTCCACATATTCTTGATCGTCCTGCTCACATTAACTTGGCAGCACCTTTTGATCAACTAGAAGTACTCTATGAACTTCTAGTCGACTTTGATAATCTAAGGGATAATGATATGGATCTGACTGAGTAACTAAATAAACAAGGTTGGGGTAATTATTTTGATCGTCTCTACAGTCCTATCTATTCAAATCTGGTAAAGGAATTATGGAGATTTGCAGATGCTGATGACAAATACATTGTATCCTATGTTCTTGATGTTAAATTTGTCATCACAGAGAATTCTATTACTACCTTGATCGGAATAGAGGACGCAATAGGAAATTGGATTTCCAATATGAACCCTAGGTCAAAAGCTTTGACTCAGGAAGTAAACCCTGCAATCTTTACAGAAGTATCTGAAGGCAAATCGTCTTCTAAGAATCAGGAACTACATAAGAACCTCAGCGTGTGGCTCAATATCACTATGGGATGTAGTCACCACAGATCACCATCCAGCTCATCTGACTATGTTAACACTGATCAAAAATTCATGTTGTACTATCTGATGAAGGGAGAAAAGATACACCTTCCATCTATTCTCTTCAAATATCTCAGAGAATCTGTTAAAAAGACCAGAAATCTTGGAAAGCCTAGAAACTACATCCCTTTGGGTAGACTCATCTTAGATATTTTAATTGAAAATGGTCTTGTGGATCATTTAATCAGTTTAAATCCAATGGATGATGTTGTTGTGGATACTAGAAAACCCCTGAACAGTAGGAATCTCAAAAGCATGGGCATTATTGATAAGGTTCTGGTTAAACCAAGCATTCCTACAGACTGGGACAACTTAAAGGATCGAAGAATGCTTGTTGATGAATATCCTCTATTCACAAAGATTGATCCACCAGAAGTTATAGAGGAGTATCTTAGAGGCCTTGAAGCTGAAGGTTATGATATATCTCAGTTTTCTTATGATTCTCTTCCAGAATTACCTCCTGTTCTACAGAAAAGGAAGCATGACACATCTCAGAAGAAGAAGACTAAGAAGAAGAAACAAAAACGTCTACATCTAGAAGAACCTGGAAAATCTCAAAAGAACGTTGCACTTGCCTCCTATCCAACTCCATCAAGTAAGTCTTCTGGCACTCAAAAATCTACTGCCTATGGTTCTGATACTAGAACCATTACTTCATCTATTCCTCCACCTCCTCCACTAAATTCGACCACAGTTACACCTACCTCCATCCTACCTTCATCCTATATTGTTTCATCTCCTACTAAAAAATCCAAAGTGACACCAACTTCACATCAAACAACTTCTGAAACCATCCTCCAAACAATACCAATTTTTGAAACCTTCATCCCCACAACCACTTCCACCCAAGTAGCTTCTGAATCGCTAATTTCTTTTTCCTTCTCATTTGCCGCTATAACTACCTCCACACCTTTCCCAGATACCTTCTCTATCATCACCTCTCTTCCGATCTCTAAAAATATTACTTCAAAACATATACCTACTTCTAACAGTTCTCTTTCTTCCACTCTCTCCATCTCTACAACCAACACCACTCCAGCATTCCAAAATCTCACCAACATCTCTGACCATTATGACCCTACCTCACCTGAGTTGAACAAAGACCAACCCTTGACCAATGCTTCCTCAGACTTTGACAAAACCTTTCAGATAAAACTGAATTTGATGAAGAAAACGATCATGATCATTAGACCTCTGACCTTCATACTCCTAGCCCAAACCTTGATGAAGTAATTTCTAGTTTCAAGGACAATGATGTTAGGAGAGTGAAGAAGCTCTACGAGGAGTCCAGCTCTAGCAATAATCCTTATCATCTGGGTGCGAGCTAGAATCGGTTTCACAGGTGGATGCCTGTTGAGTTTCTCAAAATAAAAAATCTCTCTGTCCTAGTCAAAGATAATTTTTTCAAGGAAGCAGAAGAAAGGTTAGAAGCTCAAAAGTTTGCTGAGAGAGAAGCTGCTGAAAGAGAAGCCGCTGAGAGAGAAGCAGTTGAGAAACAAGCTGTAGAATAAGAAGCTGCTAGAAAGGCAACTGCTGAAAATGAAACTGTAGAAAGTTCTGATAAGTCACTTGTTTCTGAAGCTTATCTTTTTCCTCTTATGATGAAGACTCTAGAAGACATGCAAAAAGAACAGCAGTTGGTTAAGACCTGACTCGACAAGCAAGATGAAATCAACAACAACATTCAAAACTTGCAAACTCAACTTCTTCAGAGGATCCCTCCTCCTTCTCAACTTTAGGCACTTTAGGCTTCCCTTTAGCTTTCTTTTATGTTGTGTTCTAAGTTTTTTTTCTCACCTGTATTGTTCATGCTTCATTTCTAATATACATTTCACTTTTTGATTATGACAAAAAGGGGGAGTAAAATAAATGATGATTTTGATACATATCTAATTCTCAAAATCTCATTGCTTACATTCTAAAATACTATATATACAAAGTATGTAAATGCCTTTTAGGAACACTCTGAAAGTAACCTATGGATTAAACTCTGATAAAGTGTTGCAAAAGGTTCTGTTAATCCAAGCTCTGACAAGTCAATCAGGTTCTGATATCCCTTATCTTTTAAGATTTTTTTAAGTCATAGACTCAAGGAGAACTTGTTTATCTCAGGGGGAGTTCTCTAACTAAACTCTGTTGATTTTTTTCATATAATCTCGTACACATTGTTCCATCAAAATACATGATTTTGTCATCATCAAAAAGTGGAAGATTGTTAGAACAAGATTTTGGTTCTGCATATAATCTCTAGTTTTGTTGATAACAATGCTTATATTATATGTAACAATTTTGTAATCTAATATTTTTCTTAAGTGTGCAGATATAAAGTTTAATTTGATTTTGGATAGCTCTCTAGAAATCTCATAAGAATCAATTCAGGCACGCCTCAAGAAACTACTTCAACCGCATCTGAAAAAACATCGGCAGTTCCGATGAATTCTGAATGCCTCTGGAAAAAAATTTGTGTGCTTCTCATATAAGCTGCACTTTCAGCTCTAGTGTCAAGGTTCTGGGTTCTGAAGATTTGTCAATTATGTACTGATAATCAAGCTTCTGGCTCTGAAAAAATCATTCTAAGAAGACTAAAATGAAGAGAGTTTCTTACTCTAAAGACTCTAATACTTCTTGGC
This sequence comes from Lathyrus tuberosus, assembly GCA_022829125.1. NCBI lineage: Eukaryota > Viridiplantae > Streptophyta > Magnoliopsida > Fabales > Fabaceae > Lathyrus > Lathyrus tuberosus. Next base: position 4,177,389 of record JALAZF010000427.1, read on the forward strand.
ATCTTTATCCAAATGCAATATCTTCTAGACTCATCATCACTTCACATCAGAAGATAAGATTAAGACAAAACTTGCACTGAAAGAATTCATACAACAGTACAATCCCAAATTGGTAAAAATTGATTGTGCGCCAATATTATTAAGGAATGTTTGTGAGACTTTACTTCTTTGGTCTCCCACAATCTTTGGATTACCGTTATGGCAGCTGACACTAATCTCTCCAACATTCTACCATTGAGCCTATATAAGGGAGTCACTACTTCATTGCAAATACAACGAACAACATTGCAAGAGTGAAAACGCAAAGTCTCAAAATTCTATCAAGAGAGTATTCTCAAACACAAAGAGTTGTTGCTCATATTTATGTATAAATATTGTTCTTTATTTGTTTCATTCGCTTATCAAGAGCACTATTGTAAACACTTTCTATTATAATCTCTTTGAAATTATTTTTCCATAAGTGACTAAGTGTTAATCTGTATACTTGAGAGGGTTAAGGTGTTTTCTAACACTTAGACGAACTTTTGTAATCTTTCAAGGTTAGTGGATTAAGTCCTTATTGAAGGCGAAATCACCTTGGTCAGGTGGACAAGATGTAGCCTCGTTATAGGCGAACTTGTATAAACCAAATGTGTCAATTTCCTTCCGAGTTTATATAACTTATTTGTGTGTGTAAAGTATTCTTGTCGAAAAAGTTTTGAAAACCCAATTCAAACACCCTTTCTTGTGTTTTTCTCTACCTTCTTATGATGGATGGATAATTAATTCACGTGCAACCGATCATATGACATATGATCCTAATGACTTTATCAATTCTACACCGCCATTTGATCCATATGACATGTGTTTTTCTCTTTTGTTGTAACATACCTTACTTGTTCCATCTTTGTCAAACAAATTGATGTCTATTGGCCAAGTTACTAAAGAATTAGATTGTTGTGCACTAATATACCCTCATTTTTGTCTTCTTCAGGATATTCTTACCAAGGAGATCATTGGTCGTGGTACTAAGAATGGGGGGTTATATTACGTGGATAATTTCAGCACGAACAGAGCCAGCCATATGCGACATTCTTTGGGGGCCAAGTATAAGCAAATTTTGTTGTGGTATTGTCTGTTGGGGCATCCATCATTCAATTATTTGAAGAATTTGTTACCGAATTTATTTTCTGATTTTGATGTATCTGAGTTAAAATGTGACACTTGCATTCTTGCTAAGAGTTATTGTGTATCTTATTCTTCTAGCTCAAATAAAAGTGATACTCCTTTCGCATTAACATATTCTGATGTTTGGGGGTCGTCCCCTATTTCTACTATACATGGTATTCGGTGGTTTGTGACTTTTGTAGATGACTGTACGCGCATGACTTGGCTTTATGTCATGAAACATAAGCATGATGTATTCAACATTTTCATATGTTTCAGGCCTTAATTCAAACTCAATTTTCTGCTAAGGTTCGAATTCTCTGATCTGACAATGAAGGAGAATATGTAAATCAAGAATTTAATCATTACTTTCAAACTCATGGAGTTATACATGAAACTACATGTCCTCAAACACCACAACAAAATGGTGTTGCCGAAAGAAATATCCGACATATTTTAGAGACAACTCGAGTTCTTCTTATTGGCTCTCATGTGCCACGTCCTCTTTGGGCGGATGTTATTGTTACTATAGTATATCTTATGAATCAAATGCCATATTTAGTGCTAAATTTTCAGACTCCACTTCAAGTGCTCTTAACACATGGTCCGTTGCCTTCTATTATGATGTTGCCTCCTCGTGTATTTAGATATGTGGCCTTTGTTCATCTACATAAAAATCAGCGGACAAAACTTGATCCATGTGCCTTCCGTTGTATATTTTTGGGTTATGCTACTCACCAAAAAGGTTACCATTGTTACAATCCATCTATAAAACAGACATATGTTACCATGGACGTTACTTTCTTGGAGTTTGAATCTTTTTTTCCGGCACCAACATCAAATTCTCCTCTTTGGAGGGAGATATATAGTCAAGAGAAGAATTGGAAAATTTTGTTTACTTTAGACAACCAGCAGATTCATGATGCTTCAGCTGAATCTAATGATAATGTTGTTGAAAATCACGATGATTCAATTGGTCCTGTTGATAATACAGTTGAAACCCACAGAGCTTCGATTAAAAGTAGCGATAATGTAACAAAAGGTATTAATCTAGATGACTCGGAAGAACCCCCTTCTACAATACCAAATGACCAATCTCTTGAGAATATTCTTGAGGTATGCTTTGCTAATAATCATGTAAATATGATAATTATTCCTTCTGGTTATAAATTACCTTTCAGGAAAAATCAGAGACAACCACCAGATCGGTACTCTCCAGATTATGAGGCAAAAAGATCGAAACATCCGATTACAAATCATGTTTCTTTGCAAAGTTTATCAAACCCACTCAAGGAATTTGTATATCCATTATCCTCTAATCATATTCCTACAAAAATTGAAGAAGCTTTAAAGGATCCTAAATGGGAGATAATTGTCAATCAAGGCTAATTTTGCACATTAAAACTTGGCATTTATCAGCTCTACTTTGTATTTTAGATTGTTGAATTCCCTAAGTTTTAATCGAATGTCATATAAATTGCATTTAGCTTTAGTATCCTTGATGTGTGTGTTAGTATGCAGGAAATGTTGCAAGAAACCAAAGAAAAAGGCACAAAACAATGAAGAAGGAACAAATCTGAAAGATGTGGAGTTTCAGCATGCTCGCCTTGCAAGCACTGGCGAAGAAAAGGAGAGCTTGCCCAGCAAGCTTTAGCGAGCTAGGGGCAAAGCAAATCAGAAAAGTTCCAGTAGCAAAAATAGCCATGGTCGCCCGACGAGGGTTTGAGAATTTGAGTTCGTCGGGCGAGACAGAGGTCACCGGGCGAGATTATATTTTTTGTTGAGGGAGGTTTTATGCAATTCTGACAAATGGATGTGCCAAAAAGTAAATTTCGTCGGGCGAAGCCTTGATCGCCAAGCGAGGCAGGAAAATCCCAACTTTGTATAAATAGGTCCAAATAAGATTTTTTGATTCTCTGCCACACTCTTAGACTCTTAGACGCCATTTTTTGAGAGGGAGCAACTTGGAAAACAACAAGAGAGGGTGCTTCTTGAAGATCCGGAGTTAGGTTTACTTTTATCGTTAGGAAATCGTGATGGATACTTGTTCATCTTCATTCTTCTCTTTGTATCTAGCCGCCATGGGTAGCTAAATCCCTTTTTTTATGGGATTGGATGTAAGTTCACTGTAAAAATATGTATTTTTATTGATCATGGTGCCATGTACTATCTATTTATGAATCTATATCGATGTTATCTTTGTTTACTTGTTTTTCATATTAATTTGAACGGTTATTGAGAAATACTCTTTGAATCTCGATCTAGGATAATCATTTGTTAGATTTTAAACTCTAGACATAGATTTAGATTTAACATTCACCGTGAGTATCGAGTCTTAATGCTACCATATTGTTTAATAGGTTGAGAGATTGTCGATTTGACAATACGGTTGAACTCTCGTCAGGAGTTTAGACATGAGCACTATTATGAGAGATACATGATGATATTGATAAATGATTAGATTATGCATAACTTTAATTATCATTAATCAGTTTTACATTTTGTAGCTTTAAACCATCAACCATCTCGTAAACTTACGCTTAAAATCACAGTAACTGTTGAACGACATTGATATTGCACCAATCCCTATGGATATGACAAAATAGATACTCACCCTTGATAGCACCAATTCTGCAATCAACAAAATGGTTTCGTTGTCGGGATTGGTGTTTAGATATTAAAAGCATGACAATAAGTTCTATTTTTTTAAGCTTTGTACATTTGTCTATATTGTATATATACTTTTTTTCCATCACGTTTGTTCTATTTTTTTGTTAGGATACTTGCTTTCTATTTACGCTTTAAAGCAAAACTTCGGCAGATCAATTACTTTTTGATCCTGAAGTCGAAAGAACTGCCAGGGGGAACAACAGTAAAACTAGAAAGAGAATATTACTAGCCACGCAAGAGAAATGCGTCGAGCTAACGAAGCTAAACAAGCACTTGTTGGGAGGCAACCCAACTTTGTAAGTATTTAATAGCTTTGCATTAAGTAGTTTAAGCCTTCAAGTATATATTATAATAATTTAGTTTAATTTCAAGAGTTTTAGAAAAAAAAATTGAGTTTGTTCTCAAAGTTTGTTTTTGAATGTATTGAAGAAACACCAAGTGATTGTTTCAAGTTTGAATGTATTGCCAAGAAAATGTTATGGTAATGATAAAAGTTTGAAGGGAAGGTACATTGTCAAGGTACATGTTTAATGCTTCCTAGAACATAGCATGAAAATGAAACTGTTAATTTGTACAAATAGCATGCCATTCATTCTTTTTCAATACTTATTAATAATTGAATCAGTTTAGATCATAACCAAGTGTGAGGAAACTTCCATTATTTACTAAATTGCACAGGAGACCAATAATTCTTGTTTTAACTCGTTTGATTTATGTTTAATTTTGCATTTGTGTTGAATTGTATGAAAGCATGAAAATGATCAATGCATTTTGTTTGATTTTGAGCACAACCACTTGACCAAAAATAACCTACCTTGTGAGTGAGAGAGAATTCGTTAACCCCTTTGAGCCTTAGTGTCAGGATCTATATCAATTTTGAACTGTGGGATTTTTCCTTTGCATGCAAAGAATAGTTCATCATTGTTTTTTTGTATGGATAACTCTTCGGGGAGCTCGCAATCGTCCCTGTCACCTCCTTCCGCTTGGTTAATCGGGAATTTGAAGTCGTAAGGGACTATAGCAGTGTTGTTGTAATAGGTTCATTTATTCATCTGTCTGAGGAATATTTCTTTTTTATTTGATTTTTTTTTTCGAATGAAGAAGGGTTGGGAACGAGAGTATTGGAAAAGATATTGCCATTTTTTAAAAGTCGGAAATGCAAGAGAAAAGATCTTGATTTAAAACAAAATGCAATTTTATTGCTAAAATAAGTCATTGGAACAAAGGGGGCCTACAAAGCTTGTCCATTTTCCTCGGGAAGAGCAAAGGACCTATTATTTTGAAAAGAAAACAATAAATTACTTTGAAACAAAAATCATCACAGGAATCTCGGTGGCCTTCCAATTGTTGAGAGTTATATCTAGTGAGAATTGACACATCAAGTTAAGTATCCCTTCATCCTCTTCTTTAATTGCAGCCACATGATTTTCATTTATGAACCCAACATTATGGAAGTTGCCTTCTAGCCCTTCATTAGCCGGTTAGTAACCCAACCCGAACCGATCCTTCTTCTCAGATATTTCTAGCAACTTGCCTCAACCCTTTGTATCTCTCCTCTTGAGTAGGAGGTCATCTTCTAACCCTTCAATGGCATTGATAGTTGCCCTAGCGTGCCCCGGTAACAGATTATTTCCCACATTTAGATTTTCAAGAGTGAAGGAGATAATCTTTTGATCGAGCAACTCTTGTGCTTTGAACTTGAGGGCCAGGCATTTCTCAGCGGTATACTCTGGTGAACCAGCATGATAATCACATCTAGCATTAGCATAATATCCTCGAGGAAGAGGTGTTGGGGGAGGTGCTAGAGGTTTAATTTCCACCACTCCCTTTTGAATTAAATACGGTATGATTTGAGTGTATGACGTGGGTATAGGGTCAAAGTCCTTCCATGGCCTTTTTTGATCCCTTCGAGGATACCTGTTTTGTTGTTGTTGATTCTACGGAGGTGGTGCTTCAGACTGTTGGATTTGAGGCGTATGACGCACCTGTGGTATGTACTAATTAGGAGCAGCTACAACTATATAAGGATAGTAGGGTATCTGAGCATGCCTATCAGTAGTGACAGCATTGATGTCACCCTTCATGGAATTGTTTCTGGAGTACCCCTTATTGTTATGTTGATTGGAGGATGATTTTCCAATCTTACCACTTTTCAAGTCATTCTCAATTTTTCCCCGATTATGACCAAGTCAGCGAATCTGGTGGATACCGAACCAACCATCTTCTTATAATATGGGCCTTGCAAAGTACCCATGAACATGTCAACCAACTCGCTTTCTAATAATGTATGTTGCACATGAGAAGCCAGTTCCCTCCATCTTTGAGCATACTCCTTGAAAGATTTATTGCCCTTTTGAGACATGTTCTGTAGTTGCATACGATTAGGCACCATGTCCATGTGTTACTTGTATTGCTTTAGGAAGGCATTATCAAGGTCTTCCCAGGTCTTGACATGAATTCTCTCTAACTGCATATACCAGTCCAAGGATGCCCCACTTAGATTGTCTTGGAAGGTGTGCATCATCAGCTTCTCTTTTGTAACGTAAGCAACCATCTTTCGAACAAACATTCAGAGGTGGTTTTTAGGATAACAGACACCCTTGTATTTTTCAAAGTCGGGTGCTTTGAACTTAGGAGGTATGAACATATTAGGTACTAAGCACATCTCTACAGCGTCAACTTCGAAAACATTGAATCCCTCAACAACCCTTAGTATCTCTTCCAGCATTTTATATTTGTTATCAACCATTCGTCCCTCAACAGTGGTAGCTGACTTGTTTTCAGGGATCACCTGTCTTGAATCTTCATCCTCATATTGGAGGTTCAAGTCTACATAGTTTTCACAGGAAGCAGGTATCTGTGTAGGACGGGACGCCCCATTAGGCATAGGCGGAGGAACAGATCTTCCAGGAGATTGGGCACTAGATTTTTATTTGGCGGCCTCAGCTTCCTCACGTTCAAGATATACGACAAAGCCCAATAGAGGGTTATTGTCCCCATACTGAGGGGTAGGCGTTGGATCATTCCTTTTGTTGCTAGGCTCAGTTTCCCTAACTATCAAGTTTTTGATGACGCAGGTCAACTAATCAATCTTGTCCTTCATGTCTTCCATATCTCCTTTGACAGCATCAAAGTCTCCTCTAAGAGCGGTCTGATTTTGTTCTAACTGCTCCATGGCCTTCTTTTGGTGAGTTCGAGAAGTCATATTGTTATGCTTGATGATTCTGAAAGAAGATGATGAAAAAAATTACTTTGTTTTTTTATATGCATGCTAATGTATGTGTGGACCTATGGATATGCAAAAATAAGTTTTAGGAATCTTAACCATTCACTATAAGAAAAACCAAGAATAACGGAAATTCAAATATTTTTATTAACCTTGAGAGAATAAATACAAGGAAAAAACCCTAAACATTATTCATAAGAGAAATTAACAAGGGAGAAACCCTAAACTTGTTCATAACAAGGAAAATAACTTGAAGAAACCATTACAAAAGGGAAAATCTAACAATGTTGCCCAATTCAAGCCCTAAACTCCTCCACCATATGACGAAATAATTTGAGGAAGTCAATGATCTCCTCTTTAGGCTTGAAGATGCCAGCCATGTATTCCATTGCTTCCCGGCTTTGGGGAACCTCATAGGTTAGGTTATTGGACAGTATGACCAACTTCATATACCTTTCCCTATAATACTGAGCTTTCTCTTGAAGCATCAATATGATGGCCTTATTTTCCTTGATGGTGTCAGCCATTTCTTGATTGTACCCCTCTATATAAGTGCCCCACACCCTTATCTCCTCATAAGCTTCCTCAAGGAGACTAAACTGTCTTTTGAGATCTACTATTTCTTCATAAGCTCTCCCACATTCGAATGAACGTCTTGCGAGAAGTTCTTTAGCAGCTATTCTTCGCACTATTGAATCCATGGCTTGACCTCTGGCTTTACGGAGAGCATGAATTAGACTTCGATTCTCTGCTTCCAATTGTAGGATACGAGTCTCTAGTTTTCCCCTTTCCCTCTTTGTTATTGGGTATAATTCCTTTTTCTTGTATGAAATTCCATTTTTTCAGCTTACTTGTTTAACAAATGATTAAGATTCCTGTGCAAAAATGCAAAAAACAATTTTAACGAGGATGAATGATATGAATACTTTTATGGTTTTAAAGTTTTTTTAGGTTGGGTTAAGAAAGTATGGAAGCATGATCTAACTTAGGTAGGCTCCCTATGATAGGCTAGATCTAGGTTTAGACTACCCAATCCCCTCACATGTAGGATATAAAATTTTTGGTAGTAAAACAATCCCTAGAATTATGGACTCTACCCTTGTTTTACCATGAGAAGGAACAAGCCTTATATATATATATATATATATATATATATATATATATATATATATATATATATATATATATATATATATATATATATATATATATATATATATAAACAATAAACAAAACAAGGCAAACAAACAAGAACCCTAAAACCCAAGGTTAGGATGAACTCTCTTTTTAATGAAGTAAATTACAATTCTCCAACAGAGTCGCCAGCTGTCGCGCCGACAAAAATGACAGAGTCACCATAATCCTTTATTCGTCCTAAAAGACAGAAAAATAATGATAAAACCTAAAATCTAAGGGCGAGACACTAAGGTTCGGGAGTCGGTTAAGTGAGAGGAAGGTGTTAGACACCCCTCACCTCTACTATACTCAATAGGATCCTCCTTAAGTTCTAGGGTTGATGGTTTGCCTAAGGATGTCTACTTAATTATTTATATATTTGACTATTTACAAAATTATTATAATTTACAGAAAAGAGAAAAGAAAAACCCCAAAAATGTTTTTATAATTGTACTCGCTAGAGTTTACAACTCTATGTCTACGTACCCTCATTTTTAAATGAGAGATCAGAGTACCATAGTTCTTCTCGAAAAAATTTATTTGGTTGGTTGATTTTATCCCTTGAAAATGATTCTCACACAATAGGGGTGGAGAAAGATTTAGCTTTAAAAAATGCCTCAATATACACGGGTCGAGGACTTACACTTTAAGTGTGTGGTGTTGATTTTATTCCATTTTTATTGTGAAAATATCTCTTTTTTATTTATTTAGAAAATAAATTAAATATATAATATAATAAAATATTATAAAAGAAAATTCCCAAATTTACTATCCCTTATCCTTAATCCTAAGTTTATACTATTCGCATTCCAAGAGTTTTATTCCAAAATGTATCCCATTTTTATCACATGGTTTATTCCATTTTATCCCTAATATCTCATTTTAACCCTAATATCTTATCCCAAAATGTTTTATCCTTTTTAAACCCGAGTTATATCCTAAAAATTATCCCTAATTTTAATTAATCTCTATAACTAATCTCACGTATTAATCAAATTAAAAATAAATCCCTAATTTTAATACATGTTCATTCCAAAATTAGTCCCTAATACTAATTGTAATTGTAATTTGTTAATTGTTTTGGTATTGTAATTTCATGTTTATGATAATTTTTCTAAATAATTATCTAAGTATTTTATATTAATTAATCCCTAAATACTTTAATTAATTAAATTAAGTCATTATTTTTTTTATAATTAAAATTAAACAAACTTTTTTTTTCTCTCTCCTCTCTCCTCTGATGACGAAACGAGGGCGTGGGCGGCCCAGATCTACGGTGCCTCCGCCATCGGAGACTCTACCTCCACCGGAGGAACCGCCGGAAGAAAAGGATGCGAATGCTACAGAGGACAGCGGTGAATGTAGTAACACGAACGATGAAGCTGAAGCGAACAAGGAAGACAAAAAAATTGAAACCCTAACGGAGAAGAAGGAAAATCGGAAGCTATGGGTGGATGTGCTGAGTGAAAATCAGAATCCTTCGAAAGGTATGGCTATGGAGTATGTACCCCCAAAGCTTGTCAATGGAGAAATTGAAATAGAAATTGAACAAGAAGATGTTGAATCAGAAATTAGGTTTTGGGATAATGCTTTGATTTTGTATGTCATGGGAGAAGATTTAAGCATGAACATGGTTAAGAACTATATGGAGAGAATGTGGAACTTTGTGAAAACTCCAGATCTATACTATCATGATGAAGGTTATTTCTTGCTGCGATTCAATTCTCATGAAGATAGGGAAGAAGTATGGATGAAGGGTCCATATACTATCAAAAATGCGCCAATGATACTCAAAGAGTGGAGACTGGATTTCAACTTGAAGAAGGACCTGTTGCGTACTCTACCTGTGTGGGTTAAACTCCCTCAACTTCCCCTACACCTATGGGGAGTGAAGAGCTTGAGTAAGATAGGTAGCGCAATTGGCACACCTCTGGTGACTGATGAATGTACAACAAGCAAATTGAGAGTTTCATATGCACGCATTTTGGTTGAGGTTGATATTACACAAGATTTGGTTAAAGAGATCACAATTAAAGACTGTGAAGGGAAAATGTTGAAGCAAAGTGTTGAGTATGAGTGGAAACCTACCTTCTGTGACAAATGCCAGAAAATGGGACACAAGTGCGCTACTCAACCCAAGAAAAAACAATGGAGACCTAAAGAAAAGCCCCCTGATGAACAGAAAGAACCAATAGAAAGCAAAGATAGTGAAGAAATAAGAGAGCAGCATGAAACAAATGATGATAAAGAAAAGAACAATGGTGAGAACTGGACAGTGGCAAGGAAAGCAACTAGAGACAGAGGTAACTCTATAATCCAATCTGGTTCTTCTTCTAGTCTAAGTTGTATGAATGGCTTTGAAACCCTATGGGTTTTGAATGAACCTCTGGTGGTAATAAGCAGTGGAAAATGATAGTATCTTGGAATATTAGGGGGCTGAATAAAATGGCCAAGCTTAGGGAGATTAGCTCCCATCTCCTACAGCTTAAGCCAACTATTGTCATTTTGATTGAAACTAGAGTCAAGAGGAATAAGGCTCAAGTCATTCGTGAACAACTCAAAATTGCTGATAGATTCTTGGATAATTACAATGATCATGAGAATGGCAGAATATGGATAGGGTGGGATACAAGAATAGTTGACATTAAGTATATTCATAGTACTAGTCAGCTTATTCACTGTGGTGTGTATGAAAATGGAGTGTTCAAACAATGGCTGACTGCTGTATATGCCCACAACCAGATAGAAAAAAGGAAAATGCTGTGGAAGGATATTGAGAAGTTACACAGGAACATTCATGGCCCTTGGTGTGTTATTGGAGACTTTAACAATGTTGCCAAAGCCCAAGATCGCATAGGGGGAGGATTGTCACAGAATCTGAGTTTGAAGATCTCCAAGGTATGATGCAAAGAACTGGCCTAAATGAAATGGACAATGTAGGTGATTACTATACTTGGTCTAACAAACAAGTGGTGGGGACTATATACTCAAGAATTGATAGAGTGATAGCCAATGTTGAGTGGTATCAAGATAATTTGGATACTACCTTGATATGTAGACCTCCAAATGTATCTGACCATGCTTTGCTACATGTGACCAACAACAATGGTGAAAGAAAGGTAAAGAAGAGATTTAGATTTAGTAACTGTCTAGTAGACTTACCTGGTTTTATGGATACTGTTAAGAATAGCTGGGAGCAACCTATGAGAGGGAGCCCAATGATTGTGCTTTGGAACAAGCTGAGAAGACTGAAGCCTGAATTGAGAAAACTCAGCAAGCCTTTGTCAAATATCAGTCAATGCACCATCAAAGCTAGGGAAGAGTTGAACAAAGCTCAAGATGAGCTCATGGAAGACAGGATGAACCCAAGACTTATTGATAAAGTGAAACAGTGTACTGAGGCTGTGTTAAAGTTCAATGAGATTGAGGAGAAGGTTTTAAAGCAAAGAGCCATGATAAAATGGCTTAGGAATGAGAATGGGAATAACTCTTATTTCTATGCCTCAATCAAAACCAGACATAATGCTAACAATATGATAGGAATTCAAAGAGAGGATGGTACTAGTATTCAATCTGTCAAAGACATAGAGCAGGAAGTTCTTAACTACTATGGACAGCTGATGGGGAAGAATGAAGACTATTTACAACACATTGATGTGGAAGCTATGAGAATGGGAATTCAATTGACTATGGAACAAAGAGATGAGTTGTGCAGGGACATTACTGATCAAGAGATTACCACTGCTCTCAAAGGTATTGGTGACTTAAAATCTCCAGGCCTAGATGGGTATGGAGAAAAGTTCTTTAAGGCTTGTTGGTACATAATAAGTGATGATGTGAAAGCTGCTATAAGAGAATATTTTGACACAGGGAGAATGTACAAGGCTTTTAATAGTACTGTTGTTACTCTCATCCTCAAAGGAGGACAAGCAAAGAACATTAAGGATTTTAGACCTATTGCAGGCTGCACTACCTTCTACAAGATTATCTCTAAAATCTTGACTGACAGGTTAGGAAAAGTCTTACACATCATAAATCCTAGTCAAGCTGCTTTTGTTCCTGGGCAGCATATTCATAACCATATTATGCTTGCTTATGAGTTGCTTAAAGGGTACACTAGAAAAGGGGGAACTCCTAGAGTTATAATGCAAGTTGATCTTCAAAAAGCCTATGACATGATAAATTGGAGGGCCATGGAATACATTCTTAAGGAGGTTGGGATACCTAGTCAATTCATTCAATGGATCATGTTAGGTGTCACCACTGTTTCTTATAAGTTCAACATTAATGGTATTTGTCTAAAGTCCTGGAGGCTAAGAGAGGAATAAGGCAAGGTGACCGATATCACCTTTGCTATTTGTGGTTGTCATGGAATATATGCATAGGCTGATGAGGAAGATGCAACAAGATCCCAACTTCAACCACCATGCTAAATGTGAGAAGCTAGGCATAACCAATCTTATGTTTGCAGATGATGTTCTTCTTTTTTGCAAGGGGGATGAGGTTTCTGTGTCCATGATGATGAAGACTTTCCAGATGTTCACCAATTCCACAGGCTTGAGGGCTAACCCTAACAAAAGCAAGATCTTCTTTGGTGGTATTAACACTGTGGATAAAGACAGATTTAGAGACATAACTGAGTTTCAGCATGGATCTCTTCCAGTCAGATATCTTGGAGTTCCTTTAATTTGTAAGAAACTCAACATCAATGCTTACTTGCCTTTAATAGAGAAAATTACAAATAGGATGACACATTGGACTACTAGGCTTCTTAGCTATGCAGGCAGGATACAATTTGTCAAGAGCATCTCTTGTGTTATTGCACAATATTGGATGCAATGTTTCCCCCTTCCTGAGTTTGTCATCAACAAAATTGATGCTTTATGCAGAAGTTTTATATGGACTGGCAGCAATGAGGTTAGCAGAAAAAGCCCTGTGGCTTGGAAAAGAATGTGTAGCACAGCCAAACAGAGAGGTATGCAAGTTATTAACTTGAATGTGTGGAATGATGTTCTTCTGCTTACGTGTTTGTGGAATTTGAGTAGAAAAGAGGATACATTATGGGTGAAGTGGGTTAATACCTACTACTTAAAAGGGCGGCCTGTAATGGAGTACGAGATAAAGAATCAGGTGTCTTGGATTTTCAAAGGAGTGTTGAGACAAAGAGAAAGGATTAGTAGCATTCAACAAGAGTGGAATCAAATACTGATGCAGTAGAAATTTAAGATTACTCCCCTTTATAACAGGTTGAATGATGATGGAAACAGAGTTGATTGGCATGGGATGATTAGATTCAACAAGGCTCGACCAAAAGCTGTTGTGTGTCTTTGGATGGCCTGCCATGGGAAATTGCCCACTAAAGATCGGTTGAAGAGGTTTGGGATGATTCAGGATAGTATGTGCTCTTTGTGCAAGCAGAAAGAGGAGACTTTGAACCATCTGTTCTTTGATTGTAGGGTGATGAGAAATGCTTGGACTAAAATCCTGCACTGGATGGACATTCTCCACATACCAACAGCTTGGGAGAATGAAGTCAAGTGGGTTGGAACTAGGACTAAAGGAAAGGGATGGAGATCAACCATTCTGAAAATGGCTTTTACGGAAACGATATACACGTTATGGAATTATATAAATAAGATTTGCTTTGATAGGAATGTAGATAATATGAATATAGAAAAGGATATAATAGATAGTGTGGTGTATAGAGGGTGGAACAATGTCAAATTGAGGAAACACATTGCTAGTAGGTTGATGTAGTGCCGTTGTTGGCTGTAGCCTTGTTTGGTTGGTTGGATCCTAGCGATCACCTAGCTTTGTAATTGTTTTTTTAAATTAATAAATTTTATCTTGATTCAAAAAAAAAAAAATTAAGTCATTATTCCAATTAATAATTATTATAGAATATACTAATTAAAACATAACTATCCTAATAATCTTAATTAATCAATATTAACTAATTAATTTTTTTTGTTAATAAACTAATTATTTATTAAGTTATTTTAATTGTTTTTTATGTCATTAAAATATAATTATTATTTTATATAAATCATAAACATGAGAGATTTGTTATGTATAAAAACAATATCATGATGCTTTAATTGAAGTCCAGATCCACTCCATTTAATCCATTTTATTTAACATATCTTTGTCATGTGACATTAAAGGATTTCAATGGTCCAGATTAAAAATAGGATATATGGTTAAAAACATTTAATTTTATGGTTAAAAACATTAAAGAATTTCAATATTTCATATTTAATTAAAATATTTTTTTAGTTTTTAATCTTAACTGTTCAAATCATTAAATTCTACGTGGCAATAATCTATTAAAGAAACTTCCATAAATAGAGAATAAGAAAATTGAGTGGATCTGACCTCCTTTAATTGCATAACAATTAAAGGTGAAACTACTGACCATAATACTGGGTTCAAAATGTGAGTAACTAATGCCACACACATTCACTCGGTACAGCAAAACTAAAACGTGTTTCTAATACCATTAAGTTACACACATGCATATGGGTCAACAAAACAACACATAAGATATTTTTAAGGATACATTAATAAAACCAAAAGATAAATAATATGTCAAAATTGGAAATGGTGGTCAAAATTAAAACAAGTGAGAGAGTGTATTGAGTATGATCTTAACAGATTTTTAAATATGTTTTTCTTTATAATTTTTGGTTTGCTATTAATTTTGCAACAAGTTGTTATTAAGATTAAATAACAAAACTAAATGTTTTTGTTAAAATTTCGGAACAAATATCTTATAATACTAATGGTCTCTACATATTACCAAGCATAAATATAAGAGTTTTATAATTTTATAGTAATACTAAATCATACAATACACCACAATATTAAAGATAATAAGATGAGAACTTACCGCCCGAAAGTTATCGGGAAAAAATTCCACTTTCTGTGACTTCTTTTTTTCCCTCCATTCTCCTTTGGTGCAAGAGTTTTCTTCTCCTTTTTCTTGAATGAATAATGAAAATTTAGGATTTAATTGTTATTGTTCTTTGATATGAAGAACAACAACTTTTTGGTAGTATATTTGTGAATTGTGGGTGAGAAAAAAAATGGAAAATAATTTATATTTATAGGGAAAAATTAGGTCAAAGAATTGAATGGAATTTGTCGGTTTAAGAAGGTTTACATTTGACTTGATTTTCATCTATTTTTTAGACCTCAAGCCAATGAATCTGAATGGATTAATGACTTGGTGAATTTAGATAAGAAATATACTTAAAAACAATGAAATAAAATGATAAATAAAAATTTGAGTTTTTTTTTTTTTTTTGAGATTTTATTCATAAAAACATGATTTTAATATAAAAAAAAATCATATTTTAAAAAATGCATTAAATGAAAATACAGAAATTAATAATTAAATGGTAAAAAATGTCATTTTTGTACATTTTTTATGATTTAAAAATAGAAAATTTAGAAGTAAAGAAACACAAGTAAAATGAAAAAAACACTAAAAGTGAAGAAGATGAGATTCGAACTCACAACCTCCCACACTTATAGCTCCTTACACATGCTCTCTAACCAGTTGTGCCATTTTATTTATTCGAAATAAAGTGGCACCGGAAAGCATATGAAGCACGAGCAAAGTTTGGGGTACGACAATCATGACTAGTGGTTGATGAACACATTCAGAGTCATCAGATTCTAATCATTCAGAATCTTAGTTACATTGCTTCTCCACATATGTTTTTAAAAAGATCAATTCAGATTGAATTTTAAACTTGTGATCCTGCACACTTGAACATATGTTAGTATTTCCACTTGTTCTTTATGTACTTTTTTTATCATCTAAACCCAAGAGATATGAACAATTTTGTTCCAACAACCTCTCCCCCACTTCAATCCAAATAGCTATGAAAAGTTCTTCCAACAACCCAAGTACTCAATCTGTCTCTCATATCACCCTTGTTCACATAATTTGACAAGGTAATTACACAATCAACGTACGAAAGCATTTAGCAATGAGTTTGAAATTTTTCTAACAAAGTCAATCAAAGTCATATTTAAACACACACTTTTGAGGTCTTTTCAAGGTTTTAGAGTAGGATAATTTGGGATAGTAGGCTTAAACCTTTGGAGCTAGACACATAATTTTCTTATGTTACCTGATTCCTTTCATATCACTCTTTACCTAGTTAATTAGTATTAGAGTATGCATTTTTGTTGGTCCTATTCCTATTTCTTTTAGTTTTCACAACAATTTTTTTGAAGAAGTCATTTTTAACTTCTTATTTTTCTTTTTCTTTTTATTTATTTTGACCAATATCTCTAGTACCCCAACCCCAAACTTAAACATTGCTAACTTTCAAGAGTAACCCTAAACTTATACATTTTTATCAGACAAGGAAAATAAATTCTTCTACCTAACTCCAATGAGGGTGGAAGGATTTAATCTTTCAAATCAAGTGGCTATATAATAGGCTATGTCACCGAAAGAACGGCCAAGGCACAAATTAGTTAGCAAAGGATATAATCATTTCAATATGTGTTGGCTTAAAAGGCTCATATTTTTCACAAACAATTGCCTTGGTGTGTATTTATCAGACCAATAAACTCAATATAATTAATGTATATTCTAAAAATAACTAATGTACGAGTACCCTCATAAGAAAGAAAAGTGAACAATGGAAATATCTTGCTCAAAGCTTACTAGCTGAGGAATCTAGAGATTGAGTACAAGTAGTTGACTTCCCTTTTCTTCATCAAATGTCAATCTGCAAGAGAACTTCAATGTTGATCACTTTTGTTCAATCTTTTTATGGCGACTTTTTCTTTTCTTTTTCATATTGACACTAGTAAGGTATCATACTATAACAGAAACAAACAACAATAACAAACTAGTTAATTAATTAAAGCATGGAGAACTACAAAAAGAGAATAGCATTCTTAGTGATTGCTATTTCTCTTCCGTATATCAAAGTACAATAAGGGAAATAAACTAAAATAAAAACAAAAAACTCCTAAATCATATGTTGTCAGAGTTGAAATAGTTGTTCAGATCATTCTTGCCATCCTGGAAGTTTTGATTTTGTCTTGCCCATGTGGTTCTCATCTCCACTTTTCTATGAGTTAAGGCTTGATCTTTCTCTATGAAGTATGTATCTATGTCTACAGTAGTGGTAAAACGCTTCTGCAAGTTCTGAACTGGCATGTGATCTTTTTACTCATCATAGAAATTATGATAACTTGGTCCAAATTTTAGTGGTTCAACATAAAGTTTAGAGAAATTTTGTTGGCCCAAATTGTCATACACAACGCATACTCTTCCAGTCTTTGCAAGTGGTTAGGTGCATGCTGCTGTTGATGCGGGGCTCTTTTCTGTTGATTTAAATTAGGATGGTAGAATTGATCTTGCTCTTTTTGTTGTACTCTATCTTGGAAACCTTCATTAATTGGATATATAGGGATCCTTCTTACGGAATTTTTGTTGATTGGAACATAGGACTCACTATCACATCATCAGGATGTCTTGGAACTCCAGCTAACCTGCACAACTAATTAATAACATAAAAATTCCTACGAGCTTGTTGTGGTGCGTCAGCCATGCATTTTATATTTTTAGCAATTAACAGCCGAACAACAATTTCCTTATGATTCAAAATTGACACCAGAGCCATACACCTTTTCACAATAAATTAATATTGATTAGATAAAGATTCTAGTGTTTGAACAATAAGAGATGCCCAAGCCCTTATTATTGGGTTCATCTTCCTAATGCACAGTCTCAATGGTTTCCTCTACACAATTACCCAGTCTGCCCCAGGTTGACAAAACTCTTCTTTCATCGTCTCACACATTCTCTCGGTCATGCTAATACTCCTTTTATTTTGAATGCTACACCTATTTGGAATTTGTAGATGAAGCAAAGAATGAATTATAGAAGGATTATAATCAATACTTTTACCTTACACATAAGAAGTATAGTTTTTGTAACGACGAAAAATGACATTTAAGTAAAATTCCAACCCGTTGGACTTGTTGGTTTCTCTGATCAAGCTATTAAACCTCATCCATCCTCTCTCTTCCAACATGATGATTAACTCTTCACAGCCCTCCAAATCTTGGACATAGAAAGCCCTTTCACTTACCACCTTGTAATCCTTGACCTTGAGATACTTTTTGGCATTAGCTTACGAAAATAAGAGGTAGTTTAGGAAGAGAGGGGCATCCTGAGTAGGAGGTGCTAATGATCTTGAGGCTTGAAAAATTATGTTTCTTTTTGGGCCATTTATATTCAGCAAAAGGGGCACAACAATAACAACAAAATAATGCAAGAAAAGTGAGATGATTTTGAGTAAAAAGAGTTTATAAAAGTGGTTTTACGAAAGAGGTGGCAAGAATGGCAATTTATAGATCCTATAGCGTGCGAATCACAATCGCAATGAAGTGCATCGCGATCACGATGGCCAATGGTCCTTTGTAACAGTCATATCCAACGTCTCTTTCTAACGTCTCCATTGCGACCGTGATGTAACACTAACTTGACCACGATGGATCCATCACAAGTGCGTGGAATCCAGTAGCATTTTTTATTCTTTCCCTTACTTTTTTCATGCTTACTCTTTACTCATTTATTTTCTCCTTTTTGTCATAACTCCTTTTCTAACAACATATTATAAATAGCAAATGATTAAATGAAAAAACATTATATGATAAAATTAAACTTCAAGAAATTTAAATTACGATAAAAATAAAATGTTGATGGGTTGCCTCTCATTAAGCTCTTCTTAAGGTCATTAGTTTGACTCTTTCAGTCTAAGATTTTGAGGTTGTCCGAGACACTTTCTAAACTGGTATCTCCTCTCATGCATAGATTCTTAGCATTTTATCTTTTATGGTAAAAGTGTGTGAATTTCCTGGATCATGTATTTCTATAATATCATCTGCACAAACTTTATTAATAAGAAAAGGACTCGACCATCTAGATTTTCACTTATGAATGAACATCTTTGGTGGAAGTTTATACAACAAAACCTTTTGTCCTACCTGAAGTTCTCTTCTCATCGAATTATTTTCACGGAGCCTTTTCACTCTTTCTTTCATGTTGTCTATCCGGTAACAATTTGGGTTTCTTTATGATGTTTTGTTGCTTCAAACACGTTGACGACAACTTTTTCATCGTTAAAACTTAATATTAACTCCCCAAGTGCAACATCAATGATAGATTTACCTTGCTGATAATGGTTTTTCCAAAAGCAACGGTGTCTCAGAGTCTTCAAGCATACTTAGAATCACAAAGTTAGATAGGAACAATAAGTCATTGACCTTTACAAGGACATCTTCTAGCACTCCATATGGAAATGTGATGGAACAATTAACTAATGTCAAAGTCATCTAAGTCGGCTTAAGTTCCCCATAATTTAATTTCCTTATTATAGATAGCGGTATCAGATTGGTGCTAGCTCCTAAGTCACATAAGGCATGACTAATAGTTAGTGATCTAATGAAACGGGAATAATGAATCTACCTAGATCAGTGAGTTTTGAAGGAAGCTTTCTTTGAATGATTGCGCTACACTCTTCCTCTAAAGAGATGTTTTCATCATGCTTCAACTTACACTTTCCCAATAAGATCTCTTTTATAAATTTAGCATAAACATGAATCTATTTGAGAGCTTCACAAAATGGAATATTAACCTGTATCTTTGTCAACATATCCATGAAATTCTTAAACTGACCCACTTCCATCTCTTTCTTAGGATTCATATTCATAATTGGGTAAGGTGGTTTGATGTAATCAGGGAGCTCAGGATTTAGTTCATTCAAGATTTGTTTCTTGGTTCTTCTGAAGGGTGAGTTTTTATCTATGAATTGGTCAAGGGTGTATCCTTTAACTTCATTTTCAATAGTTACCTCACTTTTTTCTCCCTCTGAATTTTTCTTAACCTCCTCTTCAACTACCACTTCTTTTACACTCATTTCCTCAACCTCGTTCAATTCTTTCTTTTCCTCACTCTCTTTTAATCTTGAAGTTACCACTCTACTCCTCAACTCAATGATTTTGCAACTTTCATTTTTTGGGTTATCTACAGTGTTACTAATAAATCCTCCACTTGAACTAGCTTGTGGTTCCATTTGTCAAGACAATTGATCGATTTGCATCTCCAAATTTTTTATAAAGGCATTAGTGTATTTTTTTAATTGTGATTTGATTTTTGGCCATCTCCCGTTAAGTTTTCAACATGTTTTCTTGATTTTTACCAACCTGTTCAAAACTTGACTAAGTTGCTTTCATGAAGTTGGACAAGGTTTCCTCTAAAGGTGATGATTTTTGTTGAGGTGCTCGAGGCACCTGCTAAACTCCTTGATTAACATTCAAGGTTTGATTGTTACTCCACTTAAAATTCAGATGATCTTTCCCAACAAGATTGTAGGTGTTGGAATATGGATTATTTTTCTAAAAGTTTGCATATTGAGCTTCAGCACTCTCAACCTTTAGTGTACGGTTTCCATTTGTATATTCCTCTCCATAAAAATCACACTTGAGTGTCTAAATTTGACTCACATTTCATGTGCTAGTTGGGACGTAGCTAACTGTTTAGAAAGTACCTCCATCTGAGCTAATAATGTTGCATTCGAATCAATTATAAAAACACCTTTTTTACCGCTCGATCACTTGAGCGATACTCATTCATGCACATATTTTCAATCAATGTTTTAACCTCATCTTCATTCTAAATACCTCCAACTGAGGCATCGAGAAGCATTCTCGGTTGTGATTTGAGGCGTTGATAAAATGTGTCATCTATTCCATAGAACTCATACTAAGATTCAGACAATACTGAGTAACAACTTGAACCTCTCCCATGCATTAGACAAAGACTTATACTCATCTTGATCAAAGTTGGAAATTGCAGCTTTTCTTTACACAAATTGAGTAGATGACTAATATCACTCTAAAAATTTGTCTTCCAGTTCTTTCCATGTCTAAATAGTACTATTTAGTATGCATTACAACCAATCCTTAGCGTGACCTCTCAAAGAAAAACCAAACAAACGTAATTTTATCTGAGTGTCAGTAACCTCATTTGGCTTGCACATCGAGCAAGTCTCATTGAACTTAGCAAGATGATCCCTAGGATCTTTGATTGCTTTCCCGTCGAATAGGTTATCCTTCAAACCAGAAAGTATAAAATTATTTGTTTCAAAAGTTACTGGATTAATTGGTTGAAATCCTAAGCATATATGTCCAACATCAGTTCTCATGTAATAATCTCCCAACGTTTGTCATGGTGAAACTGGTATCTCTTCTCTTTCTTCTTTTTGTTCTTCTATGACTTGTAATGCTTCTAGTTTCACTTTATGAATTGCTCGTGTTGTTCTTTTGATTTCTGGGTCTATCTGTATCAATATAAAATCTGAACCTCGCATAAACAAACAAACAATACCTTAGTAGCAATGCATCAAACCAAGTAGAATAAGAGTAAAAAGTTAACATTAAAATTTAAACTAAAAATAACTAACAAAAATAAAATTAAAAACATCGCACACATATTGCCTTGTTGAAATTATAAACAATCTCTAACAACGATGCTAAAAACTTGATGACTAAACTAGCAAATGTTTTAGTCTCACTGAAGTAATAAAATAATTCATCTCCACAGAGATTACAAATTCGAACAAGGTAATAAAAATGCGATTTAAAATAAATAATGCGGGGGAGGGGGGGTCAATTATGATTTGTTACGAAAACAAAGTTGAGAAAATTTTCGGAGTAAAGTTCGATAAGGAAAAAACGATTAGGTATTTCTTTAGAATTCCCTAATTATACTTATTGATGAATGTGTATCTGATGAATAACAGTTATACAACAATTATACGAAAAATTAACAAGACCACTGCAACCAAATCCTTGTTTTAGAACTCACTATTTAAAACGATAATTCCCTAATTTCTTAGGCTAAATCAAAGTTACACTAGGAATTTCTAAGTTTGTTAATTCTAAAGCCACAACTTATAATCACCTCTTCCTAGTTACTCCCTCTGTCCCAAATTATAAGTCACTTTGCAAAAAATATTTGTCCCAAATTATAAGTCACTTTATAATCCCAATACAACATTAATAACATTTTTCCTAATATACCCTTAACTATTTATTTCTCTTTCTTCTTTTGATTCTATTAATTTCTCTTTCCTCGTAATTAATGAAGGACAATAGTGTAAAGTCATACATAATTTCTCTTTCCCATACAACATTGATTACTTTTCTTAAACTGTGTGAAATGCCCAAAACGTCTTATAATTTGGGACGGAGGGAGTAACTACTAAGTTGAACAATTAGGCTAGTTCATATCAGTAGACTTAAGGTCAATAATCACTACTCATTTAAAATCACTTTGTACGCTCGTTAACACAGAAA